>JAPDVR010000004.1:40714754-41401754 GCA_026230005.1 Gila orcuttii | reverse complement strand
CTTCGATAGGCGAGTTTTTAAAAGATAAGTCGGAGAAGGTGGTTGACTCAAGAGCTGACCTCCATGTTTCCTCATTTGTAAAAATTCTGCCATCTTCCCTCAGTGATTTATTAGCATTAGTGAAGTGTTCTTGTGCAGTGAAATGCTGGACTTTTTGAGTGGATGACTCAAGACTTGCCCTGTAAGTGTCCTCATTAATAGCGACTCTGACATCTTCCATTGGGGCTGTGATTTCTGGCAGAAACTCCAGTGCATTGAAATGAGGGGCGGTTTGGAGGGTTGCAGGAGACATTCCAGGATGAAATGGTCTGATTTCATGCCTGCAACCGGATACAAATATTAGTTTGGGGAACACGTTGAGGACTTGTTGATTTTGAGCCCACTGCTTCTTCCACTGGACCGCGGTCGGTGGCCAGGTCAGTACCCGCCGAATGGGTCTCGAAGGTCCAGATGTAACTTTAGCAGTGTGCTGATCGACCACAGAAGTCTGATTTTCTGGATCAGCACCAATCGTGAGGTAAGGCAGTTTCTCAGCAGTCTCCTCAGACTGGCATGCCACATGATTAACCTGGAGAATATCTCGACTGCCTCCTGTTCCTACGGTCAACTCATTCAGGTCTTCCAACACGTCAATCTCCACACCATTCTGAGGAACATCTTCATCCACACTTGTTCCAGCTTTAACACTCTTATCAGTATCTTCATTTTTCTCTCGAAGGCTTTCCATGTGCGATTCCATAGTGTCTGTGGTGTTGCTGAACTCATCAGTGAATCCATCACTCTCCTCGTTTGCAATGTTTTTTCCGTCTTCCAACTTTTCCACCTCTTTAATATTCAGATTTTCTTTTTCTGACGTCACCCATCCATTGAAATACTCATCATTCATCACCCCAACTTCCTCAGTGGCCACTTCTGCTTCAATCTGTTTAGCAAACATCTCTGTCCTGCAGAGGACCGGCCCGGCAGAGCTCACGCGTTTAATGGGTTCTGTAGTTTCATATGTCCTTGATGAATAAATATGGTAAATATGTGATATCTTCTCATCTCCAACCAGCATCTGGTTTGTCCTTAGTAAGACCTCTCTTGTGGCAATTTGCGTTTTATCAGCAATTTCAGATTTCCCTTTTCTGTTCTGCTCGCTGTTGCTCTTTGCAGTTGTTTCACTGGCCTGTATAATCTCTGATCTCTCTGAAGAAGGTTTTACAGCCTGTAGATGTTTCCTTTCTCGTTTCCTGTGGTACAGTACTGAAAGGACACAAATGACAAGTACCAGGGCACACAGTACCACTGGTTAATAATAAAAGGTTAGTCATTCACAACATAACATACTGTAACCCTAACACAAGCTAAAGTGGATGGAAGTTACCCAACTAGGGGCTGAGGTAAGGCAATAAATCTACATACCAATTAAAATTATTAAAGTTGAGTGTCCAATTGTGAGAGGTTTGGTTGTAATTACAGTGGCAGGACTTCCAGTGGTAAGGCTTGCATTAATACAACTCGTAGTGTTAGGGCCCATGGTTGTGGGGGTTACACACTCTGGTACCTGCCATACTGGCAGACCTTTCAGCGCAGGAGGGTTGTTACAACACACCAACATCTCATTCTCCAGCAGTGAGGCATTCTGCAGACCTGCATACACGTTTGAAAGTCATTTAAAATCCTGCTTCACCCAAAAATGAAAATGATCTATCATAAGCCATGAACACTACTCAGTCTGTAAGATTATGGTTTTTGAAATGTCTCTCATGCTCACCAAGGCATTTATTTTATGAAAAAAATACAGTAATTTATTTGATCAAATATACAGTAACAACACATATTGTAAAACATGCATCACCTCATCCCATTTTTTTTTTCTTTTTTTCAAAAGAACAGTTTTGAATTGTAATGTTTTCTTTTCTTATAATGTTATATTGGATATTTCTGCTGCATAAGATTAAGTATGAGATGGAAATTAATGTATACCTCTCAGGTATTTGGCAAAGTCCTTCACTGAGCAGGAGCAGTCCCAGGGATTTCCATCCAAACGGATCTTTGTGCCGTTAAGTGGAAGAAACAAATCCGGACTCAAATATGTCAATTGATTGTAAGACAGGTTTAAGTGCCTCAGTTTACGAAGACTGAGAAAACTATTCTGGGTTATAGTGTGAATCTGGTTCTGAGACAAATCCAACATGAGCAGGTCTGACAGCCCTTCAAGAGAATTGTGATCCAGTGTAATGATTTTATTATTTGACAGTCTGAGTGTCTCAAGTGCATGATGGCTAAACCAGTCTGACGAGACATTGGAAAGAAGATTACCGTCCAAATTAAGAGTTTTGAGGTTCTGAAATGTATTAAAGGTTTGCGGCGCTATTGCTGACACACCTTGGTGTGCCATAGTCAGACTGTTCACAGAAGTCAGATTTGTGCTGTTAAACATGGACAAGTTGATTTCTCCTAGACCATTCACAAAGATAATCACAGAGGTCAAGCCAGCAGGATAACCTAGAAATAAAAAAGAAATAGAAATGTGTTAATCTGAAACTCCTGTTAAAGGGATAGCTCATCTAAAAAATAAATTTACTTTAAAACCTTTATGACTCTTCTGTGGAACACAAAAGGATATGTTGAGAAGAATATCCAGACTAAACTTTTCCAAATAATGAAAGTCAATGGTGACCAGAGCTCAAGCAGTGAATAACCACTTTCAGTCGTAAAACTGTATGGCTTCAGAAGACTCGGAATATAGTGCATGTGGATCACTTCTGTGGACCACTTTGGTGTCCTTTCAGGAGCTTATCATTGGTATAAAATAAATACTATGAAATATCAAGTAACATTGAATTAAACATGAAATTTTGAAGTAGAAAGACTAAAATAGTATTTTCTTGTAAGAAAAAAAGAAAAGAAAAAATGTCCTCCAATAATCTTTATTTAAAACTTTGAAAATAGTGAGTTAACACTTATCTGACCTACTTGACTTGTATTCTCTGGCAGATAACAAGCACAATTGGTAACACTATATTTTGACATTCTGAAATGGACATTTCCCCTTTAGACATTCTGTTGAGTGTAACGTTACGTTGCACCTACATGTAAGATGACTCTCATTAGAGTATTAGTAGTGTCTGCTTAACATCTGCTAACACTTTATTGTGAAGGTCCCCCAACAGACATTCAACTGACTATAAGTAACATGTCAACTTATTCTACTACCCCTAACCATCAACTAGTCAACAGAATGTCTGAAGGGGACCATCAAAAACCACACATTCTTTTTGTGACTTCAGACCATCCTACCTTTTGGAATCTCTTTGCAAACATAGTCTGGATTTATTTCTATACAGGGCTGACACCATGATTCATGTATGCACTGGAACACCACAAAAATAAAGAGAGCTGGGCAGAAGAAAAGAAACATCTGTTTATATCACAATTTGGTTGATTTTGAAGCCAACATTAAATCGAAGTGCAATAATACTCACCGTGCATACTGAAAAACAGCAAATGACAATCTCTTCAGAGTTCCCGTCTAATGACCATCAGTCCACCGAATGCCTGACCTGAGTCCCCCGCTGTGGATAAACTGCCAGTTGCCACGATACAAATGTGTCATCAGTGGACTGTCAAGGATACAGTTCTTGTCGATGAAGCACGGCCTGCGATGTTCCAGTTCGCAGAAGTTTAGACGCCCATCACGGGACCCCCAGTAATTAAACTACCATCTTTTCTTGCAATCACCCAATGACAATAAAGCTATTGATATAAACGTTTATCAACTGCCAAAAAAATCATGTAACAGTAAATGTTGTACAATGTTTAACACTTGATACTAATATTCATTACTGTATGAGGCAAAGCGCAATTACTGTATAAAGAAAGAGGTGTTAAAAAATAAAGTGGAAGAAAGATGAGAATGTCAACAATTAAAAGGAAAAAAAATGAGAATGAATGTATTGACTTGAAATATTTATTAATTCTCAAAGTCTTATTTAAAATAAATAAAAGTATGACAAATGAAGCAAAATGACCAAGAATGAGTAGTAGTGTTTAAAAAACAAAAAAAACAAACAGGTGATCAACATCAATACAATCTTTTAGTTAAGATATAAAAACACATATAATATACAAAACTGCAATTAAAAATGAAACAAAATGCAGCGACGTATAGACAAGTCTAACCTATTATTTGGATACAGTAGTTTAAGAGTCATTAAGGTTCTGTCAGTGTGCTCTTTTCGGTGTTAGTGTTTCTCAGTGAGTACCTTCTCTTTTCAACAAAAAGCTTTAGGAGCAAAGAAAATGGTTTAGTAAGCCCTTTGAAATTCTACCCCAGCTATACACCTTCATGAGCAAAAAAATAATAAAGTGCATGTGCAACACTCAATTGATCTTGACACCAAACACAAGGCTTCTGTGTGTGTTCGAGAACGTCTAGACACAAGGATGTCGGCAGTGTTGACACTTCTCGCTCTGGAATGTTTTCAACCTTGGTAAATAAGTAGACAGCGACTGCAAGGGAAGTAACCGATTATGAATATATTAAATACTGTCATTCAAATCGTTTACAGCGACACTCTTCATAACAGAGCATGCTGCTCTTCGCATGAGAAAAAGCTCCAGTGCCAACATCAACATGGTTACATTGCATGATAATAAAAGCTCTAAAACATGATCATAAGTGCACCATAGTAGAGACTGTTCAGTGGAGAGGCCGCTACAGAGTAGAACAGAAGAGAAGAGAACTGCGTCTTACACGTATCAAGATCTGTTTGATTCCCTATCGAAAGGACCATCGAGTTTAAAAAAAAGGGCTACAGCTGAGCTGCTTTTTTAAAGCACGGAATAAACAGACATAGTACCACAACGCATGAAGGCCAAAAGTACGCAGACCTGGGATTGTCCCAGCGACAACAAAGGAGCAGCATGTTTCGGAGGCAAAAAAAGTTTGTTTGATAGGCAAGTCAGCTAATTTTTTTTTTACATGAATTCGAGTTCTGGCAAAAGACATGTTTTGAAGTTGGTAAAAGGAATACTCATATCCCTTGCAAAAAAGAGGGAAACAAATCAAACGAAAACAATCATGGGGGAAGCGTTTCGCTATTCAGTGCCAAACTAATAAATACTACAAGTAGCAAAAAAATGTATCAGGTAAAAAGACCACAGGATTGGGGGTAAAGGACTACTTCAACCCAAAACACATTCAAATGAAGTGCATGTTGACTCATGCCTTCCATCCAAACTCTGACGGAAGCAGAAAAGTGATTACTGGCCTCGATGTAAAAGTGCAGATCTTACGACTGCCATCTGACTTCACTTTCCACTCTTTTTTGGTCCTGCGGGTCTTTTGGCTTGCCACAAGTGGTTATGGATAGTCAGCGCATCAACACTAACGGACACGGTCTTGGCGGGGATTACAGTGAACTGCTTGCGGTCCGAGCTGTACTTGTAGAGTTTGTCGATCATCTTCTTAGTGATGCTCTTGGGCCCTGTGCCGGTGAGCTTGTGGATCTCCTCAGTGTCGGGGAAGTAGGAGTAAAGGGCTCTGAACTGGCAACCACTGTCCCGGAAGAGAATCATCAAGTGGTTGGAGTCACACTTCTCCAGCTCCTACAGGTCCAAAAGGAGGCAATTAAATTACTATAGTTCATTATGAAAATTGATTGGCAACATCACAATATTATGCCATAATTGCCATGAACCTCCAAACTGGTCACACACCTCAAGAATGGAGTTCTTCTGTGGTTCATTTACTTTCCCTGCTAAGCAGCAATGAGAGATGGCGTTGTGGATTATTGGCTTGTTGGACTTCGAGCTTGGCTCCTTGAAAAGCTTGGGTCCTACAGTGACAAAATATTTAACTTCAATATAACACTTAAGGAAAAGCATGGATGTCCTATAAGGACACTATTGCTGAAAGTTTTGGGTCTGTAAGATTTTTTAAATGTTTGGGAAAAAAAAGAAAAGAAAAGTATCTTATGATCACCAAGATCAGTGTTAGCAATTGAAAATCAATTCCAATTCTGGAATCGGACACTTAAGGCTAGGAATCGGATACTTGTTATAAAATTAAAATATTATCGATTCCTTTGTGTGCACTTTAAACCATTCAAGCACAAGAAGACTCGCACGCTGTTTTCTGTGCCGTGCACACATCCAAAACCTGCGCACAGAAAGTAGCCTCTCATACTGTATAGTGTGCGATACTGAACTGAGTTCTCTTTCGTGTCTTTTTGCACTTGAACGGAAAAATACACACAAAAAATGTCAAAATATTAATATATCATCGTCAATGTTGAAAACAGTTGTGCTGAATATTTTTGTGGAAACTGATAGAAAGTTTAAAAAGTAACATTTTACAATAAGGTCACATTAGTTAACTACATTAGTTAAATTGAACTAAGAATGAATAAAACTTCTACAACATTTATTAATCTCAACATTTACTAATACATTATTAAAATCCAAAGTTGTATCTGTTCACATTAGTTAATGCACTGTGAACTAACATGATCATTATTATTAACTAACATTAACAAAGGTAATAATTGCTGTACAAATATATTGATCATTGTTTGTTCATGTTAGTTAACACATTAATTCATGTTAACAAATGAGACCTTAATGTATTATGTAAAGGGTTACCATTAAAAAAGAAACATATTTCGAAACATCATAAATCGCTTTGCTGTCACTTTCCTTGCTGAATAAAAAAAACTTTCAATATGAGAAGAAAAAAGGTTCACTGGGACTTCTGTAGAGGACCAAAGACAATAGCACTACAATCATTACTTAGATTTGATCATATGCAGCAGACTTCCTTTTTTTTAGAGCAATTTTCTTTTCTTTATTTTTCTGTCCAAAGTGGGGGAAAAAAAACGCTTTACAACATGAGAAAAACACATTTAAATGTTTATAATTCAACTTATGTGGAGCAACTTGCGTTTATCGCTTGTCAATTTGTTATGTCACTTGGATAGGACATGGTGTCCCTCTCTGAACCCTATATACAGCTCTCATTGATGCGTACAGGAGATTCTGTCTCCATGATTAAAAGCTAAACTACCTCATCCATCATTCTGACACCCAACAAATGCCACAAATCTGTCTATTCTCCTTCTAAACAATCCTTCAAAGGTTCTCTGTGGTGAATGTTAAGATCATATTCATCAATGGTAATGTAACTACGCAATTGTGAGCATTACCCAAATAACTGGGTTATTTGGTACCATGAACCCAAGCATTTTTGCAGAGCAAACAAGTGAAACACTTCAGAGAGTTCAGGCTTAAAGGACAAACTCATCCACTAATGTCTGCACAAGCAAAACATGTATGTGCTCAAGCACAAAGACAAACATACTGGCTAATGCATGGTCGAGATGATATCAGCAGTATGCTGCGGATTTAAAGCAGGATGTTGTCATGGTGCAGAGGAATCTAAAGAAGTTTAAATAATTTAGTACATGAGACCAACACGTGTAACCCACAGCTATTGAGCATCAACACAAATTTAAACCACTAGCTTCCAACAGAATGAAAAGTTAAAACTCACCGGTATATTCTGCCATGGATGTTGATGTAACGGAAGACGCGGTGGAACCGTTGTCCCAGTCTCTCTCTGTAGTCCGACTGGAGTTGCGACTGAGGCCTGGAAATGACTCAACTGATTCCCCTCTGTTTGTGGAAAGAACGGACAGCAACATTAATGTGCTCTGGAGGTCACAGTCTGAACACATTCAATTGATTCTAAAACAAATTAATGAAATGCAAGCACGCAAGGACTTACCGTTGAGATCCCGCCCCTCCTGAATTGACACTGTCTGGTTCAGTGGTGGACACAGAGGCCAGTGATAGACTAGAACCAGACTGTGCACTGATGAGATTCTCATCTGGTGAGGGACAGTTTAATTATTTCAGTGTAAATGCCATCAAATGTTTAGAAATGTAACTTTGCAATAATGCAATAACAGAAGGCATGATTTAAAACTTACTGGCAGCATGGCACTTGGAAAGCATATGAATTGAAGGTTCTTCTTTCAGCACAGACTTTGGTCTTTGTTTTTTGGCCTTGGTCTTCGGTTTGGGTTGAGGCTGTTCTTGCTCCTCACACATCTCTTGCTGTTTCTTTCTAAGATATTCCTGCTTTATCAACTCTCTCCGAGCCTTCTCCTCCTCTTTTCTGATTCTATCCTCTTCAGCTTTCCTCCTGGAATTGGGAGAGAAGAGAAGACTTTAAACATACAAGCTCCATAAAAAAAATGCAGAGCTTCCCTTTACCGTTTTTATATTCCTGGAGGACGACACTTCAGGGGTAGTCAATACCTGGCTTCATCTCTTTTCAGCTCACTTTCAGCCTCTATCTGCTGCTTGCGGAGCCGTGCCTCCTCTGCCTTCCTCTGTTGTTTCAGCAGAAATGCAGCTCGCTTTTTTGCCAATTCATCCTCTGCTTTTTGCTCATCCTGCAGGCATTTAACAAAAACATTTTAAATGTTTACATTTTCTGAAACACTAGGGTTTTCTGGGCTGTTTCCCCATGGTGTTGTTATATGTTTGCTACAGCGTTTTGAGAGTTTTTTGTTTGTTTGTTTTTGCTAAGGTGTTGCATTACTTACAGGTCCAGGTGAAAGTGGAAGTAGGACAAATTACATGTCATTTAATACTTTGGGTTAGGGGATTCCACTAATAAGATGTAAGCAGTAAATAAAATAAACACTTTGCCAGAACAATACAACCAATTTTCCTTCAGATAAATATTTTTCTAATGTCTTGTTCACTGCACTGACTTTACCTTGAAAAAGAAGCCCATTCCAGACTTCTTTTCCCCATCACTTCCATCAGTGGTGACATCCAAAACATCTGTGCTTTCTTCATCTGGGTTGGAAGCCAAATCAGACAAGTCTACTTCAATAAGATTGACTTTTCCTCTAGAAATGTCCTCTGAGGAGATATTATCCCTCGCTGGCCCGTCATCAAAAGTAGCCTCAGTGTCCTGTAAGGTACTGGACATAGATTCTTCGAAAGTGACACCAAGCGCCACAGAACTTGGTTCCCCAGAGACCATCCTCAAGTTAGCTTCATCATTAAGGTGGAATGTAGTGCTTTTTGGATTCCCTTTGTCTTTGTTAAAAGAGCTTTGCACAATGTCCTCAGGCTCTGTTTTGGGGGGCCTGGCTCCTTGAATTAACCTGACAGAGGGGCTGTCAGTAGGTGCAGGAGTAGTGCTCTTCTGCCCTTTGCTATGCTCCTTAAGCAACAGCTCTGAAGGTTTGGAACGGGACCGTGCTGAACTTAGTTTGGGCGGCTTTCGTATCACAGGGCTGCCACTTGGTTCAACGAAGTGTATAGAAGCTCTGATCCTGGCTTCAGATCCATTACTTTGGTCACTGCTAGGTGGTTGAGCAGCACCTGTTGGAGACTGGAGATTCTGCTTCATAAGCACTTCCTGCTGGAGTGAAAGTTGCATCATTTTCTGCTGAATGTTTCCTATGGCCTCGTTCAGCAACTCAATGGAGCGGTTGCATTCGTTAAGATCTATCTCTTCATCCATATCTAAGGCACTAGGGGGCACAGGTCCCCCACCTGCCCACTCGAGAGTTGCCTTCTCTGGCTCTTCAGCCTCTTTCGGCCCATCTCTCGAATCAACACAGGTATCATCTTTTGATGACTTCTCTTGATTGAGTTTTTGGCCATCTTTTAAGTAGTACTCAGACTTTATAGGCTGAGGGAGAGTGTCACTCTTCCCTTTTTTTACTATGTGCAGGAAGGCTGCTTTTCCAAGCTTAAGCCTTTGTCTTGCCGTGAAGACCTCCATCTTCTTCTTTTGTGATTCAATTGCACGTCTCTTTTCTTCAAGTTGCATGTGAAGCTGAACAAGTTCAGAGGCCAGCATGTTGGTACTGTCCTTGTTCTGCGGTGTGGGACTCTGGTCTCTTTTTATCCTCCAGGAGGTCAGAGGAAGGGGGCAACTCTCTGAGCCATCAGGGGTTGTACGCTGTGAGCTACTTGTGCTGGACCGGATGTCTTGGTTGCTACCAAACTTCAGCATCTTTCGCTCTGCAAAACTGGTCATACGTACACTGCCACTAGCCACACTGCTGACTTGGGACTGCTGGCCAGGGCTAGAGCACCTGCTCCCACAATCCTTATCCACATGTTCCTTTACATTCATATCCTCGCACAGTTTGGCCGACTCTTCGTCCTCCTCATAGAACTGTTTCTTGTCTGGATGGAGCTCTTTGGTGAGCTCTGCATCCTGCTCCTCAATGGTCTCCACGGTCTCTATATCAGAAGCTGGATGGATGCCCCATGCTTGGACAGGGCTCTTGTCCTCAGGCACAGATGAATGAAGGTAAAACCCAGGTGACCGCTCAGCAGAAGACTGTTCAATGCTACTTGTCGCCAGTGGTTTGAAAGCTTGCGTTTGCCCAGGGGCTAGAGGCACAAGTTCACTGGATTTGTGCTCGATAGTGGTCTCAAACTCAGAGCTGGTGTTGGGGGTAAAGGTCCGGTTAATGGTGTGTGGAGGTCTCCGTCTGGAAGATGAAAGAGCACTTTCTGCTCCTGCCACTCTTCGTGCTGGCCCTCGATGCCGCCCTTCTCCTGACTCTTCTTCCTTATTCAGGCTTACGGACTTCTCTTTGGCTGGCCTGAGAACTGCAGGCATCAAAGGTTCCAGGAAGAAACTGGCGTTTCGGGAGTCTGAGGATGCCTCCTCCTGTCTTCCCCAAATGCATGTTTTAGCACCAGGGGTAGCACTCTGTCGCTCTGCATCCTCAGAGTTTAACAGGGTGATGTCGTCATTAGATGAATCGGCCATGGCAACGGTTACCAGCTCATCCTCTTCATCCATGTTAACGTTGCCCAGTAGAGCATGGCCATTGACCCGTTTAACACTGCCGTGACCCGGATGGCTCTGGTGCTTGGGTGTGACAGTGGAAGCCAGGCTGTCCTCACTGATAGAGCAAGTCAGACTAACGCTGTCGCCCGAGGCCAAGTCTGCATCGCTGTCCGTAGCAGAGTGGAGAACATACCGATTCAGCTGAGACAGTGGCCTGATTATTATGATAAGACAAGAATTACCAAACTAAATATAAAATCAATGTAATATCTTAAAAGATATGTTATAAGTACTTATATTTAGCAATAGTGTTGTACCTCTGCCGTTTATCTGACCAAGCCACAGATCCTCTGGAGTGAGCTTCTTGCGTCAAAGAATTGGAGCGATTTCGAGAGGCTAAGAAAAGCACAAGTCGGAGAATTTGATTACCTAATTCTAAGTCACACACTAAAACAACCGCTGACTTGACACATCTAGGTCTACCCCCCACATTTTTCATATGAAAATTAACTAGTAAAAATTATTACAATACAACAGTTCATGTAAATTAGCATAAATTGAGTGAAACAAATTGTAAGTATATTTCACAATTTATGCATTCATTCACATTACTATAATGCAGGAAAAAATAGTACTAAAAAAACAAATGAAAACTGAAGTGGCCAAAAGGGCCTTAACAGTCATAAAAATAATGGGATGGGGGGGGTCATCATGGGGCTAAAACCAACTTAATTTTCTTTAAACCAAATATCATATTATTAAAACGTTCTGGTTAGGACTTTGTTCTAAATAACTAATCCTCAGTATTCTGCCTAAACTGCTAAATTTACAGATTTCATTTAAACTTAAATTTATAATAATAAACAAATGGACAGAATATCCAACTTTCAAAGTTTAAGCAAAGGAGCTTTAAAAAAAAACACACAAATTAACTATATCTGAGACTCAACATTTTTTGGTACCTTTCATGTGAGCATGAAAACAACAACAACAAAAAACTAGTTAAAGAGTATTTCTATGAATGGCAGCAGAAGCTTGATGCCATACCCGTGCTTTCCTCTCCTGGCTGAGCCTTCTTTTGTCTTTGTCTCAGTGGCAGAAGTGGATGGGAGGGGCTGAAGCTGGAACTCCCCTTATTACTGAAACAGCAAGCAGAGAACACGGTTGGCAAACCACCAGCACAAAAAAATAGGACGAATGATCTCCAGGCCCCCAGAGGTCTATCCAGCCAAAATCTAATCGTAACTGACACTAAACATTTTCCATGTGGATGGATAAATATAGACAAGCAGCACTGCTCTGTTTAGGACCTTAAAAAGAATAACTTCATATAAAACAATCTGAATACTACAATTACAGAGCACTAGCATGACATTAAAATGTCTTTTATTTCCGAGTAGCTTGTATTATTACTTTGCCTGTGAAATAAAAGCAAGCAAAGTGAACTTATGAAAATGAATTTAAGTCTCAGCATGCCGAAAAAACACAGGCACAACATGACAAGGCAAAAGACGTTATGAGACAATATATGATTCAAGCGTGAATCATAATCATGCAAGCAAAGTTCCCTCTAAAGTGCATGCATGAAGTCAAAAGCAATATTTCCCAACATATGTGAGCCCACAGAGGTCCTACTTATTTATCTATCTTTTATTGCTTACATGACTAGGGATGTGCAAAACTATGTTATGCAATCTGCTTGTGCTTTAAAGGGGATGCAGCTACAGATTAAACTTTGTCAGCAAGTTAAATTAAAGCACAAACACAAACAAAAAATCGAAATATCTAACCTCGACCTCACTAATTGACTAGTAGGGTGTTGGACCCATTCCTAATTACAACATAAAATAATCTTAACAAGGTTATCTTGAGGTTATTTTTTTTCTTTTCAGAAAACTAAGAAAAATAACAGTAATACCTCTAGATCTTGGAAGAGGGGGCCTCAGTGAGCTCTTTGGCGGGTCGCTTCATATTTTGAAAAGTGTTAAACAGTGAGCATTAAAGCAGCAGTCGGTAACTTTTTTTTTTGTTCAAAATTTACTAAATTTATATAATGAGCGAGTACATCATGAATCCATTTTCCAAACCGTGTTTTTGTCTTATCCTGAGTCACTATGATACACCTATAATAAGTGTTTATATTGGGACTATTTTACACTGGTTCGGGTCGTACCGCTGCGGTGTAGCCCAGTACCTGCGTGACTCGTCATAGACATAATGACGCAATCCTCACACTGATTGATAACGCCTCACAAATAACATGCAAGTATTGAGGTCCCAGACACCAGTCAATATGTAATAGCCTATATTCATTCTTTTTTTCCAATACACCAGTTTGAATACTGATATTTTTGTTATTGCATTTCAAATGGGGCCGATTAATAGGCTACTCCTAGGCTTACGTTTTTAAATTACAAACAGCCTACTGATGTTTTTGATATAGCATTTTCAATATTATACGCTATTATTTATGCATTAACATATCTGGTTATAGTAAAACATACTGTTTGTTTAAAAACAAAACATTTTGTCATCCTTGCTGCAAGCTTACAAGAGCGACAATATCATTAAATGTGAAGGGGGGCCCTAAAATATTTTCTTGGGAAAAAGGGGGTCTCAGACAAAAAAGTTTGGGAACCACTACTCTAAGAGGTGGCCTACTAAAATGTGAAACAGCCTATTAGCGAAATGAACTCTTCTGCATTAGAAGTTTTATCATTTTACTTTGTGAAGAATGTCATAGTGAACACTCGGTCAGTGCATGGTTAGGGTTAGGTTTTTTTTTTACTCTGGTAGCTAAAGTAGTAGAGGTCTGTGTGGTAGAAATAGTTTTAGTTTAGCAAGAAGGTTATGTTAGTTATAAGTTTATTTAGAAAGAAATTGAGAATGACCAAGGCATATTTTTACATTGAAACAGTGGTCGACCAGATCACTGACATTTACACCAACAACTACCACAATGAATGATTTTACACATGGAACAGAGACAAAACCATGAAGCACTTACAGAGGCTCAGATTCTTCAGGGTGCAGGAAGTACCTGTTACAAACTTCCGGGCTGCTCTGAACAGGAAGAGCTGGATCAACCACACCAGGAGACACCAGGAAGCTCCGTTTGGTGGCATTGGAGATGGGCACAGTAGGCCTGGCACTCTTGGGCTGAGTCATTGCTCTTGCTGCAATGATAATATTAAGTCAAATTATTAGTACAACAGCCAACTTTGGTGGACGTTGGTTGAGGCTTCATGTAAACTTTATTGGTTTAAAACATTCTGCCAAAAAAGGCAGAAAACACAAATCAACAACTTTAGGTGCTTCACACAATAATATGAAAAATGCACATTAAAAAAAAAAACTCTTTACCATCTTTAAATTCCTGAACATCTCTTGGCTGGACAAACTGAGGCTTGACAATCTCAAACCACCAAAAGAGCTCCGCTATAAATACCATGACGTTGTGCTGCAGAAAAGAAAAAAAAAACAGCGAATAAATCAAGAACAGATCCATAGGGAAATGAAACGTCCTGTTAATGATGAGATGCATTATACATAACAGAATAACTTACCTTGAGCACAGGAGGTGCATACAACATGTCCTCTAAAGTCAAATAGAAGCTTTTGTTAAGGTACTCATTGGCAAACTCTTTCAGCAGCTGGATATTATAAAGGCTGTCTGCTATTGAGGTCACCTCTTTCAAGCAGATGTCTGCAGATAACATAAAACACAAAGTTAGCAAACAAGCTATCCTGAGGCATGTAGGCTCTGACATTCATGTACGCTAAACCAAGGGCTGAATCCAAAAGAGGTCAATATTTGCTAGCGAGTTGAAGAATCAGAAAAGAACATTTCAGAGAACTGTTACGAGGTACAGCACCAGGGGAATAAAACTACAGTCAATCAACATTATGAAAAAGCAAACCAACAAACACAAACTTCAAGATACCTACTGTATCATATTTGATATGCAAATTTCTAAGGCCTCTAAATTATCAACAATCAAAGCATCGCTGAAAAACCTACTAAATGCCTTCTGTCGTCTGATTGATAGTTTTTACTTTTTTAGTAAGGCCTTTTAGTATAATTATAAAAACGTGCCCTTTCAGGTAGTGGGAACATATGTCTTTTTGCTTTGAATTGTTTAACTGAATTTCATTAGGTTTATTTGATTATCCTTACATCATTTTTTTTTTTTAGAAAAATTCTGTTCAAATTAGAGTATCAAATATGATAAATCTGACTTTTGAGGAATATTTATTTGTAAATATCTCAATCATCATTGTTGAGATCATCATTGCATTATATGTTTTGCCCCCCACAACTAAAAACTACAGAGCTTAAATCCAAGTATTTAAATATAATCAAACTAAGACATAATATGGAAAATATAGTGACAATTTATTTACATTGTAAGAAGTCTGCTACACCGTTATATAACCTGGTTGAAGATCAGAATTTCCTCTTACTTTTTGGCCATATAAATATCAGTAATTGCACCCAATTGCATATTTTTGCACAGTTTTGGGCCTTCAGGTGTTTCTTTCCTCCTTGTACTATACAAGTCATAATGTGAGACATAAAAGCATGGGCCTGGTTTCACAGACAGGGCTTAGATTAACCCAGGATTAGGCCTTAGTTCAATTAAATTATTTAAGTAGCTTTTATAAAGATTCCTCAGAAAAAAAAACATTACTGCTGTGCATCTTGAGAAAAAACAGTGACACGTCTATAAAGGCTCAATAAACATTATTTAATATGCAAAGATTTACAAGATTAAAATGAAGTGCAGCACCAATCTTGAAGGGGCAGTGTGTTACAATACCTTCTCCTTTCCCAGCTGAATGTGCATGTAAATAAATGTTGGCCCATGTTGATTTTCCAAAAAAGTAAGCTCTGTGGCGCCATCAAAACATGTTCTGTTTGTTTAAGTTGCCTGACATAGCAACAACTGTCTCAACCAATGGCGTAACTGGAGGGGGGTCTACTTAATAAACTGTTAAGGAGGAAGTAGGGGGCAGGGTGGAGGAGGCAGTAGGAGTGTTTGGGAGACCTGATTAGATTTGGTGCCACTAGCGGTGAAGAGATTACACGCAGGTCTGAAATTCCTTTAGGAATACTAAGACTAGTTAACTAGTCTGTTATTTCACTCTACCATCAAGCTTCATCAGGTCTGGGCAGTAGTAATGGACCACAGTCAGCAGTGCAGCACCATCACACACATCCCTGATCAGGTCCTCCAGCAGGGGGAAGAAGGGCAGCTGTCTACCCGAGGCATGATCCCGCCGATACCGTACCTAGAGGTGACATGAGAGGAAGCCAAATTGTCAAAAACACCTACAACAACAGGCTTTATGCCACAAAGTAACCTTTGGTATATGGCACTGGTATCGTGTAGGCAAGAGGCACTTTTGCAAGAGGAATATATTTGATCCTTGAGGCTAAACATTTGTATTTGTCGGTCTAACAAAAATAGATAGCCACTAGACAACAGTTATAACATAAGTGACTAAGACTAACAGACAAGTCAAAGGATTAGTTCATCAAAAAAAAAACTAAATTGTAATTTATTAAACCTCATGGCATTTAAAAAAAAAAAAAAAAATTCCAAGAGAGACAAAAATGTTGATAAGATATAAAAAATAAGATGTTTAGCAGAATGTCAAAGTTGCTCTTCTCCATATTACGAAAGTGAATCGGGATTGGGGCTGTCAAAAAATAAATAAATTAAAAAATTAAAATGCTGTCAATCGTTTTTTTTTTTATACTAATCACACATTTTTCTGTAATTAATCGCACCTAACATTAAACGTTTTTAATATATTTTTATATTGTAATACCTTCACGTCGAATCTCTAAAACAATATAGAAACAACAAAGACAGTATATTTTACATTTTTATGGCACCCTTTTGTGAAGCACTATGAATGACGGACAGTATCACAGATACCAGTTCTGATACTGATGTCTCTATTGATTGATTGATTTTTCCCCCCTGAATTTTAACCATTAATTATAGCCATTCAACATTACAGTATAATTAATACTATAAATAAATGTCAATATAATATAAATTTTAACATTTAATAAGCTTTAAAAAAATATATATAATAACTTTTAATTTAAGTAAACTTAAAACAATCTTCACATAAACCCATTGTGATAAATGTCACATTTTGCTGTGCCTTTTATTTATTAGGGCTCAAAGGTTATTTTCTACTTATTTTATCTAATTAGGCCTATAAATTGAATATAGATTAATCCTTATGAAAGCTACACAAGTTATTCAGCCAAGAGCAGTGTGATTTTCTATTTTTTTTTTTTGTTCTTTGATTAACATTAAGAACACAAACAGCAGCAGGTTTATTAAGACATTTAAGACCAGACAGGGATCTGACACATCCTATTTTTTCTTTACGTTCATTTACCACTTTTTTACTCATTTAAGACTGTGCTTACGAGGATTCTTGACAAAATGGGAATTGTCTGAAGCAGCATTCTGTCCTGGTGTCAGTACATTTTTTTGCAGTTAACGTGTTTTTTTCTTCTTGGCCTGTTTTTGTATGACCCTGCTGAACCAATGAGCGTTTTGCTGTCCATTGGTCACGTCTTAATTTCGCAATATTTAGCATTGCATTAGTATTGCATTGTTCTCATGAGCATTTAATCATTTTTGACTTTTCAGTGCGAGTTAAATCTCTTTTTTGGTGCATTTTCCCTGTAAAAGAAAACTTGCTTAATGATTATGCACACCTGAATATAAGGCGTTTTTCATTTCCGACCTTAATTAATTATATATCACTTAATTATTAGTAGTTATTAAGATTGATGTGGTTTGGAATTGTGAAAATGTGCTTGGGAAAAATGTTTTTATCAGAATATCAACTTGCATAATGATTATGCACGCACTGTATATGTGTATATATATATACACACACAAACATACAGCATTTTAAAAAAAATGTCAATACAACTTATGCACTAAAACAAAATGAGGAGTTCTGCTCCAATGAAGCTGTAAAATGTCCAGGTCCAGGTCTAGTTCTCATTCACTTTTGTTGTGCGGAAAAGATCAGCTTGGAAATTCTTCTCAACTACTCCTTTTTTGTTCCATTGATAAAGCAACACCATAAGGGGTTTGGAACAACATGAGGGTAAATAAATGATGGCACTTTTAATTTTTGGGTAAACTGCTCCTTTACGCAACAATACAGCAGAACAGTGACTGGCCACAAAATAGTTTATCACAACAAACTTAATTCAACAACAACTAATGATATGAATCATAAAAGCAAGGAACATTGATACACTGTTGATACATATAGGACTACAACTACACTTTCTTATTAATGGTTGCATAAAACACCTGTATAAACCAACAAAAAGCCAAGAACCCAAAATATGAACGATCCGCAAATATAGTGGTCGACTGATGTGGATTGTTTGCTGGCCAATGCCAATATCTTAGAGCAGTGGTTCTCAACTCCAGTCCTCTGCTCTGCACATGTTGTATGTCATCTTTATTTAACACATGATTCAGATCATCAGCTTGTTAGAAAAGAGCTCCATGAACTGAACTAAGTGTGTCAGATAAGGGAAACATACAAAATGCATACAAAAAGAGCAGGGAAACAGACGGCTGATATAAAGCAAATATGCATGATATCACATTTGAAGACAGTAAATAATACATTAATAATTTCTGCAATGAAATATATATTTATTTGACATTTACTGAAATAATTCCGTCACGCACAGAGGTATATGTATACAGAAAAAAGTATTATAGCATTTCGATTTATATCAGACAGATCTGTTAGCAGGCACTGGGGTCTGCAGTGCTGTCAAAATAAAAGTCCCTCTTCTCTGACTCTTATCAGACACACTGAAAAAAGAAAATGTATCAGCCAATGGCGATAATTAAAATAAAAGCCAGATATCGGCCTGCATATTAACCATATATATTGGTCGACCACTACAGCATCTTCACATTTATCACAGCAGCCATAATCATAATCTTGTAAATGTATTTAAGTGTTCAGCCCTAACAGACACTAGGTTTCAGACAGGACACAGTGAAAGCTAGACAGATCTAAAGGTAAAGGTAGCAGAATGGAGACAGAGGATCTCTGTGCCACTCATGAAACCCCCACAAGATCCAGCATGCAATGGGCAGGTACAAACATAAGATCAGCCTGAAGGACAGACTAGGCCAAAAGACAGACAGAACAAGAAATGGACAAATGAAGATGGAAATGACTCCAAAAGATGAGAAGACGAAAGCTGAAGTAAGAGACTCCAACACACACAGACTCTCGCTCTCTCAAACACACACACATACAAATTACACTCAGCGGCATGTTAGCTCATAACTACATGTGTTCAAAGGGTGAAAGGCAGATCATTTTGCGCGACTACAGCGTGAGCTGTGTCTTCCAGTGTGCACTGATTAGATAAAAGCGTGACCTGAGTGGTGATGGCGTACGTTGAGACTGACACATACTACGCGTGCAGTGTAGAGGAAGCACTCACAGCAAACTTACAGGTACTAGTTTCCAATACCATTTTGAGGGAGACTATCCCAGTAGCGAGGGAGGAGGTTAGAGGGAAAGAGACGGGAAGAGGAGCAGAGAAGATGTAAAGTCAGGGAAGAAAAGAGCAGACAGATGTGGCCCTGCTATGAGGTTAGAGGAGAAACAGAAGGAGTGATGCCACTGAAGATATTAGATCATTTCCACAAGCCTATTGTTGTTACATTAGTATTATGTATTCAGATTAGTCTTGACATTTCAGTTGACACCTGAGGTCTGGTTTACACCTGGGATTAACAACCGTTGCATTTGATACGATCAAGTGGTCAGACGATTGTATGTCTCAAACACGTCCCCAGTAAGTGAACACTTGAAATCAGAGACTAGGGGCGGCATTATTTGGGGAGAAAAAAAATGTCTAACTGTTAGATTTCCAATTAAAATTGCAATTATTTACAAAACCAAACTAAACAAAAGAAAACCTCTTTCCCCCAAACATTTCCTTCGATGCAGTTTGAATAATGTTTTCTAGACACATACAACCCTGTTTACACTTTAACGGTCTTTAACGGTGTTCACTTGTAAATGGATTCCTCAAGACAGATGTTAAAACCAGGTCTAAACAGCACCTGAGAATTAGAGAGTTTTTACAATCTATGATTGAAACACTTGTGCTGGGATGTCTGGTACCTTCTGATGACTTGGAGAATCCAGCAGATGTTGTTTTGATTTGTGCTCCATTTCTGTGATCTCCCTCATTTTCAGGTTCACCTGCAGCACAAAGAATGGAAGTGCTATGATACATATAAAAAAAATCATAATAAACATCTGATGTTTCTAAAGCCTTCTTTCAAAAATGCTGGCAGAGGTCTTCATGCTTGCATGAATTGACATGATCTGGCCAAGCACTGAAAGGCCCCCTAAGCGACTAGACAAATGCAGGCAAGCTATTAGTACATGTAACACAATATGTCTATTCAAACAGAAATTTCACAATTTAAACTGTGTTCAGTTAAAAAGCAAGTTAATCTGATACATCAAGGACAGTTCCAATACAAACATGACTTGACTAAGGGCCACACCCTTCCCAAAAAAAAAAAAAAAACACACCTTGTTAATCCAGAAGATCATAGCATCCTCCAGGTCAAAGGGGAGCTCTTTGGAGGCACTGAATGTGGAGAAACGCTTCACGCAGGACACAACCTTCTCAATGCTGATCATCTCCACAGTGTAGGCCATCATCAAAGCATCAACCATGGGGATGTGAGAACTCTGTGCCACGAAACAGAGGACAAAGTAGTGTCACATTACTGCACTTTCATGCAGCATAAGAACAAGAAAACAAACTACATTTTTTTACTTTCTAAAAATAAAAATAAAAAACAATTTTCACTAAAAAATGTCATGACAGCATAAAGCACATTTGTAAATGTAGTACTATTATAGGGATCTTCTTTTAATTTTTTTTACGTCAAGCAAAGCTCTTTAACAAGAAAGAAAGAAAGAAAGATTAATTTAATGCCATGTCAGAATCTAAGGCTATTTTCATGGCAAAAATTATAAAAAAAAAAAAAAAAATTATTAAATTAACATATGTTAAAAAATCCAAACCCATTTCAGACATAATCTTACTAAATAAGTATATGACCCATTCAAAATAACAAGTGTTTATTATGTTTTATGTTTTAAAACATTTTATTTACCGGTATTTTATGTTATTTCCGAATTTAATAATAACTTGTGCGAGATTTATCCCTTTCTTTTCTCTATCAAAAATGCAATTTTATACGTGTAGTGTATTTTTAACCATGCAGAAAACATTTTAAAATATCTTGAAAAAGGACTTTTAAAATGACTTAAATTACTTTAAACCATTTAACTGATAATATTAATCGGTCAAAATTCTTACCATCGGTTAGCGGTTAGTTAATTATGAGCAAGTACTATGATACTCAAAAACTTTGTTTCACATCAGCATCATGCACAAAAATTTAATAAATTAATCATTTATAATAAATTGAATGCATATGAAAGTAAAATGTTTCTTTCACAGTTTTTCACAGGACATGAACAAAACTGGTACTTTATTATAACCTAATAGAAGCACGAAAGTCCAAATGTTTAAGGGTACTGCTCTTCCTCTGACTAAGAATGGAAAAATTGTGCACAAAGCTTTGAGGAAACACTCTCCTATTTACCCCAAAGAAGGTCATACTGCTCTCGCTAATAAAAACACTGAGTCCATATTAGGTAACATAATATTTTGCATTTATCATGAAACGTTAAAACCTTAATGTAACATTCCTCATGCTGGCTACAACAGTGTACACTACCTCATGATTTGAATAACCGATTACAAAATACACCAAGCACTTGAACATTCAGTCTTAGTTTGAGACTATGAACAAAGCCCATGCAGTTACCATGGCAACCCCAACAGCAGTCAACCACTGGCTTGTTCATACGCCAGCACAATCTCAGCGGACTGATCCGTGACTCAAGCCAAAAGTGTCAGCGAACTTTCAGTCTTTTTCTCAGATAGCATGTCAGACGACTGACAAGCAGGCCTATAAACCAGAAGATTGGAGTGTGATAGACTTTGGACTCAGATAAACGTTGTACTAAAGCAGAAAAGCACCCCATCGCACTATTTGTACCATCTCTGCAGTATTGTGTACTGCGCAGCGTACAGTATGAAATTTGCATTAAAAAAACAAGATGACTAACTACATTTGCCAATTTACCGTTTAAAGGTCTGGAGTCTGTAAGATTATTTAATGTTTGGGAAAGAAGTCTTTTATGCTCATCAATGCTGCATTTATTTGATCAAAAAATTATTGCACTGATTTGCTGCTCAAAAAACTTTTTTATTATTAGCAAAGTTGAAAATAGTTGTGCTGCTTAATTTTTGGAAACCATGATACTTTTTATTCAGGATTCTTTGATAAATAGAATGTTAAAAAAAAACTGCATTTATTTTAAATAGAATTTTATAACCATTTAAAAGTGTTTGCTGTACATTTTGATAAACTTAATGCATCCTTAAAGAATAAATGTATTCATTTTCTGTCTTTTTTTAAACTTACTGACCCTCAACCTTTGAATGGTAAATGTAAGCAATACACTAGTATCCCAATCCAAGTTTTGCCAATGTGTCAAGCTACACAACATGATTTAATGGTCAACCAAATATACTGTAGTGGTCAAGCAGATATCCATTAAACATTAAGCAGAGAATAAAGAGGCTGCTCCGGGACTTCAAAACAGTACATCCCTTGGGGCCAAGTTAACATAGTAGCATTTAAGCCAGACGTCAGCTAAAGAAAATGGTAAACATGCTTTTTCGCCATACACAAATAATTCACATGGCGCATAGTCAACTAAACCAGATTAAAAATAGCACTTCATGTCATAAAGTTTGTAAATCCCTGTTGTGACTTATATTAGTGAGGGTACTCCATTCTGACAACTTGATGCCAGGTATGTATGCAGCACTGATGCTATAACACCGGTTCAAAGCACACAAATGACTTTAAAAGTCATCATGCTGTACCTACACAGTACACACCCCACAAAGCCATTCTGTTCGGTCTAACAGGTTTGTGTGGATCAGACTGTATTAGGCTCTGCACAGGGTGTGGGCTTGACCACAAAGATTTGAATTTGAAGTGATAAAAGCAAAGTTGAGTGTACAATGCTGATTCACCAACATCAGTGATTGCCATTCACTGGAGAAAGCACATCACTGGCTAAAAAAAATACAGCTGTGAATCAATGAAATCCACTCCGCTCTGAGCTACTTTAGCTCAAGCACTGATCACACTAATTGTTTGGACAGGTGATTGTAGTGGTTATACGTGAAAGGAAAAACACAAGCTGGATATGCCAACAATAGCAGCTTTCTCCTGTCAGTGCAGAGATATATCTACAACAGGAAGATCTCTGCAAACCACAGTTTCCATATCACATTTGCTTTTTCTTTGTCTGGCTCTGGACTGTAATTAGTGCTTGCTAAGGCAACCATCACGATTATTGTTTCTTCCTCCAGACAAAATGCTGGTGCGTGTGCTATGGATGCGAATAATACTTCAAATTATGCTATTACTGCTTTATACAAGAAATATAAATCGAAAAGGGGTCATATGGATCATATCTAGGAATGTCTTTTAACTTGGGGCTGTAATATACTACCTACAATCCACCTAAAACACCCTAGCAAACCCAAATTAATATTACCCAGCCATATCTTGGCAGCAGAATATCATGGAGGGCTGGGGATGGGCTTTTTTGACCTGGGGCTGGGTACAAAGGTCCATACGGGACTCCTGACATATCTCGGCAGTAGAATATCAGAGATATGGGGGTAGGGCTCTTTTGACTAAGGGCAGTGTACAATAACAAAATCAAACACCCTGGCGGTGACTTTTGCGCGTACACACACAGAGATGGGAGATCGCACTGTGCACACACACAGAAACATTCAATAGCACAAGGGTGTAGTTTTGGTTTTAACATTGGGGGGTTGAAGTGTGAACCGTTTTAGCGGGGTCGCAGGGCAATAAGTTAGAATGCTAATTTAAAGATTCGTAGCTGGCGGGTGTTTTTTTTTTGCCTTCACATCTTTTGATGCCGTGCATGGATTATCCTTATACTTATTTTAAATATATAAAACTGTAAATCATTTATTAATAAATATATTAGGGCTGTAATGGATCGTAGTTTATCCGTATGGACCAGGCCACACTATTTCGGCACGCATGTGATTCGCAGATTACTTGCAAAGTTTTATCATCATAGACTGAAAGTTGTGTTTTGTCATACCAATTTACACATTCAAATGACTTTAAATCATTCAAGCGAAGGGACAAAAGAGAACTCACTTCCATACTCAAACACTGAATTGATCTTTCACGTCTCCTAGCACTTAAATGGACAAATGTGCCCGTCTCTGCAAGTATTCTCCTAGACACAGTAGGTTATGTCTTAATTTAATGTAAACAGTTGAGAAAGAAATCGGATGTGTATCATTGTACTGGATCTGTGAATTAGGTCTTAAAGCGACAGCAGCCTATAAAATACCTGTTGCTGACTATGTCAATAATGTTAATCAAACAACAAAACACAGATTTAATAAAGATTAATCTATATTTAATTTATAGTGAATAATACAGTGTTATTTTAAATGTAATTATTACATTTCTTTAGACCTTACTTTATTTGTAACTTTGTCCTATTGTATTTATCTATGCTTGTAGTTTGTGATTGTTCTTATTTTATTACAGACTGTTCACTTGTCTTTAATATCCTAATGTTTGAACTTTATTAGTTAGGCTAGTAGATTTTGCTGTGGTATCAAAGTACTTAAAACGTGCTTTGAGTAATAAATAATAATAATAAAAGCTAAGTGACTTTTGCCCACCCACCAAACTATATTTATTTATTGTTTTTTGCCGATTTGAAAAAAGGTCCGATCCGTCAAAAAACGTATCATTATCTATAGATATATAAAGTTTTGTGATCTGTTACACCACTAGATTTTATATATATATATATATATATATATATATATATATATATATATATGGCATGACAAAACCCACTATAATTAAAAACAAAAAAGTATATATTTGATGTACATTAATAAATATAAATGTTATACAAAATTTTTTTTTTAATGTCACGTTTATATTATATTCAATAATAAATGTACATCATACATATTATTAAATATATACAATCACGTCTCATACAAACGTTATACATTCAGCATACTGTAAAAATGTTATGAGTAGTACTATATATTCCAAACACATGCAACGCACCATTTTGATTGGTTGGCAGGACAGATCTGAATCTGTGACAGGCGTGTCATCGCCCTCCATGACATAGATGCCTTTGCGAGACAAGGCCTGGATGACTGACAGGTGGGACTGCAGAGAGGCCACCTGGTCTCCTTTGAGAATGAGGGTGCACACGCGACAGTACAGCTCACAGGACAGCAGTAACCGGATCACAGGGGGTTTAATGTGTTCCTGGTCATACTGATCTGTGTAGAAAGGGTCTTGCAGGTCCTCTGGGATGTGATCTGACAGGATGAGAAAACAATAAATTAGGATATAAACAAATTTTACTGATGAAATACTTGGGATGTTTTCAACTGTTACTGCCGCTACAGTTTCTATGTCTGGTATCAGATGCAATCTGCCGGCGAACCCCTTGCTTTGTTGCCATCTACGGCACTATGTGCTAGACAATAGCGTGATGGTGTGAAAAGCACGACATAGGGCCCTAGTGTCATCACGGAATCTCCTGTGCAGACGCAGATGTGCTGTGGCAGCTGGGGGTCTGGCTGTAACCATGAGGCTCAAAGACTGGCAAGAACGGCCAGAAATGTCCTAGTCTGGGCAGCCATTGCTCCATCCACACCAACCATAAATACTTTGACGCCCTCTGCACCGGCATCCCCGAGGAGAACCATATCATTAAATGCACTGGGTCCAATCATCCATCATGCATTTATGCACACACACCTGCCCCCCTCTGATGAACCACGTGGAGCTGTCTGCTTTGTTCCAAACCAGTCCGTCTGCCACATGCACAGGTTGTTTAAAGACTGGAAAATTACAGTGAGCATGTCTTGTGTTTTAATACAGCCGATTTAGAGCATATTATAACACAGGAGTATGATTTTAGCATTGCATTAATGTGCACAGGGATACCAACTTATAGTTTAAACATTTTAGGTATTTATAAGAATATATAGTGTAAAGCATCAATCATAGGTCCTGTACAATTTCTTTATATAAAATAAAATAAAATATCTAAAAGAATTTAAGAAATAATGCACTTGTAAAATTTCAAATATCTACACCAAAGTACAAGAAGCAGAAGAAGAGAATATGACAGTCTTAAATAAGGGCCCTAGTTACAAGCATTTTTATTTATCCTGCAGTATTCAAAGTTTTTTTGCTTTTTTGATCTTAAAAGAAAGTGAACTGGACATTCAAAAGGACATCCCAAAGGACATTCAAAGCAGTAATCATCAGAATGCAAAGAACCCCTTCAAATCTGGCCCACTTCTGACAGTAAAAATGCATATGGCATTAATCTCCATTTAGGCCAATTACTGGGCTGAAAAAACTCTGCTTTAACCACAGCTTTATTGAAGGGAATATCCTGAATAACAGAAAAGCAGATGGGGATGACAAAGAACTCCAAATAATGGTGGAATAAACTGTATTTGAACCTCAACCCACAGACAAGCACATATCTAACCCCTTCCATAAATAAATAACTTCCATATAATAATAATTAATATAATATTATAATTAATATAATTATTGTTAATATAATTATTGACAGCCATGTTATTATTTTTACCCATCACTGTTATGGCAAACTGACACACCCTGCAAAGACAGTTCAGATAATTAAACATTCAACAGCAGAGAGACAGTTTCCTCAGCTTTAAAACGAGGTCAGGAGTCTTACACACCACTTTTGTTTCACCCACCGATGATAGCAGATTGGGGGCCTTTTTGTTAGAGGGGGTACGGGCTACATATCAGAGCATGCTTGAATACATCCTCCAATGGGATCCCTTTCCACTGTGCCAGTCTTATGAGATGATCTAATAGGAGCCATATGCTCAAGACAGATTTTGTGTGCCACTCTTCTGGTACCATCATGAATCAATGCTAAATCTGTCCATCAAAAGAAATAAATGGCTGCATGTCATATAACAATAATTGAAAAAAGTCCACCCCACTATTAGTTTGATCACATTTGTCCACACACTGCAGTGCTCATATGTAACAGTCATTAGTGACTGATACTAGAGCAGAGGCTAAAAATATACCTGGAGCAAATTTTGTCTGCTGGTCATTGCTTTTCCCATGTGCAGGTACTCAAACAGTTCTAACCCTGACTGACCACAGAAATGAACAATAATGCTTCATTATCGAATGCCTCATTTATCACAAATAAATGTGAATTATGACAGAATTCTCAATTTTGGGGAATTATTCATTTAACAGAGGTCTGAAAGCTTAACTCAACATAGATTACATACATAAAATACAAAAGAGACTCTTGGTGCCCCACATACAGCCTTCACTCTATATATGCTGACAGGGAGTTGGTGGCATTAGGAAAACCCTTCCTGTTCATCCACAACATTTCAATTGTGCAAGCACTGCAAAAGGGACAAATGCTTTTGATCCTGACTGTCAAATACAACAACGGTGGATTCAGACTGCTGCCCTCCAAGCCAAAACATTCGTAGGCCATATAGGCTATAAGCTGCACAATTCGGGATAAATTGAGAATCTTGATTTTTTTTTGTTTACAATAGAGATCATGATTCTCCCACGATTCTGAATGGACAACTAAACAAAATATGTAATTTACTAGAGATTCTGACAAAATGTTAACTGCTGAAGCCTATTGTAAAAATATTTAGTTATTTGAATGAATTACTATCATTATTATTTTGTAAAATCGGTTTGAAATTGAATGAATGATTCAATGAATCACTCATAAAGACTTCAGTTGTTTCAATGCTTGATGAATCAACATTTTTGAACAAATCTCTTGAAAGAAGAGTGTGTAATGATTTAATTGTTAAACTCTTTATTTGAAGCAAGTTACTTTCAAAAGGTGATTTGTATCGCTATGGTAGACATCAATGTTCTGAACTATAAACTTTTATCCCAGCAATTCTGTAATAATTTGAATCATTGTAACAGAAATAATTATACTGTGTGGTAGAAAAGACTGTTTGTGAAGCTGTTTTATACCTATAGGCTACATGACAACTGCTTTCTCTGGGTCAGCGATTCTACTTGTCAAAGGTTTAATAGATAAAGCTTAATCATTGTCATTTTGGAATAAGACCACTTGTGTGTCTGAATCGATTATTCGATTGAAATTGATTATTTGTATTATTATTGAATTGATTGAAAGAAACGATTAATCGTACAGCTCTAATATAAGCACATCTGTAATATTTCTTGACCTGTTGAGTAGTATTTCCACAAATCTAGACTAGTTTTAATTTTGTGTACTGCTTAAAATCAATCCACTGAGAATAATAACAACTTTTTTTTTTTGGTTTGTTTGTTTTTCTGTACATGTACCATGGCAAAACCAGTTTTTGGATATTTTAAGTAGCTTGGAGAATCATGTCAAGATCATGGTACTGTCTATATGTGAATAAAAGCTTGCACAGTCCGTTATGCTGCTTGATATTGCAAACTGGTATTTGTCTTTATATTATTTTCACGTATTATCATAATCACACTGGTTTGTAGCTTTTAGTGCAATGCTATTCTTCTAGTTATTTGCCTATAGCGTCAAATTAATCGGAAATCTCAGAAGAAAATAACTTCCATATTTCAAAATAAGGTGGATACTGTTATTGTGAAATAAGATTTCGGTCATATCACCCACCTCTAGCTCACACTGTAAAAGTACCATGCTGCTATCATGTTTTTGCAGACATGTACCATGAACTCTAGGGAATACCTTGGCTTAGAGTACTAGGCTATGTAAATACCCTGGTACATGAATTTCAGTAGCATCCATGAAAGTACCACGGTATTATCATCTGATACCAGTGTGACCCAATGTTTTCTACCACTGGATAATTTAGCTGTGGTAAATATAGCATTGAAACATTTTAAGTACTATGTAAAGACCATAGTATGTGTAGGTAGTATGGAAATACCATTTTTGGACATGCAGCACGACAACGCCTAACTATGGATATGGTTTATGGTTATCAATAAATTGCCAAGTAACTTACCAAGGTACAGTGATGATGCCAGGTGATAATATCACAGTAAGGGGAGCAGCACATTTTTCTGGCTGTCTAGCCAACTTGTCTTTGATTACATATCACACAGAGTAGGTTTATAAATACAAGTCTTGCTTTTCGGTCCTGTTTTCATTCATAAACAAAGTTAAATCAACTCACCGATACCGAAGGCTTTGGCGAACAGCCATCGCAGGTTAGCCGCTATTTTGGCTCGGGCTGAATCATACATCTCCAGCGGCACGATCTCCAGCGCCTCGCCCGCCGCCTCCATCTTTCTGCGGGCGCTGTCAGCACCCAGCTCCGCGTCCATCCCGCAACCACCGTCTGCAAACACACAAGCAAAAGCACTTTCAAACAACCTAAAAGGCTTTCTTATGAGGGCATGTGGTGTTTCCTAAGCTGCATGGAAATGTGTCAGGAGCTTTGGAGCAGTAATTCAGTTCTTCAGCGTCCAAGCTAGCTAGCACACGAGTAGCTTTTATTCCAACACTATCCTCTCAAACATGTAACGTCAATAATATTAATCCCAGACATAAACGACATGTACATTTGTTACTTACAGCTAACGTTACTGAACAAAACAAACCTAACCGCCTCCTGACAAAACAAGATAAGCTAGTCTGTGATTAGTTTATATGCAAAGTAACTAGCTAGCCATCGCCCAGGTAGCTAATAACCACCAAAATAATACTATATTAAATATTCAAACACTCACACGGGGAGGTAGATTTAACCATCTGTGAGAGCTGCTGTCCTGAGCGTAAACTGTTTTGCATGTTTTGACTGAAACACAGTTACCAGCGGCTAACAGCTAATGCTGCTTTAATGAGATGAGGACTAGCAACCCGCTGCTAAACTACAGCCCCTTTGTCAGCAATTAATGAAAACAGCCACATTAACCGCAACGTACCTTCCATATGATGTGCTATCAACAATCCACTGTGACAAATCTGTGGGTGAGAAATGAAAGAAAAGGGTAAAAGGCTCCGGTGGGAATCATGAGGCCACGTTTAGTCCGAACAGATACGAGTGTCGGTGGATGAATGACAAACCCCTGTGAGTGTGTAACAGCCTTCATTACTAACACACTTCAAAATAACCGCAACAAAGTCTAAATACAGTTTAAAATGTCAATTATTCAAGATGTGCTGTTGTGGATGAGAGTTATGTAACCTAGACAGATATTGTTATTAGGCCTGATGTTGTGTTTGGTTAAGAAAAGCACAGTGATGTTTTATATTCTGTTATGTGTGTTTAAAATATAATAATGAATGCCTCTAGGATACAGCTACATTCTTATGGAAATGAGCTGAAATTATGGTTAATCTTTCTTAATTATATTACAGTAATTTCCTGTATTATTATTTTTTGTAAAGTCAAGTTTAATGGGCATTCCCGCCATAGCTACACATGTACAGTCAGTGGCATGAAATCAGTGCAGATTAATATGATATTGTTTACTGGGTCTTTATTGTCCTGTCTGTAGGTTGTGATAGCCAACTAATAATGTATTATTTGCATATGCTTTTTTATTAATGAAAATACAAAGGTAACAGGCAGACACTAGTTTTTTTATTTTTTTATTTGTATGCTCCCTGCAAGGTTTATTACTGCGCTACTGCCATTTTGTCCATCTAGAATATTTAATTGTTCTCATTTTCGTGCAGTCTTTCAAGTACAATAAATAAACAAATCTATAAACTTTGCTTGTGCTGGGTACTTTAACTACAATTTTCATCATGCAATTTGTATGGATTGTAGCTTGTTACACAATCTATATTTTTGTAATCTCAGTAATCTGATTACATTTTGGACCTAACTCACCACTGTGTTTTAATCATGTTTCTGATAGAGATAAATGTGTGCCTTATGTGTTCTATTATGTGGTATATAATGTGGTTGTACAGTGTTGTCTGATGTATCTGTTTTTTTATGCCAGTGTTAAAGATGAATTTCTGTCCAGTAAATCTGAACTAACAAACAAAAGAAGAAAAAGAAAATGTATTCTCCTCTTTGTTATCAACATCGTGAAGCGCATTAAACATATGTCAGGCTTTCTCAAACTGTTTGTGTAGGATCTGCAGGGGTTTGTAAATTGATGAAAAGCTGATAATTAAATCTCAAACATTTTAATTAAAAGAAAATATTTTAAAATAAAAACAATCAAAAATAAAACGCTTGCTAAAAAATGTAATAATTTACTGTCATTTTGTGAATACTAAGTAATGTAATCAATAACTGAGTAACCTCAGTAACTGTATATGATTATCAGTAAATGTAATATAATCTAATTATATTTCATTTCAAATATGTTCATAAACATATTTCATTTTGGGAAACTGATTAAGTAATCCAGATTACATTTAATCAGTATAATATCTCAAGTCACACCTCAACGCTGATTCATCTTGAAAAGCAAACATTCACCTCCCTGCACTGCCCTGCTCTGAGTCTTACAGGCAAGGCAATAACAATCACTCAAAACTGCCTTTGACTTTTTTATTAATGTGTAGACAGACATAAATCTTTGCCCAAAGTATATGTAAAAACATGTTGCAGACACAGAGGTGCGGTCATTGTGGAATGGATTATGTAACTTCATGCTGGTCTGATTTATGGCAACTGATGCAATCTAAGTGTTTAGATTAATGCTGAGAAATCTGTCTCTCAAGGCTGAGATTTGACAGGGAGCTCACAAAATGATGGTAAATAAATTAAATGGCTATAACTACTACTGTGAAAGTGTGGAGGCCTGTTAGTGATCAGGTTGTAATGACACACAGATTCCAGGTACACTGTTAAAAATAAAAGGTTTATTGACATTGATGGTTCCATGAAGAACCTTCGACATCCATAAGACCTTTCCATTTGGCAAAAAAAAAATATATATATTTAAAGTGGAAATGTTTACAATATAAACTGTTCACTGAACAGTTCTTTATAGTTCTTTAAACGTTTCCTGTTTACTCTTCTGGACTTTGGGGTCTGTATGACTCCAATGGCATTCAATGGCCAGGAGACTCATTTTATGGTCCCAGCTCAACTCGCGCTCGCTGAGAGCAGCGCATGTGCCAGGCGCCCTGAACCAGGGGGCAGACATGCTATCCAGAGACAAGATTCTCCCAGGAGAATGGGCTCTCAACCCGCTGACGATTCAGTGGTTATGGAAAACCTTTGGCAAAGCGGAGATCGACCTCTTCGCCTCCAAGGAGAACGCGCACTGCTCTTTTTTCTTCACGAAAAGCACGGACGCGCTCGCCCAGAGCTGGCCGAGCCGCCCCTTATATGCCTTTCCCCCGATCGCGATGCTGCCACAGGTCATCAGTCGGGTCAGAGAGGAGAAAAACGCAGTGCTGCTGATAGCCCCACTCTGGAAGAACCAAACATGGTTTCCAGATCTGATGCAAATGCAATCTGCACCACGGCCGATTCCACTGAGGCCAGACCTCCTCAGTCAGGCCAGCGGGATGATATTTCATCCCCGCCCCGATCTGTGGGCCCTTCATGCATGGCCCCTCAACGGGTTCCCAGGAACCTCGCGAGCGGAGCACTAAAAACCATCGCTGAGGCGCGGGCGCCCTCCACGAGACGCTTATATGCCCAGAAATGTAAGTGTTCGACCTAATTATTCGTTTCCTAAAGGGCGCTAGGAGGATGAACCCTTCACGCCCCCCCTCAGTGCCGATCTGGGACCTAGCTACTGTCCTAGACGCTCTTACAGGGCCCCCGTTCGAACCACTCCGAACCGTGCACCTTAAACAGCTCTCGCTCAAGACTGCGCTCTTGCTGGCACTCGCCTCGGTCAAGAGAGTGGGCGACCTGCACGCGCTTTCGACAAGCGCTGCCTGCCTAGAATTCAGTCCTAACGACTGCAGGGTCGTCCTTAGGCCGAAACAGGGGTATATTCCTAAAGTGCTCACCACTCCCTTCAGAGCACAGGTTATCTCCCTAACTGCGCTTTCGTCTCCAGCAGACGAACACGACGCTAATCTACTCTGCCCCGTTAGGGCTCTCAGAGTGTATTTGGAGCGTTCTGCCCTATTCAGACAGACAGAACAACTGTTTGTATGCTTTGGCGACCGTACGAAAGGTTCCGCCGTTTCAAAGCAGAGAATCTCTCACTGGATAGTTGAAGCTATAGCGCTGGCTTACGAAGCTAAGGGACTTCAATGCCCCTGGGGAGTCAAAGCACACTCCACCAGGAGTGTGGCTTCTTCCTGGGCACGGTCGAGCGGGATACCGATCGAGGATATTTGTGCGGCGGCAGGCTGGGCCTCACCGTCCACATTTATCAGGTTCTACAACCTACAGGTCCCGACATTGCATTCCAATGTGCTATCAGCATGATGCTAGTTGAACTGCGAGTTCGCATCTAGATTATGTATGTGCTTGTGTCACACTGAGCGCCTTCTAGCCGCTCTGTATTTTTTCCCATATATAAAGCTCGCCTCTGCCGGCTAGTTGGATGATAACTTTGCTTTTTAGCTCAGGCACCTGCCTCTGGCTATCATAAGGCGAAGTTCAGCACGCACAGCGTTTTGCATGGTGTTCCCATAGCGTAAGCTACTTACGCAATAGGAGAGACCTCTCGAAAGGGAACGACTCGGTTACTAACGTAACCTCGGTTCCCTGAGAGGAGGGAACGAGTATTGCGTAAGCTGCCGTGCTTGTGCTTGGTTAGTTCGCTTCAGTCGTTTTAACCTAAAGAACTCTCATGACGGGGCGCCCAATATATAGCTTGGCCACGCCCATCTTGGCGGGCTCTGACGCGCGCGGGCGCGAAGCGCGTTCATTGGTCGCGCATTCAGAGTCGCTCCGTCATTGGTTCGAGCAAGTTGCCGCAGCACAGCCAATGACCGAGCTCCTTCGTTCATTGCTGTCAGCTGTGCAGCTGCAATGCGTTTTACATAAAGACTTCAATATTCTCGAGAAAAGGAGTTTTCCCATAGCGTAAGCTACTTACGCAATACTCGTTCCCTCCTCTCAGGGAACCGAGGTTACGTTAGTAACCGAGTCGTTCTCTGAACTGCGTCTGCGGCACAAACTAAGATGGCGGCGCCCATCGCGCATACAACTCAACTAACGCGATCGTTATAAAGGTGTTTAAACAACAAAACACTTCCACTTGCATATATTTGACAACCGGAATATCAGATATTTCATGCCATATCAAACAAATTTGTGAATATTTTGAATAAAAAAGGAAATATGACAAAAGCAGATCATCATTCATTCAGCTCTGTTGTTGCTGCGGTGTGTCACGTGACAAGCAATGACGCGTCACCATGGAAACCATAAAGTGACACATTCTAAATAACGGTCGCCTTGAAAAACTCACGCTGGGGGGTCAGCCAGAATATTTTAAACTCACGTGTGAAAGGGCTAGTACCAGCCTTCATTTTTGTGTGAAAATTTTTAGACTCATGCTGGAACTATTGATTTTATTTGCCAATTTCAATAAAAATGCTCTCTACAGTCACACCTCTGTGTGTGTGTGTGTGTGTGTGTGTGTGTGTGTGTGTGTGTGTGTGTGTTAATGTTCGTTCCACATTGCATTTGTGCTCTAGTACCAGGCCTTCATTGTGATATAAAAAAATTCAGATTTATTCTGGATTCATTGATTTTTTTTTTTTTTTTTTTTTTGACTAATGAAAAATTAAAAAACGCATTTTTTTCGCTTTTCCCATTCATTTTCAATGTGGGGTCATATTGACCCCAAAATACAAGAAGTGTAACCTTTTTTTTTTTTTTTTTTTTACATACCTTTAGAACAACCGAATCAAGCTCAGTATTTTGTGTGTGTGTATAGATAGATAATGTAGAAAAAGTGAAAAAATGTTATGCAACTGAGATGAAGGGAACCATGCTTACTAACTACAGAAACGTCGATTGGGGTCGTATAGACCCCAAGAACAGATTTAGGGTTAAACCAGGGAGTGGAAATAACACCCATGCTGAGTTATTCAGCTGGAAACATTAACCATCACCAAAATCTTTTGGAGTGCTCTGGTTGTGGAGGGTCCTGTCCTCAGAAATCAATCAATGTTTGCTCACAGGATTTATTAGACTGATGGCTGAGATTCCCAAAGAGAGACCAGATGGAAAGAAGCTTTTTACTTAATGAACTCTGGTGACAAGATTGTCATTTATTTACACAAAAGAAAAATCAAACCTTTCAACAGCCCATCAGCCTGAAACTTTAATTGTGGTCCAAATTGTGTAGGCATAACATAACTGAAAGCATTTAGATAATTGTTTAATATTTATCACCAGTTTGGTGGGCAGCTCATTATGGCACTATAATTCAATTCAAGTTTATTTGTAGTGCTTTTCACAATGCATATTATTTCAAAGTAGCTTTAAAGAAAATGCTACAAATGTTACAATTCAGGAAGTATTCTGTTATCAGTCAGAGATAAGTGTGTCAAAATAATGTCCATATGGCATTATTATACAGCTAAAATAATTGTTGTGCTTGGCTAACTTTATGTGTTTAGTTAGGCACACACAAATAACATGTAATGCAGAAATTACAACTTGTGCTTGCAATGATTGTGTTAGGATATACAGTAGAAGGATAGTATATTTGATAGTTTTGTCGATCCAAAGTTGGTCATCTGAGATATTTGCAATAGTCGGCGTCAACTGAAATAATTGAAATCAACTGCATTATAACTGTATAATACACATGACATATAAGCACATGACAGTATGCTCAGTATAAATACAAATAGCTTTCAAAATATCTTTTGTAAAGAAATTAATGCTTTTATTCAGCAAGAGTGCATTAAATTGATCAAAAGTGAAGAAGTAAAGACTTTTACATTATTACAAAAAATACTTTTCTTTCAAACTTTCTATTGAACAAAGATTCCTTAAAAAATGTAACAGTTTCTTTAAAAATATGTATCAGTACACATAGGACAATATTGTGTGACAGAATGCTCAATAGAATAAAGTGTCACAGTTGTAGTGTCAAAGTTGTGTTCTGTTTAGTTTGTTTTCATTGGACTTGTCTGCCTGTCATCTCGTCATGTGTTGTCTTCTGTTATTATCAGTTCATCTGTATCACCTGTGTTTAGTTAATAATCATCATCATCATCATCATCATCTGTATCACCTGTGTTTTGTTAATCAGTGTCATCTGTGTTTGTATTTAAGTTCTGTCTGTTCAGTCAGTCTTTGTCCGATCTCCATTGTACTTAGTGTGTGTGTTGCGGCCTGTTCTGCTGTTTTGTGTTGTATTATCATTAAACCTTCGTTTTGGAGATATATCCTCTCCTCCATCTGCCTTCCTGCAACCACCCGTGACAGAAGATCGGACCAGCCGGTATGGATGACAGGGCTATATTTGTCGCCATAGCTCAAGAGAGCATGGAATTTTTCTCCTTTGTAGAGAGCATTGTCCGCTGAGCCGTCACTAGCCCCCTCGACAATGAAACCCTCAAGCTGCTTTTCTGGATTGGGGCCAATTTCCACTAGCCCATCGACCTCCCAAACACTGATGGACTAAACTGGAGGGAAGCCATAGCCAGGTGTTTGGTGAGCGTTGCGTCCAGATCCAGAGAACAACCACCATCACCAGCACCCTTCCAGAGTCTCGTCCCACCGAGACCACCCTTCCAGAGTCTTGTCCCGCCGAGCCAGAGACTGTTCACGCCGAGACCACCCTTCCAGAGTCTTGTCCCGCCGAGCCTGTTCACGTCAGTCCCGCCGAGCCAGAGACTATTCACGCCGAGACCGAGCCGCTTCACGTCAGTCCCGCCGAGACCGAGGCACTTCAGGTCAGTCCCGCCGAGACAGAGACTGTTCACGCCGAGACCGAGGCGCTTCACGTCAGTCCCGCCGAGACCGAGACGCTTCACGTCAGTCCCGCCAAGACCGAGCCGCTTCACGTCAGTCCCGCCGAGACCGAGCCGCTTCAGTCCCGCCGAGGCCGAGCCGCTTCACGTAAGTTCCGCCCAGACCGAACCGCTTCACGTCAGTCCCGCCGAGACCGAGGCGCTTCGCGTCAGTCCCGCCGAGACCGAGCCGCTTCACGTCAGTCCCGTCGAGACCGAGCCACTTCACGTCAGTCCCGCCGAGACCGAGCCGCTTCACGTCAGTCCCGCCGATACCGAGCCGCTTCACGTCAGTCCAGCCGAGACCGAGCCACTTCACGTCAGTCCCGCCGATACCGAGCCGCTTCACGTCAGTCCCGCCGATACCGAGCCGCTTCACGTCAGTCCTGTCAAGACCGAGCCGCTTCACGTTAGTCCCGCCGAGCCAGAGACTGTTCCTGTCCTTAGACCTGTTCCTGCCCCAAAAACTGTTCCTGTTCCCAGACCTGAGTCTGTCCCCAAGCCAGTATCTGTTTCTGAGTCTGTTCCTGAATTCCCACCCAACCTCCCTCTCCAGCCATCATCCTCATCTCCTCTGCCTCCTGTCAGCCCCATCACTCGCCTTCTACACGTCAGTGGCGTTATGTCACAGTTGTGTTCTGTTTAGTTTGTTTTCATTGGACTTGTCTGCCTGTCATCACGTCATGTGTTGTCTACTGTTATTATCAGTTCATCTGTATCACCTGTGTTCTGTTAATCAGTGTCATCTGTTTGTATTTAAGTTCTGTCTGTTCAGTCTCTATCTGATCTCCGTTGTATTTAGTGTGTGTTGCTGCCTGTTCTGCTGTCCTGTCTTATATTATCATTAAACCTTCGTTTTGGAATTATATCCTCGCCTCTGTCTGCCTTCCTGCAACCACCCGTGACAGGTAGACAGTGGTACTCATGTCATATTTATATTATTGATTGTCAGTGCTGGGTAGTAACTGATTGCATGTAATCTGGATGTAATCAAGTATTTGTAATTACATTTTAAAATTCTGATAATCATACTACAGTTACTTTTTCAATTGATTACATGTTATTCTCACAATGGCAATAAATTATAATATAATTCATAATCCATTGATTCTAATTTTTTTATCTTTTAAATTTCTTTCTAAAGTCTACCACTATACATTCAGAAGGTCTTCCAGGTTTGTGGAATTGCACACACAGATCAGCCACTAGTCATGATTTCCTCACTGAAAACTGAGACGTACGCTGCATCAATGGATTTACAGAAATCATTTCACTTTTAAGAATATTTTCTCAACAGTGCAACATTGCATATCTAATCAGCTCCTGACAAACACGTCAATTATTAGCATTTGAATACATTTAATTGTATTATTGACCTAACTTATAACTTAATTCAATAATAATAAATAATCAAATTAAGTTCACGGTACCATCATGCCATGCAGGTAATACATAAATCATCATAAAACACAAAATAATATTTTTTAGTAAATTGTTTATTTTGATTGTTTTTATTTTAAAATGATTTATTTTAAATAAACTTTTTTATGACTTAATTACTTAATAGCTTTTCATTAAACTCACAAACCCCCTGCAGTTCCATTATGAACCCCAATCTGGGAAACCCTGATGTAATATTTAATGCACTTCATTGTTGTTGATTACAAAGAATGCAATAGATTTTCTCTCTCTTTGTATTTTTATATCAATATGATACAAGATTATCCTATTCAAATCAATGTGATAAATGAGTTAGATCAAAAGTAGTCCGATTATATTACCTTAAATATGACCCTGGGTGACAAAACCAGTCTTATGGGTAATTTTTTTGAAATTGAGATTTATACATCACATGAAAGCTGAATAAATAAGTTCTCTTTCTAACATTTGTTCGGTATCTCACTATGGGAACGCCTCTGGGCGTGTCCGATCGCGGAAGCACCAATTACACCACGTCTGCCAACTATGGCAGACCAATCGCTGCAGCGATCAGGGAGTCCCGGCTCCCTGTATATAAATGCAGCTACCTGCCGTTTCGTCATTCTCGCTCTCTTCCCCGTGGAAGATTTTGGAAGCTGTCCTCAGCAGACTTTGGGAACTATTTGCTTAACAGTTTTCAGACGGAGCCGATAGGTAATGTCCCAAACGCAATATTTTCCTTAGGTCGTTGAGTGACTTCGTCACTTAAGAGTACGATAACTAACGTGTCAAGACGAGTTTTCTTGCTCTTAAGTTCTCTAATCTTTTTCCAAGTTTTTTTTGGGCGCTTACCACGCACCAAAAAGATAAGGAAAACGATAGCTCTCTAATCGCAGCACAGCTCCGTAACAGTTGTCACGTTGGGTGAGAACTCACCGTACTAAGAGAGTGCTATCTCCATCATGGACACCGCGATAGAACCGGAGAGCCCCGGAGGAAAAGGTCGCCCTCCACATCAGTGTGCTTGTGGAATGTGGATTTCTGCTAAGGATGCACACGGCCTCTGCATCTCCTGTCTGGGCGCTAAACACGCGCAGGCAGCGCTGTCCAACCCCGAGGGATGCCCGCACTGCGCTACATTCTCGACTAAGACCCGAGAAAGAAGGCTCCGCGTGGCAGTCAGTGGAAAATCGGACCCATGCCTCTCTGCTCAACCCAGAGAGGAACCCATGGGTTGTCCCCGGACCACCACTTCATGGGCAGAGATGATGGAGAAGGTGTCACCCGTCCTTCCCCCGCTGTTCGATGATCCATTAGCGGGTGAGGAAGATGACGATGATGAAGTGTTGTCGAACATCCTCGAGGACGAGGACGACGATGATGAAGATGCCATTCTTCCCCCGAACCAGTCCAGGCCGCCGAGTGCACAGGATGAGAGTTCACCCTCCCCTGTACAGACGGATTCAGATCTAATCGAGGTCTGTCGCAGGGCCGCGGCTAAATTATCGATCGACTGGCCATCCCAATAGGCAGGTCTAGGGGCTGAAAGAGACCTGTACGATGGAAAGAGACTTCCGTCACGTCTCCCGCCAGCAAGGCAGTTTATTCCGGCCGTCCCGGCCTGTGTGACGGAGATGAAGAAGTTTTGGGACAAGCCTTTTTCACATCGAGTGCCCGTCAAGGGTTTCTCGAGGCTTGATGTTCAGGGAATGGAGGATCTAGGGATGGCGGATCCTCCCCCGGTGGAAACTTCGGTTGCAAATCACTTGCACCCGGGCCGCAGGGCAGCGCTCTCTTCAACCGGAGCGTCGCTGCCAGGGAAAACAGAGCGCTTCGCCGTCTCTGTTTTTCAAAAGATCTACAAATCAACTGCACTGTCCGTCCGTGCTTTGAAATCGACGTCCCTCCTTACAGCCTATCAAGCGGAGCTATTAGAGGAGATGGGTCGTCAACTGGACTCCGGATCTCCCAACCCAGTGCTCTGGGAGGAGATATGCGTCATCGCAGATTTGAACCTGCGCACGTCCCGCGGAGCAGTTCAAAGTTGCGGACGGAGTACGGGCTTAGCAGTTGTGGGTGAGAGATCGCTGTGGCTGGGTTTGTCAGGGCTCTCTGATAAAGAGAAAGCTGAGTTTCTGGATGCCCCTGTAGATCCAAAAGCCATGTTCGGCGCGACGGTAACGGCGATGCGGCAGCAGTGTGACCTGCGGAAGAGGGAGGGAGAAGCTTTCCAGGCCTGTCTCCCTAGAAAGCCGGCGGCTCGGCCTTATCACCCCAACCGGCCGAATTTCAGACCGTCAGGCAGAGGAGGGCATTCAGATTATCAGCCTTCACGCTCTGCTCCACCACAACAGCCGAGCAACGCGGCCCCACAGCCAAAACCCGGTTTCGTTAGACCTAAACAGTGTTTCGCGGCCGCAGCAGCGAAACACCGATCGCCCGCCCCCCAGGGGAACAAGAAGAGCCGGTCGACCTGATACGTCGGTTCAGCATCAGGAAGGGTTGGGAGACAGCACCCAGGGTTTCTCTGTCCCATCCCTTCAGAACGATTCCTCTCTCCCTCCCGTGGGGAAAAGGAGAAGGAATTCAGAGGTGAAATGTGTTTGTGTGGACAGTTCAGAGTCCAATGTGTGCGGGAATGTGGCCACCGTTCTGCGAGTGCCCCCCAAGAGATCGTCTCCCCCTCCACCTTCGAGGTCTGTTATGAGGGAAGAAGGTCTAACGTTCACAAGCAGTTTTTCAAAAATAAATTTTCCTCTGACGCATCCAGAATGTGAAAAAAAGAGAAAAAGATCACAAAAGAATAAAACAATCACAAATAAAGACCAATATAACTCCGTCACTGGAGCGGTCTTCCCCCCCTTTGCCACTAGAGTGTGCTGCGGCACCTCTAGTGAGCGAAGATGGGAAGGGCCCACTCGCTGCTCAGACAGTGAACTGGCGCGCATGCGCAGTTCATCCCTGGGTATTAACCACTGTAGAGAGGGGATGCAGGCTTCAATTCGCTGTAAAACCTCCTCTGTTCAACGGAGTGGTAATTTCAACGGCCAAAGCGGAAGCAGCTCTGGTTTTAGAGGAAGAAATAGCCTCTTTAATGAAAAAGGGAGTGATAAGAGTGATTTCAACGGAAGAGAGCCACAAGGGTTTCTACTCCCGTTATTTTGTGATTCCCAAGAGAGGGGGAGGTCTCCGTCCCATTCTGGATTTACGGGTCCTCAACATACACCTCAGAAAATACAAATTCAAAATGCTGTCTATCAGAACGTTGTGTCAAAATATTCGGCAAGGAGACTGGTTCACCTCGGTGGATCTCCAGGACGCATATTTTCACATAGATATTTTTCCTGCGCACAGGAAATATCTGAGGTTCGCCTACCAGGGCACAGCATACGAGTATACGAGAATACCATTTGGCCTAGCTTTAGCTCCTCGGGTATTCAGCAAGTGTGTAGAAGGAGCCCTGACTCCGTTGAGGAGATCAGGGATCAGAATTTCATCATATCTGGACGATCTGCTTATCTGTGCGCCGTGCCGACGGCAAGCAGAGAGCGATACACACACACTAATGACCTATCTGGAGAGATTAGGTTTCAAGATAAACCAAGCGAAGAGTTGTCTATCTCCGTCTCGGGAAATAGTCTACTTGGGTCTCAGGTTGAATTCTGTGACGTTTCGAGCGTTCCTATCAGAGGATCGCATCAAGACTTTTCACAGCTGCCTCTCTCTTTTCCAACGAGGGAGATCAGTCTCTTTCAGGATGTGTCTTCGGCGCGTTCTCGGCGGAGGAGTGCGTTCTCAGACGCTTCACATGGTAGCGAAGAAACTGATTATGTGGAGCAGCAGGACCTTCCTGTCACTACACGCGACACATGTCCCGGGGATAATGAACAGGGGAGCGGATCTATTGTCCAGAGGGAATCCCCTGTACGGGGAGTGGAGACTCCACCCCCAGATGATCCTCATGTTGTGGCAGAGATTCGGCCAGGCTGCCGTAGATCTCTACGCATCGCGCGAAGATGCACAATGTCCCCTGTTCTTCTCTCTGGTCGGCGACGATGCACCATTGGGTGTGGATGCTCTAGCCCACGAGTGGCCAGACGTGTTACTGTACGCGTTCCCTCCGTTGAGCTTGATCGAGCCGACACTACGGAGGGTTCGGGAGCGCAGACATGTAATGATTCTGATCGCGCCGTACTGGCCGGGGAGATTGTGGGTTGCGGAGATTGCGCAACTGCTCTACGACCAGCCTTGGCAGTTACCAGGGATCTCCTCTCACAAGCACGGGCAGAAATATTCCATCCCTCCCCTCAGAAGTTAGCTCTCTGGGCCTGGCCCGTGAGAGGTTGAATCTGAGTGCAGCCGGACTACCTCCAAAATTTATAGAGACGATTCAGAACGCGAGGGCGGCCTCGACTCGTTCTTTATATAACCTCAAATGGAGAGTTTTTGAGGAATGGTGCGCAGATAAGAACATTGTTCCGTTCTTGTGCTCTGTTTCGGATGTGCTGAGTTTTCTTCAAGACCTCCTGGATAAAGGCAGAGCTTTTTCCACGGTGAAGGTTTATCTGTCCGCTATATCGGCATGTCATGTGGGTATTGATTCGGGTACCATTGGCCAACACCCTCTAGTCTGTAGTTTTATGAGAGGTGCACGTAGGCTAGACCCAGTATCAAAGACGCTGGTCCCGCCATGGGATTTGTCTGTGGTCCTGAGCGCGCTCTCAAGAGCCCCGTACGAGCCCATTGATAGCATCGCCTTAAAGCTGCTCGCTTTAAAAACGTCGCTGTTACTTGCTCTTACAACAGCAAAGAGGGTGAGTGAATTACAGGCGTTATCAGTTCACCCTTCATGTATGAAGTTCGCTCCGGGTGGTCAAAGAGCGAATTTTAGAACTAACCCGGCATTTGTGCCCAAAGTATATGAGCACGCGGATACTGTAAGAGCAGTGGACTTGCCAGCTTTTCATCCTCCTTCTTTTTCTTCTCCAGAAGAGGAGAGGTTACACTGTTTATGTCCGGTTCGCACGCTGTACAGTTATGTATGAACCCACACATTGCGTAAGAGCAACCAGCTATTTGTCTCATGGGCTGACTCTTACAAGGGAAAACCTATCTCCCGTCAACGCCTTTCCCACTGGGTGGTGGAAGCTATCGTGTTATGTTACAAGAGCATGAATGTAGAGCCCCCAGTAGGACTAAGAGCGCATTCTACTAGGGGGATGTCTACATCCTGGGCTCTATTCAAGGGGATTTCTATTCAAGAGATTTGCGCGGCGGCCAGCTGGTCCTCTCCGCACACATTTATCCGTTTTTATAGACTGGATGTTACGGAACCCTCTCTGGCACACTCAGTCCTGGGAGTAAGTAGTCAGGGGGTATGAGATGGTTTACAAAAAAAAAAGGGGGCACCTGTCCCCATATTATCCTGTTTCTCACCGACTGGGCTATGATTCAGTATAATTTATATCCCCTCTTCTTCAGTCTGCTTCGTCAGCATATCGGCAATACGGGAGTTGTCTATATCCCATAGTGAGATACCGAACAAATGTTAGAAAGAGAACGTTAGGTTACTGACGTAACCCCGGTTCTCTGATAACATGACGTGAGGTATCTCACAACATTGCCCTCCTTGCCTTTTCGCACGGAGAAGAGATATGCGGAGAAGGACGAAATGGCAGGTTGCTGCGTTTATATACAGGGAGCCGGGACTCCCTGATCGCTGCAGCGATTGGTCTGCCATAGTTGGCAGACGTGGTGTAATTGGTGCTTCCGTGATCGGACTCTCCCATAGTGAGATACCTCACTTCATGTTATCAGAGAACCGGGGTTACGTCAGTAACCTTACGCTTTCCATTGATGTATGGTTTGTTAGGATAGGGCAATATTTGGCCGAGATACAACTATTTGAAAATATGGAATCTGAGGGTGCAGAAAAATCGAAACATTGAGAAAATCACCTTTAAAGTTGTCAATTTATGTTCGCGATTGTGCTGCGTTCACTCACAAAAATAAATGTTTTATACATTTATGGTAGGAAATTCACAAAATATCTTCATGGAACATGATCTTTACTTAATATCCTAATGATTTTTGGCATAAAAGAAAAATTTATAAATTTGACCCATACAATGTATTGTTGGCTATTCCCACAAATATACCCGTGCTACTTAAGAGTGGTTTTGTGATCCAGGGTCACATAATGGTTTACGTTACTAACTGTCATGAAACAGGAGAGGAGACACAGAGGTAAACAACAGTTCGGTAGCGAACCGGAGGATCTTCAGACGGGTGAGTGATGAGCATAAGCAGTTACACAGATAGTCACACTTAACTGACAAGTCATTCTTCTTGCAGGTTTGAAGACAAGCATGATGAGGAATACTAGTTCGGAGGAACAAGTAGACAATGAAGGTAGGTATAGGAAGTCGGGAAAGTTATTCTCGTGTAGAGACTGATGAGACCGGTCAATGAGTGAGTGTGAGCTGTGTGCTTAGTTAGTATTCTGGTGATTGGGAACAAGTATAGGTGGAGCTGAAGCACCTGGTGCTGATGGCGTGCTGGTTGAATCTGTGACACTAACTACATTTTTTATCATGTAATTTGGAATCAGTAGCTGACAATCATACCCACCACTGTATAAGATATGGTACAAGATTTTCTTATTCAAATCAATTTGATAAACGAGTTAGGTCAAAAGTAATCTAAAAATAGTCAAAAACAAGTATTCAGAATAGGCTACATTACCTAAAATGAGTAATGTAAATGATTACATTACTAACTACATTTTTTTCATGCAATTTGGAATCAGCAACTACAATTTGTAAGTAATCTACCAAGCACTGCTGGTTGTCATATGGGATGGGAACAAATAGATAAAGAAACAAGAGTGTCTGAAAAAAACAAAACAGTGAACACATGGCATTAGATTTGACATTTGTTTTTGATGCATGCATTGCAGATAGTTTTGCAGAAGAGTTATGTAACATGTTGTATAAATCACGGTACCTAAGGTTGCACAGAATCTGTTTCTATTACATATTTATGTTTTTTTTCTTCTTTTTTTTTCTGTTATTCATTAGCTGTACCTCAAAAGGTGTTATCTACAGTAATTTGAATTTTATTCAAAATGAGCACCATGTTACAACACTTAACCTATGTGCAATGCATCACGAGTAACACTGCAGTTTGACGCTTCACTCCACAGAGTTCAGTGCATCGGGGAACACTGGCATCAATCAAGTTGAATGGCCAGAATGGTTGAAAGGGAGACGTTGTTAAAAACACCATGAAATTAAAATACATTTTTTTTTAAATGGAATGGATTTATATGCAGGACTATAACTTATTTGTCTGTGCACTTTTTTTTTAATTCATGTGCCATCATAAACTTTAATCAAAATGACTTCCCCTCCCTCTTGCAATGGCATCTTTTCCTTAATAATGCGTTTACTGCCGTGAGGACACTCACATGAGATCACAGCAATAACAAACCACAACAATCCAACCAATGATGGACAGAAACAAGTCCTTCACTATGGCTGCATCCGAAATGGCATACTATTCAATCTGCATTGCAAATCAGGTTTATTGGCTAAATTTACAGACATTCCGCTGTTTGCAATGAACAAATCAATCAAGAGTAATTAAAATAGCTCAACACCAAGTGGTTTCCAAATTCAACTGAAAATCCAACTTTTAATGACTTCTGCTGTCTAAAAATTATTCAACCCCTTCATGGCAAGCATCTTTATTATTTAGTAGGACACTCTTTTGCTGTTATGACCTTCTGCAATCGAGATGTATAACCAGACACCAGCTTCTGGCAGCGTTTCTGAGGAATCTTAGCCCGTTCCTCATGAGCAATGGCTTCCAGTTCAGTAATATTCTTAGGTTTGTGTGCTGCAAACGCCTTCTTCAAATCCCACCAGAGATTTCCCATGGGGTTCAAGTCAGGTGACTGATGGCCACTGTAGAATCTTCCAGGACTTCCTCTGCAACCAAGCCTTGTTGAAATCTGAGGTATGCTTGGGATCATTGTCCTGTAGGAAGGTCCAATGACTCTCAAGCTTCAGCTTCCTCACTGATGGCATGACCTAGGATTTCTCCTAGGATTTCCTGATACTTCAATGAATCCATCTTGCCTTCCACACACAGGTTTCCAGTGCAGTCGTCCCCCGGAGAGGTATGGACAGGGACCATCCTGGTGGTGGTGGGGAGGATGGGGGTGAATGTTTGTGTCATCATCTGCGAATTAAAATATGTGTAAGGACCGATCTTTTATACTCCAAATATTAGATAATGATTGGTTAGACCAAAACGTAATGGGTGACATTTGAGTCTTCCTGGCAGAATTTATGCTAGATCTTTCATTTCAGATATTTCATGTGTTCTAGCAGCAAACCTGGTGCAACTAATGAAGCCCTTGATTAGTTGCATCAGGTGTGCTTGAGATAACACCTGTTTTGGAGATGTGTGCTGTTGTGAGGGATTCTATTCAGGGGGTTCAATAATTTTGAGACTGCAGATGTCATTAAAAGTTGCATTTTCAGTTGAATTTGGGGAAACCACTTGACACATTTGTTGTGTTGAGCTATTTCAATTACTTTTGTTTGATTTGTTCATTGCAAACAACTGAAAGTCTGTAAATATTGCCAATAAACCTGGGGTTTATTTAATTTTGGGGTATACTAATACTAATTTCAAGGGTTGAATAATTTTGATTACAGCTGTATAGTAGGTGGAAAACAAATGTGACAAAAGAAGTATGTCCAAATTCCCAATACTCATAAAGGAGTAGGCAAAAAGTACCCGGATGACCTACTTCTGGCAAGATTCTGAAGTGTGGATATAATGGACACTTTACTATCCCATGAGGCCACGGGAAAGGATTAGTGAATGGAGGTGTAGCGACACAACTGACACTGGTAGGTCACATGATAATGACATCATGGCGAATGTAGTACATTTGGATTACATTCATTCTATACACACTAATACTATATAGAGCATACTAGTCGTTAAGTAATTACATATTCAAAATAAGTAGTAGTCAGAAAAACAATTATTAAAATTCTAGTATTGTGAATTGTTGCCTCAATAATATTGAGAGGATGGTTCCAAAGGTTTAGAATCATCAGCATAATTTATTATCAGTATTAATTCATTAATATTCTGCTATTCTTTTATTTGAATTAATTATTCTTGTGACATCACAACGAACTCGCCTACCCCCAAACCTCAAGGTCTGTGTGATGATCCCTCATTAGATTTGAAGGATTTTCAATAATTCAATGCAGAAAGAATTCAATGTAAATGTAACAACATTTTTATAACTGAGCCTCACGAAATGAGTGCATAAAGTAGACATTTTGAAGGCTGGTTGGCCGCTTTAGTACGATGGCATTTGTCCTCTCAGCAGCAGATGGCGCTGTTGACAGGCAAATGAAATAAAACCATTAGAAGCCCATAGTATACATATTCGTCATAAAAATACAAGAACAAAATACAAAAACTTCTTTGATATTCAAACCCAACTTTTTATTGCAATGATAACTTTGTTGATATATCTGTTTTGAGTTGCTGTCTATAAAGGCTTTGACCTTTGATCTAAATCAAGCTAAGATGTGAAAGAAATACACTTGATAAATAAGCTAAATAGGCCATACAATAAAGTGTTATTGGAAGAAAGACAGATAAATACAACAAAGGAGGCTGAAATCTGAATACACATAGGTATCTTTTATTATGCAAAGAAACTTGTACAGACAGTAGAACTGACAGAAAATACTCTGCATGTAAACTACACATTTGCAGATATGTAACATTTACAGATATTGTATACTCAGTGCGGTTCAAAGCTGATGAACACTTAAGTACTGATGGCTTAAAGAGGATACATGACACAGCCCATTATGGGGACCTTTTAACTTGTCTTTGTGATTTTGTGGAAAACTATTGGTGGTCAATAGTGAGTCATAAATCATCTAATTGTGTTATTTCATATGGCATATCCTCTAGTGATTTGTGTGTATAGCCTAAATTTATTATATTTGTCTCTACCCCAGTGATACTGAGAAAAAAAATATATATAGACGTTCTGCGTATAGAAAACAACTACGTAGCATTAAAATATTTCAAATTTCCATGGCACACTTAAGATTTCTGAAACAAAATCCTGTTTACATGACAAACGCATACAATATATCTATTTACATTAGCCATAGGCTCAAACAAAGATACAAAACTGGAAGTACAGTAAAGAGAAGTTCAATTTGAAACACCTCCATAAAACCCCAGACACTTTTGGTCACGTGACCAGTTCTACAAAAATTGGGAGGTAAGATACAGATCACTTGATATTGGCACCTGTTTTATACAAGTTAATATTAAGTATTTCCTGTAAGTAGCTCAGATCCTCACTTTCACATCCACATTCACAGTGGACATTAAGAAATCAGCTTTTTGCAGGAATTTAATTTACAAGAAAGAAAGAAAGAGCAAAATCACTTTGAACTATACAAATGTTCAATTATAAAACCACTACTTATTTGTAGTATAAACCTTGTAACACACACACACAAATGAGAACCTAACCAAAACAAATATCAGACGACATAACGCGTAAGAAATTCAATCATAACGGAAAAGCAGCTTGTTTCAGACAACATAAATCTACTTTAACACTGAAGTTTTTTTATATGAAAAACGTGCTCTCAAATTTATACAATATTAGGTGTAAATCAATTTTAAAAAATGACCGATTAAAAAAAAAAAAAGGCATATTTTATGACCAATAAATACCCAGTGTGTACATTCGAGTACAGTGTATCGAGGTCAGTAGCATTGCATTATAAAAATTGACCTTCTTCTTCAAGATAATTTATTTTGCCCAAATGTAAAAATAAATGGTGAAAAAAAGTATAAATAACAAAATATCAATAAATAAAAAAAAAAAAAGGAATTTTAATGACCCTTCAGTAAGCAGGCTTATGGAGTGTCCCTTAAATTTTTTTTTTCAATTTATTGTTCTATTTGAATTGCTCCGGTATGTGTCCGATTTGTGACTGCATGCTGGTGGGAGGACTGGAAATGCCCTCCGACCAGTCAGACATGTTGGAATGGGGCGACGAGCTGGACCACTGGTCCGGTGAACCTGGAGACGGCGTGAGAAAAGGGTGGTCAGGCACTTGGAGTTGGTGGCTGGGGGTGTTGGCATCCATGGCGTTTGAGTAGCTGTGTTGGGAAGGTGGCGTCAGGAACTGCGTGCCCGCCATGCTGGGGCCCAGAGAGGACGGGTTTAGCAACTGGGTCTCCTGGGGGATTATGGTGTGGATGGGCATGCTGTTCCCTGCACTCTGCTGGAGCTCCGGGCCACCCAGCTCACCGCTGATGAAGTTCTGGCTCACGCCACTGGGTGGATTGGTGCTCTGGTGCTGCAGCTGGACGCCTGTCTGCTGCGCTCTCTGTTGCATGTTCTGCATCTGCTGCATTAGATGCGGCTGTGTGGTGAGGTGCGCGTTCTGCAGGCTTTGATAGTTCAAAATCTGAGACAGGGTAGCGGGGCGGCCATTGTGGAGGGACGTCATCAGGCCGGATTGGTGAAGGTTGGCCTGACCCGAGGCGTTCCTCATGGCTGCAAATTGATTTTGAGGACCCATACTACCGTGCATCCGTCCAAGCCATTCGCATTGGCCGTTCATGACACTTGAGCCGTTAGAACCGGCCACTGGCAGATGGGTGAGACGTGGGGGTAACGGATCGAACTGTATGTGGGCCAGGTCCTGCTTGTTGCCCATGCCTAGATGGTTGACGCTCATGTGGGTATCTGCCATGCCTTGTAAGTGATTAAGCGACATGGAGGGCGATTGCTGGAAGGGTGATGTCATTAGGGGTGGGGAGGCGACATCAGATATGTACCCGTGGGGCGACTCCAAGGAATCCACCGGCGAGAGCACGGCCGAGCTGTCTAGCAAATGTCCTTTCCCATCCTGTGTCTTCTTCTTCTTGACTTTCATGTCTTTGCCATCCTTGCAACCGATACCTTTTGCGCTGGGCTTGCGGGGCTTCTTGCTTTGTAAGGACTTCATGCTGCCCATGAAGGCGTTGGGAGAGCAGAGAGGTGGGGAGAGGGTGGTGCAGAGGGGGGCGCTGTGCATGGGAGGGCTACGGACCAGGTTATATTCGTCGATGAGCCGCACGATGTCGTGATGCATTCTGTCCTGAGCGATATCCCGTGGGAGCCGATCCATATGGTCGGTGATCTCCCGATTAGCAAAATGCTCGAGCAGGACTTTAGCAGTCTCGTAACTTCCTTCTCTTGCTGCCAAGAATAGAGGAGTCTCCTCCTGAACGTGGGAAAATAATTGGTAAGCCAAAAGCATTTTGAAAATGACAATGGTTTTGTGCTATGATGTTAATCTGAGTATAATGTAAATGTCTACAATAACACAAAGCATTATTTGTGATTAAATAAAAGCAAGTGCTGCTTACCTTATTGTTCTGCATATCTTTATTTGCTCCGTTCTTAAGCAACACCATTGCCGCTTCTACGTTGTTCACAGCTGCTGCCCAGTGAAGAGCAGATTTACCTGTAGCACAAACAGAAAGTGCTTTAGCAACATACAATAGTGATAAATCTGACATTTATCTTGCCATAGTATATACATTAACAGTCAAATATCTGGAATTAACTTGAATTATTATGTTTTTCCATATTTTAGAATAATGGTTAAGTCATCAAAATTAATAGACAAAACAAAAAACTTAAAGTTGGGGTTGGTAATTTTAGTTTTTTTTTTTTTACTTATCGTCACCAAGCAAGGCTGCATTTATTTGATCAAAAATATAGTAAAAGCACAGCAGTAATATTGTGAAATATTACTACAATTTAAAATGGTTTTCTTTTTTATTTAAATACATTTTAACATGTAATTTATTCCTATGATGGCAATGCTGAATTTTCAGAAATTATTATCCTTCAGAAATCATTCTATTATGCTGATTTGCTGCTCAATAAACATTCCTTATTATTATCAATGTTGAAAACAGTTGTGCTTTTTAAATATTTTTTGTGGAACCCATTTTTTTCAGGATTCTAGAAAGTTCAGAAAAATATATATATATATAAAATAAATGCTGTTTTTCTGAACTTTGCGGGGTTCAGAAATATATTATTATTTAATTTAATTTAATAATTACATTTACATTTATTCATTTAGCTGACGCTTTTATCCAAAGCGACTTACAATTGCTATATATGTCAGAGGTCGCACACCTCTGGAGCAACTAGGGGTTAAGTGTCTTGCTCAGGGACACAATGGTGTCTCACAGTGGATTCGAACCCGGGTCTCTCACACCAAAGGCATGTGTCTTATCCACTGCGCCATCACCACCCATTCACCCATTAAATTAATTATTTAATTTAATAATAAATTAATTTAATAATATTATTAAATATAATTGCTATATATATATAGCAATTTAATGTAGTCAAAAATTATTTAATAAAAAATCTTAATGACCCATAATTTTTTAAAACTGTATATCTTACATGTATCTTATCTTATCTCAAGCAACTTCATGAGGTGCCAACTGGTCTTTGTTGGACACTTTTTTTACCTGGGCTGTTTTCTGATTTAGTTCATTAAGTAATAATAATAATCTTGTACATTAATTATTATTATTATTATTAATTTATCTATCTATCTATCTATCTATCTATCTATCTATCTATCTATCTATCTATCTATTTATTTATTTATTTATTTATTTATAAATTTATTAGCACAATTTTTCTTTGTCAGCAAAATAAATATTTATATTATATTATATTTACAAGCATTTTAAAATTAACCTTTAGATCAGATAATTAAGAAAGATTTTTAAGTCAAGTGCCATGCAAGGCAGTGTATACCAAAATCATCAATGGCATTGACATCAGCATGGCAGTTGATGAGTTCCTCCACCATGCCCTCGACCGCCAGTCTTGCTGCCAGTATCAGAGGTGTGGTGCCATCATGCATGCGGGCATCTAAGTCTGTGGCACGGTTCCGTATCAAAATCTGCATAAGGGTCAAAGGTTAACATGCTTAGGAATCATCAGTCGATGGAAACACAGAATATTAAACCTCCTTCATTTATACTGTATTCCTTCATGCAGTCCTGGTTCACATACCTGGAAGACTCCTTGTGCATCTGCAGCCACAGCAGCATGTAATGGAGTCCGTCCCATATTGTCCTGGATGTTGGCATCTGCACTGGCCTCCAGGAGCCTTTTGGCAGCATCCGAGCGGGCATAGCGGGCTGCCAGGTGTAGAGCCGTCTCACCCGTACGGTCTGTCTGGTTGTGAAGGTTGGCACCTTGGTAGATGAAGTCATTGATGACGTTTGCAGAAGCATCCTCCTCTTCCTCACTGTTCCCTGTTTCTAGCCCTCCTCCACTACAGGATGCGATCATGAGAGGAGTAAAGCCATCTAGAGAGGAAAAAGAGAGTGAAGGTCTGTTACCTTTACATTTATTTATGTATCTGATGCTTTATACAAAGGAGACTTTAATTTTTCAAATTCTAAATTCCATGAAGACCCCCCCCCCCCCCCCCAATGTCCAGTTCTCATTGTTATTTCTACTAAACAGTTTAAAGAGAAAAACCTGAGACAAATTAAACTCCATTGAAGGGCCAAAAACTTTCCTTTGAGTAGGACTAGTCTGACGGCAATCTAAAGAAATGTTTTCCTTAAAGTGATGGACCAAAGCAACGGCAAAGAAACAAACAAATCGAAGTAGGATTTGACGCGCTGCCTTTCTCAATCACCCCAGATCGCTTCGATAACGGATTGTAATCAAGCGTGGCGGTTTGGTAAAGCTCAGGGACGCGGGCCACACTTTGAAATTTCAACCGCTGGTAAAACTGAGTATTATCACCTCTGAAAAACTGCTTTCTTTTCTGACTTCGACGGGGGCTTCACGGCTTCAAAAGAATAGCTATTCCCAAATCAGGCCTGATTTGGTCGATTTAAAAACATCAATCCACACAAAGAGGAAAAAAGGAAAAACAGCTGGCAAAGAGATACCACAAGAATGTTGCCTTTGACTATCTTAAAGTGTTGTCAGGGGTATATTGGTGCTTATAGAAAGAGAAGAGCATTTCATAAAGAGTTTTAATTAGCAAAACACATGTAAGCAGAATATCACAGGATGAATCGTTAAGACTGGTAAAAATGTGCTCAGTCCCCCGGGGTTTACATCTTTCAGTCAGAGCCTTTGAAGTGGATTCCTTTTCCCACAGGGCCCTGAGCATTAACTCCTACTTAGAGCTCAATTCAGTTCCTCATCCCAGCACTCGACAGGACGCACACACACTATGTGCAAACCCAGGAACAGGTGTAATCCACAATCAAGAATTTTAAGCAGGTTGAGTTCTCATAAAAAATTGAAATGAAGATTTCCATATCTGTGTTAGCCAAATAACATTATTTCCCTGCATAGATATGTGATTGTAAAAATCAAGCAAAAATCTAATAGTTAACTACTTAATTATCTGATCAATGAGGCCACATTTTATATGTATAATATGTGTGTGTGTATGTGGTCACACTTTAGATTAGGGTCCAACTCTCACTATTAATTAACTATTAACTATGACTTTTGCCTCAGTAAACTCCTAATTACTACTTATTAATAGTTAGTAAGGTAGTTGTTAAGTTTTATTTCGGATTAAAGGATGTAGAATATGATCATGCAGAATAAGCCATTAATATGTGCTTTATAAGTACTAATAAACAGCCTATTTCCTAGTAATATGCATGCTTATAAGCAACTAGTCAATGGTGACAACTGGACCCTAAACATAGTTACCATGTATATGTATGTATCTACAGTATATATATGTAAGTAGTATGTATGTGTGTGTGTGTGTGTGTGTGTGTGTGTATATATATATATATATATATATATATATATATATATATATATATATTTATTCATATATATGTGTTAACATATTATAATCAAATTGTTTAATAATAAACCTTATAGAAAGATATAATTTAAAAATGTTATTTAAATTTGAATGAATTAATATTTTATTATAAATAAATAGAAACATATTAAAAAATAATTCTAATTAAATTCACATCATAATTACTGTTCTCCTGTTATTGAAAAATCAGCAAACCCAATAACAAAATCATTATTACATGGGGGATAAAAAAAAAAATTATAATAATTATACAACAATGCCTAACCTGGTCCTCGGGCATTGACGTCCATGCAGTCGCTCTCTATCTCGCCCTGAGGGGGTGTGGGAGCGATGGATGGGATTCGCAGATCGGCTGCGTCCAAGTGCTGCTGCGTCCACTGCCGGTGATCTGGCTGATCATCTAAATCAAGAATCGCCTGCTCCTCGGACTAAAAGAGGAGAATGAGTGATTGAAAATTGTAATTAATTGTATTAATTAATGCAAGAATGTTCATTGTAAGAGGCTTTTTAAATTCGCTTCTATGTAAATGTTAGTGCTTTCTGTTGCTCTGCTCACCCTGAAGCGTTTGGTGTCTGATGGTTCCTCCTCTCCCCATTCATTCTGGTTGTCATCCATTAATGAAATGTCTGAACAGTTCTTAAGTGGCCTGTTTTCAGAAAAATAACTCATTACACATGCTGAAATAACTTGTTTTTGCACTTTACTACATCCCACCAAAACTAACTTAAAGACTGTGCTCTAACACCAAAAAGCTGTCACTGATCATCAGCCTCCACTTTCTCCCTAAAACTAGTCAATTAAATTAAACTCAACAAATGATCATAACTTCAAATGAAAAAGTTGTCCTCCATCATAATTTGTCCCTTCAAACTTGATATCGGAAGATGACGCAGCGAACCTACCTCAGACCAACAGAGTCTTCGCCGACTGGCTCCCTCCTCTTCTTCTTGCTGGGCTCGCTAGTCTTGAAACCCTCCGGAAACCAAAGTTGACCATGTTCACGGCGGCGTTTACGGGAAGCGACCATTCCCACGCCGACAAAGGCCAGCAGTGCCAGTCCTGCCAGAACCACGTAGACCGGATAGAGCTCTATGGGCGAGGGTCCATCAATCTTACCTGCCACAGGAAGCACAGTTGACATGTCAGACCCACAGAAGGGACAAGAATATGTTCCTCACGCAACGATGAGGCACAAATCGCAGGAGATAGACGGACAAACTAGAGCGAGGCACGCGTTCGTGTTAATCAGAATTGCTAACCGCTTCTCATCAAAAAGAAGGAGCTAGCAAATAAGAAAAGGAGGAGGATAGAAAAAAGAGAAAAGAAAGAACACCTCCTCTCCCCTTTCTCAGCCCAGGGTACCAGGAGACAACTTTACCCGTTCTTCTTTAAGGGAAAAAAAGGGAGGGATTAATGAACTTCAAATTACCGCGCACACTTTAAGCTGTAAAGACGAAGGATTTATTAGGATTTTCGAGATAACAAAGACTCCCAACTTCTAGCACACTCCCGATCAATTTTTCTCCTCTCTTTTTTCAAGCTCTCTCCACTAACGATTTTGAAATGATAAACTCTGCTCACCTAAACCCTTGGAGATGCATTAAGTCTGGTACATTCAACAAGGTTAAGGTTGCAGCAGCCCCTCATCATTTTAGATTCATGCCATGTATTGGTGATATGCATGTATGTGAGAGTGTCTTGTTGGGCCAAATGAGTTGACATGATTTGCATCAATTAGCTATTTTCGGTGCCTGGAGCCAGTGGATCTGCCCTCAGACTGCCGCATTGATTGCTTAGTCTGTCTAATGCACAAAGAACATTTTCTTCATTGTTATAAGGAAGAAACGCACAAACTTCAAAGTGATCCCTGTAATCCGCGGTAGGAGGCGGTGGGGTTAAAGGTTGGCGAGGGGGGTTGCTACTGAATACATGCAGTAAGATGTGAGGCCTAGTCTTGATTAAGGGCATTATGGGAAGACGTGAGGCACACGACAATACTCGTGCCAAACACTCACTTGTGACGGCCTCGATGACGTAAGGCATATTCAGATTGCCGCTGGAAGCCAGGGCTCCGAGGAAAGCAGCCACATCGTTCGCATTCTGGAAGCACTCAGAGGTTTGCTGGTAGCACTGGCGGTTGTCTATCTCCAAGTATACCACCGAGCTGATGGAAATCAAAAGCATGATATTTATTGATTTATATTCAAACATATTTTTAAAGCAGATGAGGGCTCAGTTCTAGCATACGCACCCTTTGATCTGCATCTCGTCCAGTTCTCTGCGTTTTCTCCCTCCTTCCACAACTATATTGTAAATACTGCTTTTTACTGAGCTCATGACGTTGCTAGAAGCATCGTTCCAGCCATCTAGTGATCGTTTGATGTTGTGCTTCCTCAGCTCCTGCTCGTTGCCGTAATACGGGTAGATCATTTCCTCTCCCTTGCTGTCACGCCGGAAAACGATGTTGGTGTGGAGCACTCTGCTGAGCTCCCGCAGAAATCCAAAGGAGTTGTTTCGGAGGTGCTCGGGCATAATGTGGACTACCACAACCAGGAGACCAGCAGCTAACTTTTCGGGAATGTTGTTGGCACAGTCCAGCCCGTCCCATTCGCACTCTGCATTATTGCAGCCCTGGTCACAGTGGCCATCTGAATAGTGGTCTTTGCAATACTGGTCGTAGAGTGGACTATGAGAGAGGAGAGCAGAGTTTAGAAATGGCATGGAAAACAGAGATAAAAAGCTTATGATTCTGCCTTTACCAAGTTTCTAGATGGCCATTTATGGCTAATAGCTTTCCCAAGCTGTTTTTGATGGCTAGACTACAAGCTTGTGCCTTTATTTAAAGAGTATAGCTGGAGTAAGGACAAGAAGTGAAGTGGGAGAGAGAGGGGGAGCGGGGTTGGGAAAAGACCACAGGCCGGAACTCAAACTCGGGTCGCCCGAAGCGCAACCACACTACACGTCAGAGCACTGCCCATGAGACCATAGGCTCTAATTTTATTTTAGTTATTTTTTCATTTTAAAAAACACTGGCTAAGACTGGATTTTAAAACTCATTTTAATAAAATTTTAAGCTTAGAAAATAAAAATAATTTAATAGAAAATTCTAACTGAAAAATATTTCATAGCTGAGCTTAGCTAGAAAAAAAATCCATGTTTTTTTTCCAGACCTGCAATCACAATTTTAAAACTCCCTGATGAATTCTCTTCAGCATGATCCTTTTAGCTTCAAATTGTTTGAAGTTCAAACAAGAAACCCACTGAAACCTTGCACTGAAACTTACAAATGTTACAAATTCTCAGATAGCACTCACTTGCACTGGCCCTCCAGTCTCTGGCAGTCAAATCCATCATAGAGGCATCCAGCGTTGTGACATTGTTCGTCACACTTCCCGTTATTAAAATAGCGCCAGCACTGCAGCGCGGCCGAACAGTTCTGCCACGGGTCATTGAAGTTCAGTGAGCAGTCCCCTCCATCCCAATCGCAGGCATAATTATTACATGCGCTGTCACAGATCTTATTGCCCTTCTTGTTTTCACACTCAGCTATCTCGCAGCTCGCCGTCACTTCTGGAGCAGGTGTGATGTCTCGACCAGAGCCGCCTGGGAAGCTGTAGTCCAAGATGTGGCAGAAGAGGCCATTGAAGCCAGTAGGACAGATGCAGTGGTAGTATGGGACCTCTGAGATATACTCGCACGTGCCTCCGTTGTAGCAGGGATTGGTGGTGCAGTGACCCTCAGTGGGATACTGGCACTCAGGACCAGTGAAGGCAGGGGTGCACAGACATTTGGGGCTCTTGTGACCAGAAACGCATGTACCGCCATTTTTGCAGTGGAGGCTCCCACAAGCATGAGCGTCATACTCGCAGGTTGAGCCTGTAAAACCCTAAACGAGACATACACAAATTGCCAAATGTATTTATTAGAGTTCAGTGACATTTTCTTTGAGCAAAGCTATGGTAATATTTAGGCTAGAGTACCATTTAAACGTTTGGGCTCTGTAAGATTTTTTAAGTTTATTTAATCAAAATTTCAGTAAAAACAGTAATATTGTGAAATATTATTACAATTTTAAATATAATATAAACAACTGTTTTCTATTTTAATATATTTTCAAATGTAATTTATCCGTTTGATTGCAAAGTTGAATTTTCAGCGTCTTTAGTGCCACATAATTCTTCAGAATTATTCTAATATGCTGATTTGGTGCTCAAGAAACATTTATTATTATCAATGTTGAAAACTGTTGTGCTGCTTAATATTTTTGTGGAAACTATGTACAGTACAAGAATAAAAAGAAATCTGGATTATTTGATTAATAAAAAATTTAAAAAGCATTTTTTTTAAATAGTAAATACTTAAATTGTTACAAAAAAGTCTGTTCCTTTTTTTTTTATCAATTTAATGCATCCTTGCTCAATAAAAGTATTCATTTCTTTAAATGAAAAAAAAAAAAAATCTTCCTGGCCCTTTTGAATGATAGTGTATGAATGTACAGAATGAAAATAACTTTAGAAAATTATATTAGAATGAATCTGCAGTCTTGTGACTAAAATTGAAAAAGTAAAAAGAAAGTTAAATATTACATTTAATAATTATTTTATGCCACATTTATGTAAATTATGTGTATATGATCTGCACAATTAGTTCATATCCTATGTAATGGCAGAAAAGTTGAGAACAGGATCAAAATGACGCAAATCAGGTTCCAAGGACCGTTAGCTATATGAATCAGAGAATGTGACCAACCGGTGGACATTTGCAGATGAAGCCATGAGGAGTGTTGCTAGCCACAGCGCAGGTGCCTCCATTACGACAAGGTTTCCCCTTACAGCCATCAAACACTTTGTCACAGCGCTGACCTGTAGGGATACACAAGCAAGGCTTTTACACATTTTGACACCAGGATCAGAGAGTAGCGTTAATCTCTAAATCGAAGAAGAAATGGTCCACAGTAGCCTGTGCTGTACCTGTGTATCCTGTGCGACACTCGCAGCGGTAGTTATTTGTGAGCTGGATGCAGCTGTGCGTGCCACGGGGGTCACAAGGGTTGGACAAGCATTCGTTGACGTCACCCTCACAGCGTTCCCCCACGTATCCAGCCAGGCAGATGCAATGGTACCCACCCACACGGTCCACACAGCGGCCCTGGTTAAAGCATTTGGGCTCATGGGTGACGGGGTCGGTGAAGGGTGTGCAGTCGTCAATGTTGATCTCGCAGTGCACACCTGAGAGAGGAGCGGAGGGCAAAAGTGTAATAAAAGCTGCTCTAACACACTCTAGCAGAGATGTAAATATATGCTCTGTTGTTCCTTGCTGTATACTGCCTATGTATCAGCTGTCCTCTAAGGCAGAATAATATGGAATAAAAAATATGGAATGTATAGAATACAGAGGCAGAGTGCAACAGTCGGGTTCTGGAAGTCAAAATCTCATTCCTTTTTCTCCATAGGGACATGGAGATTATTATTATTATCTATATACAGTACATAATCAACATCTTTAAAATTACAGGTCCATATTTATACATTGTTTGTATTCTGATTTTCATTCACAATGCGTCATGGGGTTGTACTTTTTTGTTGTTGTCTGATTTTTCAAATACTTGTTTCACTTCAAATCCAAGTTGGTTATATTTTGATTCACCCTAGAGTTAAATGTTAGAATTTGATGTTAGCATGTTGCTAAACTTAAAATGTGATATTCTAAGCCTAAAAATAAAACTGTAAACTGAAAAAAATGTATTAAACTGATTTTAGAAAATTCTAAACTAATTATGTTTAGACTATGATGAAAAATTAAATAGTTTCAAACATTTTATTTATAAATGTTATTAGTATAATTATGTTAATATAAAGAAAGGAATTAAGTTAAAAATAAAAAATTAAGATCAATATATATTGATATTGGCGTTTCTCTTGTTTTGAGTGTTCCTATGATGCCTTAAAATCACAGAGCTAGAGACAAAGAGACAGGACAATTAACTTTAATGCAACTGGGTAATATAACACACTGTTTGAAAGTTTCTGTCCATTTTATGAAATAAAACTCCATATATGAGATGTAATTAAGCATGACTACATCAATCAAATAGAATCATCTAAGCCTGCTGATAACAGTTAAGACCTAATTAATGAAGTATGGAATGGGCAAAAAAAGCAAAACAGAGGAAGTGATATCCGACCTTGTGTTCCCCGGGGACAGGAGCATTTGTAGGTATTGATCAGGTCGATGCATGTGCCCCCGTTCTGGCAGGGCTGAGACAGACACTCATTGATCTCATCAGAGCAGTTCACTCCATGATAACCTGGCACGCACTTCAAGAAACCAGAGAAAGAGCGAGGCGAATTAATGGCAAACATAAAACAAGCCTGTTTCTGTTTACTTGGCGGTTTCTTCCATCTTTGCCAAACAAGCAATTATTTTATAAAGAAGGGCGATTTAGCGGGCATTAACCTAAAGCGTCTTCTTCTACAGTCATTCCCCTCCCTAACCACTTACTTCACAGGAATAGCCACCCAGGTAGTCGGTGCAGATTGCTCCGTTCTGGCAAGGATTGGGAATGCATTCATCCACCTGCTCCTCACAGTAGCTGCCTGTGTATCCGGCCTGACAGTGACAGTAGTGTGTGTTTCCAGCATCCAGACACTGGCCAGAGTTACGACACAGCCGCACCACCTCTACACCTAAAAGTGGGAGAAGCAAACATCACATCAGATTGGTTAAACGCTGAACAGCCTCGCCAAAATGTGTGGTAATTGCAAAAGATATTTTCTTTTATACAAACAAACCTACCTTGCTGTTTGGCGGCCACCTCGCAAGAAACGCTGGGGACGTCACAGTATAAACCAGTCCAGCCTGTCTGACACTGGCAGCTGTATCTAGTGCCGCTCTGTCTGCAGAGACCTCCATTCTTACAGGGAGACGGCTTACACCAGTTCACCAGCTCCTGCAAGACGAGAATTCATCCAGTGTTCGCATTTTAACATGCATCTATGAGTTAAAATCTCTTTTATCTTATCTTATCTTATCTTATTGTTAAAGTTCAAAAAAGCGCTGATATGAATTAAGGATAGATCGGTTTAAACTTCACCTCTATTTGTTAACATTAGTTAATGCTTTAACTAACATGAACTAACGCTGAGCAATATAGTTTTACAACATTTATAAACAAGTTAAAGTTAGTTGGTAAAAAAATTAGTGTTCATGTTAGTTCACAGTGCATTAATTTATGTTAATATACAACTAACTAGTTGTATTTATTAGTTAACTAGTTAACTTATCCTAACAAATGAAAAATTATTGTAGAGCAATACAGAGTTAATAGATCAATCAGTTTGTATGTTACTGGCATCGACTACTTAAAACAAGTGGAATTAACAGTAATATAATAATAATAATAAAAAAAAAAATATATATATATATATATATATATATATATATATATATTACTATTTTTAAGTTAATATTGTGTAAAATAAAATGTTCATTTAATTTGAGCAATTTTCAGCCATTTTTTTAAGTTATACTACAGAATATTTTCTTTTCAATATAACTAAACAACTATTAGCTACGTTTTCATAGAACCCTTATGTTTACCTTGATGAATCTGAACATAGTGTTTACATGAAGGCTAAATAAAGTGATTGGGTTGATATGTGTGTTTAAATGTCACAAGCTTCAAATTGGAATTTATCTTTCCAACTGTTGAAACATCCTCCAACCATTGCTTCTTTTCTTTGTTTTAAAAAGCAGACATAAAATGTATCTATTTCAGGTCCTCACTATAAAATGACGAGCACACAAAAGCTTTGTGCTTATATGCATCAAGCCGTAAATAAGCCCCTCCCCTCCCGTCGCCCAAATCAAGGCGTCTGTGGATGAGAGTCCCAATCAAGAACTGGTAGGACAATGTTGTCCTGCAGCACTTCACAGATAATGAGTGGAAGGAGAATTTTAGATTGACAAAACAGTCATCTTTGACACTATTCAACAGCAACAACACATTGTCCCACGCGTTATGCATCATTACTCCATTACTACTTCATTGCAAATTGCGCAGAACATTCCAGTTTTGGTTTCCAATCAGATCAAGTGTTAAGTTAACATGTCCTATCAAAACCAATTTAAAAAATGTTTGAACCACCCTTTACAATCCAAATTATACGGATTTGCCAATTCATTCCGATTGATGTGTTACATGTGACTTTTTTAACAACAAAATCAGACTGTGCAACTAGCCTGCAATTAGACACAATTCGATTAGGGTCCATGTAAACACAGCTAGTGTAACACTGTGAAAGCAATGAATGTAAGATGGGTGCATACTAAACTTTTGTCCATATCTGTGATTTGTTACCTGGCAGTTGAGGCCATGGTATCCCTGAGGGCAGGTGCACTTGTATGTGCCATAGCTGTCCTGACAGGTGCCTCCATTCATGCAGGGTCTGGAGTCGCACTCGTTGATGTCATGCTGGCAGTAGTTACCAGTGAACCCAGCTGGGCACAGGCAAGTGAAGCTGTTGATGCCATCCACGCATGTGCCACCATTAAAACAAGAGCTGTGAGGGGATGGGTACATTATTTTAACATTATTTACATTATTGATGTACATTAATTTAACATCATTTAGTTTCTCAGGTAATTTATACTGAGCTGTGATGCTGCTCTGATTGCATTGTCCTTTGTTCACCAGAGGGGGCGCTAATGAACAACAGAGGAAGACAGAGAGCTAGAGCTTTTATCTGGTACACTTTATCATGAGGCAGATCAGTTTTCTGATTTTAACAAACAGGTTCTGAAAACTGAGCTGAGATCAGTGGTTTCCTAATAGCCATGTATGGAGGCATAATATTGAATTGTCTTTGCATGTTAGAATGACAGTACAATGTACACTACCATTCAAAAGTTTGGGGTCTATTAGATTTTGTTTAATAGAAGTCTCTTATGCTCACTAAGGCTGCATTCATTTGATCAAAAATACAGCAAAGGCAGTAATATTGTGAAATATTATTACAATTTAAAATAGCTGTTTTCTATTTTAATATATTTGAAAATGTAATTTATTCCTGTGATGCAAAGCCTAATCTTTAGCACCGTTACTTCATTCTTCAGTGTCACATGATCCTTCAGAAATCATGATGATTTACTGCTCAAGAAACATTTCTTACTATTATCAATGTTGAAAACAGTTGCTTAATATATCTGTGTAAAAAAAAAAGAAGGATTTTTTCATTTGACAAAGAAATTTTTGTAACATCATAAATGTCTTTCCTGTCACTGTTAATGTCCTTGCTGAATAAAATATTGAATTTATAAAAAAAAAAAAATTACTTGTAAGTATTTTCCTTTTGTGATACCGGCATATTGGTCAAAGTGGTCAGGTATTCTGCCATGTAGCAGTCTTCATTATATTTAGGGAAATTTAGTTTTTCTCCAGTGAATTTAGTATTTTAATTATGCATTTTGTATGAAACATCTTAGGTTTTTATATATATTTTTAGCGCAAGTAGGATAAATACACATTTTGGTTAGTTATTAGTCTAATGCTAATTATGTTCTACAAGTGATTTTTTTTGGTGTAATCTTGTAGAGTCTCCCATGTTTATGAGTTTGCCCAAGACATCACATTGACACCTATATTGTTGTGCAGAATGGCATACAGGGTTTGAATTTTAGATTGGCCAATTGTTCTTTGGTGTGTATCTACTACTGCTTTGTTGATATAACTCTAAGAGTGTGAAGATGGGTTTGACTTGTTGCCTCTTGGCAGGTTGTAACAATTGTCTGTTGTAACCGAAACATTGTCATGTTGGCAAAGTTCAGTATTTATACTTGAAAACTTATACTGTACACATGCCACAAATAAGTGCAGTTGTTACCTCTCAGTACAGTCAGGTGTGTTGTTCTCACAGTGAATCCCACTAAATCCAGGTGGACAGGTACATGTGTAACTGTTCACACAATCAGTGCAGTTCGCACCATTTTTACACGGGTTACTATCACATTCATTAATGTCCTCCTCACATCTGCTGCCCCGGAAACCTGGTAGGCAGGTGCAAGTGAAGGCATTCACTGCGTCTTTGCAGAAGCCACCGTTGCTGCAAGGGTCTAGAGGAAAAAGACGAGGTTAGACATCAAGTCAAGTCAACTCACCTTTATTTATGAAGCGCTTTTTATAATACAGATCGTTTCAAAGCAGCTTTACAGTGATAACAGGAAAATAATGCAACAAAGACTGTTTTGGCTATACAGCAGCTCTAGAAGAAAGTCATTGTCCAGTTTAAGTAAGTTCAGCGTTGATTCATTTCCGTTGTAAAAATCATTAGTTATTAATTTAGGGGCCATTCACACAACACTGTTTTAAACTGAAAACAGAAAACCTTTAATGCGTTATGGCCATTCATTTTCATGACAACGGCGTTTTGGTGGCCTGAGAACGCAAACTTTGAAACAGGTTTTTGAAAACGATACCGATTATCATCTCCATGTAAACTTCAAAAACGTGAATGGAAAATCAAAGCGGTGACGGCATGCACGTGCGTATTACATGTTTAGTCTATAGGTATGTGCGTTTGAATGCGTATGTGCACAGGCGTGTAGTCTTTTTTTTACAAAGCGACATTGCCAATTACTTGTCTGGCATGCATAATAGCGTTTTTAGTCGTTTTCATGAATTCGTGTGAACGGGAATAATTTTGATAATGTTGTTGAGGAAGAAAAAAAAACGTTTCAGCTTTTAGTACATCGTTGTCATGTAAACGTACCCTTACTTCATTTATCTGCACAGCAGCTCTAGACAAAACAGTGATGTCATCGTCCAGCTCAGTTCAGTTTTCATACAATGTAGTCAAAGCTTATCAATATTATTAAGAATAATAAATGTCCCCATGACAAAATACACTAGATCACGTGTCAAACTCCGCTCCTGGAGGGCCACTGCCCTGCAAAATGTAGCTCCAAAACACCTGAAGGCTCTAGTAATCCTGAAGACCTTGATTACCTGGTTCAGGTGTGTTTAATTAGGTTTGGAGCAGTGGCCCTCCAGCAAACTGAGCCTGACACTCCTGCACTAGATCGAACTAAGGATGAAAAAAGGCAACTAACTGGGCTTGCAGTCGTCAATGTCCGTATCACAGTTGCGGCCAGTGTAGCCCGATTTGCAACTGCATTTGTAGCTGCCAATAGAGTTTTGACAGATGGCGTCATTTAGACAAGGGTTTTTGACACATTCGTTAATGTCCACCTCACACGTTTGGCCTACAAGAGAGAGAGCGCAAAATATGAATACAGTTATGCATGGTATTGATGCTAGGACAGAATTTCCAGTTAGGTTTGTGAAGTTTGTACCTTGCCATCCCTCAGGGCACACACAAGAGAAGCTCTCGTAGTCTTCAGACTCCTTACATACACCTCCATTCTTGCAAGGTTTAGGGCTGCACGGGGCCAACAGGGTCTCACAGTTCTCACCTGGAAGATTAAATATCGAAATACAAAGCATTAAAACACCTTCCATTCAGATTGGATATGTTGTTTTTCTATGCATAAATCTGTCTTTCAAGGTGTTTTCTTTTTGCATTTAAGAGGTGACGTTCTTCCGTTAAGAAGGCCTAAATTTAGAAGGTGACACTATGTTTCAGCACAGGTTGTCTCGACTCCTCTTTTCTCTGTTGGAGATTAGCCTGTCAGTCCTAGCAAATCAAAGCACATTTGGCCTATCTGTTTCCACGACGGCCGGACCCTGCAGGAAGCCAGCAGGTTTTCCTGCCATTGTCTGGCCATTTGCGTTTCTGTGAGAGAGGAAGTAGGGCAAACAGGAAACATGACAGGCTACTGTTCCCACCCTGGTACGAACAGATTCTTGTTATTCTTGATATGATGCTGTGTGGATTTTTCCAAAAAATAAAGTCACTGGGAATTAATATCATTTCTGTTCCAGAGGCAGAACATCATTTTCTGTTTTGTTAAATAACACTGTGAGAGGAAAGAATGTATCGTCTGCTGAAATCACATTTTCCTGTATTGTCAATAGATACTTGCAGGGCTCATTGAGGGGCCATTGTCAACAAACAGGGACTAGATTGATGGAGGGGGGTCTCTTGTTCCTGACATTGAAATTGTAGCTTCACAAGCAAACTACACATCAGTTAAGGTGGTATGACAAACAAAAAATTATAGGAGAAGATTTTAGTTTTTTCAGGCTTTTAATTATTCAACTAATAAATAACTACAACCACTTTTTATGTAAACTTGTTTTTTTTTTATAGCTTTGAGGTCTTAAAATGTGACTTTTAGCAGATGTAAACATGTCATTTATTTTCTCCTCAAGAAAATGGATTATAAATATTGATTAAACATCTTGCACACAAATTTTGTTATTAAAAAATTATTCTAGAATGAAAATATCCCCTTCTCACTAGCAAATCATTGATCACAGCTGTGTCTTAAACTAAAGGCTATTGGCTGTTTAGAAGAAAACTATATATATAAATAAATATATAAATTATTATATAAATAATTAAACAACACATTTGGATGTTCTCTGATGTGGAGTCATATGAGTCACATGACATACAGGTAAACAAAAAAGTACTTTTTATATCTATTTTTTTGAGAATTGTATTTGGTTTATATATATATATATATATATATAAAAACTTTCATTTCAAATTTTTATTAAAACTCAATTAACTTTTAATTGACTTAATTAATTGTTGGCTTTTCATCAACTCCTGAACTCCCAGGGGTTCGCAAAACACACTTTAGGAAACCCTTGTTAAAACAGCTAAACAGTCTAAGCTACATACTGATAAAATTGTCATGAATAAAGCTAAACTCATACCAGTGTAAGGCAGCAAACAGTTGCATTTATATCCGGCCACGTCATCAATACAGGTTCCTTGATTCAAGCAAGGGTTGGAGGCGCATTCATTGATATTTGTTTGGCAGTTGGGACCTGTAATCAAACGTTAGAAAGAGTTTGATATGTGGGTCAAAGGGCATCCCACATAGTAACAGTACATTAGCAGAATGAATGATACGAACCACTGAAGCCGGCACGGCATGTGCAGACGTAGCCACTGGTCATGTCCTTACAGGTGCCTCCATTCATACAGGGGTTGGACTCGCACTCATTGTTATTGATGTCACAGTTGATACCACTCCATCCCGAGTCGCAAATACAGTTATATCTGTAAGAAACAAGATCTGGATTTTACATTTGGCTAAAGGGATTTTTTTTTCTTACATATTTGGACCTGTGATCTTCCACTGCTGGAAAATCCAGCAGTTAAAGCCAGCTTAAAGTGATTTTATAGTACATGGTTTCTGGTTGCTCCTGTAGCTGGTCATAGGCTGATCTAGACCAGCTGATGGAACTGCTGAACAAAACATCACATCTTAAACTGAGTTGAGCGTGTTTGCTGGTCTTAGCTGGTGTCAACTAAGTCTCACAGCCTGGCCACGATAGTTTTCAGCTGGTTTAACAAGCTGGTCTCCCAAACTAACCAACTGGAAAGTGCCAAATCCACTCTAAAACCAGCCAACAAACTTAGGCTGGTTTATGCTGGGTTTTTTTCAGACAACTGGATCATCTTAAACTGGTATGACTTGGTTTTCAAGCAAGGTTGTGAGACATTGTTTAGTAGGTTTAATAAAAACCTATGATTTGTAAAACTTTTAGCTGCTTATGTTTGTTTATTAAATTTGATATACACTACCTTTCAAAAGTTTGGGGTCAGTACATTTTTTTAAATGTAAGTCTCTTACGCTCACAAATATACAGTAAAACATTAATATTGTGATATACATTTTTCTATTTTAATATATTTTAAAATGTAATTTATTCCTGTGATGTCAAAACTCAATTTTCAGCATCATTACTCCAGTCTTCAGTGTCACATGACCCTTCAGAAATCAGTATAATATGCTGATTTGCTGCTCGAGAAACAAAAACATCATTTATTCAAAATCTTTGGTAACATTATAAATGTCTCTACTGTCACTTTTGATCAATTCAATGCATCCTTGCTGTATAAAATTATTAATTTCTTCTTCTTTTTTAATTACTGACACAAAACTTTTGAATGGTAATGTGTGTAAATAATACAAACCCATTGACTTTGTCTTCACAGTGTCCATGGATACAGGGGTTGCTAAGGCATTCGTTGAGCTGTGATTGGCAGGTAGTGTCGTGATACCCCTCTCTGCACAGGCATTTAAAGCCATTGACTCCATCAATGCAGGTTCCACCATTGTGGCAGGGGTTGATGGCACATTCATCAATATTGATGTTACACATTTTCCCTACAAAAAAGAAACAATTATGAAAATGGTTAGTGTCACATGTCATTTGGTAGTCAAAATAACTTCTGAATTGACAGCATTCATTAGGCCATTCCTTGTTTTTCTTGAAATCCTAGGCTTAAGGTCTAGCTTTTAGACTCCACTTCAGGCAGCACCACTATTCACCGAACGCAATGCCCAGCATAAAGGCAGAGGTTTCATTTGTCACTTGTCTTTAAAGCAATGGCCAACTTCCCCCTTTTAAAAGATCGACTTTCACAAATCTTTTGCAAATCTTTTCTCCTTTCAAACTCCCAGATGTCCTGGAAATCTCTGGCTGAATGGGGGAGCGGGCTGGCTTGCGTGTTTGCTCGGCAGGCGGGAGATTGGGCGAGACTGTAAGCCAACACCGCGGCCCGGGCCGAGTGTCTGCTCGCTGGCCAGCTGTCTCTCCCCACCTCTCTTTGTTGACTGTCTCACCTGTTGAACTCTTTGTTGACTCCCCATCTCTTCTACACTGATAAAGACCTGAGCTCAGTATACCACCTTGATTGCCTTTTCACCACATACTTTTCCAAAGCTCAAAAGACATAGTGGAGTATGTTTCATTTAAGTACCAACTTTGTCCCAGATTTTTCTACACTAAAAGACTAAAATAAGACATTTGTTGACATGCAGTTTAGAGTTATGTAATGGATGTGGTTAATGTAGCTCAGATAATTTAATATAGCTCAGGAAGAATTTGATGTTTGGGTTCCTACTGAAATCTCTTTGGTATCTAGGCAAATCCGAGCACAGTTTGAGACATTGTTTAGATCTCTTATGAAATTCTAGAGGGGCACGTATGAGTACAAGAAAACTAAATAAAAAAGACTTTAGCAAAAGTCTCCATTTGCTCTTTCATTTTCTAACCTCTGCTAGACTTCACACTAGACCACACATCCTCTCTCCAAAGCCCTGGCCTCCCAAGACATGTCAGCCAATCAGGTGTTAGCAAACCCAAAAATGTAAAAAGGCATTGATGATTGTCTGTTTTTTTTTTTTGCTATTTTAGAGCTACACTTATTTTAGTGGCTTAATTTTTCCCCCTGGAACCAGTTAAGTACAAACCCCATCAGATTCTGAAGATTTCACTGGTCATGTTGATGCTTACACAACACTGAAACAAATACTATCCCTTAACCCTAACCTTAACCTTGGTGTAGTGTTGGTAGCACATCCTGATAGAGAACATTACTGTTTGTCCCAGTCAGATACATCAGTGATATTTCTGAACTCTGAACTGAATCCAATTCTGAATCCTGAACTGAAGTCTTTACTTGACAGATGAATGAATGATTGAATTGACCATTTGCACCTAACTGGTTTGGAAAAAATAAAGCATTTCAGAGATATCTGCCTGGTAATAGTGATAATCGATGTGTATTTTCATTGCTTGGTAAACTATTCTATTAAACTCTCATTTCACATGATATTACTATTTTTATATTTCAGCACTATTGCCATTTATTGGTGTATAAAGCACATGATCTGAGACCACTCACCAGTGTATCCTGGTTCACAGGCACACTCATAACCATTTATCTTGTCAATGCACCTTCCATAATCGCAGGGATTGCTCTGACAGTCATCTAGGTTAACCTCGCAGTTAGCACCTGTTAAAACACAACAGAATTAAAGTAAATGACCAAAAGAGCTTTTGACAGGTAGGAATTTACTCATTTTTGGTAGTTAGAGTAAAAGTGGCACCTGCGGTTCCTTTTGGGCAGATGCATAAATAGGCATTCTCACGGTCCTGGCAGGTGCCTCCATTTTGGCACGGCTGACTGAGACACTCATTAATGTTGATCTCACACAGACGACCCGTGAAACCTGCACGGCAGGAACAGGTGAAGGATGCCAGGCCGTCTTTACAGGTGCCATAGTGACATGGGTTGGATAGACATTCATCTACATCTGTCTCACAGTGCTGCCCTGTGTAACCTTAAAAGAAAACAGATTCATTTATTATATTTATTATGACAGCATTTTCTCACATTCTGTTTTTCCACACTTTCAGAAAAAAGATACAAAAGCTGTCACTGGGCTGTCAGCTGTCACCTTTTTAAAAGGTACATATATATACCGTATATAAACTTAAAAGGTGCATATTAGTACATTTTAGTACACAGTGACAGCTTTTGTACATTTTGTTCTGAGTGCATGACTTTTAGAGCAATCTATAGCCAAATAAATATTTGGTTGCACTTTATTTTACAGTATGTGTACTTACAGTGTACTTACCTAAGAAAATACTGGGTAATATAAGGTAACTACAGGGGTTAAGGTTAGGTTTAGGAGTAGGTCCAGGGTTAGTAACTAGTTATTACCCAGTTATTGTAATTACTGTAATAAGTATGTACATGGGGAACAGGACTGTAAAATAAAGTGCTACCAAATATTTTAGAGCTACAAAAAATATTGACAACAGAAATACAACAAGGGATGCACTGATAAGAAAATGTCGGCCGATACCGATAATTCTTTATATTTGAAAGCCGATAACCGATATATATTGGCCAATAAATCTAAATCCAAATTTTTATATAATTTTTGAGAGCCTGATTACAAAAACAAGTGTAACCATTAAAAGCCATGTCATAAGCACACAATTATATATTATCTCTGATTATAATTTTATGTAGTCTATATGACAGACCTGCGCTGCACATGTTGCACTCCAATCATATTTCAAGCAATTCAAAACCATCATGGCGAACAGTGTGCATCTGAAGTGTCTCAGCCAAAATAAATTATCACTATTTATCGGCTGTAATATATTGACCATTTTTTTCTTATCAGGCCGATAACGATAACATTAAAAATGAACATATATCAACCGATACCGATATGGTGGCCGATATATTGTACATCCCTAAATACAACTTTTCCATGATGTTTTATGTATTTAATATTTTTCATGACTTTTTCAGGCTTTAAAAAACTGAAACAAGCAGACGGTGTCTTTATACCTTCAGTGCACTGGCAGGTGTACATGTTGGGCCCATCAATACACTTGGCCCCATTTTTACAAGGGGTGCTAGCACACTCATCGATGTCGAACTGGCATTGGCTACCCGAGAATCCTGAGAGGAAAGTAAGAGGAAAGAGTTGTGGGTCATTACAATCATTCCTCCGGTTTGCACTCACTTCATTCCTCCACACTCGTCTATACAACTAAGCCAGTGTTCATTAATACACGGCAGCAAGCTTTACCCCTCTCTCTCTTTCTCTCATGTTTTCAAGCTGCTTTTCAACAAACCATCACGGTAAGAGGGGGAGAAGGGGGTAAAATGGCGGTAAAATCCTTCCAAGGCCTCCTGACCAAGGGCACCAGACAAAGAGGAACTGTCTATTCAGTGGAACGCCAAGCCATGCCAGTTGCCTCCTTTGTCCCGTAGAAGTTTTCCATCACAATGTGCATTCTCCCATCCAGCCTTTGCCCCCCTCTCTGAATCTGTCTCACCAAAAGAGCCCCACGCAACCCCTGACCTAATGCTATTCAGCAACCCTGCCGATCAGGAACCCCCAACATTTGTGCTTTCTCCCTCAGTTATTTTAATCCCTCGCTAAAGACGTCTGCTGTTCAAATATACAGTCTGAACACATTAAGGGCTACAAATCCATCAGTGCAGAGACTTATGGGACACAGTTGGAAAGTTCTTCAACAATAAATCTTTTTTTTTTTTTTTTAAGAAAATTGTTGCTATGGAGTTCTTAAGGGGGTTGGTAAATCTAATGGATATTTTCTGGGCTGTTTATTGTATGCCTGGTTAAAATCATAAGTCTGATCACATTTAGAAATGTAATTACACCTTAACTTGCTCATGCCATTCCCAGAGACCCCCTGGTCTCTGTAATCAAGTTCTGTCTCATGCATCTTCAGACAAAAACAGGAATTTCTTCTGAGCAGCTAAAATGCCACATTACAAAAAGCGCCCATTGTAGTTGCTATGGATTCAGTGTGTAAACTACTGAAAAGAATCCCTGCACCGCATGCTGAAAAGGAGCTCTGATTTCCATCTGAAACAGCGAAGAGGCCTAGCTTCCACTTCTTCAGGTTACCGCCTTCCAAACTCCTCTACACCCCTCTATAGTCCCCGTAGGCCCCTTTCCTTACACAACCTCATCATGCCTAATATTGTACCTCCGGTCTAACCCATTTTATTTATGCATGAATTCCTCTGCATCCTAAATGTGCCGTTTTCCTACAAGAACAGCCTTTTTCATAAACCTACATTTTCAACTAAATTATTTTCGCATCATTGGAGCTGGACAAAGTATCACTGTAGAGTAAAATAAAAATAAAACTTATATATCTACTATGAACAACATTCAAAACATTTTAATATGTAGTCATTAAATAATGAATTGAAAGAAAACATTAAAATACTTAATAAACAATAAAATAATTTCTAAATTAATGAAATTAAAATTAAACAGATTTCTCAGTTTAATAAAGATTTTAAACATATTTGTAGTTTTTCTTATTTAAAATTAAATGAATATAAAAATATAAAATGTATAAAATATGTATATTAAAATGTTTATATAACAAATAAGTGTTCTTATTTTGTGAATATATTCAATTTCAAATTCACAATGTTATATCTGACTAATTTCAGAACAATTCAAATTTAAAACATTGACAGACTTATGAACACTATAAATGCCATAAGCAGATTTTTGCAACGCACAAAGGAAATGCAGTACTGTGCAAAAGTCTTAGGCACGTTAGTATTTTCACCAACAACAAAAAAAAAGGTTTTAAGCAAGTTATTTATATCTTTTGCTGTAGTGCATCAGTAGGAAATATCAGTTTACATTTCCAAACATTCCTTTTGCCATTAATTGTAAGAATTGTAATTAATAACAGTAATTAATTGTATAAAAAACAGAGAGATATTTGTGTGCCAACAGTAAGACAACAGCCGGTATGATCTGATTTCACCATCATCGAGTCTGTCTGGGATTACATGAAGAAACAGAAAAAACTGAGACAGACTAAGCCGAGAAGAACTGTGGCAACGTCTCCAAGACGCTTGAAGAAACCTATATCCAAAACTACAGTACTGTGAAAAGTTTTAGGCACTTGTACAGGTGTCACCTGTGCATTAGGGCTGTGTATCACCAACAATGTCACGATACGATACGCATCACCATACTAAAGCCACGATACGATACGTATCACGATATGGATCAATTTTTGAATTGAAATTTCTTTTGAGAAGAGTTTAGTAACAATAATATCTTTATTGAATAAACAGTGATATAACAGTTGTGATAAGTGAAAAACTATTTCGTTTTTGTCATTAAAAAGCAATGAGTTAAATTAAATAAGTGTTGGAATGTGCACCAAAAACAGTAATTTCTTTACATTATGTTGAAATCATTTTAAACAAATAAATACAATAGAATAAAGATAGCCTACCAATAAAGAGAAAAGTTTTTGAATAGGTCTAGCACTAGTATTCAGAAATACTACAGAAACTTAAAGTAATTAAATGTAATAACATTGGGTAGTATTTTAGTCCTGACTAAATTAAATACATCGACTATAAATCCAGATTCCTTATAATTAAAGCTATCTTTTGTTGTTTTGACAACAATATTAATGACAGACACATATTGCTGCTGTCACTTTAAGAGCTAGTGCACGGATCCTGTTTTCATTATACTGTCACGTGCATTTTATGCTTATTTAATACATAACCGACTGTGTTGGATACTCACCAAGACTGACATTTTTGACATCATTTTGCTTGTTTTTGTCTGTAAAAGCGATATAATCCGTGAAAAAGAACTTTTGTTACTCACAGGCTGTTTGTGAGGCGGCTTTACTCTATGTATGCATGCAGAGAAAACCATCTCTCAGAGAGCGTGCGAGCACTGAATAGTTTAAAATCGCTTGAATGTTTAGCGTGGTAAGACTTAAAAAGACGAGCGAATGGTAAACTTAAGTGACAATGCAATGCTCGCCCGAATATACAAGTGAATATTCCGTCATGTCCCAACTCCTAAAAGCGTGAGTGTTGTATCGCCGCCTTCAGCGCGTTTGACGCTTGCCTTGAGCAACCCATTTTGAGAGACAGAAGACGCGGCACAGCTGAACACTCAATCAATGTTTCTGGGAATTTCCCGCATTATAAGTGGGATACATGCGTAATACTCGCAATCCCGTGCTGAAATTCGAGCCCTGAATTGGCTACATTCAAAAGCACGACAGTATCGATACAGCAGTTGCTGTATCGAGACGCGCATCATCAGGAGTCCATGACGATGTATCGTCGTATCGATATTTTGAACACAGTCCTACTGTGCATTGTCAATCACCTCATTAGTTATCTTGTTAGTCCCTGTGTATTTATACCTTGTGTTCTCCTTCAGTCTTTGTCCGTTATCGTAAGTAAATGTAAATATCAATGTAAGCGTGAGTGTTTAGTGTTTCTCTTGAGAGTTTGGTTATTAAAAGTTATTTCTACGTATTCCTCATCTCCATGAGCTTTGTCCTACACGTAACGTGACAAGATGGCATAAATAGATGTTATTTATCAATTAACTTCTATTAACTAAATTAAATCAATATTTGGTGTGACCACCCTTTCCCTTTAAAACAGCTTTTGTCCTAGGGACGCTTTTGCAGGTAGGTTTCTTTGGTCTGACTCAGTTTTTTCTGTCTCTTCATGTAATACCAGACAGACTCGATGATGTTGAGATCAGATCATATCGGCTGTTGTCAGATTCCTTGTGCACAGAAAAATCTCACTGCATTATTACAATTAATGGCAAAAGCAATATTTGGAAATGTAAACTGATATTTCCTACTGGGAACTACAGCAAAAGATACAAATAACTGACTTAAAACCTTTTTTTTTTTTGGTGAAAATACTAATACCTAAGACTTTTGCACAGTACTGTACCTCAACTTATTCAAGCCAAAACTGTCTAAAAATTCTAACTTTCCAAAAGCTTTCATATGGATTATTCGGAGCATTTTAGCCCTGGCTGTGTAAGCCTGCCTCAGGGCAGGGATTAGTGTTCTCCTTTCTGCTCTGTCCTGGGAGGTGATTGACCCCTGTATGCTCACCTGTGGGGCATTCGCATTGGTAGTTGTTGATCTTGTCGATGCACTTCCCATTGTTGAGGCAGGGCATGCTGGAGCACTCATCAGTATTGATCTGGCAGAAGACTCCCTCGTACCCTGCCAATTAGCATAGGGGAATTAGCTCCAGATTTAGCAAGAGAATTCAGCCTGCCTTAGCGATGCTATTAGTGTTTCTTTTGTCTATAATAAACACAATATATCAGCTTTATGTAGACAGGCATCAGTATCATTAGAGCTACAGCTAAAAAAAGCTATTTATTGGATCACAGGTTGGTCATGTGAGGTAATCACCAGTATGAGGTAATATATAGTGAGCATTTAGATAAAGACTGTGTCCAAAACCAAATGCAGCAGACTTTTTGGATTACCTGGCATACAGATGCAATGGAAGCCTCCAATTTGATCCAAACAGGTAGCATCATTCTGGCATGGGTTGGACATGCACTCGTTTATGTCCAGTTCACATCGAGCTCCCACATATCCCTGCAGACATTTACACTGGAAGGAACCTTTTGTGTTTATACACTTTCCAGCATGTTCACACGGGTTTGCACCTAAAAAAGAGACACAAAACACCTTTCAATTTTTTTTTTTTAAATCCATCATTCCATCACTAATACATTCAGGTTGGCATGCTGTTTTAAGTGGTTGCTAGGGTGTTCTGGGTGGTTGCTGTGTTGTTCAAGTGTTCACTTTATTCAGGTGTTTTTTTTTTAAATAAGTCATTACTCACCCAGTGAGCATTCGTCAACGTCTTGGTCACAGGCTGGGCCAACATAACCCAGAGGACAGGTACAGATGGCCTTGCCGTTGACTGGGTTGGTGTCACAGTTCGAGCCTTTCTGACATGGGTTACTAATGCAAGCATCATTGAGGTGACACAGCAGACCTAAGACATTGATAAGCACAATAAAAATTAGCTTGTACAGTAATGTATGACCGTAAAAATTAGTGAATGTCTCCTATTTAAACAGCATGGCAGGTTTTAAAGACCTCATGAAATCAAAACAAATGTTGGTTACACTTTATTTTAAGGTGTCTGTGTTACAGTGTAATTACACATTTATGTACTGAGTAATAATAATTAACTACATGTACTGACTATAGGGTTAGGTTTGGGGCTTGACATTAACTTTTTTGCTCACCAGCCACTGTGGCTAGTGGTTTTTACAAAGTTACTAGCTACTCAGCATTTTCACTGGCCACAATTTTGACATCAATACCATTGGGGAAAACTGTCATATAGATTAGGGTTGGGCGATGTCTACCAATTTGGTATCAGACGATGTCTACAGTGAAACATCGCGATGGACGATGATATCAGGAGGGAGGAGGGGGGGGGGGGTAACATTCTCATTTTCCACTAGATATTTTCCTCTATATCTCATCAGTAATTTCGATTTCAGCAAAATCTGCAGCAGCTGACCACTTAGGAGCGAATGTACAGTGACGTGACAACTGCCAGATTCAAAATGTGCTTTCGCGCTATGGCTGGCGCTGAGCCAAAGACGGACGCGCTTAGTGCTTTTTATAGGCTATATCACAACTGTTCAGTGTTTTTAACCACATAATGTTTATTTTAGGTTTCAGACATTTAAATACATATAATTTATAGCAAAACAATACATTTATAGTTTGTAAAATACACAATGGTGTCTATGGAAGCAGCAATAACAAACCATTCAAATATATTTGCCGACGGTTTTTATTCATATCAGACACACAGTGTAAATAACTATAAAGTCAACTCTATTTTTCTCCCAGTTCACCGGCCACTTTCATGTATTTCGGGAGAAACTGATGAATTCACGCGCTGTAATAAATCCAACAGACAGGAATATCTGAACTGCGCACAAACAAACATGACGGCGCCCATCTCACGTTACAGATCAAGATCATTTATAAAAGTTTTTTTAATCGGAATAGAAGATAGTTGATGACATGGTAAGCAAGTTTGTTAATATTTATAAATAAAAGCGCTTCATCTTTCATACAGCGCTATTTTGGCTGTGGTGAATCACGTACCAAGCATGAAGCGTCACCATGGAGGGGGGGGGGATTGCGATGCCGGCTAAACGATGATATCGTCCATCGGCCCAACCCTAATATAGATTTTTTTTTATATTATCTCATAATTTGGCAGCAGGTATATTAGGCTGCTGTCACTTTAAGACCTGACGCACAGATCCATTATACTGTTACACAGGCATTTTCTTTCTCAACTGTTTACGTGCACTTAAAACATAACTGACTGTGTTAACATGAATACTCGTCAAAACCAGCATTTTTTTTACATTATTTTGTGTGTTTTTGACTGTTTAAGCGCAGTGAGCAGCGACAAAGAACTCAATTTAGTACTGAGAGGCAGCTTTATGTGTGTGAACTTTGGGTGTGAGCACAAAATCATCAGGAATGAGTAGAATTATGCAAAATATGCGCAATCCTATGACGGGGCAATTCATTCGAAGCAAATGAGACGAGTGAGAGGGGGGAGGCAGGTTTGTGTGTCAACTCGCTGTCGGAGAGATGATAAAGCGCAGCAAGTATCATGTATCAATTCTGCGGAAAATGAGTATTGGAAGCATTTCAGATATTTCGGTATCGGTATTAATCGAAAAATCTATATTTTTGACAACACTAAATTGCACTTAGTTTATTATTTCAGATGATTTTTAAAAGACTACAATTGAAACATACATATATATTATATATACAGGTCCTTCTCAAAAAATGTGCATATTGTGATAAAGTGAATTATTTTCCATAATCTAATGATAAACATTAAACTTTCATATATTTTAGATTCATTGCACACCAACTGAAATATTTCAGGTCTTTTATTGTTTTAATACTGATGATTTTGGCATACAGTTCATGAAAACCCAAAATTCCTATCTCAAAAAATTAGCATATCATGAAAAGGGTCTCTAAACGAGCTATTAACCTAATCATCTGAATCAACTAATTAACTCTAAACACCTGCAAAAGATTCCAGAGGCCTTTAAAAACTCCCAGCCTGTTTCATTACTCAAAACCGCAATCATGGGTAAGACTGCCGACCTGACTGCTGTCCAGAAGGCCATCATTGACACCCTCAAGCAAGAGGGTAAGACACAGAAAGAAATTTCTGAACAAATAGGCTGTTCCCAGAGTGCTGTATCAAGGCACCTCAGTGGGAAGTCTGTGAGAAGGAAAAAGTGTGGCAAAAAAACGCTGCACAACGAGAAGAGGTGACCGGACCCTGAGGAAGATTGTGGAGAAGGACCGATTCCAGACCTTGGGGACCTGCGGAAGCAGTGGACTGAGTCTGGAGTAGAAACATCCAGAGCCACCGTGCACAGGCGTGTGCAGGAAATGGGCTACAGGTGCCGCATTCCCCAGGTCAAGCCACTTTTGAACCAGAAACAGCGGCAGAAGCGCCTGACCTGGGCTACAGAGAAGCAGCACTGGACTGTTGCTCAGTTTTGCATGTCATTCGGAAATCAAGGTGCCAGAGTCTGGAGGAAGACTGGGGAGAAGGAAATGCCAAAATGCCTGAAGTCCAGTGTCAAATACCCACAGTCAGTGATGGTCTGGGGTGCCATGTCAGCTGCTGGTGTTGGTCCACTATGTTTTATCAAGGGCAGGGTCAATGCAGCTAGCTATCCGGAGATTTTGGAGCACTTCATGCTTCCATCTGATTTCATTTTTCAGCACGACCTGGCACCTGCTCACAGTGCCAAAACCACTGGTAAATGGTTTACTGACCATGGTATTACTGTGCTCAATTGGCCTGCCAACTCTCCTGACCTGAACCCCATAGAGAATCTGTGGGATATTGTGAAGAGAAAGTTGAGAGACGCAAGACCCAACACTCTGGATGAGCTTAAGGCTGCTATCGAAGCATCCTGGGCCTCCATAACACCTCAGCAGTGCCACAGGCTGATTGCCTCCATGCCATGCCGCATTGAAGCAGTCATTTCTGCAAAAGGATTCCCGACCAAGTATTGAGTGCATAACTGAACATAATTATTTGAAGGTTGACTTTTTTTGTATTAAAAAAACACTTCTTTTATTGGTCGGATGAAATATGCTAATTTTTTTAGATAGGAATTTTGGGTTTTCATGAGCTGTATGCCAAAATCATCAGTATTAAAACAATAAAAGACCTGAAATATTTCAGTTGGTGTGCAATGAATCTAAAATTTATGAAAGTTTAATTTTTATCATTACATTATGGAAAATAATTAACTTTATCACAATATGCTAATTTTTTTAGAAGGACCTGTATATATATATATATATATATATATATAATTCAACCTGCCAAAGTGGCTAGTAGGAGTGGCTGTGTTACATGTCACTGCTGAAATCCACATGCACATTTGGCAGGTGTTAATGCCAAACCCTGATTAGGATTAAGGTGTGGTTTAGGTTAGTTGCATGGAATTATGCACAATTTATAGTAATTACTATAGCAACTACATGTAAGATATGTAACAAGAACACTGTAAAATAAAGTGTTACACATAATGTCATGAGCAAGTGTACATACAATATGGACTAAATTAATTTTAGCAGATTAAAAAAGCAAATTGATATGTCCCATCTTAACTTCTTTTTCAATAGAAAATAAGTAAAATAAGTGGTCCATTAAACTAAAAATAGGGTCTTTAAATTATCTTTTTGCTCAAAGCTCTCATAAAGCTAATGCTCCAATAAAAGAAATGAGTGCCTCAAACCAAGATTCAGTTGCATGTGAAAAAACTATGCACACCTGTGCGCCCGTGAGGACATTCACAGAGGAAGGAGGCCACCCGATCATGACATATGGCTCCTGCATGGCAGGCAGCATCTGCGCAGTCATCGATGTTCTCGCTGCAGTCATCCCCTGTCCAGCCGTTCACACACACACAGTTGTATCCACCCTGCGTGTTCAAGCATGTACCACCGTTCTGGCAGGAATTGGGCATCAAATCGCACTCGTTGACATCTTCGGTACAGAACTGACCTGAGGAATTAATATATAAATATAGCAGTTAATTTCACTGCAAAATACAGCATGAACCTTTCTAAACACAGATACAACACCAATAAAAAAGAGATTTTACCCAATGAAACCTTGTTAGCCTTACTGATTCAAAAATGTCTTTGTGTCTAGCTTGACGCTTGCAGTTGGTACCTGTCCACTCTGGCTTGCATTGGCAATTGTAGGTGTTCACTCCATCCACACAGGTCCCTCCGTTAAGGCAGCGATGGTCTGGACAGTCATCAATGTTCTCCTCACAGTTCTGACCACTAAAGCCTGGAAAGAAAGAAGCGATTTCATCAAAAATGTTCTTTAAAATCTAGTTTCAGAAGCAAAAAGATTGTTTACATGTCCCTATCAGGCACTGCCCATATTTTTGAGCAGCAAATCAGCATATTAGAATGATTTCTGAAGGATCATGTGACACTGAAGACTGGAGTAATGATGCTGAAAATTCAGCTTCGCATCACAGGAATAAGCGACATTTTTTAAATACATCGTAATAGAAAACAGTGGTAACACTTTATTTTGCAGTGTCCTTGTTACATGTACTTACAGTAGTAATAAATGTATGAATTAAGTAAATTATGAATAATTACATTCAACTAACCCTAAACAAAACCCTAATCCTAACTCTATAGTAAGTACATGTTAATAATATTACTCAAACCCTAAATGTACAATTACATTGTAACAAGGACACCTTAAAATAAAGCGTAACCAAAACAGCAATAATATTTAACAATATTATTGTTTTTACAATATTACTGTTTTTTGATCAAATAAATTCAGCCTTGCTGAGCATAAGAGACTTTCAAAAACATTAAAAAATCTTACCAAACACAAAGTTTTGAACGATAAAGTACCTATACAATTTTATTCCACATATCAAAGTGAGTCCAGATCTGAATTTTTTATAATGTCAGAGATTTTTGCTGTTCACAGTATCATCCAAAACACGTGAACATAGCCTGTAACTTTCGGCCAGGGTGAATTAAAAAATCAGCACTAAACACATAACCCATGAATTCAAATATACTAGACATGGATAAATATTTGAGCAACTGTTTGCTGACAGAATTCATGTCGCCTTGCAAAGAACTAAATATTTATATCAAATTGCACAGCACAGATCCTTTAACACAAACATGAAAATTTGATTGTTTCCCAGTATAAACAGAGGGATAAAATGTTGTGAAACTCCCTATTACATTCGAAAACAGTTGTTACTGTTGTTGCGGTCAACAGTCTTCCTTTTCTGAGAAGGCTGGCAGTACCAGGGCTCTGTTAGAGGCACCAACGACAACGACTTAACCGACTCTAACCACAATTTCCTACGATTTAACTCCAAAAAGTTCAGTTAGGATATATTGAATAACTGATCACATTATATAAAATTAATTCCTTTTTCAAAACCCATGAATGCATGGAAAAAGTGAGAAATTACTTTAGTGATGTTTCCTCACAGCTGAGGTTTAGGTTATGTTTGTCTGACATGATACAAGTTCCACTCAGGTCCAAAGTAGTGACAGGAGACAAGCACACACACACACACACACACACACACACACACACACACACACACACACACACACACACACACTTATTCTCCCAACGCTGACTCTAGCCTAGGGACACCAGCATAAGGATGTTGTCGTTCAGACATTTCCTCACGATAAGCGCAAATATTTTCCTGCCGGCCTGTTCACACACACACACACACACACACACACAGAGCTGCGGTGGAAGTGCAGATACTATGACTATGATTGGGTTTAAATGAGGCTGAGAGAAGGGCATGCTGGAAAACGTAGCCTATCCCATGTTCCAAAGTTGTGGGAAACACTGATACTGCAAACTGTTATTGCAAACTCACTGAGCTCATCTAAAATCTCTACCTTCAGTTTTGACCCGGATAGAAGGCCGATATCATTTGTCTTGCCACTGGAACTGATGTCGTCAACAGGACACTTGTGAGTCAAAATAAGCTGAGTGGATTTCCTCTGAGAGATCAAAGTTAAGAGGCGGCCATTGATTCGTCATTTAATGAACTCATTTGTCTAATGTCAGTTAAAGCCCTCATTGTTATTAAAAAGATTCAAGATTCAAGCCAAATACCCCATAATCATGAGGGGTATTTAAGACATCGTGGCTTTGAATTGTTAGCATGGTAAACAGCTGTTAAGCCAGGAATGGGGTATATGCTAGAACAAGTCTGCTAAATACATAATCACATACAGTGCTTAGCATAAGTGAATACACCCACGCTAAAGTTGACTAAAAATAGGAATAAAAAATTATCTTTTGGAAATTGATCTTAATGCCTTAATTAAAAAAATGAGGAAAAATCCAACCTTAAAGGACACCAATTGTCTTTGTGAATGAATAATGTATCGTAAATAAATAAATGTTCTTCCTTAAAATACAGGGTGCATAAGTCAGTACATCCCTATGTTAAAATCCCATTGAGGAAGGCATATTTTTATTTTTAAAGGCGAGTTATTTCATGGATCCAGGATACTATGCATCCTGATAAAGTTCCCTTGGCCTTTGGAATTAAAATAGCACCACATCATCACATACCCTTCATCATACCTAGAGATTGGCATGGGGTACTTTCCATAAGATCTTTTACATTTACATTTATTCATTTAGCTGACGCTTTTATCCAAAGCGACTTACAATTGCTATATTTCAGAGGTCGCACGCCTCTGGAGCAACTAGGGGTTAAGTGTCTTGCTCAGGGACACATTGGTGTCTCACAGTGGATTCGAACCCGGGTCTCTCACACCAAAGGCATGTGTCTTATCCACTGCGCCATCACCACCCATCATCTCTCAATGCAAATCAAACCAGCTATTAGGCTAACTGAAATAACACCATGCCAATTGAACCTGAAATAGATCCTTTGCTTTGCCAGTTTGGGTGAAGCATATGTAGCATGATTTGTTCAATGATATCACTTGTAACTAATTTTAATGGTTATGAAAGAATTAAGGATGCCTACCTGGCAAACAGGAGCACTCGTAGCTCGTCTCTCCCTTCTGTACGCAGGTGCCCCCGTGGTAGCATGGTGAGGGGTTACAGGGCTGATAGAGGGTCTCGCAGTGTTTCCCGGTGTACTCCGCAGGGCAGTTGCAGCGATACGTGCCCACCTCGTTCTCACACACGCCACCGTTCTTGCAAGGAGAGGGACTCTGGGCGCACTCATTGACGTCTTGTTTGCAGGTTTGGCCTGAGAAGAAGGGTGTGCAGTGGCAGAGGTAGTCAAAATCAAAGGGACTACACTGACCGCCGTTGGCACAAGGATTTGAGGCACAAGGATCAGCTTGCTGGCAGTTTTTACCTAGTGAATAAGAGCGTTTTAAGGTCAGGATATGCTCTGCACTGTCTGGGTTTGAGATTTTAGTTCATACTTCTCAAATGCCTCATTTAAAACTGGATTGTGGTCTTACCTGACCAGCCTGGTGGGCATTTACACTTGTAATTGTAGATGCTGGTGAGTTCACACGTGCCTCCGTTTCGGCACGGGGCGCTAAGGCACACGTTATTGGTGGGAGTGAGGCACAGTCGGTCCGTGTAGCCCAGGCTGCAGTTGCAGACAAAGTCCACCTTGTTGGCAGAAGTAATCAAATGGCACACGCCACCATTTCTGCATGGGGAGAGGAGGCAAGGGTTGCGGAACTGGCACCCTGAGCCAGCATAAGGATCGAGGCACCTGGAGAGTGGAAAGCAATCATAATTCATTAACAATTAGGCCTAGTTTAAACTGAATTCAGTATATGATTTGAGCTTTGTAGTCATAAGGCCACTTTCATTGGCTTTAGCCAAGTACGGCATAAACTGTCGGTGTAAATTGAGGTAACTGGGCTGTATTGCAAATCCTTTTAGACTACTAGAAGTTGTTTGTGGTTTTATATGGAAATTACCAAACATTAAATGTCTTACAGTTTGGAGTAAAAAAACCTGTATTGATTGAGAAAGAATACTGAGAGAACTGGACATTAGTAGGTCTCTTAAATCAACGGATTCAATGATGCGAAACCACAATATTTGTAACTTTTAAAGATTTTACAGAGTATCTTTAACAAATCGCAACCAGTAATGTTACTGCGTCTAACTTGTCGAGATGCTCATACAAATGGAAAAATAACTTTTTATTGGAATCATCGTACAAACAGCTTCCAACTAGTTGCATAGTAAGCTGGGATAGCATTTTAACTTAAAAACTATTACACAAAACAGCTTTAAGGGGCCATTTAAAAACTTGAACTTGAACAAGAACTAGAGAGGTGTTTTTAAAAGCTGAACTTCTTTTAGAGTGCAACAGTCAAACACATACATCTAGTGCATGTTTATATATAAAACCAATGGAAAAGAAGCACAGAAGTTGTGCTGGCTTTTATTTACTTAGTCCACCACTGAATTAGTTTTAAATAAATTAGACAATGTTGAATATTGAAGTGTGCTTGCTCATTATTGCTGCAGTTATTTTCACTTATTTAGATTATTTTTTCCATCACCTAAAGCTCACCTAAAGATGATCTATAAAAATCTTAATAATTTAAGTTTAAAAGTGAATAATTTTGATTCTGTACATTATAATGTCACGGTGTCTAAATTCACCTGTAGCATTAATATTGATGTTAGTTTTTAAATAACTTAGACAAAATCATTTTTTTATAATGGCCATCTATCGGTTGTCTTCTGTATTGGTCAGAATTTTTGTTTTGTGCATCCTTACATATAATGTATGCTTGAGAAATACATAACAGTATACAGCAGCGAAACACAGCAGCAACAATAGTGTATGAAGTACAAATTTATTGTATTGAAGTGAGAAATGAATTCAGATCAAATAAGTATCTGGCTGTTTTAAAAGTATAAGAAAGGAAAATTATAGTGCTTTTCTGAATGTTTAAAGTTCTAATCCATCAAAAGGTTCAAGTCTAATCATGTTTCAAATGGATTTATGAAAGTCAGTCATCCATCAGCGGCTCTTAGGGAGAAAATCGAGCACCTCAGCCTTTCTGAATGAATCTGAATTCATTCACTCTAAAGACAAGGCAGTGTCTATACACGGGTCTTTGAACCCAGGGCTAACATTATCAGGACTTCAAAGCTGTCTTCCTCCACCTCAATGCCTGCTATTCTTCTACAGTAGAGAGTCTCCACAGCATCAATCAGGACCTTGGGAATTCGGAGACGGCACAGCGAAAACTTTGTAAAAGAACCGTACAGACTTCATAACAGGTATTTCCTGGGTTGGCTTGAAAGTAATCTTTTGCCGAATTTACTCAGCGACACAAAAGGGGCCCTCCCTCGAAATGACTATGCTGAAATAACCTTTTGCAAAAAGCTAAAGCCATCCAGAGCCTCTGGAATACCTATGCCATGTTTTTGGCCTCGGGGGGCAGCCGGAATATCTCAACACATTCCCAGTGCACTGTTCTCTGATCCAAACAGGGCCCCCCTCGGTGGGGTGAGTGTTTTTACTGTGTCTCTCCCAGGATTAGGATGGCCAATAACTTCAACCAAGAAAAGAAAACACAGGGGACTGAGAACCAGGCACGACAAAACGATTAAGTGCGCTGTGGGAACTGCACTGCTGCCCACAATGCTACCTTTCCTCTCATTGTCCCATGGCCACTCTAGCACATTTCTGGAGGTTTGTTTAGGTTTTTGCAATATTACACAAACAACACACAAACATCTTATACATAAGCACAACAACACACTCTCTGAAGTTACATAAGTGTTATAAATCCTGACGTTGTAAAGTACTTTAGTAGATAATTGGTTTCTAGTATGTGAAACAGGCAGAAATGATAATTAATTCATATCCAATTACAGTATTTTGCTGCTATGCCCTTAAAGTTGTGATAAAATATGGAAGTAGCGACCAATATTTTCTTCCATATTTAACATTTTCTTCCATATAACCATCAAAAAAGAACTTGATTATAATCATTGGTTGTTGTTTAGAGGAGGCAGATCTGAATGTGAGCTTGTAGTGAATTAATTAGGACTATGGCAATCTTTTCTTTTGATTCGTTTTTTTAATGTTTTTTCCTGGGGGGGGGGGGGGGGGGGGCTGGGGGTTGTTCAGCATTTTCAAAGTAACTGTATGTTTTTGTAATTTATTAAGCTTTTGTATCACAAAAAAATGATAAAAAAAAACAGCTTTTTTTCAACAAGAATTGAGATCCAATACAGAAAAATTAGGCTGATTTAACCCAGACAACACATCGCTGTGTGCAGTTATGATCTGTACTGAGCTGGAATAATGCAATGAGGGCCTGTGTCGGCCTTCTAAAAAGGCCTCAGGGAGCAGGTGCGCATGCTAATGAGGGAGCGGCAGCTGCTGGTCACAGCGCACCCGACTCCCTGCTCATAAACTCCCCCCACACTTTCCCAAAGAGAATAAGAGGGCCGAGGCAGCAGGCAGTTGAATGGTTTGCCCACCACAGAGCAGAGCAGACAGGCTCCATGAGAAGGCCCATTGTTCCTGCCGCCATTCAGAGTGGAGCTGACCGCAGTCTGGGTGCCTCTAACCCCTCTGAGTGAGCATTCAGCTGTTAAACCTCCTCTTCTTTCCCCTCCCTTCCATCCCATCCCAATCCTTCGGTCACCTCTCTATTCCTCTTGTTCTAATCATGGCCTTCCTTTTTAATCTTCCAGCCTCCTCTTCACTTCCTTCCTACTTGGCTGGACTAGAGCTGTAGTCGCACTTCTCCACGTATGCCTTTCACTACCTCCTGCCTTCTCCTTATCTTCAGCGGTTTCTGGTATATCTGGATGATGAGGTCATTACTGAATCACACGCCTCAGCACTGGGCTGAATGTTACTAAGGTTACTAAGCTTGATGTGTTGTTCAATGGCCAGTGTCAATATATATTTGCATACTACTACATGAAGATAATTATTGGTAGCGGCCAGAATTTCAATATCGGTGCATCCGTAATATTTACTCAAGATTAAATAAAAAATATTTGAAAAAAGAAAATCTGTTTTATCCACTTACAAAGTTATCAGTAGATATTGACACTGACAAAAGGAGTTACTATCACATAACAGTTAACCATCTGATGCTGGTAACTATTGGCAAATTATTTGGGATGGACGATATAACAACCTGTAATTATTTATTGCATGAAATGACTTGATGCATAGATGAACTTGATTTGTACATTGCCTATAGAGAAAGTGTGAGTTGCGGCCATGCTAAAGTCCCTTCCATGTTGCTAGGATGTTGTTGGTGGTTGCCAGGGCACTGTTTGAGTGTTTTTAGTGTGTTGCTTTGCTGTTACTATGGTGTTCCCTTTCAAGGGAACTCGAGCTGCGTCAAGCTGTGGGAACGCCTCTGCGTTGTGCGTCCTGAAGCACGTATGGAATCAGCCCAATGGAGAGATGGAACGTCATAGGCGGGTGACGTCATCGACCAGGAAACTATAAAGCACCCCATAAACACAAGCGCAATAGCTTCTGTGCCTTCAGTCGCGCTATATGTGAATCTGTCCCTGTGTGAATATTGTCTGTCCTTACATACTCTGCACCACACAAACAATTTATATATATATATATATATTAAGAGAGATATGGCGAACAAACAGCAGTTTAGGGAGTGTGTCCCTCCCTGCTCGCGTTATTTAACGAGTGGGGATACACACGTTCTTTGTGTTGTTTGTTTGGGAGTGTAGCATGCCCAGTCAGCTTTCGAGGGAGCTGATTGTGAGCATTGCGAGCGTCTGCCATTAAGGACGCTCCGCTCCCGCCGGGCGCTCTTCGAGGAGAGCAGTTCGGTGCGCGCTCCCCGCGGTTCGGGTCCCGCTCTTGCCGAGGCAGAGCGACGACGCGTATCGTGGGGATCGCATATGGATCTCTCAGCGGGGTTAGAGACGGGCTCTGCCTTATCTCTCCCTTCACCTGTGAGATCCAGTGCCTCAGTCCCGTATTCGGAAGCACGCGCTGCGGTTTCTTCCGCTCGGGCTGAGGCACCAGTGTTGCTTCTATCCAGTTCTGAGGAGCTGGATGTTGCTAGTATATATAAGGGAGATGTGGAGGATTCGCCACCTTACACTCCCGAAAGCGATGAGCTAGTGGAGGTATTAACAAGAGCTGTAGAAAAACTCAGCATTGTATGGCCAGTGACTAGACAGGAGTCTGTTTCTAAATTAAAATTAGATGAGAGATTTTCGCCGTCACGAGTGCAACCTCCACGCCGGTGCGTGCCGTCTTTTCGGCACACTGAGGTGTCGAAATCTCCACACTGAGGTGTCGAAATCGTGGGAAAAACCGGTGTCATATAGAGAAAATGTTTAGTCCCCAGACTTCAACATATTTAAATATGGTGGGGGATAAATCATATGGTTGTTCGGCTATGCCTCGCGTGGTAGAGACGCTTGCAAGTTTTCTCTCCCTCGAGGCTGCGTCATCTGTTAAGGCACCGGCATTACCCACCAAGCCTCTTATGAATATTTCGTTTTTTGTGGGTAAAGCGTATTCGGCAGCAGGTCATGTCTGCGTACTATGTATGTTATGAAGAGAAAAAAAAAACGGGCATACCAGGCTGACCTGCTGAGGGACGTGAGTGAGAGTGAGGAGGTCAGTGCTGACGTGATTCGCGAACTGCGTCAGGCGGCTGATTTTTCCCTGCGTGGCCGTAGAAAGACATCTGTGGTTAAATCAGACAAATATAAAAGGGAAAGGAAAAGCTTTCCTTTTAGACACTCCTCTCTCCCCCCTGGGTTTATTTGGCGATGCTGTAAATTCTGTCATCAATAAATTCCAGGAGAAGGAAAAGCAAATAACAGCTTTTAACAAATTTCTCCCTTTTAAAAATTCATGTCCCTGGGACTGCTGGGCGGGAGCAGCCCCGGCCGTCTGCGAGCTCATCACATAGGGCGCTGAAGCAGAGTGTCGCGTCTCGTGCTCCCCCTGCTGGACAGTGGGCTCAGCCGCGGCACTCTCAGCCGAAATCTCCCAGTAATAGAACTGATCTGAGGACAGTTATATTAGCTAAGAAGGCTTCGGCTGAGAAGAAGTCCTGGCGCCACGGCGCGCAGGACACTGAGGGTGGTTCCCGCCGAGGCGGAAAGGTGTTCACCTCTTTCTACGGTGCCCATTCCTCCTCGGTGCCCTCAGGGGCCCGTTCTGCCAACCCCGCCTTAATGCCGGGGCGCAGACGGTCCCAGCGAGCGATTTCCCGAGGGACGCTCGCTCCCTCTGAGGCGGGTTTCAGAGCGGTTAAACCAGTTGTTCCCTGCCGGAGTGCCGTTACAGGGCGCTGCGTTTGCTGCTCAAGTTACACCAGAGGCCAGTCTCGAGAGACTGGTACCCTTAGTAGAATTTCTGGCAGAGGGGAAAAGCCTTCCAAAAATATCTCATTGGGTCCTGCAGACAATAGAAAAGGATTATGCTATCCAATTCAGGTGTCATCCACCAAGATTCAGAGGGGTTCTGCCTACAGTGGTGGGCTCCGAGCAGGCTCTGGTTATGGAACAAAAGGTGAAAGCACTCCTTCAAAAGGAGGCTATAGAACGGGTTCCTCCTCCCAGTGTGGAGTCAGGCTATTACGGCCGATATTTCATCGTTCCAAAGTAGGATGGGGGGTTGCGTCCAATTTTAGACCTGCGCCTATTGAATCGCTCGGTAGGGAAGACAAAATTCAGGTTGCTCTCTATCAAGCAGATCGTGTCACAGATCAGATCCGAGGACTGGTCTGTCACGATAGATCTAAGGGACGCGTACTTCCACATTTCCATCCTTCCACAACACAGGAAGTTCCTGAGGTTCGCCTTCGGGGGCGAGGTGTACCAGCACAGGGTTCTTCCGTTTGACCTAGCTTTATCTCCCCGCACTTTCACGATGGTGGTTCGGCATCGAGATGTCGTTCTCGTTCATATCAGGAAGTTGGGGTTGAGGCTGAACGCAAAGAAAAGTGTATTATCTCCTTCTCAGAAGACCACTTTTCTGGGTGTCGTTTGGGTTTCGGTTTCGATGCAGGCGCGACTCGCTCCGACCCGCATCGCTTCGATTCTCTCAGCTGTGAAACAAGTAAAGCTAGGCCAGCTACTTACTGTAATACAGTTTTAGAGACTGTCGGGTCTGATGGCAGCAGCGTCCAACGTTATACCTTGCGGCCTGTTGTACATGAGACCGCTACAGTGGGGGCTCAGGACCAAGGAGTTCTCCTCGAGGGGAAATCCGCTCCGCACGGTCAAAGTCACGCGGCGCTGCCTTCGTGCTCTGGTCATGTGGAAAGAAACTTGGTTCCTGTTCAAAGGTCCTGTGCTGGGTCGCGTGGCGCTAATGGCGGATGCTTCCCTCACAGGGTGGGGGGCGGTCACGAGTGGTCGTCCAGCCCAAGGTCTGTCTCAGGACCATCATCTATCATGGCTTATAAATTGTCTAGAGATGTTGGCGGTGTTCCAGGCTCTGAAACACTTCCTAGCGGACCTGAGAGGTCATCATGTGTTAGTTCAGTCAGACAACACGTCGGTGGTCTCTTATATAAATCATCAGGGGAGCCTGCGGTTTCGCCGGCTTTACAAGTTGGCCCGTCAGATCCTCCTGTGGTCCCAAGGGAGGTTACTATCTCTGACAGCAATGTATCTTCCTGGGTATTTGAATGTGGTAGCAGTCTCCCTGTCGAGGCAGGGGCCGAGGCCGGGGGGTTGGAGTCTCCACCCCGAGGTGGTGGAGCTCCTTTGGTGAGTTTTGGTCGCGCCGAGGTGGACCTATTCACTTCCAAGGTGACCACGCACTGTCATCTGTGGTTTTCCATCAGCCATCCAGCCCCTCTGAGGTTGGACGCTATGGGGCAGCCGTGGCCGAGGTCACGTCTGTTCACCTTTTCCCCGATTGCTCTGCTACCTGGAGTTCTGGAGAGGGTTCGCCGGGACGGGGTCAGCCTACTACATAGTAGCCCCGTTCTGGCCGGCCCGAGTATGGTTTGCGGACCTGATTTCTCTCCTGGACGGTTCTCCTTTGGAGCTCCCGGTCAGGAGGGATCTACTCTCTCAGGCGGGCAGCATGATATTTCACCCCCGCCCAGTACTGTGGGCTTGGCCTCCGAGGGGGCCCAGCTCATGAACTCTGGTCTCTCAACCGAGGTTGTTGAGACCATTCTTCACTCCAGAGCTCCATCCGCGAGGAAGCTTTAGGCCTTGAAGTGAAAACTTTTCACTTCTTGGTGTGGAGAACACCTGCAGGACCCGGTTAACGGCCCAGTGGGTGCAGTGCTGGATTTCCTGCAGGAGCGCTTCTCCACAGGGCTATCCCCCTCACACTAAAGGTGTATGTGGCGGCACTGGCTGCTCACCACGTCCCTTTCAGTGGAGTTTCTCTGGGGAGACACCCGCTTATAACTCGTTTCCTTCGTGGCACATTGAGGCTGAGGCCAGCAGTTCGTACGAGGGTGCCGGCCTGGGATCTGGCCATCGTATTAGAAGGTCTTTCCCAAGCTCCTCTTGAACCTATCGAAGAAGTTCCTGAGAAGTTTCTCACGTTTAAGACTATCTTTCTTCTTGCTATCTCCTCACTAAAGAGAATCGGTGATTTGCAGGCTCTGTCGGTTTCACCCTTGTGCCTGGAATTTCGCCTGGCATGGTTCAGGCTCTTTGACCTACAGTTCTGCAGGCCTTCTGTCCTCCTTCATTTCTGTCGTCTGACCAGGAGAAACTTAATTTACTCTGCCCTGTTAGGGCGTTAGACTCCTATATCCACAGAACTGCCCTGTGGAGGAAGTCAGAACAACTATTTGCGTGTTTTGGGCCACCCAAGAAGGGGCGTCCCGTGTCTAAACAGAGAATAAGCAAGTGTGTGGTTGAGGCTATCTCACTTGCCTATGAGTCGGCTGGTCAGCCTTCACCTTGGCTGTACGAGCCCACTCTATCAGGAGTATGGCGGCTTCTAAAGCCTTATTGTCAGGAGTTTCCCTCAGTGACGTTTGTGATGCGGCTGGATGGTCTTCACTGCATACTTTCATTAAGATCTATGACCTAGACTTAATTCCTTCCCCTGGGGCACAGGTGCTCTCGCCCTCTGTGCGCTAGTTCTCACATGGCGGTCACTTGGTCCTATGGCGACGCGGGTATTAGCGTTCCCACAGCTTGACGCAGCTCGAGTTCCCTTGAAAGGGAACGTCTCGGTTACGTATGTAACCTTAGTTCCCTGATAGGGAACGAGACGCTGCGTCATCCCACCATACTCCCGGCATTCCCGCTAGCGCTTCCTTCAGGCTATCAGAAGCTATTGCGCTTGTGTTTATGGGGTGCTTTATAGTTTCCTGGTCGATAACGTCACCCGCCTATGACGTTCCATCTCTCCATTGGGCTGATTCCATACGTGCTTCAGGACGCACAACGCAGAGGCGTTCCCACAGCTTGACGCAGCGTCTCGTTCCCTATCAGGGAACTAAGGTTACATACGTAACCGAGACGTTTTTTCTGTTTAATCATGTTTGACAAAAATCATCATTTTATAACACTATTTAAGGTGTTCAGACAGGAGTTGTTGATGCTTGCCTCAAGTATATTAATTAATACTAAGTATGGTAATAAATCATTAAATACACTTTTTATTAGAATTAAACCTTAGCACATACAATATTATCTGTTGTGTGGAATGAAAACAACTCTCCATAATACACATCAGTCTGACCAGCTCACTAAAATCCCAATTTCTTTTCTTCTTCAGTTTAATTTCCCAAAACAAGTCTAGTCGGATTCCATGATGGATAGACCTTTGACCCACAAGCTTTCTGAAAGAAAGAATATGAACCTGGTTTAAAGGATTTTTGCATTGCCTGAGGGGAGGAGTCTGTGGCCTTGAAGGAATGTAACCGTTTACATTAGAAATTCACCCCATTCTGTGTCCCCATCCCTGACAGCACTCCTCAATGGAGAGTCCTGGCAGCCGCACTTAACGGCACCCTGCGGAAAATCACACCACCTTTGAAAGTCTACTAGACCTGCCCGTCCTGGCAAACAGTCCTGCTTCTGAAGGGGCTAAATACATAGGGCACTTAGTCAGCACTGGCTCCTGCTAGTAAAGCACACATTAGGGAATTAAGGGGAGTACACTGAGGACCTCAGTAGGAAACCCTGCCAGTTTGCTCTTTAACTTGGCAAATGCTTGTTGTCACATTAGCAATCAAGCTACTTAAAGTGGCATAAGGCCACAAAAGAGTAGCCTACTAAGATAAATACATTAAAGAGGACAAAAGCATTGAGGCCGGGTATGTTTGGCCCTTATTTACTAGTTGTAAATAAAGGCCAAATTATGTGATAGTAGCCCCTTTTGTCAGTGCCAATTTTCTTGCATCAATCAAAGTTTCTCTACTAAATGATTTTCTCGTTTGTTTTAACAAACTGAAACATCAAAATTATTTTCAATGGTAATCAACAGCATATAGTTGTGTATGATCAATACAAATATAACATGTGATGACTAAAATTGTCATCTCAAATCTCTTCCCCAAACAGGAAATGAAATATTTTGCTTTGTTTTTAGTTGATGTTTCGCTTGTTTCTTATAAAACACAATCAGTGCATTTTGATGAAAATATTTTCCAACTATGCATATTAAAACCGCAGGATCCTTTTTAACCTAGGTGAAAATCTCTCCGTTTGCAAATCTCCATCCAACTCAGACAGAAAAAGCCCATAAAAATAAATCACAGATTCTGTAAACAGCCCTAGTAGTTGATTCTGTGACCAGAGAATGACCCCATACTGTTATTCTACCTTCACTATGATGGGATTCGTTCTGTGGCCACCGGTAGCCCATGACAACAGTGTTTTAATAGTGCTGCAATGCTCGCCCAGGCCAGAGCAGATGTTTTGTTGACACCTGACCCTCAGGCAGATGAAACACAGGGGGTTTCCACCCACTGCGCTCCAATCTGCCATCTGCCATTGAAAGGTCACAAAGTGAAGGGGGTTGTCCGTCTCTCACAACAAAAAGTTAAAGTCTAACTTCTAAGCCCTTTCATAATTGACACTGTAAATAGAGAGTGAATGAATGTCTAAAAACAGTAGGGATGTCCCGATCCGATCCACAGCATCGGTATCTTGCCGATACTGGCCCAGAACGCTAGATCGGAGATCGGAGGGGAGAAAAAATATGATCCGATACCTATCCAACAATGCTTGAATATAGCATTTCCCTTGCTGCGACATTAAGCCGCGCATATTGGGCGGTTTTGCCCTCTATTTTGCGGGCAAAAAATGGGTTTGGGCGGGTGGATAAACATTGGGCTGGTTTCGGATCAGTTCGGCGGGTTTTTGTAGCCGAAACACCGGCACTTCAGATCCTTCTTCCGGCGACCCTCTGTTCAGCAGGCAGTCTGTCTCACTCACTCACACACACACACACACACACACACACACATCTCTGGCTGACGTGCCCTCTAAACTCACAACAGACACTCCATCCCACTACCTTCGGTGTACTATAAACACGGTTTTGCAATCTGTCTCCTCAGTTTATAAACCGTAGGCTGTAAACTGTATGCTACACAAGATTTTGACGCATAGCAAGTGTGTGTGCAGAGTGTGGAGCGCGCACTGCATGGACGGAGCGCGGGCGCGAACACTTCCGGTTTCCTTTCAACAACTTAAAATACTCATTTCTGGTCATACAGAAAATAACTTATTTATATATAACTTACGTCAATATTTATTTTTTGCGCAGCTTTTGGTGTGCATACAGTTCAAATTAAAATGTTGGTGTTCAACTTTGCGTTTTAAAAATACAACAACCGTTAATTTTTCGTTTTACGGGTAAAAAAGGAAAAACGAATGGACGCAAAAGCACACGGATCAATGGGTAATTTTAAAGCTTTTTAATTTTAAATGATTAACTTTAAACCTGTTGGTAGCTTTAAGTAGCCTACTGAAGTAGCCTGCCTGCCTGTATTTTGTCCTGTTTGAATAAAGGGTGGCAGTCTTTCATAATTAACTGTTGTTGTGGACTATATACTGGAGAAGTATTTGTTCTCCATTTGAGTGAGATGTTTTTAGGTTGCTAATTGAGCAAAGTGCTTCCATATATTTTATTAGGCCTAGTATTAGTTCAAGAATAAAATAGAATAAAATAAAAATATCGGATTAATATCGGTATCGCAAATAGCCAAAGCTGCGGCATCGGTATCGGTATCGGAAGTGAAAAAGTGGTATCGGGACATCCCTAAAAAACAGCATTGTGTTGTTTGGGTAGCATGTTTGATGTTACATGTGTAGGCTAATTAAAGGATGTTACAGGTTTAATACACGTTAAGCTCTATTGATTTTATAAATGAATTATTAATTCATTATTTAAAAATGCCTTTTTTGACATACAGAATCAGATTGTTTTGTCCCATCTGTTGCTATGGTTACATCACTGTCAATCATTGCAGTTTCGGATTCAATCGCGATTTTAAATATAGTTGTAAATCCAGAAACTTTGCAGTGTATACTGAGCTGCGTGAAAAACAAAACTTTTATTCAAATCGTTTATGGGTTATAAACAGAAAGCGAGCAAAGAATGCTCCATTTATAATCACTAAAGCTGTCAATCGCAGCGCCTGCTCACTGAGATCTACAATCCTGCAAAAACGATACCGCTATAATCCAAAAAGTTGTCTGCACGCGGTGAACAAAAAATTTTTTTTTAATTTTTTTATTCGTATTCTGACTAACTTAAAAACCTCTGATTGGCCTCTGCATTCATGCGTTAAACAGATATTTCTGTGATTGGCTACAATGATCAGCACTTCAAAAACATGTTGTAAATAGAAACCTTTGATACCCTTAGGCTATGTTCACACTGTCAGTCCAATTCCAGTGTATCCGATTGAAATCTTATCTAAAATTAATGACATCCACACTGTGGTCTTTCGTTTTCCGGAATATCTGCATTCATTTCTATGGCAATGACGTTGCGTTGGTAGGAATACGGCAAATACAACAACAACCGCAACATGGATGGGTTTGCAAGAGTTGTCTTATTTAAATTTTACAACATGACAATGTGTAGCTGCCACGCTGGACTATGCATCTTCTGAGGCAGCGGCAGAACCGTAGGAGGCTAGTATTCGTGGCTTTATTCAGTGCTGTCGTCTCCGTCGGATTACAAGCATGTCTTTTATTATATTGTTATTTTTCTGCTCGTCCGGCACTTTGGAATAACACAGCCTTATTTCGGCAGCGACTTTCAGCATGTTTTCAATAGCAACGTCTGAAGTTCACGTTTTACGTGGCATGTGAAAGTCACATTAACCACGTGAAAACCGATCAGAACGGTCAGACAGAAACAGATTCCCAGAAATGCAATTTGAATAGGATTTCAAACCACATATGAATGTAGCTTGAAACGGATTTGAAAAAAATCGCATTTCAAGTGATTTTTTGGTGTTCACACTTGCTAAATCTGATCGGATTTCAATCAGATATGCACAAAAATTGGATTTGGATTGACAGTCTGAATGTAATCTTAACTGAGTCTTAACTGAGCACTTACACACATGCAAGGGAGCGTTTGAAAGCAGCGCCTATTACCAATATACGCTATACTACCAGTTCTGCAAAGATTTATCGTATTTAAAATTTCAGTACCGACTTGGTATCGAAGTGCCGGTACTTCTGACAACCCCAAATGGATGTAAACAAAGCCTGACGGTACAAAATTAAAAATCAATCTAGTATTTTGGTTCAAGCATTTACATGAATTGTTAGATAAATGTTTTTTTATTTATGTTAGGATTATTCTCTATATAAACTAAATTCATTTTCTTTGATGCAAAAATGACATAAAAGCCCCATACTGTAAATATATATTTTATAACATAAAATATTGATCCATATTACTCCCGTACTAGATTCCACGTCTATCTCAAGTTGATATGATTTTTGCACAATTTTACAAGAACTGCATCCGTTTTTGACAAAAAACCTTGACGTCTGCCCTAGATCTTCATGAGAGAAGTAGCAATGATCCAGTTCACAAAACTGGTTTGAATGATTCTTTTATGTATCGGACTGATCCGTTTGCAGAGCTTCTCAAGTTAACAGCTCACTGGAGGGGAAGATTATCAGAACAAATTTCAATTTTGGTCTGTTTAACAGAAAGCTATCATATGACTTCAGAACACTAGGAATATAGAACACAAGCTGTATGGACCATCTTTGTGATACTTTTATGGTGCTCTTGTTCATTTTTAAATCTGTACTTTATTTTAAAATTATTTTTTACATTAATTTAAACTATATTTACAGATTTGTTAAATATTTCGGCTATTCTATTCTATTAAATGTAAATGTTTATTGTAATGTTTAGTGTCCCCTATTCTTCTATTAGAACCAGACCATTCCTACAGGCAATAAGCTAGTATTAGTTTTTTGTGTGATGAGTCTATCTGTACGTCTTGTTAGGGAGGTGGCACTGACCTGTGTTGTCCCCTTAAGCAACACAACAATAACGCAAAATCTACTCTCTTTTAAACCCTAATTTCCTGTAGTGGGGAGTTTAACTCTGAGGAGTCTCCTTTATGAAACTATGGCCTGGGGCTCTTCGCACTCTCTCTGTAATCACTGGAGGAGACCTGATCCTCCAGGCCCACATCTGTTAGAGTTCATTACGCCTGTGTTTATTTGTCCCTTGTACTGAGGGACCCTATGGGAACGACAGTGAGGGACAGGAAGCAGCCATTAACGCACCCAATACTTTTCTAATGAGTGCTGCTCCTAGTGATTTTATGAGGCCAGGGACTAAGTTAATGTTTTCAGATGTCCTTTATGGCACTAGAAGTCATGTTGAGTGGAACGATGCTGGACATTTAACAGGAAGAGGATTTATTTATTAGAATATACTCGTCAATCCCTCTGACAGTGTGACAATGTGAGAAACTTTCAAACATCTGCCACTGCCAGGGATGAATGGCAAAACCACAGGCATTAGCGGCTATTATGCTGTAAGTATTAGCCATTGTACATGGTGAATTATTTACCTTGATACTGATCACTTGTAATGCAGTGTTCCACAGACAGATGGCTCAGGTCAAAAGCATCAAACAAAAATAACACACGCCTGGTGTGTTTCGCTGCATTTTTTTTGTACTTGGCCAGCTGTACATACAGAACACAATCTAGCAACCAATAACAGAATGTACAATCAAAGTTTGCTGAATTCCAGATAGAAATGAAGAAGAATCAGATTTCAACTTGCCAACACAAGTCATTTTGGTTAGTCGAGATATTATGGATATTATGCTGACATTAAGCTCCAAGAATGGGACACCCAGCATCATCATGAAGACATCAGGCATCTGTAGTGATATGATAAGAGACTACAACTTCTCTTTCTTTGGCACTGGTGTCCATTTCCTAAATGGACACCAGTGCCAAGGACACTAAATGCAGTGAGGAACTCATCTCTAGAAAGCAAACAGAGCTTGACATTGAAACTGTCCTGAACTAACAAGTGGCCATTCTGGCTTAATTCATTAGACACACACCACACATGGCAACTTGTAAATTACAAACTTTGTTTTTTTGTTGATAAAAATAATAATTGTATCCAGCAAGGACACATCAAATTTATCAAAGTTGACAATTAAGACATTTATAATGTTACATTCATCAGAGAATCCTGATGTATCACCGTTTTCACAAAAATTATTAAGCAGCTGTTATCAACATTTATACGAATTTCTAAATAGCAACAGTTGACTTCTACAGTACATATTTTTCAGAGCGAAGAGCTTAATCCTGTAACACAAAATGTCATAATCCCAAACTACAAAAATAGAACTAAACTACAATTATGTCACTAAGCCTCAAGTGTGAGATTAACATTTAGATCATATGTTAGTGATGTGAGTTAAAACAATGTGTATCCCACCTATATCAGTCACTTTAGCTCTTTATTCAAATCTTTATGACTCTATGGGGACCCCATAAGACAGTAAGCTTTTTTTGCACATTACATCAACACCCGACCATCAAAGACTGAGTCGGAAGGTCTGAAGTTCGCATGTGAACTTTTACTCATCTCCCTCCAGTCTTGCATCTCTCATCTCCTTGTCGAACACTAATCCTTTTGATTCGAATTTGCCGTCCCTCATACATACAAGGAATTCAGATGTGGAAGCTGGTTTGTATTACTGTCAGTTGGACTTCTGGCCTTGCCAAAGAGTCAAAGATAACGGCTCACTCACTCATTTACGAGCCTGTCAGAGTGCCAGATATGAGTGTTTGGTATTCCTGGCATGGAATGTCAAGTAGAACCAACATATTTTTCCAGAACAATATAAGACTTGATTTAAAATGATCTACCTGCAGTTAAACTATACATTTTACTCTTGAAGTGGCACTTTAAATTACTGCACTGTAATAAAATGTTTGTCAGGTAATAATATGTAATTTGCATTTAAATTGAATAATTTTCAAGTAAATCAAGTAAAAAAAAAAAAAAAAAAAAACATTTAATATGACTGACTAAATGAAACCAATGGAAGTCATTTTTAGGGGTCAGATGTAAAAAAAAAAAAAAAAAGGCAATTTTTTAAACTTATTTTTACTCATTAAAATTGCATGAACTAATAAACTATTTTTACAATAAAAACAAGTGCATATGAGGAGCCCAAGCACAATAAACATATTTGGTCAGGTAACATAAATTGTCTCTTATGGGACAATGAACTACTGTTACGTAGGTAAATATTATTCAATATGTAAATATTATTGATAATAATAGCATTATTAATAAAAAAGAATTAACATGTAATATATTGTAGAAATGTTATTTAATATTACAGAAACAACCTGACTACATTCAGTCATTTTTAAGAAAATATTTTGAGGAAAAATAACAGTTTTTGTTCAACTAATGAAAGTCAAAACCACATTGGGCCCCAGTGACTTTCATTTATACCTTTCATTTATTTCAAAATACCTCGTCGTAGTCGTAGAGGTTTGGAGCGACATGCTGAGTAAATGTTGACAGAATTTTTATTTTGGAGTGAACTACACCCCAACGAGGGAACCTCTCATTTTTACTATTTACAGTACGGCTTCTAAAAGAGCAAAGTATGTCTCGAAGCATTTGAGGGCATTCACAATGAATCCATTTGATTAGAAGGACAGTGTGGCCAAAACTGACCTCCGAACTCACTTTTTGCCAAAGTTTGTCAGACATGTTAGAGGCCCAAGTGGTCTGTCCATGCACCAGTTGCATTTGAACAATAGATAAAAGGTACCAGACATAGTAACGTGCCATCCTGAGCGGGAGAGCGGCCTTCGTTTGTATCTCCATGTTTAATTAGTGGAATCTGAGTACGATAGGGTACAATGGTGGCTTTGTGGCCCAACTAAGGCAGGGAGGCTGCCAGACAGAATTAAGATGTGGCCCACCGCCAGAGCGGCTCCATGTGCTCGCAGTCCACTGAGGGAGGCCAAAAAACAGAACCGCCACCATCCCATTTCAAATAGTGCTCCTTCATAGCCACCCTGATAAACTCATTGATAGCCGGAGAAAGACAATGCTACCCAGGCCAAATGCTTGCAACCCAATCCCTCATTCACATCACTGCTGAATGCAAGTAAAAAAGTACAGAGGGACAAAGAGAAGTTAACCCTATTAGAAAATCAACCAACACAATCAGAAGAAAGTAGCAGTCCACCATTGCGTTTGTTTGCAAGCGTACACTTGGGTGCAGTAGATAAAGGAGAGTTATGTGATGCTATGCGCGCTGAGGCAACCTGTTTGCTCATGATTTTCCACTGGTGCAATGCTACCAATTATGAAAACATCCAGTCCAATTACACTCTACTGCCATCTGTCCTTCTAATGTAAATCACAGAGAGTGAATGGGCATTCAAAATAGGACAAAACACCCGAACAGGGGCAGGGCGCGAAGGCGGGGGGGTACTCAGGCATTCTGGGAAGCCTCAAACAGATTAGTCACACAGAATTAATCTAGACTGGAGAACAATGATTGCCGGCTTCTGGCAAACCCCAGCTGTCGTTCCATAAAAGAAAAGCAAAATAAGATTTAGGGCTCCGGGTGTCTACGAGACTTGGGCTGGGGAAGTGGCCCGTAGTCACGACCAGCCAGAGGGGGGTGTGGGGGGTGATGCCCTAGACTCTCTTCATCAGAGGTTGTGTATGTCGTTCATTAGCTGAGGCCATGTTCTTCAAGGAGAGAAGCACACTTTGCTTTTGTTTGCGAGACTGGAATTCAAATTGATCGCATGTGTTTTGGTATGCAATTGTTTGTACATGGCATTCAAAACTTTTGGAACCGGATCAAAAGGAAATCTCATATTAGTTCTCATATTATTTGAAATTCCTCCAGGGTTTCAATATGGTCCAAACGCAGCAGCTTTATGTAATTGAGTTCTAATTACTCACTTGCATTCTCCTCTCCCGTCTGCAGTAGGTTCACATGTACCATAATTTTGGCATTTTTCCGAACATTCCAGGCCTGGAAACACAGAAACAGGGTAATACATTTCTATTGAGTGTTGCATGATTTGATATCATCTCGATCTATTACATATTTCCAAAAGTAGTATTATCCTTAGTTTTAAAAAGACTAGAATTAAGCAAGGTTGCTTTTTAATATTTATATATAAAATTAATAATAATATTTATTAAATTTTCTTGATTGGTCAATTTGGTTCCAAACTGTGCAAAAGTGAGTTAGATACTGGGTAGAATCCAGAAAGAAAGTGTGAATCCTAACACCTTAAAGTGATGTTTGTGGACAGAGGGACTGGACAGCAGCTGTTCTGGGGAATGTACTATGGCAAGCTGCTTTAATTTTTAGCAACCAACTACTATCTATTTTTGTTTCTTGTACTTATTGCATATCCTATTACTTATTTTTAAGCAATCCAAAAGTGACTAGTATCATGTACATCATATTACTTATTTTTAAGCAATCCAACAGTGACTAGTATCATTTTTATTTCACTAACTATCCATTAGATACTATACTACTTTTTCCAGTAGCAGGTTCAATTACCAACTCGTACTAATTTTTATCGTATTAGTAAAATTGCTTTGTATTTATTTTATTTTTTTCATATACATTAGGATAGTGACTAAATTCAATTGAATAAGTATTAGTAGGCTGTGTAATGAATATGTAGGCTACTTGTTAGCAACTGAATTGACACTTGTCACAACTGGAAAAAGCATGGAGGAAAAAGTTAATGGATTACTCACTAATGGATTACTTGGTATTTAAAAATAAGTAGGCTACTAACATAAATATTCTAGTTAGTAGCAGGGATTACATACGGCTTGCCATAAATGCACGTTAGGTAGCATCTAACTGCAAAACTGTTGAAACTTTACTCAAACTGCGCTAGATCAATATTTGCACCGAATACTACTTATGAACCGCCATGCGGAGCGACAGATATTCAAAAACAGCTCAGTTCAAATCTATATCATTTCGAGTGACGTGCGAAAAATACAATATAGCCTACAGAGTTTACTAAAAAGATGAATATGTATTTGCGGTAAAGTTACACAAGTTAACAGCCGTAGTCCAAAATATTTTGATAACCCATATAATTTGTGGTATAGTTACAGGTAACAAAGTTAAACTTTAGTCTACATAATATCAAACGATTTATGATGCCTGCTCTTTCTGTGGTTTGAAATAAGTGAGTAGGCTGCGTGCTGACATCAGTGCGCAACAAGTGACTTCTTTTCGAACAAGGTGTTTTATTTTACAGTAAATGTTAGAAATTAACTTAGGCTATTGATTAGTGATCATATTAATCCTAATGTTAGATCGTGTAGAAATTGCTACTTGTCTGATAACGAAGAAAGCATCTTCCAATGAAACGTAGCCTACCTTGCGTCAAAGTAATGAGTGATATCAGAAGAATTAGTTTCACAAGGAAAAGATGCATTCCTTCTTATGGATAGTTGTGGGATTCCACGCAGGCTTAACTTATATCCAACATTGGACTGTTCAAGAAAGGAAATAAATCACGTAAGTATAAAGAATAGATCCAAAAATGGCACTTGTGGCTTGTCCTCGCGAACTCCGGTGCTGCTCGTGCAGTCTCAGCTGAGTGAATGAGATCATGTATTCAAGGCTTCATTCTCCTGCTCTCATCCAGAGACTCCTTCCGCCACACCACTTCACGAGCTGGAGCCTTAGCTATTCATTTACTTGACAAACTTTCTGAAATGGCAGTGGGAAAAACACGCCCACCCTTTAAACTCGGTTGGGGATTTCAAAACATGTAAGCGGGAAAAATCTCAGCACCAAAATTTGAATGAGCTGATCGATGTTGTTGTTTAAATTACAGTAAGATTTTAGTTGCCATCGAAATATAACTAATCAAATATCGACTTTTTAAAATTTTAGTCTAAAGCCTACACTTCACCAATGGGGGATCCAATCCAATTTATTTAAAATAAATAATAAAATAAGTGTCATTTGTTTCACATAGTAGGCTACAGATTTTTTTTTATTGTTTTATTTATTTATGATAATGTATTTGAAGAGTTATTTATTATTAGTAGTGTGAGAGTTATTGTTGTGCTTGTTGTTTTATTGATGAGAAAATTACTTTTAGTAGCCTACAGAAACTCTTCCTGTAGGCTAACATAGCCTAGACTATTTATTATCCAAATCTTGTAGAAACAGATTTGATGATGATGGTTATTGATCAAGTGGAAATAGTTGCATATATTGTGCAGCATGCTGTCACTGAGTTGTTGTTTTTTTTTTTTTTTTTTTTTTTGACACAGTACATTTTTATTGTTTTGATTTAGTTCTGAGCCAGTCTTTTATGTTCAGAAAGGTATCAGCCAATAGGGTCAAAAAAGAAAAGCAAGGACAATGGCTTCAAAAATTTACAATTTTGGGGCAAAAATTCCCCCATAGTTATATTACATCTCCGTATATCTCTCTCTAGTTTAGGAACTAGTGCCTTTGTCTGCAGACACTAGTTGGCCTGTAGTGTTCAACCAGGTGACTGTTGTTAAACAGAGAAGCAGAGAGCTGTAATTGATGTCGTCAGTAACATTTTAATTAACTGATTCAGTTAAAGTATTTAACATAAATGCAGGACGTGCTGTTTTATATGCTCAAGTTAAAATGCCTCTGAAAAACCATGGTTCAAATGTTGCCCCTAAATTAATAAATATAAATAAATAAATAAATAAATAAGTTTGTTTTTGAAACTGGCCAATATTATAAGCATGAAAATAACAAAGCTCAAAAGGGAAAATGTCCTAATTTCATTAAGAGGTGAGAAGTCTAGTCAGGCCCTAATTGCATCCCTGTGGACTTATTATAATAGGCTTCTGCTATCTTTTTTTTTTTCTTTCTTTCTTTCTTTCTTTCTTTCTTTCTTTCTTTCTTTCTTTCTTTCTTTCTTTCTTTCTTTCTTTCTTTCTTTCTTTCTTTCTTTCTTTCTTTCTTTCTTTTAAGAATTGTGCAATACAAAGCCAGAACATGCAGTAATGAATCACAACACACAATGTTTTTTCACTTTCTCACTTTCTCTGAACACAAATGGAAAGTCCCTGTGCTCTATAGCTGTGAACCACAGGAGGAATATAGCAGATTTTTAAAGTGACAGGGGGAGAAAAAATTGGTGCTCCAATGTATGTGACAGAATCAACTCCAGACTCTCAGACTGTGTATGACCTAGGCTTGTAGTAAGCCTGCCCGAGACCACATACAGTATTGAGCACATCTGAGTGAACTAACTTTTATCTTGACCAATAAGTGCTCAGTTTATGACAGGTTAGGGAAAATATAGACAGTGTATACAGGGGTTAAATTGAGATTTATTATGTGGGGGTGCTCTCCTCTCCCTAGGGGGGTCCGGGGGTATCCCCCCAAATTTTTTTTTTAAATAAACCATTAAATATCACTTTCTGGAGAGTTTTGTGCAAGGAAATGGAGAAATTGAGTATTACATGATATGTGAAAAACTGCAAGGTTAAGAGCATATACTTTGCATTGTTGTAGTATCAACAGGTATTAGGACATTTAGCATTTACATTACTGTTAATCAGTCATCACTTGATTACACATTGTACTACCTTGTTATGATATATAGTGACCCATACAATGTGCCAAACATAATGTGCCACATGAAGAGACAGTGCAGCATATGACAGTAGCAACAGCTGAGAAGATTTGGGTCTGTGGTGACCAGGTCCACCTCACACACACACTTCCTTCTCCCATTCTCTCTCTTTACTACTACAACACACACACACTCATCCTACTCTGCATCATTTCTCATCAAGATATGCACAAGTCACAAAAATAAAATCAATCTATCCTTGTGGAAAGGTTGCTTTATAGCTAAATGTAGGTCTAGCAAGTCTTTCTGCAATTCACACAGATCAAATACACATGTGCTGGCTGAATATATTGCTAGTTTATTTTGAGTAGCCAGCTAGCAGTTCCCTTTCGAGAGGTCTCTCCTATTGCGTAAGTAGCTTACGCTATGGGAAAACTCCTTTTCTCGAGAATATTGAAGTCTTTATGTAAAACGCATTGCAGCTGCACAGCTGACAGCAATGAACGAAGGAGCTCGGTCATTGGCTGTGCTGCGGCAACTTGCTCGAACCAATGACGGGGCGACTCTGAATGCGCGACCAATGAACGCGCTTCGCGCCCGCGCGCGTCAGAGCCCGCCAAGATGGGCGTGGCCAAGCTATATATTGGGCGCCCCGTCATGAGAGTTTTTTAGATTTAATCTCCTTCAGCGAACACCTTCTTCGCTGGATCCTCCGGATTATTGAAAGCCTTCGCCGCCGTGGAAAAGCATACCAGCGGGATTGCTACGAGGACGTCGGCACCTTCAGCCGCCTTCGAACACCATCCTACTGAGCCATCCGGCGCGCCACACACGCAAGTATTTTACATCTGTTCGCCCCGCGACATTTGTAAAAGAGCACATTTTCTGAGGCGTTGTTTCAAATGCCTTCCTGCGCGTCGTGCAGAGACCTTCTCCCGGACGGGGATCGTCACATCATCTGCGCTCGCTGCCTGGGCCGGAACCACGCAGAAGCTGCTCTGACCAAGGGCGGATGCCCGGAATGTGACGACCTGGGTCTCTCCACACTGCGGGCTCGCTTCGCCGCTTTCGCCGCGAGCGAGCCCATCGCCGCCACCCCTCTGTTTGAGCCGCGCTTTAAAAAAAAAAAAAAAAAAAAAAAAAAAAAAAAAAACCCCGCTCACAGAGGCTTCCTGAACCTGAGCTCAGTGACGTCACGCCGAGCCAGTCTCCGCGTGCTTCACCGCCGCTCTTGCCTTCCCCACCGCCGGTTCAGTTCACTCAGCCGGACCCACACCCCTCTAGCAGAGCGGTGGGCCTTGTGACTTTCGGCGCGTCCGAGGACGACGGGGGAGTGGATGACAGCCTGTCCATCGACGCTGCATCTGACGACTGGCCGGGCTCCACTTTCGACCCCGCCCCGTCGACGCTAGCTAGCACGAGTGCGGGCTCCACCATGGATACGGAGATTATCCGCATCCTCTCGAAGGCCGTGGAGGACCTCGGGCTCGATTGGTGTTCTCCGCCAAGTCATGGAAAGCCCCCCACTCTGCGAGCCTAAAGCCTTCTTTTTCTTCTTCGCTCTCCTCAGTGGACGGCGCGAAGGAAAGAGGCTACGAGGGAACGCCGCTCCTCGAGGAGGTCGTGGCCAATCATCTCTGCCCGCCCTCCACCACCGGATGGAAAGCCAAAGCTTCCCACCCCTCAAAACCCTGCCGCACTACCTCTGCTCTCGCCGGTCGCGCCTACGCCGCCGCCGGCCAAGCTGCATCAGCGCTTCACTCTATGGCGGTACTTCAAGTGTTCCAAGCCAAGCTTCTCCGCTCTATGGACGAGTCTGGCCCCGAAGCCGAAGCCTTCAGGGACCTACGCAGCGCAACTGATAGCTCTGCGAGCCACGAAGGCCACCGCCCAGTCTATTGGCCGTGCTATGGCTAATTTGACTGTTCTCGAGCACCATCTGTGGCTGACTGTGACTGAGATGAAGGACGCGGATAAGGCGCCATTTCTCGACGCGCCTATCTCCACCAGCGGGCTGTTTGGACCGGCGGTTAAAGGTTTCGCAGAACGCTTCACTGAGGCCCAGAACGCTTCACAAGCTATGCGTCATTTCCTGCCAAAGCGCTCCAGCTCATCGCAGAGCAGACAGAGACCGCCACAGCCGCAGCGGGCTAGAACAGCTCCCACCGCCTCTCAGCCCGCGCCTCAGGCTGACGCTCGACGCCGCTCGCGCTCTCAAAAGCCGTCCTAGCCACAGAAATGAGAAGAGAGAGTGCGTGTCTCGCAAAAGCCGGACCACTCTCTCTGCAAAAGCTCAAACATTACCCAGTCCCCTTACAGGCGGCTGGATATGTCCATACAGCAGTCAATGGGCCAGTCACAGAGCTCGCTCATCTGCAAACAAACACCGTTTTTACGGCGACGCACAAAAAAAAAAAAAAAAAAAAAAAAGTATTTTTCTGCCTGCGTCACTAAGGGTTAACATGTCCACAAAGTGTGCATTCCCAGATACTGTCAAAACAGTGCCAAATTCATTCCCAGCTCAGACTGCGCTTCCCATGAATGTAGATCACGTGCCTACGGTCATGTACGCACCACTACACACAAGCACTGTTCACACAGTTATAAATTCATCCCCAGTAAAAGCGGGAAACATTATAAAGGTGACGCGTGTGCCTAACACTGTTTATGCACCCCCACTTATAAACACTGTCCTTACAGTGTCAAACACAACCTCCGCTCAGGCTGCGAGTTTTACAAACACAGCGCGCGCTGTTGTAATCACACACGCGCCCATTCACTCAGCTGCTCAGCGCGTGCCCGCGCCTCTGAGAGCTACGAGCTCAGGCGATTCGCTGGCCAGGTCCCTACGTCACAGCGGCCCGCCCCTAGCCTGTATTCAGCCCATATCTGTACACGCAGCGGCATGGGAAAACATTCCAGATATGCCGAAATGGGTATTGAATATAGTAAAGCACGGATACTCGCTCCAGTTCGCTCGCAGACCACCACGTTTTACGACTGTGGTCGAGACAAAAGTGAGAAAGGAGTGTTCACATGTTCTACACACCGAGGTGCGCAAACTAATAGAAAAGGGCGCTGTGGAAACTGTTTTCCCCCTCTCTGAGCGGGACAGGTTTTTACAGCCGCTATTTTCTCGTCCCGAAAAAGGATGGCGGTCTCCGCCCCATCCTAGATCTCAGACACCTGAACAGAGCACTAATGATTCGCTCGTTCAGAATGTTAACAACCAAGCATATCCTCGCGCAAGTACGCCCAGGAGATTGGTTTCTCTCAGTGGATCTGAAAGATGCTTACTTTCACATTCCAATAACGCCTCATCACAGGCCGTTTCTGAGATTCGCTTTCGAGGGACAGTCATACCAGTACACAGTACTTCCGTCAGGCGTGAGTCTGGGTGTGAACACAAGGAGAAAGATGATAATGACAGATGCCTCCAAAATAGGTTGGCGGGCCCTTTACGAGGGCAGGCCTGTCTCCGGCTTTTGGTCAAACCCGGAGAAGCGCCTACACATAAACTGTCTGGAAATGAAAGCGGTCGCTTTGGCTCTCAGAGCCCTGCTCCCACATCTAAAAACGAACACGTCCTGGTCCGTACGGACAACATGACGGTAGTGTCGTACATAAATCGCCAGGGTGGACTCAGGTCGAGCTCCATGCATTCAATGGCCAGGAGACTCATTTTATGGTCCCAGCACAACTCGCGCTCGCTGAGAGCAGCGCATGTGCCAGGCGCCCTGAACCAGGGGGCAGACATGCTATCCAGAGACAAGATTCTCCCAGGAGAATGGGCTCTCAACCCGCTGACGATTCAGTGGTTATGGAAAACCTTTGGCAAAGCGGAGATCGACCTCTTCGCCTCCAAGGAGAACGCGCACTGCTCTTTTTTCTTCACGAAAAGCACGGACGCGCTCGCCCAGAGCTGGCCGAGCCGCCCCTTATATGCCTTTCCCCCGATCGCGATGCTGCCACAGGTCATCAGTCGGGTCAGAGAGGAGAAAAACGCAGTGCTGCTGATAGCCCCACTCTGGAAGAACCAAACATGGTTTCCAGATCTGATGCAAATGCAATCTGCACCATGGCCGATTCCACTGAGGCCAGACCTCCTCAGTCAGGCCAGCGGGATGATATTTCATCCCCGCCCCGATCTGTGGGCCCTTCATGCATGGCCCCTCAACGGGTTCCCAGGAACCTCGCGAGCGGAGCACTAAAAAACCATCGCTGAGGCGCGGGCGCCCTCCACGAGACGCTTATATGCCCAGAAATGAAAGTGTTCAGTGACTGGTGTAATGCCAAGGGCCTGAACCCTGAGACATGCGAGATTACGAATGTACTCGTTTTTCTACAAGGGCTTCTGGAGGCGGGCCGCACCCCCTCCACGCTCAAAGTATATGTGGCGACCATCACAGCGTCACACGACCCTGTAATGGAACGTCCATTGGGAAGAAACGACCTAATTATTCGTTTCCTAAAGGGCGCTAGGAGGATGAACCCTTCACGCCCCCCCTCAGTGCCGATCTGGGACCTAGCTACTGTCCTAGACGCTCTTAAAGGGCCCCCGTTCGAACCACTCCGAACCGTGCACCTTAAACAGCTCTCGCTCAAGACTGCACTCTTGCTGGCACTCGCCTCGGTCAAGAGAGTGGGCGACCTGCACGCGCTTTCGACAAGCGCTGCCTGCCTAGAATTCAGTCCTAACGACTGCAGGGTCGTCCTTAGGCCGAAACAGGGGTATATTCCTAAAGTGCTCACCACTCCCTTCAGAGCACAGGTTATCTCCCTAACTGCGTTTTCGTCTCCAGCAGACGAACACGACGCTAATCTACTCTGCCCCGTTAGGGCTCTCAGAGTGTATTTGGAGCGTTCTGCCCTATTCAGACAGACAGAACAACTGTTTGTATGCTTTGGCGACCGTACGAAAGGTTCCGCCGTTTCAAAGCAGAGAATCTCTCACTGGATAGTTGAAGCTATAGCGCTGGCTTACGAAGCTAAGGGACTTCAATGCCCCTGGGGAGTCAAAGCACACTCCACCAGGAGTGTGGCTTCTTCCTGGGCACGGTCGAGCGGTATACCGATCGAGGATATTTGTGCGGCGGCAGGCTGGGCCTCACCGTCCACATTTATCAGGTTCTACAACCTACAGGTCCCGACATTGCATTCCAATGTGCTATCAGCATGATGCTAGTTGAACTGCGAGTTCGCATCTAGATTATGTATGTGCTTGTGTCACACTGAGCGCCTTCTAGCCGCTCTGTATTTTTTCCCATATATAAAGCTCGCCTCTGCCGGCTAGTTGGATGATAACTTTGCTTTTTAGCTCAGGCACCTGCCTCTGGCTATCATAAGGCGAAGTTCAGCACGCACGGCGTTTTGCATGGTGTTCCCATAGCGTAAGCTACTTACGCAATAGGAGAGACCTCTCGAAAGGGAACGACTCGGTTACTAACGTAACCTCGGTTCCCGGAGAGGAGGGAACGAGTATTGCGTAAGCTGCCGTGCTTGTGCTTGGTTAGTTCGCTTCAGTCGTTTTAACCTAAAGAACTCTCATGACGGGGCGCCCAATATATAGCTTGGCCACGCCCATCTTGGCGGGCTCTGACGCGCGCGGGCGCGAAGCGCGTTCATTGGTCGCGCTCTCAGAGTCGCCCCGTCATTGGTTCGAGCAAGTTGCCGCAGCACAGCCAATGACCGAGCTCCTTCGTTCATTGCTGTCAGCTGTGCAGCTGCAATGCGTTTTACATAAAGACTTCAATATTCTCGAGAAAAGGAGTTTTCCCATAGCGTAAGCTACTTACGCAATACTCGTTCCCTCCTCTCAGGGAACCGAGGTTACGTTAGTAACCGAGTCGTTATCTTGGCAGTTTGCTGATAATCCGGTGTCTGAAGTAAAATGCTCAAAACATCTCCTGAGAAAAATCACATGGTCAACCTAGTCTTGGTTATTTAATTTTGATTTAGTCTTATTTTCCTTACTTTTTCATTCAAGGCCAGGGCACTTTTTGTACATTTCTGGAACTTTTGCGCGCTTCCACATCCCGCGCAACTACGGCATACATTTATCCGTGTCACCCAGATGCGTATGCGCGAGCGGTGCGCGATCATGGTCGACTGACAACGAGACCAGATTAAGCAGCTGAACAAGAATACGGCCGTGTTCCGATTGTTCTCAGCTCCGCCGAGACAAAATAGACATGCCATTTCAAAAATCTTTCATTTATTGTCAGAAATATGTTTTCAAAAGCATCACTTTCATCAAATTGTATGTGACATAATTTCCAGTAGGCAACTGAGCCCCGGCCCAATTTAACCACTGAGTGTATAAGTAGCAGTTATGATGGAAGGACACATTTACAGTGTCGTTTTAGTCACATGTATTTACATTGATTACATTTTTTAGAATACATTTAAAATATATATTTTTCAGAATAGTTTTGTTTTCTTCAGAAAACCTCCTAACATGTGGTTCTTCCAAAGAGAAATAGCAGATAAATGTATTGTTATTAAAGGGGTACATGGACCAATAAAAAAATGTAAAAAAAAATAAAATAAAAAAAAAATTGGGAAAATTGTAACGTTGCTTGACTGTTTGCTCTTGAATGCGCACATGCATTAACGGGACCTAAATTTGATAAACGGTTTCAGTATTTCCCAACTTAAGTAGTTATGAGAAGTTGAACCAAGATAGCCACTGACTGGCTTGTCTTTAAAAGGGACTTTCATTATTATTATTATTATTATTATTGTGTAAGGTGCCCTTTCAATGTGAGTAATCGTCATTCTCCTTACGAGAAAGCACTGCATCTATTACACCACTGCTGGCCTGGGTTAGATTTAAAGTCCCTGGATTGCACAATGTAGCAATAACAATTGGAACAGAGATTCAAATTGGAAAAATAAGGGCTAGTTGTTTTAGTAACTTTCTGTAGCACTGGATCCAAAAAACTATAGCCTAGGTCCTAGAGTCTAAAAGCTGAAAAACTTTGATGTACCAGTGTATCGTCCTGATATCCAAGAGTCATTCCTAAGGCTAAGAGCAGTGAAAAGAAACAATACGCATTTTATCATTTATGATTAGTTTAATTGCTAGAACAGTAGGATTTCATTTGTATGTATCACCACCAAAACATTTCTCATGAGATTGGGTTGAAAAAGCCACATTCCACTATCTTTGTCCTGTTTAGCATTTACACGACAGCTAAAATATTGAATCTTCTGGAAATGATGGTTATATGTTCTTTTGAGAAATAACTGTTGAAAAAGACATTGTTTTTATCCCCATTCAATGGAAGTCATTGATACGAAAACTGTTTGGTCAGAGCATTCTTCAAAATATCTTCTTTTGTTTTCAGCAGAAGAAAAAACAGCTTAGGGTGAGTAAATGATGACAGCATTTCCATTTTAATTCAGTTAAACTTAATAACTCATAAGAAGACTGATGTATTTGTACAGTTAGTAAGCAAAGGGTGTGACTTGTATATTTTAACACCCGCAGGCAGTTTTGTGTTTCAAATTCTTTTGGTATTCTATAAACCTTTGTATGTGTGTCTTTGCTTATTTGTGTCTGTATGTCAAAAGGCTTCAGGTAAGGTGAGGGTGTGCGGGAAATGTCTCAAGATGTAGTGTGACCTGAGGGCCAAAGAAAACTAAGAGGCTGTAGAGGAGGTGCTCACGATAAGGAGATAATTGGAGTTGTGTGTGGACATGCAAAAACACTTCCCACACTCAAGGCTGGCATCAGAAGCGTGAGAACTGACATCCTATCTGGCACCTGCATGTGCTTGCAGTGTTTGACTTTTGTTTGGTGTTTCGATTAGTGTACATTTTGTCAAGTAAGCAGGTTGCCTTAATTCCAGGAGTTTCTAAATGACTTCAACACACCAGCCAGCTCAGTTTTAAAGAATCATTTCATAACTGACTCTTTAAATCTGATAAATCATTTCAGAGAACACAGACAAGTCCTCCATTATAAGGCTGGCCCACAAATGGGAGAAACCACAAGCATGACGATAAAAAAAATCATAGATTTAACAGTTTTGTTCAGTGTGTGGTGTTCTGCGATGTGACCAAGACAGCACACCACACACTAACATATTATATTCACAAATGACTTTGAACACGGGAAATATCACAAAAAATTAATAAAAAAATTGCAAAACTAAAACTAAATCTATATCTAAAATAAATCAAAAACATGGCAGATGACAGGTAAGAAGAAGGGGCAATAATAGTGTTTGGACTGCTTTTTACAGAACATTTGCAGGGGAAAATCAAAAGGTTTAGATTAAGTCGTGTTATGCCTCCATCTTCTGTCAGCTTGCTTTCTGATTGGGTATCATTTCGTTCCACGCATCATGCATGTTGGTCCTGTTAGAGTGTGGGTTTCCCCCACACAACAGGATTTCTGACCGTAATTAGTCAACATGGTGGATAGCTATTTGCGATTTGAGATCAGTGCGACCCCTGACGTTCATCCGAGCAGATTCAGTCACTCTTAACACACCTCACACCTGTCACGGGTGAGGTGGTTGAGATAAAGCGTACGACAATGGAGATTCGATTGAAGACTTTAATTCAAAAATTCAACCAGGAAACATCACCACACATCAACTTAAAGTAAAAGATACAAGACCAGGAGCAGGGAGAAACAGAGGGCTTAAATACACAGAGAACAGATCAGGGAAACAAGACACAGCTGGGGCAAATTAACTCAATGACAGTAACCATAGAAACCAACAAGAACCAAATTAACTAATGAAGGAGTGGCAAGAAACTGAATAATGAACAGAGGAAGAGTATACAGGTGAGGGCCAGGGAGGATGATGGGAAATGTAGTGACCGTGACAACACCACAGGAAAATCTGATAAAATAATCTGTAGAACCATCAAGATAATCGCTCAGAATGGGAAAATTGGGCCCCAAAACTTTTTATCTCAGGATTGTGTGATATAATGTCGCAATTGCGTGTTATAAAGTCAGTATTGTGAGATATAAACTCGTAATTCTGAGGAAAAAAGTCTGTAATTTTTTTCTTTATAACTCCTTTATTACCTTTCCTTTATAACTCGCAATTGTGAGTTTATAACTCTATAACATGCAGTTGTGAGTTTATATCTCGCAATTCTGACTTTATAACACGCAATTGCGACTTTATATCACACAATTCTGACTTTATATCTTGCAATTCTGAGATTAAAAAGTCAGAATTGCGAGATGTAAACTCTCAATTGTGAGATAAAAAGTCACAAATATCTTTTTAAATGTTTTGTTCTGCTGCGGAAACAAGCTTCCATAAAAATGTGCTCAGTGAGTCTATTAAAAATCATTGTGATATTTTTCATTTGTAAGGCTAAAAAACAGTAGGTATTTTCCTGTGAGTAAAGTCTGTTGTGGACTTCTGTTCATATCTGTGGGGGATCGAGTGAAACCCACAAACCACAACATTCCAGTTGGCACTGTGCACTACAGTTTTCTATGGCTAAAGACGCTTTAATTGGACATTTATGGAGGTTTTATGTGTCAGGATAATCCATCATAATCCATTAGATGTGGAAGTGAGGCTAGCAAGCCGCTTAAATGGTATAATGGGCCACTTGAAAACATTTAAAATATTTTTCCTCACAATAGCACTCCAAAAATGTCTGACAGTATACTTACAATGATTTTTTGCAAACATGTAAATATCGTTACTCCAGACCTTTTGGTCAGTGCAGGTTTAATTTTATTAACATTCTGTCTCATTCACAATGCTGGACTTTATTGATAAACTAGTAAATAAGTAACATACTGCAAAGTAATTATCGTATTGTAGTGGAAAGAAAACTCTCGTGTGAAGTACTGCTCATAGGTGGCATATCAGAGATATAAATCAAAGTTTCCTACAATTGTTTTGGGACTCATGAGAATTAGAAACAATGGTAAATTATTAATTAATAAAAACATTTAAATTACTCACCCTCAAGTTATTCCAAATCTGTATGAGTTTATATCTTCTGCTGACCACAAAAGAAGATATTTTGAAGAATGTTGCAACCAGACAGTTGACACCTGACTTCCATATTTGGAAAAAAAAAATGAGTGGAAGACGATGGTGTTCAACAGAAGAAAGAAACTCATACAGGTTTGGAACAACATGAGGGTGAATAAATTATGGCAAAATTTTCATTTTGGGGCTAAATAAGGTCATATGTTACCATTGTGATTTTGATTCATAAACATGTAAAAATCCATGATAATACATATTGTGGTGTTCTTAAACAATATTATATCTTACTCTTAACCATATACTGTAGTATTAAAGGGATTGTTCACCCAAAAATGCTGTCATCATTCACTCTCCCTCATGTAGCTCTAAAGCTGCGTGACTTTCTTTCCTCAACGGATTACAAAGGAAGATATTTTGAGAAATGTCTAAGGTATTTTGAGATTTTTTTTCTCCACTGTGGAAGTTAATGGTAACCAAAACTGTTTGGTTCCCAAGATTCTTATAGCAAATGCTTATTTATGAAACTTAAGCACAAAGGAAGCAATATTAGTGTGGTTGAGAAGCCATTGTGATGGTCAAAGACATATGAAGCACTCAATGTGAATGTCCTGCATAAATAAAACACTGAGACGAAGATATCAGACTAGTTTACAGTTCATTTCCACTCCGTATTTTCATAAATAAACTGACTATTATTGATGCTTTGCAGACATATTTTATGTAAATAATTGTTCATGTGCTGCAGTGGATGCTTAGAAGTAAACCTCATAAACAGGATGTAGTATTTGGTCTTGATTTAGTCCTGGGTTTTCCATTACTGCAGCTCTTGCACACCTGATTCAACTCATCATCTTGTTAGTAGTTGCGTGTGCAAGATTAGTGAAGTGTAATAATGTGCCATGCAGGGGGTCCTGGAGGAATGGATTGGGAAACCTTGGTTTACTTTAAACCAATAGACGGATGGGGAACCTGGACAAAATAGGTGAAGGTCTCCCTTGCTGTGTTCACACGCAGTTCACACTAATCACCTCACACTTCACAGAGAGTCAGAGGTGTAAATAGCTTTAGGATGTGCAAAAGGCTTTATTACTCTTAGTGCCAAAAGACAGGACGTTATTTACAGTATTTACTTAAACTCAATACTTTACATTGCAGGAACCTCAAAGATGTTGATACAGAAATAACTATTAGATCGTTCTTCTCCACTTAACATGGAAATATATGATGCCTGTGCAATTCTTTTACATGCTTGTATGGCTTCAACTTGGAAATACTATTGATTTTATGAGAAGTTTCTCAGATACACAATCCTGTTCAAAAGTTTGGGCTCTATAATATTTTTTTAATGTTTTAAAAGTCTCTTCTGCTCACCAAGGCTGCCTTTATTTGATCAAAAATACAGTAAAACAGTAATATTGTGAAATATCATTACAATTTTAAATAACTGTTTTCTATTTTAATATTTTTTTATTCTGAATTTTCAGCATCATTACTCCAGTCTTACATGATCCCACCGAAATCATTCTAATATGCTGATTTGGTGCTCAAGAAACATTTCTCACTATTATCGATGTTAAAAGCAGTTGTGCTGCTTAATATTTTGTGAAAACTGTAATGTTTTTTTTTTCTTTGATAAATACAAAGTAAATTATATAGATGGCATGTATTTACTGTCATGACTCACTTTTTAAAAATCAATTTAATGCATTTTTGTTGAATGAAAGTGTTAATTTCTTAAAAAAAAAAAAATCCCAAAACTCCCAAACTTTTGAACATTGATCCCAAACTTTTGAACATTGGTGTACAGCATGTAATCACACCACTTAGTATCAGGTTTATGTCAGCTGACGTCTCCAATTTTACTGAATGAATCCTGCCATTGTAGCTTCAAGGCTGTCTGTGCATATAAGTGTTCCTGGTGTTGCTGGAGGACAGCCCACCAAAAATTGCTACAATGTCCTATTGTGGTTCTATTGTAGTCTAATAGCTTCCTTAGTGAATCAGCGATTGATTTATGCATCCTGCTCCTCTGGATTCATCTCACAATAGATATTTGGCGTCTTACTGTTTGGAATGAGAACATTTTAAGACATGGTAGATGTAGAGCTTACGTTGCGAAGGGGAAGATATGAGCGAACCAAATGGTAAAATGTAGAATTCAAAAGTTTCTACCCAAACATTTCAACCCAAAATGCCTGCGCGACATGTTTACCAGCTGGTTGCACTACAGGCTTGTCTCTTTTAGGGAGGCCACAGCTGCTTCCCAGCATTGTACAGAGATACCGTGTGTGGACAGACACCCAGCGCACATGTAATGAACCATAGAGCTGTAACTGCAGGACAGTTCCCTTACACGCTTTGTTTTTGGCCACATAATCACAAACAGGAAGTTGCTTTGGGCCAGTCACACAGAGGTACTTCCCCCTTTTGTTTGTTGGAGGTTGTGTGAAAGTTTGTGGTACAGACCCCATGTCGCCCCATTTCTCTTAATTCTCAGCAATCTCTGCAAGGATCCTTTATCATTTAAAGATCAAAATGTGAGGTCAACATGCCTCACTTTCTGATTTGTATACATGATAGCAATCTTTTCTGATAGATTTCCACGTCATCATGTTGAGTATAATTTGGGACTAACTCAGAAGATTATGTTTTAACTATGCTTTTTGACTGAGAACCCAACACATGGCTCAGATTTAGAATGGTTTTATTTTGTTATCAGTAAAACTGAATTTCATGTAAAACCAGCATAACCTGAGAAATCTGTCGAGACCTTATTCTGTTTTTATACAGGTTTATCAAAGTCCTCTTCTGAAGATGTGTTTTATGTTTTTGGTCTAGTTACAATCATCTAATAAAATTGAGATTGAGAAAAAAAATGTACAGTAAACACCTGTTTATTTACTAACTGTAAGTTATCATACCACATAGCCTAAAGACAAAATATGTATTTCTGTATAATATTGTAATAAAAAAATGTTCAGAAGTAAAGTATATCAATTACCCAATAATTAAAGTCCCCCTCTACAATAATTGTATCCCTTTAAACTCATCTTTGATCACCAAAATGACATATTTAAAAAAAAAAAAATCCTTGAAAAAAATCGTCATGCCTTATAGCTTGAATGTAACTCTACACATTGCTTAATATAATGCGGTTCAATGAATATTCAAATTAGCCCCGCCTCCACTCACTCACACCAGCTCAGAGATTCACTCGTGGATGATCACACGTTGATGTGATTACAAGGTTATAAGGTAGTTTGTGACGTCAGAAACACCAGCGATTTCAAACCGCGTTTTAAAGAGAAAATACTTAAAGGACAAGTTCGGTATTTTACACTTAAAGCCCTGTTTTAAGATCGTTTCTGATGAAATAGAACGGTTAAGATTGAAATTTGGACAAATGCTGCTGTCCCGAGAATTTTCGGTTCCTGTATTAGCACCCCCCCACCTGCACAATGGTTTCATAGGGGCACTGGAAGAATCATTCATAAAACGCATTAAACTTTAGTTTACAAAGACGTGAAACTCACCGAGTGGTCTGGGGTGTTCACTGATATGCTCACACAAAAATCGCTGCAAAAGATGCATCTATCAGTGGTAAGCGCTTGGTGAAGACGACATGTTTTTGAAACGTTGATCATTGTAGCCAATCACAGACATATATGTTGAGCACATGAACACAATGGCCAATCAGAGACATAATGTTGAGCCCCATAGCAGTGTGATTTCTCATTTAATGGCAATTACATATAATTATAACAGTATGTACTGTTTTCGTCTTAAAGACTAGTTTACAAATAAAAAACAGCAGTGTCATAATATTATTACCCCAAATACAGACAATACAACTCAACTTAGCCTATAGGTCCATTTTATAGTCAATCAATAGTCTGTCTCTGAACGCTGCTTCAATAGATCTCAACAAAACTAACAGCTTTTTTCTTTGTCTTTTGTTTGGAGATGCCTCATGGGAATTAAACGGCACGTATGAAGGGGTTTGTACTTTCCTACCCGTTTGGTTTTTGGTGGATTTGCAGTTCATGATATGAACATTTTTGGGATGCAGCGTTTTGCTGCCTCTTTGCTACTCAAGAAGACCTTGATTTTTGGGACAAATAAATTCACAAGGCTTATGTTACTACACAGCACATGTATGTAAATGTATTATTTAAAATATAAATTGAGAAAAGTTCTGAGATTGTTTAACTATTTGTGTACCACTGTTTGAAACTTTGTGAAAATGATGTAAGCCCAGCAAGTAGAGACTTAAATGGTTTATGAACTTTCAAAAAAAGATGCACAGTGGCACTGTTTTTGTATTGTTTTGTGTATTAAAATAAATGGAAGAAGAAAATCAAAAGAAAGCCCTTGAATATGTCAAATTTACTGTCCTTTTTTTTAATGCATGATTATTGTGAAGTAGTGGCTGTGAATTAGTGCTAACACAGGTGGTATTTTAGTGTAAAGTGTAAATTTTAGTGTAAACTTCTAAAGCAGTACTTTCAACGCCTAAGCATTTCATGTTAAAACCTAAGAGAAAAAATATCAGTGGCATAAGACTATAAGATATTAGATCATGTGAGAAGATTTTTGAAATTCTAGATATGTATACTTCTTAGAGAGAGAGCGAGTGTGTGTGTACGGTCTACAAAATGAGCTGGCCCTGATCCGGCATGATTCTGGACCAGATCCAAAACAGAGCTGGACCAGATCTGGCCCACATTTGGGCCAAATCGCCATAAAGAAATCCGGAGCTGGCCCAGTTCTGGTCCAGATGAGGAAAAAACGGAACCGTGCCGGTATTGGCCCGTTGTGCCAAAAGACACCGGCCCAGGTCCGTTGCGCGGATCTGGCCCAGAACTTACGAAGTGTCTGGGCCAGATCTGGGCCAAATGATTTTTGCTATCTGGGTTGCGCTCCGCGAGTGAATGACAGGCGCTCTATGGATAGTACCTATAAAACCTATAGATAATAACTATTTAGATTCTGGAAACTCACTAACAGCGAGCCGAGGATCAGTCTCTCTTCTAATGATTTGTGCTGCGCGTCCTTTATAAAAAGTTATAGACAATTCAACTTCGGCAACGAGCAGGCGCGGGCGCGTGCGTGAGGCGAGCATGACCGCAACAGTTTCACAGGAACGCACCCGCTTGTCGCTGCACCTTGTGCTCGACCACTTCACCTCACTCTTGGCTGATTTATACTTCTGCGTCGGACTTACGCCGAAGACTATACGCTATAGACTACGCGTTGGTTTTCATTTATATCTCTGCATCGTTGTCCGCGTTGACGCGCAATTACACATGCAGAGGGAGCATGTGAAACGTACTCGGTTACTAACGTAACCTCGGTTCTCTCTAGAGAGGGAACGAGTACTGCGTAATATCTTACGCTATGGGGAAAACCTCTTTTCCACGAGATATTGAAGGCAAAAAATTATCCTTAATTTTGTATTAATGTAAGACGCTGTGCAGCAGCATGCAGATATAGGCAAGGCGGCTTGCGCGCCTATTGGCTGCCCTGCGGCAACAGCAGCAGCCTATCGAGAGAGGCGCTGCGTGACAACACATCCAATGGGGGCAATTCGCGCCCATTTCATCACGTCCCTCCAGAAAGGGCGTGGTCTTGCCCTATAAATATAGCTCGATTAGGCTGGTACAACTGGTTTTCATCGCCGAAGCGAACCAGGGCTGTGTATGCACGGCAAGATACTCAGTACTCGTTCCCTCTCTAGAGAGAACCGAGGTTACGTTAGTAACCGAGTACGTTCTCTTACGAGAGTATCTCTCGTACTGCGTAATATCTTAAGCTATGGGGAACACTATGCAAAACGCCGTGCGTACTGGGATCCAACACCAAAGTCCCAAGGGCAGTAGCCCGGGGCTCATGTAGTGCATAATCACCATGGACTCACAGAGAGTCGGAGAAGAGAGGCTGCAAGCATCATTCCCCATGAAATAGCATCCCACAGGAGCTAGTTATGTAACAGTATTTCACGCAGACAGGGTGAACGTGTTCAGCCTGAACTGGGCAATAGAAAGGGTTATTCAACACCCATGGGGCTGTTCTATCGCTCAGTGAGCGATGCACAGGCAAAACTCAGCATCTGGGCAGAAGCTTGGCTTGTAAGGCGGGAACCTCTAGGTTATAAAACCTTATAAATGTAGACGGCGAGGCCCAGCCCGCGGCCGTACAGATATCTTTCAAGGTAACCCCACTATACCACGCCCACGATGAGGCCACGCCTCTCGTGGAGTGCGCTCTGACACCCAAAGGACACTGCAGGCCCTTAGAAGTGTAAGCCAGTGCTATGGCGTCGACTATCCATCTGGATAAGCTCTGTTTTGATGCGGCCAGTCCCTTGGAGCGTCCGCCAAACAAAACGAAGAGCTGCTCGGTCTGTCTGAAGACAGACGAGCGGGACACATAAGCTCTCAGTGCCCTGACAGGGCAAAGTAGACTCGCATCCTCCTCCTCAGCATGAACCGGGAGGGCGCACAGGGAAATAACCTGGGCCCTGAACGGTGTGTTGAGGGATTTGGGCATGTACCCGTGCCTTGGTTTGAGTATGACTTTTGAGTCATTAGGCCCAAACTCCATACATGACGCGCTTACTGAAAGCGCTTGTAATAAAGTCGACGCGTCCCCTATGCGCTTCACTGAAGCGAGAGCCAAAAGAAACACCGTTTTGAAAGACAGATGCTTCATGTCTGACAAATGGATTGGCTCGAACGGGGCACCTTTCATGGCTTCCAAAACCGTAGAAAGGTCCCACACCGGGACTGAAGGAGGTCTGGGAGGGTTCAGCCTCCGAGCTCCCTTGAGGAATCGCACGACCAGGTCGTTTTTCCCCAGTGACTGGCCAGACACAGGTTTTGTAAACGCTGCTATGGCCGCCACGTACACTTTGAGCGTGGATGGGGTCCTGCCCTTATCCAGCAGCTCTTGAAGGAAGGAGAGTACTTTCAAGTTCATTTATTTATATAGCACATTTAAACAGCCGCTTAGACAGACCAAAGTGCTTTACAGAACACACAAATAAGAAAAGTAAAAACAGCAAAACAACCCATAAAACACATAAAAAGGAGCAAAGCTACAAGTAGCCTTGTCAGAGACTCAATTGTAAAAAAAAAAAATAATAATAATAATAAAAAAAAAAACATCAATATGCTAAAGAGAACAGGTGGGTTTTTACCAAAGACTTAAAGATAGAAAGGTTGGGGGCCGTTCGGATCTCTAGGGGCAGGGTGTTCCACAGACGAGGCCCTGCCACTGCAAAAGCACGCTCCCCTCTACGCTTAAGTCTAACACGAGGGACTACCAGCAGAGCCTGGTCGTGAGACCTTAGGCTTCTGGACGGAGTATAGGGATGAATAAGTTCGGAAAGATAGACTGGAGCTAAGTGATGTAAAGATTTGAAAACAAATAGAAGGATTTTAAAATCTATTCTCTGCCGGACTGGCAGCCAGTGTAACGATTTAAGAATTGAAGAGATATGGTCATATTTGCGACAGTTGAGAATAAGTCTAGCCGCAGCATTTTGGACCAACTGAAGACGGGCAATTTGAGAAACTGATATCCCACAATAAAGTGAATTGCAGTAGTCTAGCCTACATGTGATGAATGCATGAACCGCCATTTCCAAAGTTATCGGAGTAAGAAAGCCTTTGATTTTAGATAGTAAACGAAGTTGGTAGAAACCGGAGCTGATGACAGCTGATATGTGTTTGTCAAATTTTAAAGACTGGTCAACAAGAACACCTAAGTTCCGCACTCCTGTAGACTTAAAGGGAGATAGGCTCCCCAAGTCTGGGCTTATACACTGGGACCTTTCACTCGGGCTGAAAACAATGACCTCGGTCTTATCATCATTTAGAGAGAGGAAGTTTTGAGCCAGCCATGCCTTCACCTCCTCTAGGCATAGCAGAAGAGAGTTTAACGCTGCAGGATAATTTCTCTTGAATGGAATGTAAATTTGGGTTTCGTCCGCATACAAATGAAATGATACACTGTGTTTCCTTAAGATAGCGCCCAACAGTAGCATGTATAGAGAAAATAAAGAGGGAGCTAAAATGGAGCCCTGTGGAAGACCACAGGTTAGAGGGGCCATGGAGCTAGAGAAATTACCCATCTTAACAAAAAACTTTAGACTTCAGAAAGGTACGACCGAAACCATGACAAGACAGAAGCTTTTAGGCCCACCTCAGTCTCAAGTCTAGTCAACAGAGTAGGGTGGTCAACAGTGTCAAAAGTGACACTTTTGAAAAGGGTTTGAAAAGTGACACTACTTCCGTGACCCCGCAGTCTACGGTTGAAAATCCCTGAGCTTGACACCAGGTAGAGAACACAGACCATTTCGAGGAATAAAGCCGTCTAGTAGACAGGGCCCTCGCCTGCGTGATCGTGTTTAACACTCCCTCCGGGAGGTTAGCGGGTACCCGTTGATGGCCCATGCATGTAGGGACCATAGTTGCGGACGAGGATGCCAAATCGAGCCCTTGGCCTGAGAGAGGAGGTCTTTCCTCAATGGTACTGGCCACGGGGCAGTGCTGGTCAGCCGCATCAGGACTGGGAACCAAGTCTGGTTCGGCCAGAGCGGAGCCACAAGCAGCACTGGGCATCTGTTTTCCCTGATTCGTTCCATCACTTGAGGCAGGAGCGAGACGGGGGAAAAGCATAGAGGGGACAGCGGGGCCAGACGTGGGACAGCGGGGCCAGACGTGGGCCAGCGCGTCCTCGTTCTTGGAGAAATATTTTGGACAGTGAGCGTTCTCGTGGGACGCGAACAGGTCCACCTGCGCTCTGCCGAATGTCTCCCACAGCAGTTGGATCGTCTGCGGGTGCAGCGACCATTCCCCTGCTGGGACATTGTTTCTGGACAGTCTGTCTGGTCCCAGATTCAGGTGACCAGGCACATGCGCTGCTCTCAGTGAAAGCAGGTTGTGCTGAGCCCAGACCAGGAGGCGTTCCGTTAGCCTGTAAAGGTTTCGGGACTTGATGCCACCCTGGCGATTTATGTGTGCTACCACTGACATGTTGTCCGAACGGACCAAGACGTGGTGACTTTTTATCTGGGGACAGAAGCGCCGTAGCGCGTTGTCGACTGCCATCATTTCCAGACAGTTTATATGTAGGAGCTTTTCCCGTTTTGACCACTGGCCAAAGAATGGTCTGCCCTCGAGCAGCGCTCCCCATCCCGAGGTGGAGGCGTCCGTGGACACCACCTTCTTACTCGAGGGAGTCCCCAGACTCACACCTGACTGATACCAGTCGGTTACTTTCCAAGGTTCCAGAGCTGAAACGCATTCTAGATCGACCCGGAGGCGAAACCGGCCAGCGGTCCATGCCCGGGGCGGAACTCGCGCTTTCAGCCACAGCTGCAGTGGGCGCATGCGAAGCAGACCCAGCTGGAGTACTGAAGCTGCTGAGGCCATGAGGCCCAGCATTTTCTGAAACCTTTTGAGCTGGACTATCGAGCTGCGGCGGAAGGATTTCACGGCGCTCTGAATGTCCAGCTCGCGCTCTGGCGACAGACGCGCTGTCAGGGATAGCGAGTCCAGCACTGTTCCCAGAAAATAAATTTTCTGGATGGGAGACAGCGAACTTTTCGCCCAATTGACTGTGAGACCCAGATTCCCGAGATGCTTGAGCAATGTGGTCCTGTGTTCTATGAGCTCTGATCGTGATCGAGCTAGAATCAGCCAATCGTCCAAGTAGTTCAAAATTCAGCACCCATTCTGATACCCCGGGAAGCTTCGCCCACGCATCTGCGTGAATAGCTAGAGGTAGAATGAAATCTGGGCTCTGGCCGCGGCATAACGGCGGCCGGAGAGCTCCGGTGTGCTGGGAAATAAACACTGTGTTTGCAGTGTGTGAGGCGGGGGGTGCGCTGATCACAGCGGGCAGCCCGGCCGCACTCAGCTTCTCTCTGACAGGTTGTGGAGAGAATGCGAGCGGGACGAGCCCTGTAGGGTTCGGCATGTCTGTGAGGGAATGTGGGCGCGGGATAGCACACTCACTGCACTGGGAACACTGTCGACTCGCGCCTACTGAGAATGTGTTGGTTTCGTTTTTACAGAAACCGTGGGACATGCTTCGTGTAGTGTTTGTGGGCACTGTGTTGTGGGCATGTACACTACATTTATTACACAATCGACATGAGTCGATTTTATTTGTGCTAGCCCTGTATTGTGGCGGGCTGTGTCTGTGTGTGGGAATGGGCACTGAGACGTGGGCATTCTTACAACACTCATAACACCATCGGCCGTGGCCGGAACACCAGAAAATACACTCTTTATTGGATTTATCTGGGTAGCCGTAAAAACGGCTCTTGTGTGCAGGCAAGCAGGTTGTGGAACGGGCTTGTTTACTGCGAAGTACGCTGGAACAGTCACATTGTCTGGAACTGAGCGAGCGAGAAGTTTTGGTGAAAATCCGGCCGCAGCGGGATTTGAACACCGACGCTTTCCTAGAGTAGCTAGGAAGGCTTTGAGACCTCGGGCTTGATTTCGATTCTCGGCCGGGGCCCACGCTGAGGGGGGCGGCATCCAGCAGAGCGAGAGCGCGGTCTTTGGTCTCGGGCCTGGCGGCGCTGAGAAGCAGCGGCTGCTGGTGGTGCAGGCTGCGGCTGAGAGCCCCAGGCAGATGGCTGTTTCGAGCGGCCTGCTGCGGAACTAGAGCGCTTCGGCAGGAAGTGCTTCATAGATTGTAAAGTTTTCTGCACCTCAACGAATCTGTCCGTGAAATCTTTGACGGCAGATCCGAAAAGGCCATCCGCGGAAATGGGCGCGTCGAGGAACACAGAGCGCTCAGCATCCGTCATCTCAGACAGCATCAGCCACAGATGTCTCTCAGCCACGGTGAGAGAGGCCATGTTGCGCCCAACGGCTTGTGCAGCGGCTTTCGCAGCGCATAGAGCGAGGTCCGTAGCTCTTCTTAAGTCCGCCACGCAGATAGCTTCCGGTCCTTCCTCGTCCATTTTACGGAGAAGGTCGGCTTGGAAAATCTGCAGTATCGCCATTGAATGCAGCGCTGACACAGCTTGCCCAGCGGCGGTGTAAGCACGGCCGTGCATGGCTGAAGTCACTCGGCAGGCTTTTGAGGGTAGCGCCGTCAAAGCACGCTGTCCAGCGGAGGGCGGACAAAGATGGGACGCTACCGGTGCTTCCACTGGAGGAAGAGAGAGGTATCCTCTATCTTTCGCACCGTCCACAGAGGAGAATGCTGCAGAGACAGAGGTACGCATTCTGGCCAAGAAGAGGGCGTTCCAAGACTTCGCGAGTTCTTCGTGAAGCTCAGGAAGAAAAGGCGCGGGTCTCAACTGTGATGGGGCGGAGTCCTTATGGAGGAAGCATCCATCCAGCCGGTTGTGCGCAGGCTGCGCGGGCGCCTTCCAGTCGAGGCCGAGGTTGTCGACGGCTTGAGAGAGCAGACGCATCAGCTCAGTTTCAATGCCGGCTCGTTTCCCAGATGGCTGGCGGGCAGCGGGGGGAGGTCCACAGAGCTCGCCCAGTCCTCGCTGTCTGACGCCAGGATAGAACAGGCCTCGGCTGGTTCATCAAACTCAATGGCGGAAGCGGTGGCAGACAGCGGCCGCTGTCCATCGGTGAGCGACTCGAGCGATGCCGGCGAAGCTGGCGGGCGAACCGGCGAGCTTTGGCGGGCAGGAGAGAGCTCGGGGGCGCGCTGAGCACGCCGCTTGATCCTCACCCAGGCAGGAAACGCATATCACCTGGTGGTCCCCGTCGCTGAGTTGGGCTCGGCACGAGCCACAGGAAGAAGGCATCTTGAAAAAGACGCTAGCTCTTTTAGAGTTTTATAGAGAAGTGTAAGTTGCAGCGGCGAACGAACACTCTCAGCAGAGGTAAAAGGATATATACGCCGGAAAGCGTAGCAGGTACGGCGACTGAAGGCGACGAGGTGAAGGCCAGTGGCTTCAGGTTCAAGGCTCGTCCCGCAGAAGGCTTATGTCGACGGCGCGGCTTCTCACTCTGGATCCAGCGATGCGTGCGCTTCGCTGAAGAGATGAAAATCAGTTGTACCAGCCTAATCGAGCTATATTTGTAGGGCGAGACCACGCCTTTTCTGGCGGGACGTGACGAAATGGGCGCGAATTGCCCCCATTCGATGTGGTGTCACACAGCGCCTCTCTCGATAGGCTGCTGCTGTTGCCGCAGGGCGGCCAATAGGCGCGCAAGCCGCCTTGCCTATATCTGCATGCTGATGCACAGCGTTTTACATTAATACAAAATTAAGGATAATTTTTTGGCTTCAATATCTCGTGGAAAAGAGGTTTTCCCCATAGCGTAAGATATTACGCAGTATGAGAGATACTCTCGTAAGAGAACCTGGGGAGCGGTTCTAGCAATCACAGCGCTTGCGGTACACGTAGAATTGACGTTACATTTTTGGAGAGGTGCACGTCAGGGTACGCCGAAGTGTACGCGCGCTACACTGCTACGGCGTGAGTATAAAGTATAAATTGTTTTTTTACTCTGTTTAATGTAATCTTACGTGGGAAACCATGGCATGACCAAACGTAAGCTACTATAAGTAACGTTGGTCGCCTTATATCTGTAGTAGTGATCATGACCTCTGACTACTACATAGACTGTTTCTGCTGCTCCCTGATAAAAGATACCTGTTGATACCTGTTCAGAAAAAAAACAAGAAAACTGGACTCGTTTTAACAAACTAGATAAAAGGTAATGCCCTGGCAGTGGCAAATAGCTTTGTTTAAATATTTGATTTGATTACATTAATGCAGTGTTTCCCAACCCTGTTCCTGGAGGCACACCAACACAACACATTTTCCAACTCTTCCTAATTGATCACACCTGAATCAACTCATCAGCTTGTTAGTAGAGACTCCAAGACCAGAAATATATGGGTCAGATAAGGGAGACATCCAAAATGTGCACTGTTGGTGTGCCTCCAGGAACAGGGTTGGGAAACACTGCATTAATGTTTAAGTTGCGATTTGAGATTACTGTGTAAAGGGAATACTGCTGGTATAAAAGCACCTTATTTGTTTAAAGTTATTGCACTTTTGTGTATATAGCAGTACATTTAAATCAAAAGTGCGCAATACACTACTTTAGAAGTCATTATTCAATTTGGCGCATAACAATGTGATTAATCGCGATTAATCGCAAGAAAATCATGCGATTAATCGCGATTAAAAAAATGTAATCGTTGCCCAACACTAATATATATATATATATATATATATATATATATATATATATATATATATATATATATATATTTTATTATTATTTAAAGTTTAAAAAATTTATTTTTTGTTAAAGTTTGTAAGTACTATAGTATACAGTACTAAGAAAACATACTTACATTATCTTTGCAGTTTACTTGATATACACTATGAAGAAGAAAAAAATCCGTAGAAAAATGGAAAAGGTACTAATAATTTTCTGACAGGTCATTTTCAAAAGTTTATGCACATTTCCTTTAACCTGAAAACACAACACATTGCAATGCATAATTTAAAATATGGTCAAAACAATATGGAAAATTAACAGTATACATTAGGCCCTATTCTTACATACTTTTCTTAAAAATGTAGAATTAATCTCAGTCTAATGCAAGGGTGCACAGCCCTGATCCTGAAGCTATTCCTTCAGTTCAGCTCCAACCATTAGACAAACTCCAAAACCTGATGATCTGTAACTCAGGTGTGTTTGATTAGACAAATAAAGGGTAAATCTCCAGGAGCGGCACTATAAGAGAAATTATGGGTGCATTACAGTAGCTCATGGGAATTAACATCACTTCTGGCTCTTATGTTGAAACCAAAACATCTGCTTAACTATAAATAATAAATGTGTCCTGAGAAGATATAAACAATATCTCAAATGCACGCACACATGGCATGTTCTTTCTGAAAACTTCACACACAAAAAAAGATGTGTCTAGTACAATGTACAGTACTTTATGTATTATTGTCTCGCAAAACATTTTTGCTATATTAAGGTGGGATACAAATAACATTAAGGGCAAGTTTGGTGATATGGGTAGATTTAACGGTGGGTTAAGGGGTAAGGGATTGGTCAACAGTTTAATCATAGATGTAATTACATAAATTAATTATAGATGTAGTTACATTTGTAATTATATACAGGTAAGTACATTGTAAAAATTTGTATGTGCGTAATAAAAAGTACATTGAATTAATTATTAATTTAAATGTTTGTACATACACTGGAAAAAATTGTGTAGACTTTTTTTTCACTCAGAAATTGCTAGTTAATTTCTAAATTAATTACAAAGAAACGACAACTAACACATTAACGAGATTTTGAAGTAGAAAGACTGAAACAGTATTTTCTTGTAAAACATAGGCCTACTCCAATAATCTTCCATTTTCTCCAATAATCGAATAAATATATTTTTACAGACGCTAAACATTAAGTGTAGCCAGTGGTATAAACATGCATAAATATGGAATCCATCTCACAATTATTACCTCATTCCTCATTATATCTCTTAACTCCCAGGACAAAACAAGCAGTTTTCAACATTATGTTCAAAGTTCAACATTATTTTAGAACTGAATGAAGTGGCACAGGATCACTGATCAGAGAGAACACATTGGCTCCATGCAGTCTGGAACTCTGGGTAAATAACTACAGTTCATTCATGGGAATGAAGCTTAAATAAAGTTCCACTGCTAGGACTGTGTGACACATGGCCCCATAACAGAGATGACATTCGAATGGCCCTATCTTTAACTTCTTTTCCCTATTGACTTCAGCTGAATGTGATTTCACTGTAATTTATGCAGTTTGACTTTTTGCTCTCTGTGTATAAATAACAAATAACAGACGTCAACATACACAGTTGTCTATAAACTTTGCTAACCCCTGAGTGTTATTATGCAAGTATAATGTTACCGCAATTCAAATGTTGTTGATGTAGTTCGCCGTTGACATCTGAGGTCACGATTCTCCAGGGAGATTTGGGCAGGGAATTTTGGTTGTTATCCTAGCCTAGCTAAATGGGATAAATACCTGATTTGTCCAAAAAATATAATTGGTCCACGAGTAATCAATGATGCAACTTCCGCTTCTTTCCTTCTCTAGAGACTGTTATAGCAAGATCAAAGATGCCCCTGTCTCACTAGATGATAAGACTGATGTCATGGTTCAAAAAAAGCACAGCATATGTGAAATGTTCTTGTTGAATTGTCTTTGAAGTCTTCTCTGTTTACTTAAGTCTCTGTTATCTATGTCGGTCTTATCACACGTGAGCCACGTTTCCCAGATATATGGTGCAGCTAAGCGTTTTCACAGGCTCCTCAAATGTCTGTGAAGATGCTGGGCAAACAAAGTTAATTTTAGTTTTTGTCACCGTTCATGTTCAGCCAAGGAGTGTGTGAAGTCTTGTGAAGGAAATGTTGTTCAGATTGGAAACCACAAAAGAAAATCTTTAATAAAGAATGTGGGAGGGAGTGTGACTGTGAGAAAGGTGGACGGAGACAAAAGGCTAATTTACGTTCACAAATCCTGCGTAATCATTCTGTTTTACAACATCTTCTATTCAATGTCCATGTAAAAAGCCTCTGTTTGCAATTGTCTACCACTTTCTCACCTAACACAGGATAAAAGGTTCATTAGCATTCTTTACTCAACTCCAAAGAAGTCTTTATGCAGCAACAAAAAAAAAAAAAAACACCCAAAAACCCCCCCATAAAAACAGACAAAGAACCTTTCTGGCATGAAAGAGTTCTTTAGGGTGAAAAAAAATCAAATAATGCTTTAGGCTTGATTAAATAATATTTTAAATAATGTGTTATGCATATGACTGTTTAAATGTATTCTAGTGATCAAATATCTGTTGATATTAACTATTTAATTCATGAAATTCTGTCACTGAAACAACAACAAAAAGTTTTAATAAAATGTTATTATCCCATGTTTGGTACCCCTGAAAGTTTGTATATGCAATCTTTGATGAAGATGAGAGTCCACAGGTTTCAAAATGAAATGTCTTTGATAATAAAGTAAACTCTACAGAAGGTGTAACAGTGTGCGTAAAACAACAGCAAACACAAATAACGACCGACACCTGAGAGTAAACAAGGAGGAACTTAAATACATAATGTTGATGAACTAAATGATGAACAGGTTTGATGATTGAGTTAGTGTCCATGAGTGGCGAGAAAGACAAAGGAACACGTACTGACTTAATGAATACAAACTAAAATGAAAACGAAACTAAGAACAAAAACAACTGAATACAGTACATGTAACATTTTGTCTTATCCAACAAATATTTTTTAGCATCCAAAAATCTGATGGATTTTTTTTTCCATTTAATCCTTGAAACAAACAAAGATTTAGAAAAATTGTAGACAAAAAGAAAATTTGTTTTAAAATTAGTATGAAGTATTTCAGATTCTACACTATTTCTAGGTCACTAATCAAATAATGACATTGATCATGCATGTGACTCTTTATACAGATGCACAATATGTTTAAATCACCTCAACTCATGCTGGATAATGATCGCTTTTGGGGGTAATGCATGCATTACAAGTATCGCGAGTTATGTAATCAGATTACTTTTTTCAAGTAACTAAACTAGTAAAGTAAAGCATTAATTTTAAATTTACAACAAAATATCTGAGCTACTTTTTCAAATAAGTAATGCAAGTTACTTTGTTTTCACACTTGACTGACACATTGTTGAGAGAAATTGCTGTGCATTGTGTGCACTGTCTAAACATGATGGTTATTAGTTCTAGACTAAATGTAAGCATACATTTACTCATCTCACTTGCACAAAAACAGTTGCAGTAGGCTACTGTAAATGAATAAAAACAGTGAAATGCAAACTCAGAATATTCCGTAAACCTGCAATAATTAAATATGTTAAATAATACAGATATAGGCTTTAATCTCACTTTATTAACCAATGACTTTGCTGCTCCTTCGATGATCCAGTTCAACCCAACCATACCAATAAGCAAACATTAAGTTCAGATAAACATAACATTTGTTCCCTATCGGTCAGTCACTACAACGTAGGTCATGACTGACCAATAGGAATCTCGCTAGAGAGGCCAATCTACTTCGAGTGAAACTAAAACAAGCCAATACACATTGGCGTGCAATCATTTGCAACAGCTGTGCAGCCTCGCAGCGCGGGTATTTAACAAGCAGCTGGTGCGATTGCACACTAGCTTTTTGCTTCGGAGCCAAGCACTTTGTATGCTGAACAGAGTGAATTTGAAAGCAAGCCTCTTCTGGATCTCTCCACTTTGGTGCGGGCATGACGGCACAGCAGCGCAAGCGGCCTTTTTCTCTTCTCTCTCTCTCTTCTTTGTTTGTTGTTTTAAAACTGAGCAAACAAAAAAGCTGTTTTCACGGCTGGTAAGGTGCGTGGTTAAAGCGCTTAACGGCCATTTTTACGGCTGGTAAGGTGCGCGATTAAAGCGCTCAACGGCCGTTTTCACGGCTGGTAAGACCAGCGAGAGAGAATCGCGCACAGACAGGTGCACATTCCTGTCTGTGTTCGCCGTGACCGTTCCCCTGCGTGCTTCAGGGAGAGCAGTCTCTAAAAGAGCTTGCACAGATAGTTTGCGTCTTTTTCAAGATGACATTCTATCTGTGTGTTTCTGGATGCGGTCGTTACCATGCGGAACGGGCCATTGCTATGCAACTGTGCCCTAACTCCACTTGGCGTGGAGAACCGTGTCTTCCTTCCCGGGCCTGTAAGTACTTGTCAGACCTGACAGGCAAAGCTTACAAGGCCTGTGGGGAAGCTGCCTCTGCCATGCACGCTATGGCGTTGTTGCAGATTCATCCTCCTGCGTCTGCCCCTGCTCCCGCGCCGCAGCAGCAGCCTCCATCTAAACGGCGCCGTGGAGCCAGTCGAAGGCAGGGCGCCCCCTGAAAGGGACTGCTCTCCAGGAGACGATGACTGCATCGCTCCCTCCCCTGGAAGAGGGCCGGGTGGTAAATCCTTTGTTTCATTTTGTTTGTGTTCCGCCGCTGGCCTTAAAACCAGCGGTACCCAAATTATCAATAAAAGAGCAGTTTCTATCATTTCTGGGTCCGAAGAAGACCCGGAGAGCAGTGGGGGGTTGGAATCCTCACCACTCTCATCCGCCTCTTCTTTCGCCAGCCGGCAGCTGTGTACGGTCCGAGAACGCCACCGAGCCGCCTCCCGCACCTCCTGCCCCGTGGAACCAGGTAAGTGCTGCACAGCACACTCAGACCCCGCTACGGGCCGCCTTCCAGAGAGAGCCTCCCGAGCCACGTCCCTGTGTTCCACCTCGCTGCCCCACTCCGGGTACGCCTACGGTCCCTTTGGTCCCGCTTGTACGGTCTCTGCGAGCCCGGTTAGCGCTCCCCAGTCCATCTCGCTGGCTCATTCGAACCATCAGGCTCGGCTATGCGATTCAGTTCGCCCGGCGACCCCCCCAAGTTTCGGGCCATCCACTCCACTACAGTGAGAGCAGCCAATGCCCATATCTTGCGTGCGGAGATCGCAGTCCTACTGGCGAAGGATGCGATAGAGCCGGTCCCTCCAGCCGATATGAGGTCAGGGCACTACAGTCCCTACTTCATTGTACCCAAGAAAGGTGGTGTGTTACGACCGATCTTGGATCTGCGAGTTTTGAATCGGAGCCTCCAAAAGCTACCGTTCAAAATGCTCCCGCAGAGACGCATTTTCGAATGCATCCGTCCCCAAGATTGGTTTGCAGCGATCGACCTGAAAGACGCGTACTTTCATGTCTCGATTCTTCCTCGACACAGGCCATTCCTGCGCTTTGCGTTCGAGGGTCGAGCGTATCAGTACAAGGTCCTACCCTTCGGGCTGTCCCTGTCCCCCCGTGTCTTCACGAAAGTCACGGAGGGGGCCCTTGTTCCCATGAGAGAACAGGGCGTTCGCATCCTCAACTATCTCGACGACTGGCTCATACTAGCACACTCTCGAGATCAGCTATGTGAACACAGGGACCTAGTGCTCAGGCACCTCAGCCAGTTGGGTCTTCAGGTCAACTGGGAAAAGAGCAAACTCTCCCCTGTGCAGAGGATCTCTTATCTCGGTATGGAGTTCGGTCGCTCAGACAGCACGCCTCACAGAGCAGCGTGCTCAGTCGGTGCTGAACTGCTTGAACATGTTCAAAGGCAGGACGGCGGTCCCACTGAAATTCTTTCAGAGGCTCCTGGGGCATATGGCAACAGCAGCAGCAGTAACCCCACTCGGCCTGCTTCATATGAGACCGCTTCAGCACTGGCTTCACGGCCGAGTCCCGAGATGGGCGTGGCATCACGGCACTCACCGGGTGGCAATCACACCGGCGTGCCGCCAGACCTTCAGCCCCTGGTCAGACCTCTTGTTCCTGCGGGCAGGAGTCCCCTTGGAACAGGTGTCCAGGCATGCTGTGGTATTCACAGATGCCTCTGCCACCGGCTGGGGTGCCACGTACAACAGGCATGCAGTGTCAGGGGTGTGGACGGACCCCCAACTGCATTGGCACATCTCTAGCGAGATTCCTATTGGTCAGTCATGACCTACGTCTCCGTTCCCTCCCTCAGGGAACGAGGGTTACCATATGTAACCGAGACGTTTTTCTTTTCTTTTTTTATTCTCCTGTGTCCTATTCTTCTGCAATCCAGAATGGCAGAATCCAGAATCCGTTCTTCTGAGCAGATTCAGTCACTCTTAACACACCTCACACTACAGGAAAATCTGCTAAAATAATTTGTGGAACCATCAAGATAATCAGGACTTTGCCTAGTAAGATTGTCAGAAGGGGAGAATTGGGCACAAAATCATACCGAATTATCTTGTAGTGTGTGGGTGCCTTCATTCATTTCACTTTTAGTGTGAAAGCGCGGTCACATTTGCCAAAAATAGAACTTTTGTTTTTAAAACACAAACAAGGAAGCCCAGCCAAGGTGAGAGCAAGTAACCCAAAAGTAACATAACACATTACTTTCCATAAAAAAATATTTTTTTTGTTATATTGCAACTTTTAAAAGTAACTTTTTGACAAATCTGTGTTCATGAGTTCATGCAACTAAAGTGCTGCTTTTATTAAAGCCAAAGAGAGACAAATCACATACTAAGAGACGTAATTCATGATGATTTTTCAAATTAACTTAAGAAAAATTAAAGAATTAAAGAATGTAAAATTAGCAACAATGTCAGTCTCTTCAGTTTCAGTCACTTTTGGACCCTACTGTATCAAAGAAAGATTAAATAGGAAATGAATGTGTGACATTTCATCTGATTTAGAGTAACATAATTTTAATGACGAGAGCATGATCTTAATGACATGACTTATAGATAGAAAGAAATGATATACATCAGCAAGATAACACAACACACAGCACACTAAAACAACAAACAAACAAAGTGTTTCTGTTAGAGCTGCTTTCCATTTGCTGACTTAGCTTTGTGTGTTTGTTTGTGAGTATGTCTTTGTGAACTGATCTCAGAATTGCCTCACCTGTCACCTGCCCTTATACACCATCACAGAAAACAGCTCCTCTGTGAAACAAAGAAAGCCAGCTAGAGGCAGCAGACAGTGTTTATTATCCAACCTGATATCTCTTTTCCCAGCTTAGTTTAACTAGTTCAGCAACTGAGCCAAATTCCTCCAGAGCCTGGGAACTAAGTGGTATTAGTGGAAAATGACAACTAGCCAACCTTTCTATTTACAGTAAACATCCAGAAGCCCGGGGATGTTTTCTCTGCGAATGCGTGTTGTGGTTTCAAAAGTCAAGAGATAATGTCAAACTATATGTAAAACTCTGTTTGTTGTTCAAAACGGTCCAGATATTGTAAAATGCAAATTCGTGCAGAAAAATATGTACCGGGGAACTTTCTCCATGGCTTAGGCTGCAACAAGATTTCTTTGAAAATGGCCAGTGACATTTCTGAATTCTGAACTAAAACTTTGGTCCATGAGGGGACCACAATTGCATTTTTTATATATTGGCAGTCATAGATTTAACAAAAGATTGTCACAATTCTGCAAGAGATAGGACCCAAATGCAAATGACCAGACAAGGTTTTTTTATTTACAAGACAGAATTCTTGAGACAGCATGGAGAGCAAGCATGAACCACAGTTCAAACAGTGGTGCAGGGCAGACGACACGACGACAGGCAGCATGGGTCACTGAGACCGTCCGTAAGATGACGTGAGTGCAATAGAGGCAGCTCCTAAGGAAAGACCAGGCAGGAACACAAGGAACTCACAGCTTGATGTAGATCTCAGATGTAGCACCAGTCTTGACACCAGACTTGACACAGGGGTTAGACAGCTTCACCAGTCAGGCAGTTAAAGGGTTAGTTCACCCAAAAATGAAAATGCTGTCAGTAATTACTCACCCTCATGTTATTCCAACCCCATAAGACTTTCGTTCATCTTCGGAACACAAATTAAGATATTTTTGATGAAATCTGAGAGCTGGCTCACTCCTTCATAGGCTTCTAGACCATTTAATTCTGCCGGTTCAGAAAAGTTAGTAAAGACATCGTTAAAATAGACCAAGTGACTACAGTGGCTCAACCTTAAGTTTATCAAGCGACGAGAATACTTTTTGTGCGCAAAAAAAACTCAAATAACTTTATTTCAACTATTCTTCTGTGTGGGCCTCTGACGCGAGTTCACGAGAGCGCCACGATGCATGCGCGAGAACTGAGATGACGCTCACGATCCTTTGATGGGAAAGTGTGAAAGGTAAACCATTAATTTTGCAGCATTGGTAATGCACTTTTACGTGTTCTCGTTAGTTTCTCACGATTCAGACATCCAGGAAATGCACACTTTAGAACCATTTTAAACACTACATCGAGACCCATCGGTGTCATCTTCTCAGTTCTCGCGCATGCGTCGTGGCGCTCTTGTGAACTCACGTCAGAGGCCCACACAGAAGAAAATGAATAGCTGAATAAAGTTATTTTAGGGTTTTTTTGCACACAAAAAGTATTCTGTCACTTGATAAACTTAAGGTTTAGCCACTGTAGTCACTTGGACTATTTTAACAATGTTTTTACTAACTTTTCTGGACCGGCAGAATGAAATGGCCTAGAAGCCTATGAAGGAGTGAGACAGCTCTCAGATTTAATCAAAAATCTTAATTTGTGTTCCGAAGATGAACTAAAGTCTTACGGGGTTGGAACAACATGAGGGCGAGTAATTACTGACAGAACTCGGGATACAGGGCAGGAATACACAGAAGAACATACAAGACGTGGCTCAAGACAGACAAGATACAGCAACAATTAAGAGAACCAAAATTAAACATAGGATCAGTGATGTGAGAAACAAAAAGTAGAGAAATAAATATAACAAAAGCAAACTAATGAAAAAGTAAAACTAAGATCTAAGATTTACAAAAAAAAAATGGAATTGCAAAAGAAAAGCAAGACCACTTGACAGGGAAAATAAGAACTGAAGAAAATAACGAAAAACAAATTCTAAAACAAAAGAGAACTCAAACTAGATTTTAAAGCACAAGAGCTAAAGCTAAGCAAAACAGAAGCAGAGAAAAACAAAACAGAAGCAGAGAAAAACAAAACAGAAGCAGAGAAAAACAAAATAGCAACAAGGATACTCTGATACTGGGAATAGGATAATAAAAAAAAAAAAACTAGAGTAAGCGCTAAGATAATTTCAAGAGTACAACCCGGAAAACACCACAGAGTACACACAAAACACAGACAAGGCTGCCAGGGCAGAACCCTGACAAAGATCTTGTGGAAATATATTTGTAGGTGATTTGTTATGTCTTTCAAGTGAGTTATTCATTGACACTGTAACCTTTAGCTGCTCCCTGAGGATTATATGGCAATATAAATAAACAAGTCTGTAAATACTTGAAACAATATGAACGTTTATTTATAGCCTATATGTACACATTAAATATATATATACATCTTACTGTACTCTTGTGGGTACTAACTCAATAGAGTAATTTTTTCCAGATAAATATTTAATTTTTATATTTGCTTCAGCTTCAACAATGACAATATATAAGCCAGTAACATTCATTCAGTTGTAATGTCTTGACCCATAGACTTTAGACTTGACTGTAATTATTGTACATGATTTTTGTTTTGTTTTTTTAATCTAAAGGACAGCATATCACAGACGCTTTCTATAAAATGTATTTACCTTTTGAACATATTTAGTTAAAGAATTGTGAACAGAATGTTTGTTGGGTTTTCATACTTCTGTTCATGTGGAGTTTAAGAAGCTGTGGAAGGATATTTAGTTAGATGACAGCATCTGTAAAAGCTTTGGATAAAAGCATGGGCTAATCCATGAATGTGTTTGCTGACAGATAAGAGTGGTTGTATGTGGAGGGCCATGTGTTCAGCCTCATTTTGAGGAACTGCCTTGACAGGCTGAGAGATTGTTGTGGCCTTAGATGAACAGTTGTTGTTTTTAACTTGAGAGACAGGTGAGCAGGGCTTGAGCTGTGGGCTTTAGTGCCGTCACTTAAAGTGGAACTTCTTTCTATACGCTTATTTCACGCAGCCGTTATTTTGAAATCGAAAGCGAGGCTCCGGTGGGAAGAACCCCGGAAGTAAAGATAAACAACAATGCCTTGGACTACCAACCTGAAGCTGCTGCCGCGATTTACACTATTGGATTTTAATATCCAATATAGGATATAGTTCGTTCCTGCTTATTTTTTTACTTTCTGAAAAAAAAAATTATAAATGAATTTTACTTTATATAGTCTAAAGTATGAAAGAAATGTATGTACATTTTTATAATAACTAATTTCTACATTAAACACAACAATACGCCATCGAATTCGCGACTCTCCTATGATTAAAGGCGACACTTCCGGTTTTCTTCCCACCGGAGCCTTGCTTTCGATTTCAAAATAACGGCTGCGTGAAATAAGCGTATAGCTTAATAAAAAGAGTATCAGATGTTTGAGATCTATTCAGCCACACATGAAATAGAGAATCAGGAACTATTACGATCAAGAAGTAATGTTCCTTCACTGAGTTCCTTGGATGCTGAAGATCACTTAAATCTTTTTAACTCTGTCTGCTCTAATGTTCTAAATGCTGTTGCTCCAATCAGGGTAAAGAAAAAGAAACTTAATTATGTTTCAAAACCATGACTTGATGATAATGTTCGATCACTCAGACAGATCTGTAGGAGGGCTGAACGCAGGTGGAGTAAGGACAGACATGTTTCTTATGAAATTTTAAAGAATTCCTTTGCTGCGTTTCAGCAAGCTGCTAAAGCTGCTAAAAATCACTACTTTTCTGAGCTGATTAGAATCAACAGTAACAGGCCCAATGTTTTATTTTCAATAATTGACTCTGCTCTAAATCCCACTACAAATCTGTTCCCTGAGATTTCTGATTCTCTCTGCGAAGATTTTGCAACATACTTTAATAAGAAGATCTCAATGATCAGATCTCAAATGTCGCTGTCTGTTCATATGCCACTTGAAGTTCCTATAAGTTCTTCTACATGGTCTGTCTTTGAACCTGTTTCCCTTGACTTTTTGGTTGAGATTGTTTCAACTCTAAAAACTACTAGCTGTTTTCAAGATGTGATTCCTACTAAATTTTTTAAGCAGGTTCTATGTGCTATCGGTTCGGATTTGTTGTCTTTTATCAACAAATGTCTCTGTACTGGGGTTGTTCCAAACAGCCTGAAACATGCCTCAGTCTTGCCGAAACTTAAGAAACCTAGTTTGGATCCATCAATTCTAAGCAACTATCGCCCAATTTCAAATTTGCCCTTTATTTCAAAAATTTTAGAAAAAGTGGTTCTGAGCCAACTCCACTCTTTTTTAACTGATAGTCAGACTTACGAGAAATTTCAGTCTGGTTTTAAATTACATCATAGAACAGAATCTGCACTTTTACGAGTCATGAATGACATTTTGCTCAGTACTGACACAGGGCAATCTGTGGCTCTGATCCTGTTGGACCTCAGCTCTGCTTTTGACCTGGTCGACCATGATATTTTAATCTCTCGCCTTGAAGCTTCTACAGGTTTTAGGTGCATGGTGTTGGAATGGTTCCGCTCATATTTGTTTAACAGAAGCTATTCTGTTCGCATCGGGAAACAGTGCTCATCTAAAATGAAACTTGGGTCCGGCGTTCCGCAGGGCTCTATCCTTGGGCCAGAACTATTTAATCTGTATAACATATTATGTTACCTCTGGGTTCTATTTTAACTAAACATGGGGTTTCTTTTCACCTGTATGCCGACGATACCCAAATTTACTTGCCCCTAAAACGTGATGACAAGTCTGCCTTAAAGCCACTACTGGACTGTATTGATGAACTAAAACTATGGCTTACTGATAACTTTTTGAGTCTGAACGAAAACAAGACGGAAATTATCCTGTTTGGCCCCAGTGATCGTTGTACACATGCTTGTGACCTTCAAACGTTGTCACCTTTCAGTACCACCTGTATTCGGAATCTGGGGGTCTGGATTGATAACAACATTAACCTTGAAAAGCAGATAAGTGCTGTGGTAAAATCCTGCTTCTTTCATCTTCGTCTCTTAGTTAAGGTTAAGCCATTTTTGTCTAGTAAACACTTTGAGATAGCTATACATGCATTTGTAACATCCAGATTGGACTATTGTAATTCTTTATATATTGGAGTTCCTCAGAAACACATCAACCGTCTACAAATAGTCCAAAATGCAGCTGCACGCCTTCTCAAAGGAAAACGTAAATTTGAACATATTACTCCGGTTCTGATCTCGCTTCACTGGCTACCGATTAAATTTCGAATAGATTTTAAAGTTTTGCTTTTTGTTTTTAAATCTTTACAGAATTTAGCTCCCCAGTACCTATCTGAACTGCTTCACCCAGATCATAAGTCAAGATCACTTAGATCGGGGGATTTGCACTTACTTTCTGTCCCCAGGACAAGATTAAAAAATAGGGGTGACCGTGCTTTCGCAGCCTATGGACCCAAGCTATGGAATAGCCTACCTTTAAATATCAGATCTGCCCAAACTCTGACACTTTTTAAAACCTCTCTGAAAACGCACCTTTTTTCATTAGCTTTTAATGTACCTTGATGTGTCCGTCTTCTCTCTTTGACGTGTACTTGTTTGTTTCGTGCATGTATTGTCTATCTTTTTACTGCTTTGTTAAGCACTTTGGTCAACGTCAGTTGTTTTTAAATGTGCTATACAAATAAAATTGTATTGTATTGTATTGCAAGAAGCCAGAGGTGACTGAAAAAAATCAATGAGGAGCTTAATTCATAATTTACTTCAAAGAGTTAATGAATTAAAACTCCTTGGCATGCATGAGGATACTGGAGAGCTCTGGATTTTGTATTCTTGTCTGTACTAGGCTGCTTTCCAGCTTGTCGTTGTTCAACGGATGAATTGCTCCTGATATTGTTCTCTTCAATGATAAACTGGAAGTGGGTTGACTATAGTGCATTGACATTTAAATTTTAAATCTAAGACTGATGTTTTCCATCAGTTGACTGTATCTGCCCAAAAGGAAATTACAAAGGATGTCTGGGAAATACAAATACAAAATTGCATGACACACTAGTCATGAATAAAACTAAGCCAGGAGCTGAAGGGTCACATTTCTGGTAAAAGCTTATTTTTTTATTGTCCTCAAGGGCGTGTTTGACGTTATTAACTGCATACTAATTCGAGGGTTACAGTGGCCCCTAAAGGCATTTGTTGTGGTTGAATCCACTGCCTGCTCTATTTAACCTTTGTTTTCTAAACCTAAGATGCATCAAGAAGGTGTTCATTGTTAATTTAATTTGCTCTGTTATCTCATTATACTGTTACAGGGATGTCAGCTGGCAGGTGTAAAAGAAAGACTTGTGATTATCTGCTAAAAGTTTTATTTTTAGTGTACACTGGGCTAAAAAAACAACAGGCATAGACTAAATATCACAATCAGACACTTAAATTGATTAGTTCATGTTATATTTTAAATTACCTCTTTTCTCCAACAGTTCCCTGCTACTCACTACTATATCATGCCTAATAAAAAGACAAAGATGACAAAAAAGGACCTGAACTATGAACCATAACCTGATAAATAAAAATTGATTTTTAAAAATGGAAATGATTTAAGTGGAAATTAAACAATTATTTTTATTTTGATATTTATTACTTTATGTTGCAAACTTGCAACTTCTGATAATTTCAATTACGTATTAAGAACGTAATCAAGAAGAACAGAAACAGGTGTGTGGAAATTAACACCCAAGGAAATTAACTAGCAACTCGGGCAAACAGGAACAGAGCAAACAGAGAGAAAAAGAAACCAAAACAGAATATAACAGAATATACAAGCTAATTCAATTAGATTTTTTCAGCATTTCTAACTTTGACTAGTGTTAAAGGATTAGTTCACTTCAGAATTAAAATTTCCTGATAATCTACTCATCCCCACGTCATCCAAGATATTCTCTTTCTTCAGTCGAAAAGAAATTAAGGTTTTTGAGGAAAACATTCCAGGATTTTTCTCCATATAGTGGACTGAAACGGTTATCAACGGGTTGAAGGTCCAAATTGCAGTTTCAAAGCAGCTTCAAAGGGCTCTACACGATCCCAGCCGTGGAATAAGGATCTTATCTAGCGGAACAATCTGTCATTTTCTAAAATTAAATAACATTTATATACTTTTTAACCACAAATGCTTGTCTTGCACTAGCTGTGATGCGGCACGCAATATGTAATCACGTTGAAAGTCACGCGTAACATAGGCGGAAGTACCGGCCTAGTGTTTACGAAGCGAACGTGCAAAGACTTAGTCAAACCCCTGTTACAAAGAAATAATAATAAAATATAAAACAACGATGTTGAACAATCATTGTATTCAACAGGATGTCTGTTTTATTTCCCCATGTGTGACACTAGTCATTGAAATAGAACAATTATAATTTTCACCTGTAAGAGAATCACCACTGTCCCACAGCAACCCTAGTTTTTCTCATGCCCATTTTTCACTTCACAGCCTCAAATAAATGCTTACAAAATAACCATCGTGGGGGTAAAGGATGGGAAAGAGAGCACAGAAGAGGAAAAAGGAGGAGCTATGGATGGCGAGAGAGAGACGAGTGAGTGAGCAATGTGGTGGCATAGACAGGAAGACTAAGAGAGAGAGAAACATGCTGAATTAGTGTGGGTGGGAGGGACAGAGCAGAGTCCCAGACCACAGGGAGGATGGAGGTTCCCATGCCCTGGGGGCCTCTTGAGAGCAGCAATGGCAGATGTGACGTCTGGGTCCCCATCCTACAAGGACCACTATGGAAAAGACATTATCCATCAACCACAGGTCCAAATAATCAGAAGTAAAATACACACATCTCGAAAAACATACCATAAAAAGAAGTGTCTATGTTTAGCAGGGAATTTGGAGAGATTTGGGGATGGAAAAAACATGAAAAGGTGAAAAGTTCAGGTTGAGAGTATCAAATTAAAGGTTTGGAGCCAAAAGGACGTAAGAGCAAATCTGTTTTGTTACACTTATGCCCATTTGACTCCAAACCATTCAAATGATTTCATGCTTTATCAAATTAATGATCTTAAATGAACATCCATGCAGTGAGTCTATGCTCAGCTTAACATTCCATGCAACACCCACAGCAATCTAGAATAGATTTGAAGTTAATGTACTTGTTGAGACATGTTTCTCCGTCTGGAATTCACAGGCTGTTCTAACAGAGAGATGCAGATACAAACATGTGTGGCTTACTTTCTTAGATGGAAAACAAAGCAAGAAATTTAGCAGAATGTCTTGGCTGCTCTTTTCATATATGAAAGTAGATGGGCACTGAGGCCGTCAAGCTCCAAAAAGAAGAAAAAAGTACCACACAGTCTAATAAAACTATAGGTTATGATTTGTAAAATAAGGCCTGGTTTCACAGACAGGGCTTAGACTAAGCCAGAATTAAGTCTTTGTTAAATTAGGACATTTAAGTAGTTTTTATATACATGCCTTAGAAAAAAACAAAACATTACTGGTGTCCATCTTGAGACATAAAAATGGCACTGACATATTTTAAGATATGTCAGTATGAGTTGGTTTCAGTTAGAACATACATTTTAGACTGGGACTAGGTTAAGCCTGTCTGGGCATCAGTATTTTCATAGCTTTGTGTTACACCGTGTCAACACCGGGCGAGAGAAAGCTGCCATTGCAAATCCATTGTTCTTTGTGTCAGAAGTAGCGTGAGCGCTTGAAGTATGTCAGAAATAGAACGGGGCATCAGTTTACTGTCGGGATTTGTTGTGTTGCATCCAGTGTAGACGGTGTCACTGATTATAATAATGGGTTCTATTTGCTTTTGTTGTGTCACGCTGTGTCGTGCCGCTCGCATCTGGTGTTGAAGTCTTTATTCGCATAAAATCTTTCCCATAAAATCTAATGTAGGTTTCAAATCTCATGTAAAACCTTCAAGTTCATTACATCACTTAGGAGCATGTGAAACAATAATAATATTTGACTTCACTGACGGAAGATTTTCAGTGAAATAATGATTTGGATTTCAGTCTGTCATTGAAGACTTGACAGGCCCAGTCTCCTTCCACTTTCATTGATTGGAAAAGTGCAGTATTTTTGCTAAACATCTTATTTTCTGTTCAACAGAACTAAATAAGTCATTGGAATGGAATGACAGGATTTTTCATTGTTAAGTGCAATATTAATTTATGTCTGAAGGCAAGAGAGAGTGACATGAAAAAAAAAGAGGGAGAACTTTTTTTCAAGAAGCTGTCAGCATAAAGCAGCTGTGTGGAGAAGGCCTTTATCTCCTAATGCAATGTATAACAGAGTCCTTGGAAAATGCTTCACTACTGTGAGGGTGGATGAAAAAGATTTGTATTGGTTCTTTCTTTAAATAGATTATGGTGTGAGCAGTCACACATCTTTAGCCATCACGTTTTCTTTGAAGCCTGAGAGAAGCTGTCGACAGTCATCAAACACTATCAGACTGCCTGTCTGCTGGGATGCCAGGCCAATCCAAGGCCTTAAGATGTGTTTCCATAGACGATGAACTGCTTGACACAGTGATCGAGTAATAAACCTCTGAACCTAATAAGTGTGTCACTGAACTACGACTGGGTGGAGGACATGAGAAGGTCGAAAAACGACAACCAAGACATTTTCCATGCTTTCATAGGAAGCAGACACTGGAGCTGAGAGATAGTGGGAAAAGGGTGGACTTAGGTTCAGAAATACAGAGGGAATCCGAGGAAAAAGAGAAAATGAAAGGTGGATCAACACAGTATGATCAACACAATATGTCTGAGATTTATTTGCAAACAAAACAGAATAGGATGCAGGAAAAGACAGTTCAACACTTACTTCAGCAATAAAAACAAAAAGAAGAAATACAAATGTGATGTTTATCTGAAGTCATTTTTGCTTGTAGCTCATTTTGAAGAATACTGAAATACTGAGATGAGTAATTGCTCACATTTAGTCTAGAACTACAATAACCATCATGTTTAGACAGCACCCAACGCTGATTTATATCGGTTAGGTAAATGTAGGTATTGGGTTATTTTCAAATGTGATTTCCAGATTCATATTCATCTGTTTTTGATAAAACTGAACATGCTTTTAGTGCCATAGACATTTGACTTTGTGTTAGGAAAGTAATGTAATGTAATAGGACGCAATATAATATTATTGTCGCCATAGGCATTTTTCCCAATTAGCCTGTTAACTATGTTTCTGTCTTAATTGTTAAAGTCTTAATTGACATTAATAACTATGATTGGGACTGTCATTTTACATAATATTGTAATGAGTACATTATTGTAATAAAATGTTGTGAATTCTTTGGGTTTAGTTGCCGTGTTTCACTGGAAGAGCGCGTCCACAACAGTCCAAAGAGCGAGTCATACATTCTGACAATAGCACATAACTTAGTTTAAGTTCACATGTGCATTCGCATCATTTTGTGCAGATTTAATTTGTAATATTATGTTTATTTTGTATAAATCTGATTATTCTCATATAGGATGCATTTGGTTGAGTTCATTACCCCACTACCAAAGCTCTTCAATTTAACAGTGTTCATTCAGCTCTTCAGCTTCAGCGCACACAGCTCAAAAGACAATGCTGTTATGAAAGAAATAGTATTAATTTTAGATGTTTCTTTTTCAAAAGGCTATCAATTAATAACTAACTATCAATCATAACTATCAGTTTATTGTTTCTCATATGATTTTCATCAAAAATGCAGTTTAATTAAAATCATTTCATTATTGTCTGTGCGGAGGCTATTCCATGTTATGTATCCATGGACCATGGCACATGCATTTTGATTCTTTATACGCAAGTAATGTTGTCTGATGAAAGGCAATGGTGTTAAGTTGGCCATAGGAGTGAAAAATTTATTTTAAAACTTGGTTCAACACTGGTTCAAACTAGGCTACTATATATATTTTGATTTATGTTGAAGTGCCTAGGACATGGCTTTTAATGGTGAGATTTTGCTTTTGTTATCAGGCTCTTTAAAAAATGTGATCAAAATTTGAATTAGTTATCGGCTTTCAAATATAAAGTATTATCGTTTATGGGTATCGGACAAATTTTTCATTATCGTAGTATAAGTAGAGTAATAACATAACTTTCATCACACTCAAATGTTTTTTAGTATGATTGTTTTGACCAAGTAAAACAGCCCTACATTACCCCACAGTTTTAATTTGTCAAATAAAGTGACCTGTATGAGTATTCAGCACTTGCGACTATTTCATTAAAATCAAACTTAACTGTAACAAAGTTCATGTCCAGGAAATAAAGGAGCAAGAAACGGCAAACGTTAAATGTAACTTTAAATGTAAAAATAAACATAAACAATAAAACGAAAGGAGCGGCAGTGGCTGACTGAGGAATCTAAGCATGATAAAAGCTCCGGAGCTCCTCCATGGGTTTCAAGACCACTGTGTCGCGCTGGTGTCTCATTAGCATTCGCTCCACCAGCCTCAATCCACTCCCACGGCTCTCAGCCATGCCCTGTTTCTGTCACGGGGAGGTTCAGGGAAGACAGAAGCAGAAGATATAATCCAAACGAGTTTAATTCACAGAACAGGCAGACAGGCAAACGGGTGCAATAGCATGTAAAACACAAACAATACCGGACACTGAACACAAGACAGGCAGGAACTTAAATACACAGTGATGATGATTACAAATGACAGGCAGCTGTGAGGGAGGTGATCAGTGTCCATGGATACAGATTGGTGGCGGGAAACTCGGACAGGGAACACACGTGGCAAAAAAAACCAAACTGAAAGACAAACAGAAGCCTAATGGTGTCATAACGCCCCCCTCCGGCAAGGCGTGTCCTTGCGCCGTAACGAAATGACGGAGGGGGGATCGGAGGAGGTTCAGGTGGTGGACGAGACGAAGACGAAGTGCAGAAAAGAGGCTGGAGTGGCAGGATGGTGAGGGGAAGACGACGATCCCCTGACGGCACAGATGTAGATGGCCTGGTGGCGCAGACCCAGAGCCGTCCAGTACCGACAGCCCAAGGCAGAGTAGACGGAGGGAAGAGACCAGGTGGAGAAGAGGCTGACGGTAGCTGGGGGATGACCGACGGAGACTCGGCGGCAGGATCCATCGGCACAGACGGAGAGCCGGTGGACTCCAACGACAACGCTGGTCTTGGAGACCCAGGCGACATCGCGGCGACGAGTACAGGAGGTGGAGCCAGAGTACCCGAGAGCAGAGGCGGAGGTGGAGTGAGGGAGGACAGAGGTGACGCCGAAGGGAAGGAGGAGCCCACTGCAGCCAAAGGGGTGGAGGGATGGAGCGTAGCGGACGGACCATAAATCCGCGGCGAAGGCAGAGTGACGACTTAACAAGGGGGAGCCGGCAGGACGAGGGAACCCGCTGCAGCCGATGGTTCGACGGTCTCTGGTGGAGGCGTAGGTGGGAGCAGCCAAGACGGAGCCGGCAGGTCGACAGGCCGAGATGGAGTGCAGAGGACTGAAGCCCCGTTCACACTACACGCGACTTTGTCGCTGCAAGTCACCAGTCGCTGGCGATGAGGTCGCTAGTGGGCGTTCCCACTACTGGTTGACTAGTATGACATCCAAAAGACAGCGAATCAGGTTTCTTGCCGCTAAAAAACACAATTTCTGGAGGGAAAATACTAAATATAAATATACTCCGTACATAAAAACGTCTGTAGTGAAGCATGAAGATGAACGAGACACAGAAGTCGATTTTTCTCGTTGCGGCTGTTTATCTACGGCATAAGCGCAAACGCCGGTCTATCTGGGTTCACGAGACCATTCGGGCTCGGAGACAGCACGGCGAGTACCACCGGCTGGTGCAGGAACTGCTGCTGGATGAAGTCCGGTTCCAGCAGTACTTCAGGCTGGACAGGACCCAGTTTGATGTGCTGCTGCGGAGGGTGGGTCCCCTGATTTGCAAGGACAATACACGGTTCCGCCGAGCCATTTCCCCCGGTGAACGGCTGGCAATTTGTTTACGGTAAGTAAGCCTATTTAAATGCGTACCGAACCAGGTTGATTAAAATATTTAATCGATTTAGATGCTTTTATATAAACTAAGATTACCAATTAATTTAATCAGTAAATAAATACACACATATGTTTCAATATTTAATCAATGACACCTTGCTATCTGTGATAGGCCTAGGCCCTAGAGGATATATTTATATATATATATATAGCCTATATATATAGGATATATATCATGTATATATATATATATATATAGGATATATATCATGTGTATATATATATATATATATATATATATGCCGGTGTGTGTGTGTGTTTATATTTATACTTGTTTATACTTATAAAGTGTGTGTATATATTATAGCTTTGTGTGTATCAAAGATGAATCATATATAACATATCGTGACATATATTACATGTTGAATCTTATTTAATGTGTCGGTTAAATTATTATAAAAATAAATATAAACATATAATGTATTTATTTAAGTGCAATATTGTAGAATAATATACTTTCTTTTCATAAAAATGTATATTTTAATTCTTAATACATATTTCCACAGATTCCTTGCAACAGGGGATTCATACCGCACTATTGCCTTCAGCTACCGGGTTGGGCACAGCACTGTAGCTGGTATCGTGGCAGAGGTGTCAAAGGCCATTTGGGACTCCATGGTTGAGGACTACATGCCGGTTCCTTCCACCGAAGATTGGAGGGACATTGCAGCAGATTTCTACCATCGCTGGAACTTCCCAAACTGTCTTGGTTCTATTGATGGGAAACATGTGGTGATCCAGGCTCCCAACAACTCTGGATCATTATTCTATAACTGCAAGGGGACATTCTCTATTGTCCTCTTGGCAGTTGTAGATGCCAGGTACTGTTTCCGCATCATAGATGTTGGCAGTTATGGGAAGTCCAGTGATGGTGGGACTCTGGCAAATTGTCCCTTTGGAAACGGTCTTCAAAGTGGAACCCTTGGCCTACCAGAGGACACGCTGCTACCAGGAGCAGAACACCTGGGACCCCAGCCTCACGTCTTTGTGGCAGATGAGGCCTTCCCTCTCCACAGAAACTTGATGCGACCCTTCCCAGGTACCACCACCCTTCCCAGTAGACACAGGGTGTTTAACTACAGGCTTTCACGGGCAAGGCTGACAGTTGAGAATGCGTTTGGTATACTCGCAGCACAGTGGCGAATGTATCGGCGTGTGATTGGTGTCAGCCCTGATCATGTGGAAGCCTGTGTTAAAGCAACCTGTGTTCTACACAACTTTCTGCGGAGGACAACAGGGAGTATGCAGAACGCAACAACCCTGGCCGTGGAAGGGGAAGCCTCTGCGCTGCAGAACATCAGCAGAGCGGGGAGCAACAACGCTTCCCGCGATGCCATACGCGTGAGGGAGACCCTGGTCGACTACTTCTGTGCTGAGGGTGCAGTTCCCTGGCAGCCACCGTTGTGACAGGCATGAAAGGATCTTTTCTGCACTAAACCAAAGGCTCTTTTAAGAGCCACCCACATTATAATAAAAGAGCAATGTTTCCATGTGTTTCCATCATCTCTTCTCAATACTAAATTATATCCTGCATGGCTATACTATAAGATATGCTCAATAAACATTTCTTCCCAATATACATAACAGCAAAACATATGAATAATAAGTGACTGCACTATGGTAATCACACTATGAAATGCTACAAACTTTAATATATAGATATATATATATACTTAATAATTTCATGAAATCAGTATTGGATCCAACTGACTTACTACATGGACAAAATTCTTCTAAATATTATTTGTGGTGTGCTGAAGAAATTTACCCTTAAAAATATATATATATTTTTTTTTTTAAGAAACATTGAACATTCTGGAACAAATGTATTTTTATTTGAAGAATGACCTAAAAGTTATTGTTATTTTAATTGGTTTCTTTTTAAACAGGCCCCCCACCCCCAAACAACAACAAAACAAAACAAAACTCAACATGAAGCTGGACTACATGAGGGTAAACTGTAATTATAGCTCAACCTTGTCAGCTGTACCTTGTTCTCATAATAACAAAAACACTTAACAATATTAACCTTGGATGCAGGGTACAGCTGACAGGACCACGAGGGTAAATAAGCTTACGAACACCCTCATGGCCTTGTCAGCTGTACCCCGCTCTCTTTCTGTTCCTGGCTGCACTGTGCCTCAAAGATAATTCTGTGAATATCAACTAAAAAAAAAAACACATATGTATGAGCACACAAATGTGACACAAATATTACTTTTATGAAAATGTATAACAAAGTATGATCAGATGCAATGAGTAAGCATAGTATGGGCCTATTTTATTCTGTGATATGTTGCAATACAATATTAATATCTGTATACAGATACAAGATATACTGAATATTTCATAGAATACATATAATATTAATATGTGTCCATCAGTATACAGTACTGATGTAATAGGTTGTACAGTACAGTAATAGGTTATTTATATCTAGTATACATTGATTTCAATAACATTATGGAGTACATTATATACACGTGTAAATGGAGAGTGTAAACAGCACTAAAATATTAAAAAGGCCACTATAGTACGTTAGGTTTTGTTTACTGTCTCTGTCAAAAAAATATATAGTTAATTGTACAGACTATTCGATCATTTAAACCTACTTGGAATCCCCACAATCACCGAAACACCTTTCCACGCATCATTCTTTTTATTTATGTCCCTGTACGTGGGCAGAGACATATCAAATAAAACTGGAAAATTGCTAACCGCAAGGATCAAGGGGCTGAGGAGAAGGATCACTTGCGCTCCACTCCTATTGGTTGTCGCTCGCGAAAATCGCTCTTCATTTGCATAAAGTTAAAAATTTCTCAACTTTGTCGCGTCGCCAGACACGCCCCATCTAGTCGTCAACGGTCACTGTCGCGCGTCTCGCCGGAAGTCGCCCGCTCACCATTGAAATGAATGGTATCGCGTCGCTTGGTCGCGTGTAGTGTGAACGGGACTTGAGGCTGGAGGCGGAGCTACGAGATTCTCACGCCAAGTGCTGCGGATGGTGAGCTGACCTGAGTCTCGACGTCCGGGAGCCTCCCCAGAGACAATGTAGGGCAGCGAACATCAAGCAGCGGCGGCGGGGCTGGAGGACTGGCTGAGCCTTGAGGTGAGATGGAATCTGACAGGTTGACGACAGGGTAGACACGGTCACTGGAAGGGTCTGAGGATGATGATGGTGCAGATGACGGGTGGGATAGGGTGGGAACCGGTGTCTCCTCAGAAGAATCCTTCAGCCAGTCCTCATAATCCGTGGATTGGGTCCCCTCGTCCGCAGATATCTTGGGCTCACACCCCTGGTCAGACTCCTGTTGTAGCTCCTCCTCCGGGGCGAGGGTCAGCTCTGTCCTCTCTGTCTCGGGCTCTGGCTGACGTGTCGCGGCGGGTGGTAGCTCTCCGTCTGCGGGGGGCACGCACAAGTACTCCACGGTCGAGGGTGGTAATCCGGGATCTGGGTCTGGCTGGGTGCTGGATCGGGGCTCTACGGTCTCCAGACACCTGACGACGGTCTCCATCCAGTTCAGGTTTCAGGTGTCTGGGAGGTTGATGTGATGATGGAAGTTGGCCAGATCCAGAACAGGGTCTTCAGGGTTTCGTCGTCGAGGGGGCTGGTGAGTGCGAGGGAAAAAAAATCTCTGGAAAAAGTCAAAAAGTTTTTGCTCTGCTGAGCGAGTTGGATAAAGTCAATGTTATCCATGTTTAGGTCCGGTATTCTGTCACGGGGAGGTTCAGGGAAGACGGAAGCAGAAGATATAATCCAAACGAGTTTAATTCACAGAACAGGCAGACAGGCAAACGGGTGCAACAGCGTGTAAAACACAAACAATACCGGACACTGAACAGAAGACAGGCAGGAACTTAAATACACAGTGATGATGATTACAAATGACAGGCAGCTGTGAGGGAGGTGATCAGTGTCCATGGATACAGATTTGTGGCGGGAAACTCAGACGGGGAACACACGTGGCAAAACAAAACAAACTGAAAGACAAACAGAAGCCTAATGGTGACAGTTTTATACCATGGTAATGTTATTAAAATTTTAATTTATAAACCCATCCATGAACATTATTTCTGCCTGAGTTCACGCTCATTCATGGCGTCATCAAGCTACGCTTATTATTGTTTTGAATAACGACCTCTAGAGGCAAAGCTTACATACTGTGCCTTTAAGGGAACATTTAATTTAATAATTTTACAAACATTAAGGTCCCCTTAATGTTAATGTTAGTGTTCTCTAAAGAAGTAGTAACATTTAAAAAATCAGGAATTGTCCAAATAAAACCTTTCAGGAAAAAACTTTTCATGCACTGTGAAAGAGATGTATTTGTGCTAACATTAAGAGAGCATTATTAAAGGCCAGATAACTTTGAATGAACGTGCTGTTAACGTTACTGGAATAATGTTCACAACTTTGAGAGAACCTTGCCAAAGCATTTCACAAAGCTCTGAGAACGCTCCCTGTTAGCTGGGTTAGTTTAAAGCATTCTGGGTCCCACTTTATATGAAGTGGCTTTAAGTACTATGTACTTACATTGAAATTATTAATTTGATACAATGGACTTATTGTGTACATACATGTTTTTACATTGTACTTATATTTTGAAAATACCTGCATGTAATTACAGCTGTAATTAATTTATGTAATTAAATTTGTAATTACACAGTTGACCCTTCCCTTACACCTTAACCCACCCTTAAACCGACGCATACCACCACACCTGACCCTAACCTTACCAGTATCACATCTCAATAGTAGCAAAAGTGTTTTACAATACAACCTAAACACAATGAGTACATTGTACATATTTTTCGATGTAAGTACATAGTACCTAAAGCCACTTAATATAAAGTGGGACCCAATAAAATAAAATACAAATCAGCATATATGAGTTATGACTGATATAGTAGGTTATTGTAGTCTTCTGTGAATTATTGGATAAACTCCTGAGCTTCTATTACAGTGTCACCTTTCAGCCTGTTGTTCTTGCCCTCTTTTAACGTGCTAGACACCAGACCTTGTCTGAATAGCTCAAAGAGATTTACAATGTATAGTCAAACAAAAAAGAGCTAAAACACTTGAGTGAGACCATTTTCCACAAAATTCCTTTGAAATAAATATGGTTTTAGCGAGTGTTCAGCTGGTAAGAACTCTGGCCTACAGTCTTTTGGGAGGGAATTAGTTTCCATTCTCTGTAAGTCCCACTAGATTTTTAAGCGACAACACCTCTGAAACAAGAGGAAGTCACTCTACGTTTCATTCTTCCTCAGAAAAGCCATTAATGCCTTGGAGAAGAAAATTTGGGGCACATACAAGTTGTGTGGTTTATCAAAGGGCATGTTACACACTGCAATCTGACTCTATTGTCTTTTGGCAAAGCAGGATCATCAGGCATAGACCATGTAGACAAAGAGTTTTCCACCAGACCTCCATCCTTTAGTAAACCAGTGAGATTGGGTTTCCCTGACTTCACTCCACCCTCTGATAGAAGAGACAGAAGCTGATTTTTAGCTACACAAGTCACATTTATGGATCATGTGATTGGTTCAAAAAGTTTGGAGTTCTCATGAGCAAAAATGTCAGATATCAAATCGTGCATTTAATTGACATGAATGCAAATGATAAAGGACAGCTCATTGACTGCTTCTGAGGCTACAGTCAGTAGCTGAATTTTCTCCTACTGTTGGTGGAAGCACTGCACCCTACTTGAGAACAGCTTGTCTTAACACAAACAGCAAAAAAAAATAAAAAATTGGGTGAGGAAAAGTACCTCCTCGTGGTGTTAAAATTATGTAAAGTATCCCTTTTATACACTGGGAGTGGTTTCTGACACAGTCAGTTACTTTCTAAAACCACACAGCTTTCTACAACCATACTGTCAGGATTCAGATAGGGGAGACCCAGATGCAGAATGAGCAGGGGAGTGAGATTTATTAACAGAAGTACAAGAGTACAAGATGGTGAGGAAGGAACAGTCCAAAAAGAAGGGTCAACAGGAAACAACAACAGGACAGCTGTGGGTGACTGCTGGAACCAACTCCATAGGACAACACGTTGAAGAACTACAGAGGACGTGACCAGGCCAGGTAGATGGTTGTGGTGAAGACAGGGCAAGGAACCATGAAGCAGAGATCTGATACTTGCTGCTGGAACCAGCAGGCAGGGAACCTCGGGGAGCAGACAGGAAACAACACAAGACAACAAGAGCAAAATAAAAACCGGCAAAACCTAGAACACCAGAAAACAATAAGAAACTAAATATAACTGGAGCAATAGCAAAGGAAAAATAAATTATATAAATGAATAACTGGAACTAGTAAACAAAGAAATAAAACAAGACTGTAACCTTGAAGACAAGCTAAAGAGAAAATAAATAAAAGATTAGTTCAACGCAAAAACAAGTGGTGAATCAAAAATAAAGCTAGGAGGAACTAAAAAATATAAGCAAAATAAAGACTAGGATTTGACTACACCAGTGTTTCTCAACCCTGCTCCTGAAGGACCCCCAACACTGCACATTTTCTTTGTCTCCCTAATCAAACACACCTGATTCAACTCATCAGGTCATTATCACATGGGGATATATATGATAATGAGCTGATGAGTTGAATCAGGTGTGTTTGATTAGGGAGACAAAGAAAACGTGCAGTGCTGGGGGTCCTTCAGGAGCAGGGTTGAGAAATACTGGACTAGACTAAAAATCAGGAACAAAGCAAAGACTGCAATAAAAAAGAATTTAAAGAAAATAAATATAAGGCTAGAACTGACAGAAACACTAACTGTAGCACTGACTGACAAGCTGAGCAATGACACTCAGACAAAGTTTGCACGTAACAAACCAGCAAAGACATGAGGGAAAGAGGCACAATATAAAGGGAACAGCACATGAGGATCAGGTGAAAACAATCAAGCAATGGAGGACTACACAAGGGGGCGTGGTAAAGGGAAACAAGGAGACAGAACAAGAGCAGGACATGGCAAACACAAACAAAGACAAAGCCTTGTGCTGACACACAAAACAAACTTAAGGCTGCTTTCACACTGCAGGGGCTTAATGCTCAATTCCGATTTTTTGAAAAAATTAGATTTTTTTGCAAGGCCATTCACATTTCCAATTAAATGTGACCTTTTGTGATCTCCTGTGTGAACGAGAACATGAATGTGAAATGACCCAGAAGTGACCCGCATGCGCAGAAGAGTACTCAACGGTCAACGACGTCCAAATATTAATTAAATCAGAAACATCGCTTCCATTCCATTGACTGGTCTCAGCATCGTCCGCCAGTTGTTGTTTATCTTCTCATTCCCGCCTACTTCAACGCAGAATTATGACGTTTATCGCATATCAATGACGTGCGGGTCGGATACATGCGACCTGGCCGTTCAGATTGAAGTCGCATTTCAAAAGATCGGATACATATCGAATTTGGACCACATACCCAAGTGGCCTGGGTCGCATTTGAAAAGATCGGATCTGTGTCGTTCAGACTGTCATGAAAAAATCAGACACAGGTCGCATAGGGGCAAAAAAAATCGGAATTGGGTCGTTTCAGCCTGCAGTGTGAACATAGCCTAGAGACATGAAACGAAGACAACACAGACAAGGCTGTCAGGGCAGAACCCTGACACATACAGCTTTTTACAGCAGATGCCGTTGAAAACATGGTAAGTCTATCCCTCACAGCCTAGCTTTCATACCTGTCATGGCGCTACTCTGAAAAAAGGTCTACATCAGCAAGAGTAATATTACAAGATAACTGTACTGTTACAGAAAATCACATTTTGTGTGTTATGAATGTAAAATGGACGTACTACAGGTACTTCCATCGCTCCAGTATCATTATTGTACAGTGACTTTATTACACATGTACATGTACTTACTGTGTACTTATTAACAATAAACTACGCATAATTACACGCAACTAACCCTATATCAACCCCAAATGCTAACCCAATAGTAATTACATGTTAATTGATATTACTCAGCACATAAATGTATAATTAGACACCTTAAAATAAAGTGTAACCATTTCTCTGTATGCAGAGATTAATTCTAATTCTAAAATGATAACTGAGAGACACAAAATCAGCAGAAAGAACATTTTAAGAAAAGAAAAAAAGTATAAGATTATTTTTTTAAATTGCAACATGTGGGTTATTAATCATCAGGAGTGACAATGATGGTGTGAGCAAAGCTGCGTGCTAATGAATACACTTGGATTATGAAATTGTGTTGGACTTGTTTTAATTTTCAAGATCTGAACATCAGAACCCTCTTCACATTAGATACATGCAAAGCAGGAACCAAATTCTTCAGAGATTTACTGGTCTGTACGTGATTTAAATCAAGCACCATGAAGCTACTGAAATGATAATAATAAAAAATCATGTAGCAGATATAATTTAAACAGAATGTATACTGTGTTTGTACACCCTGCAAACTTCGTTTCAGAAGACAGAAAATGGAAGGCACCACTCAGTGGGGGGTGGGGGAGTGTTATTTGTATATATATATATATATATATATATATATATATATATATATATATATATATATATATATATATATATATATATATATATATATATTGTACCCTGCCAGGGGACTGCAGATGTAAATTAGCCTGAGGCTAACTCTGGTACAATGCATCAAATGGTAACATTTATGTTTGAAATTGTACATGGTCCCTTTTCTTTTTCATAAAAAAAAGAAAAAAAAAAGTGAGGTTTCTCCGCCACGCTTCATTACAAGAGCAGAGGGCAGCGTGAACAGAGCCTCAGGGTGTAACGTGTGCCTGGCGTCTGCTGCCAGCGCTATCATCTCTGATTAGACTACACAGAGTTCAATGACACTTGCAGACGGTGATTGCGGTTAAGTCTTCACGTTTACGCACACAAATAGCCTGCTCCGGTCTGCACCTGCTCTTCTCTTTACACAAGGCAAATACTTGCAGGGGGACTGAAGGTTGTAGAGTTCAGGAGATACGGATGAGTAGAGAGAGTATCAAAGAGGAGGGGTGCTTTCCATTCATTCAATACATGGATAAATGTGCAATGACTGAGTGACTAGTGATTGAGTTTCATTCTCTCTGCAGTTGTGGAATGCATGTGAAAAATAACAGAAGAAAAAAGAAACAAGGATTTTGCTTTTATTAAGCTTTTTAATCATCATAAAATATTATGCAATTGAGCTTTTATTATATTTTTGATTAAATATGATGGAGAACCCATATGATTTTAATACAAATGTATTTATTTATTCATTCATAATAAAAAATCTACAGGCTTAAACATGGAAATAAAATAAAAACATGGTTTTGAAAAATTCTGAATCTGATTCTATAGTGATTAGTTATTCTGAATCACTAACCACAATGACCCATTAAACAGTCTAATGTTCTGAACTCCAATGGCTGTGATTGTCACATAGTTTGTAATGGCTGTGTTTGGTGTTATTGCAGAGCCAACGATGCATGAACAGATCTCACCAAACCACACTGTCACAGGCGGTTATGCTGTCTATAATCAATTCTCTCTTTTTTGAAGGCACAGTTACAATTACTTCAGCTCTGTTTTCACATGCCTCAGAAGCAACTGTCACATTAACGTTAACTGTTCAGTAAATGTCAAACGACATCTGTTAGATGTAACCCTGAAATTTTAAGGACTGAAGTTTTAAGAATCGTGTTTTTTTGTTTGTTTTTAAACTACACCGTATTCAGACCATGTTATGATTAAATGGAAAAAAAGGCCACAATTTAAGACATAAGGCTAAAGAGTAAATTTGACTAAACACTATTCAGGTGGTTAGAGAGGATTTTGAAAACATATTTGGATTGGCTCTCAATATGTCATAAAATGGAAAATCCACTCAGGACGTTCTGCAAAATATCCTGTTTTTGAAGAAAATCATACATATTTGGAATGACATGAGGGTGAGTAAATGATGACTTATGTGAACTAGTCCTTTTTTAATTCATAATAGGCACAATCCAGTATATCAGTCCATAACAATACTTATGACGTGTTAATCTGCAAAAATGTAATAAATAAATTGACATTGTCAAATAAAATAAAGCATAATTTTAGACACAAAACAGCTGAAATTTCTCAAAGAATATTTTATATTTCCGGTGCTCTGAATCCAGGTATCTCTTTTTTATATTACACATGAATGCACCCTCATAGGAAGAAGGAAGACAAAAGACACAAGATACGTATTGACTAGTCTTAATTATATGCATGGCTATAAGTTTGGGTTGGGTTGCTTTCCAACAGACTGGTTACTAACTCCACTCCTTTTTTTTATTCAAGAGGACAAATCTTTGTTCAGCAACAATACTCTTCTGATTTTCTTCATCACATTTCATTACAAGCATTCTTATATTCCTCTCTCTGGTCCAGCAGTAATCTCTCTTCTTATATTTAACTAATTGAGCACTCCCACTTTCAGAATTGTTTGACATTTCTTTAAGGGCTTAATCATTCTCACCCTGAAACCAAACGAACCAGTGTCTTTTTAAAAGATCCCTATGGGTTAGGAGTCATTAAACATATGTCTTATGTTTCATTTTAATCATCTTATACCCAACACCACACAAAAGCTCAATATTTCCCTTTAAAACATATCTGGTCTCAAAGAGCAATGAGCAGATGAAGTAAAACTGATACTGAGGAAAAACAAAGAGCTCTGGACCCGTGGAGAGATGTGCTTAAGAACCAGAACAATAGCGAGAGAATGAGAGGAACTGCTGTCATGATGGAGGCAGGAGTTGTGAATGGTGCTCCTGCTGTAATGAGGGATTAGGGAGGGATTATGATTCTTTATTAAGATATTTCTTATCCTTGTTAGACGGCCTCTAATGTCAGTGGATCGATTTCCCCTCTACTCACTGCCAGAGAAGAGAGAGAGAACATTTTGATAACTGTGCAAAAAAAAAAAAAGTTTTATAAAAACATGGTTCTTTTCTGAATATCTGTTTTGGATTTGCTTATCATGTCTGTTTTAAAATGATAAATAATATTGCAAAATTATAGATAATTGCTTATAGTAAAACAAGTGAAAAAATACAGTGTTTAAGATTATGCAATTATGCTTTTCAGACAAATGTGTATTTCTGAAACATTGTCATTCATCATTTTTTCACCGTCATGTTGTGTGGATATTTGTGAAACCGTGCTTTATGACTCTTTCCAATTATATTCTTTGTAGTTGTATATCAACATGGCAATCCTATTGCACATCTTCTACCCGCACTGGGCCCCACCACATGCTAGAATGGCCCTTTATATCAATGTGGGTATGAATAAACAATCCTAATTAGGGTGACAACTAATAATCTAAACAGAAATTTAATACTCCCTAATTTAGTCAATTAGTCAATTGAGTCAAAGACATATTGTTGAAAAAATATGAAATAAAATGTAGGGACTCTTTTTGGATTCTGTTCATTTACAAGAACTATCCGAACAAACCAATTCACTATTATGAATTTGGAAATTAGACTTCCCGAAGCAACAGAGAGAAAGAGCCATTTAAAGTTTAAAATTAGCTGATTTTTTCAACCTAACTTTCAACCTTTCTATTTCTACAATGTTGGTATGTAGATGAACAGTGTTTACTCTTTCTCTGTGTTACCTGGACCAATAAATTCCAGCTTGTCAGCAAAAGTCAGACTTTTGGCAGCTCCAGGGCTTTCGTGAAAACTACAGATTAGGCTATACTTCCACATTTGTGTATCCCGCCCACGGAAAGTTGGATCAACAACGGGTTATTGACAAAACAGTTATTGTAAGAGTAAGTTAATCACTGAAAATTGCATTGTACTTTGTCTGCTCTTTAAACAGCATTATGGTTGAACAATTGAAAAATTGAACACTATGGCAACAGCTTTCTTACCTGCCAATTTGCTTTGGGCAGAACTGAAGGAATGGCAGTTTTTTCTGTTTTTTTTTTTCCTGGATCCTTCATTGGAAACCGAAAATAAAACCCCCACTTAATCTTAACTCTTTGCATTCTTGCACTCAAAAATAATGCAAGTTGACAACATTATGACTAAAAGTGTGCTAAGTAGTTCCTACTTCCTGTCATGATTATGTTAGATTCATTGAGTTTTGGTTTGGTTCTGTTCTGTTTGCCTGTGCTCCCGATCCTTGTTTGTTTCTTTGGTTATTGATTACGTTATGCACCTGTCTCTAGTTCTGTTGATTAGCCTCATTGTGTTTTTAAGCCCTTAGTTTCCTTTGTTCAGTGTTCGGTTTCATCTTAGTTTGAATGTGGTTGTGTTATTCTGTTTTCTGGTTTATCTCCTACATGTTACTTTTTGATTTATTATTAAAGACTTTTTGTTTGTACTCCTTCGTCATTGTGTGGTCATTACAGCCACAGCCTGTGCAAAAGGACGCTCTTCGAAGAACACAAAAAGGACTTTCTAGATCTGCTCTCTCTGCGTATCTACACCAGCCTCAGCGAGTGGTCCAAGGCACGCCTGCCCATTGACGATCCTGTGGGGAATTTCACCGCCTATGTGGAGTGGGTGCTGGTCTGCGCTGCAGAAGAATATGTCACAGAATCCAGAGCCGACACCTGAGCCAATCATCGTCCTTGAGCCTGAGCTCAACGGAAGGTCTGACCAGGTGTGTGAGCTGGCAACATCATCCGTTCCTGTGGGTGTACTCATGGAGTATGAGGGGATGGGTTGGAGGGTCCTGCCCAGCTCCAAGTCTACTGTGTCTCCGCCGGTCCCGCCCAGTTTCAAGACTCCTGCGTCTCTGCTGGTCCTGTCTATCTTCAACTCTTCTTTGTTGCTGATTGTCCCACCAGCCTCCCTCTCCTGCCTCCTCTACCTAAGACAGACAGTTATTCGGCCCCACCTCCACTGGCCCCTTTCAGTTCCTCTGTGCCTTCTCTGTTTGTTCCCCTCTGCTGCACGGATCACCCTGGGTCTTCCGGTCTCCAGCTCCACCTTGGCATTGGATCCCCTGGCTTCACCTTGGGTCCACCAAGCCCATAACTCCACCTCAGCCTATCGACCAGTCGGCTCCACCTTGGCTCCTTGCTCCCTCAGCTTCACCTGGTACCGTTATCTTTACAGATCACAGGGCTCCCTTATCCCTCCGACTCCACCTTGGTGAGTCATCGCTCTGCCTACACTACAGATTTCCAGGACTTTGGCTGCACCACATCTCTCCACCCCTTTCGGCTCCATCAGGCTCCGCCTTCCCTTCGAGTCCACCATGGTCCTTGGTCTCACCAACTGTGTCTCAGTCCTCCGGCACCCTGGCTCCACCTCGACCACTTATCACCGTGGCTCCGCCTTGGCCTCCAGGACCTACGATGTCACCCGGTCTCCTCAGCTCCACCTGGGTCTCCAGCTCTCCTGGCTCCACCACTGCTGGTCGGATGTTTGACACCACCCTGACTCCTCCCATCACTTCCATGGGGCTTCATTATGGCTGTGCTCCGGGTCATCCCTCCCTCCAGCATCTCCTCCATGGTGGCTTCCTCTATCAGCTCCTCCTTGTTCACATCCTTCTCCAGCTCCATGAACACAGATTTGAATCAAAAACTGTTTGAATTTTCTGGTAAGATTTCGTCAAAGGTTTAACATACACAGGTAAATCATCGTCATTTAGGAATAAGATTGAGTAGATGTTTAAATCAAGATTACGATATTTTAATAAATTTAATTAAATGTAATAAGCATATATGAAGATTTTTAAATTTTTAAATTTAATTTAGTTTCTTAATTTATTGTTTCATCATGATTTACAATTGTAATTATTTGATATCTAAATTAAAATCTTGATTTGTGGGGAAGTATGTTATGGGCTTTTTTATTTTTCAACTGCTTTAAGGCCTTTTTAAAAGTTAACAAAGACACTGATTTTCTTTTGATTTCTTCTTTTATAAATTTTAGCCTATTATTTGTAGGAAAGCACGTTGTATAAGCCCTTATTGGCCTTTGGTTATTTTTAAAAAGGCAAGATACTGATGAAGAATAGAGGTTTTTGCAGTATAATTTCCATTTTTATGTTGATTTACAGTATATTGTGTGCTCAGTGTGTGTGATGGTAAAATGGGGGGTTTTACAGACATCTGGATGAGACCACATTGTCTGCTGGTATATTTACTGATCTGTTACCTCTTATCTCAGCCAAAATGACACTCACACAGGTGCCCAGGAGCAGGGCAAGCCATTCAGTCCTTTGAGTCAATATTTACCTCACACAACACAAGTAAATCCTAGAGGTGCTAACTTCACATCCAAGTCATAATCCCTTATACTAGTGTTTGTCTTCCATCAGAGTCATAATAATTATATCTGGGTTCATTTCTGCAGACAAAACTCTAATTTCATCAGCCAGGAAGGGTCCAAAACAGTCCAAAATCACTGAGGCAATAGATTTACCCTTCAGGGACAGTTTACAGTTTACAATTTACTGCAGATGTAGTCTGCTGATAGTTTGCATGTGTTTGCATAAGGGGAGGGGTGGACAGGATAGCGCGAATCAACTGTTAAGATATAGTGTGAGTTGCCTGCCAGGACGCATAGTAATAACAGATATGCCGTATGGCAAGAGATGAGGAAGAGTCCCTGGAGCACCCTCTATTTCTCACCTCAGGCAGGCCTTGAGACCTGTTCTTACACGCTAGCTGAGTTAAGGCTGTAGGGGGCTTAGGGCAGGTTGGGACAGATCTTCACTAGTGCTTCATATTGCTCTTAATCTTAATGCACGTCTCGTTGGCTCACAGAGTTTACATCACCTTCTTTGAGGTATTGAGTTAGAAGTTAGTGTTTGACACTTTTCTTCCAACAGTGTAGTGACACAAAGTTATATTTAGACCGTATAGATATTTAGGGAACATTATTGGTATTTCAAAAGTGTGTTTTTGATTTGGCTATTAAGGAAATATATAATACATTTGCAAAAATTCAAATGTTTGGGATAAGTAAGATTTTTTTTTTTTTAAGTGAACATTTTTATTCAGCACTGATACATTAAATTAATGAAAAGTGTCAAAAGACTTTTACATTGTTCTAAAAAAAACATAAAATCCTATTTCAAATAAATACAAAATTCTTTTGAACTTTCTGTTCATCAAAGAAATCTTAAAAAAATTAACATGGTTTCCACAAAAAAATATTCAGCAGCACAACTGTTTTCAACATTGATAATAATAAATGTTTATTGAGCACTAATCAGCATATAAGAATGATTTCTGAAGGTTCATGTGACACAGAAAACTGTAATGGCTGATGAAAATTCAGCTTTGCCATCACAGGAATAAATTACATTTTAAAATATATTTAATTTGAAAACAGTTTTTTTTATTGTGATAAAAAAAATAATATTATATTAGCCTAATATTACTTAGTTGTATATTTGCTGAGCATATCTTTCAAAAGCAATTAAAAATCTTACCGATCCCAAACTTTTGAATGGTGTGTGTCGAGACCATTACAGGCTGTAAGTGATAAGTGATTACAACGCAGCTAAATAAAACCATGAAGTTCGAGTGTGTAGTTGAATGTACAGTGAAGATGCATCAGGCTGGTGTTGTGAGGGAAGATATGGATTTATGGAGAGTGGCGCCATCATCTGGTGTAAAATTCATCACTAGTGAATAGCCACTAACCTAAATGCAATTAGTGAAGTTCTGCAATTAAAGATTATTTATAACTGAATGACAGTAAACAGGCCTACACATCAAACTGGAACAAACAAACAAAAAGATTTATTGTTAAAGCTTTTTTTTTTTTTTTTTTTGAAAGGACCATATTGGAAGTGGCTGCAAGCGGCATCCTTCTTCATTTTAGTGATAAAGTTATACTAGATAATTAGAAGATATTTTAAATAATGTTGGTAAGCAGACAGTTGACGGCACCCATTGACTTCCATAGTATATTTTTTGTCCTACTAAGGAAGTCAGTGGGGTCCATCAACTGTCTGGTTACCAACATTCTTCAAAATAGTTTATTTTGTGTTCATCAGAAGAAAGAAACTCATACAGGTTTGGAACACCATGAGGGTGAGTAAATGATGACAAAATTTTCATTGTCGAGTGAACTATCCCTTTAAGTGCAATCTTAAAGGTGCTCTAAGCGATGTCACACGTTTTTTAGGAGGAGGGAGGGTCTAGCTAGCCTCCGTTTTGTTTGACAATACTTCGAACGTCAACAAGAAGTGACGTCACCCAACATCACTTAGAGCACCTTTAAATAGGCCGAAATTTCTGAGAAGTACATAAATTAGCCTATTTATTTTTAGTTTAAAAGAACTGTCAGTAAGTGCATCACTGGTAAAACCTTGTAACTCCATTTGAGCTTGTTTTTGGTAAAAATGTTAATAATATGACACATGCAAATGCCTGACCTTATATAAAGCCACAATATCAACCTTGTGTTGAATTATAAAAAATAAAAAAATCCATTCCTGAAAAGTACACTTTATTAAACGAATCTGTACCATAAGTGAACAGCAGGGTGCGATATCACATAATAACATTGAAGTCTCAACTAGCTGAGTCTTTTGGTTAGAAAAAAAAGAATGTTGCAGGTATGACATCACTTTGTAAAACAAAACATGGAAGCCAGTTAGCATTTTAGCATTTCCAGTTCCATCATCACAAAGTCAATGGGTTTTTTGAATGGGATTTTGGTTAAATGGCTGAAATAAGGTCTGTGGTGAACACAAGCTCAAGACACTTTCATGTGATTTTTTAAGATGTTATGAGTCTTGAAAAAGGCGATTGCTAACAAGTGGCTAAATGGGATTGGAGAGGCTGTCAAGGAGATTAAACGTCTTCACGCCGAACAGGTAAAATCAGTCCACTTTAACAGCCTTGTTTTGCTTATAACTGTGCTCTTATAAACTATTCTAACTCAAAATTTCTAGGAAAATGTTTTTAGATAAAAACTAAGTTGCTGAAGCTTAGTGATGGTGATGGTGACGTTGACTTGGGAATGTGGTGTAGCTCGTTTATAGCCTAACTTAGCTTTTTACTTCTGGCGACTGCATTTAGGCTTCACAATTCATCAAAGTTGTGCTTATCTGTGAAAAATATCTTGATGGACAAACCGTGTAAGTATCATAAACTTTTATTGATCGCAGAGCTTGTTTTTTGTGATAATCCAAAAGTCTATAGGAAAAGTCCTATTGGGTTTTTGTCGAGGGAACCAGTGTGATGCTAACTGCTGATTGGCCTACAAAGTGATGTCATACCTGCACCACTCTGTGTGGTTTAAAGGGACATTGTGTAGGAATTTCTCCCATCTAGCGGTGAAATTGTATTTTGCATTCAAACAAATTGTGCTCTCCAGCGCCTTGCTTTTTCAAATGCGTGTTGCATCTACGGTAGCTGTTATGTACCAAAAAGCTATGACAGGATGTCTTCTAATAGCACTTCTAATAGCACGAAGTTTTCCTTCGGGTGTTATTTCAAACAAACTGCAACTTGACACAACGAACAAACGAAGGTTACAGTATGAATAACTGACTGACTTGCCGGGGCAGTGACAAGCGTTTCTGCTGCTTTCAGTTACGTGACGCTGGCTCTGAATGAAAACCTGTTGGCCTATTACTTTTTGACCCTCTCTGCTATTATAGTTTTTCAAGATGGCGGAACGACATGGAAGCCTCCGTGGACCCACCCGTCACATGTATATAACGATAATAAATTCTTCGTTTACGAGGATAAGTCAGATAATTGGCAGAGGTATTTGTACACCATTGAGGACATATTTATGAATAAAAATATTGATTTTAGATAATAAAATACCTAAAAAACTACACATTGTCCCTTTAAGGTAAGCAAAGACTAAGGTAACACTTTATTTCGATAGTCCACTTTAGACATTCTACTAACTATAAGTAACTTTGCAGCTACATGTCAACTAACTGTCATTAGAGTATTATTAGACTGTCTGCTTAATATCTGCTAACACTTTATTTTGTTGGTCCCCCAACAGACACTCTACTGACTATTAGTAACTTTGCAACCCTAACACCTAACCATAACCTAACAGTCTACTGAAAGTCTACTACACTCTAATGAGAGTTAGTTGACATGTAGTTGAAAAGATACATATAGTTAGTAGAATGTCTAAAGTGGACTATGGAAATAAAGTGTAACCAAGACTAAATATTGCTTGATCCTCTGCATTTCACAAATCTTATTATGCTTTATGTGCTACATGCACAAGGTTACAAAATAGTGTAAAGTGCTTTCACTGCTGTACTCCTTGATGTAGAGCTGGAATGAATTTAGAGAAATGTTAACATTTCATTAATGACAATAAAACTGCGCAGTACCTATCAAATTTGTAGCTGATGTGTAGAAGAGCTTTGCCATTCTATCATTATTTACTTCATGTTGAAACCCATCTCACTTATTCTGTAACCCATAACATAAAACTGGATAATGTAGTGGTCACTGTTGTTTTCCATTGAATCAGACCAAATGATTCATTGAAAAGAGCCGACTCAAAAGAATATTTCGTTCATGAATCAGACTTCACTACTTCTCTCATGAACTCTTATAACTGTGACAAGGACATAAGCTAGAACTGAAGATTTCCAGTGAATAACTTATGGCAGAAGAAGGACAGGAGTCATGTGGACTATTTTTATGATACTTTCATGGTAGGTTTATGTCCTTTTGGATACTTGAAAGCCTCATAAAAGCCACTGGGAATAAAGAGCCAACGAATCAGAAGAGAAAAAGAGAAATATTGGATTCTGTAACCCAGTTTCCCAAGAAGACAGAGCTTAGTTAAAGAAGCATAAAGTTCGGAGCATAACTGCCAGTCCTCTTTATCTTTTCCTAGACCACTTGACGTGACTAAACTGCATTCAAGCTGACCAAAGAGCAATGTCAATTTATGTAATCTGATATTACAAATAATAATAATAGTATCATGAAATGGGTCTAGACTTACAGCATCTGAATCTGAATGTAATTTACAGAAACTCCTCCTGACATACTGAGCGTTAACATATCTTTGAATTAAATGGTTGATGGATGATCTGGTGTGAGGTGGAAAGCCATGAGTGCTTTTTCAGCAAATGATTCTATACCTGCTGCATTTCTGAAGCGATAAATAAAAGATTGCTCTTGCGCTCCTTACAGTTATGAAATGCTTCAGTAAATTGTCCCTCATGTGGAATAATGGTAAAGGTGTGCTCAGTATCACCCTGTTTCCTCTCTTCTCCTTTCTGAACAACTCAGTATCACAGCTATATGTATTATGGGCTAATGCACATGTTTCCAGTCTCCTGATGTTTACAAGTCTTCGAAGTTACATTTATAGAATGATGAACCAAAGAACATTGTTTTTTTGTTTGTTTTTTTAGAATCTAAAATTATTTTTAATCATTTATATTTTTTTGTGCTTTTAGCCTTTTTTGTACAGGACAATTTTTATCTGCAGGGCATTTATCTGCAGGGCAAAAAAATTGTTAGGAATTTACAGGAGGAATTTAAAAATGTATTTTACAATAAATCACTGTAGCCAGAAATGTACGGTGAAGTCAATGCATACTGAGTTACAAATTACATTGAACCAACAGCAGAATGATGCTGACACCACAGTAACTTACTGCTCTTGTTTTACCATGATTTTACATTATAATGTTGTATTTAATCATGCCACTGTAAGAAATGTAATTCTTTACCACTGTAATTGTTTTGAAGTCACCAATATGGTGATTAGTGATCTCTCACCAATATGGTGATTCCACGAACGCGAACTGTCTTTGGTGAAAGTGCCTTTAAAGTTTTTGCAACTTTTTCCTGATATAAATTGCAGAATCAGCTAAAATTTGACTATTTACTGACAATGAACCAGTTTAAAATTAGGATAAAAGACTATTTCAGTACTAAATGCACATGTGCTGTTACTGAGCGCAGCCGGTGATTATGTTGAGATGATGTTAAATTGCCAAATGTCTTTTTCTGTCAAATGTTTGTATTTTATTTTATTATTTTTAATATGGAACTACTATTCTGCTGTCTTGGCCAGGGACTCCCTTGAAAAAGAGATTTTGAAAATCTCAATGAGATTTTTTCCAATAAAGGTAAAATAAATTAGTGTTCCGTTTGCTTGCGGGATCTTGGTCCTTCTGTGTTCATATTCAAATTTCGGTTCTAGCCAAGTCAGAAATGTGACAAATAAAAAACATATGTTAAATTGATGACAAGCTAGAATATGAAATAGATCAATTGATTCTTACCATGATTACTAAGATGTTTTAGTATTATTTAAGCAGGAAGATTTACCAATAACTTATTTCAAATTCATAACTGTTTGTAGATGGATCTTTCACAATAGTGAACCAACTGCTGAGATTTGTCTTTGAAAGATGACACCTAATGATGCACAGACATCAATACTTGACATACAAAAGACAACACTCAATAAATAATGAAAACATGTATATAACACAGATAAAACCAACATGAATCAAGAAACTCCTCAGCATAATCTATTCACTACATGCTGTGTACCTTCAAAGCACATATGCACTGTAGAAAAACAGTAAGATGTTGTTTGTTTACAGTAAATTGTGTTTTCCAATACTGTAAGCTCACAGTAAAACCGTGTTTTTTTTTTTTTTTACAACTGTACTTTTTAGTGCAGTTAGATACAAGAAAAGACCTACTGTGAAATTACTGTGAAAGTAATGCAAAATGCTACAGTAAAATTTAACTTGTAATTTAATTTATGGTGAAAAATGGTTTTGAACAAAACAAATGAAATTTTATTTCTAAATGGTATAAATAATAATACCGGTAGTAATAATAATAATTATTATTATGATTACAAATGTATTTATATGCATGCAAACAATGCAAGATTATAAAAAATGTAAAGTGTAAATTATACAGGGATTACAAAAAGCAATCTGTAATCCCTGAAATATCATATGTTTCAGTAAAGTTATTGCAATTCAATTGGGTTGCCCCAAGATTATGATTAGGCTCAAGATTTAAATCATAATCTAATAATTTTGGAATTACAAACAGATTTCATCTCAACTCTAAAAACTGTCTGCAGGCGTATTGCTTTCAGTGTGGCTGGAGGTCACTTCTTCTTCTTCGGTGCACTTCAAGCTCTGTCTCTCCCACAGAAAAGTGACAAGGCTGCCTTGTTCCTCATCAAATATATATGCACTTTGTCTTCTAACACATTTGCATAGTGAAGCTGCAAAAATACCTTTCTCTGTTCTTGCGGGGCAGTCAAAATGAGTGGACCGCATAATCCACATCCACCAGAATTTGCTCAGCTGGCAGAGCAAATGACATCACTCGGTTTTTCTAAGAAAGCACATCATGTTTCAAAATTCTCTCGCTGTCTTTTTCTTCCTGAAGGATGTCCTGAAACTCAGTAAGCATGAAATGATTTAATGAAAAGTTTCTAGTCATCAAACACAGATCCTTACTATGGTTTTTCTCCTTTTTCCATCTCAAAGATGATGACAGCATTGTAAAAATGATAATGACAATAATGTCAGTAAGAATTGACAGAATAGGTTCACTGAATATATTTAAAGGTCTGTCTTTGTTTATATGATTGGAATGTATTTACTACCACTGATTCCCTATTTGAAGCCCTTGACAAACCTAAATAGAGAAAATAACTGTTTCAACAGCATCATTATATCACTGCATCTCTCCACATTTTTCATGTAAACTGAGTCACATTCTGACCGTGTGTTCCTCTGAGCTGTTGGGTTAGTACATGACAATCTGATTTAATTAACTAGCCATATGAACCTCCCTCTGGCTCATGTGGCTAAAGTTAATTAAATCAGCTTGTCATGTATTGAAGAACAAGCATTGCTTTTGACAACATTAAGACTGAGAGACTGACATAAACAAATAAAATAAAAGAATAAAATAAAATGTATTTTAGGAATATAGTAAAATGAGTAAGAGAAATGGGGAGAAATGGTGCAAGAAGAAGAGCAAAGAGCTGGCAAGGAGAATAATGAGACTTGCATAAGATAATAAGTCTACTGCTCCGAGACACGAAGATTGAGGATCCAAACGCAGTATTTATTGAAAGGGTAATCCGCAATCAAAGTGCAAAAACAGGCAAAGGTCAAAACACAGGCAAAGAATCCAAACATATACCAGGACAATATCACAGGCAGACAGGGTACATCCAAGAAACAGGCAACAGGGTCAAAACCAGGGAACATATAATCAATGGAGTGCACAAAAATGCAATATGGACACATACAAGACTTCGCAATGAATGACTGAGTTGACCAGGCTTATATAGGGTGAGCTAATGAGGTTAATGAGACACAGCTGACAGCAATCACAAATGATGAGTCCGGGCAGTGAGTTCTTGGAAATGTGGTCCATGTGTGAATGGCAATGAACAAGAGGGGACCAGAGGGGTGGACAACCAGGGCACTCCAGCAGGTGATTGTAACATAGCCCCCTTCCCAAGGAGCAGCTTCCAGACGCTCCTAATGTGGTCAGTGAAGTCCGGGAGGGAGGCGGAGCGGAGGCAGACCAGGTGGAAGGTCGGGTCCATGGAATGGAAGAGAAATGTAAGACGAAGGAATAGCAGGAAACCAAGGTAGATCAGGCAGGACATGTGGCCAGGGTGGCGCAGGCTGGGCAGCAAGGGCTGAAGACCACCACGCCGGAGCAGAAGACCACCACAACAGTGTAGACTGGATTAAAGACCCCCACAACGGAAGCTCACCAAGGCGTAGTTGAGGACCACCAAGGTGGATCAGTTGGAACCGATGACAACCACGGTGGAGCCAAAGACCCCCAAGGCAGATCTGGTGGAACTGGAGACCACCATAGCGGATCAGGTCGAAACTGAAACACAGAGCACAGAGAGGTTAGGATTGGCCTCGAAGCAGACTGAAATCTCAAGGACAACCTCTGTGGTCGTATCAAGTAAGACAAGAAACTCTGGGATGACATTCATGGTCGCATCAGGACATGGGCTGGAGCAGGCTCTGGAGCAGACTCATGGTCTCTGGATCAGACTCATGGTCTCTGGATCAGACTCATGGGCTCTGGATCAGACTCATGGACTGGAGCGGGCTTTGGAGCAGACTCATGGGCTGGAGCGGGCTTTGGAGCAGACTCATGGGCTGGAGCGGGCTCATTGACTTATTATTAATAATAATACAAATAAAATAATTCATTACATTTATATTGCGCTTTCCTCTGCTCTCAAAGCGCTTTACATGGAAGGGGGAATCTCCTCAACCACCACCAATGTGCAGCATCCACTTGGATGATGCGACGGCAGCCATATTTCGCCAGAACACCCACAACACATTGGTGGAGAGGAGACAGAGTGATGAAGCCAATTAGTATATATATATATGGGGATGATAAGGAGGCCATGATGGACAGAGGCCACTGGGCAAATTTGGCCTGGATGTCGGGGTTACATCCCTACTTGTTTCAAAAGATATCCTGGGATTTTTTTGTGACCACAGAGAGTCAGGACCTTGGTTTAACGTCTCATGCGAAGGATGGTACTCTTTGACAGTATAGTGCCCCGATCACTACACTGGGTGTTAGGACCCACACAGACCACAGGGTGAGCACCCCCTACTGGCCTCACTAACAATAAGTGAGGCCTTCTAGCAGCAACCTGGTTTTCCCAGGAGGTCTCACATCCAGGTATTAACCAGGCTCAACCCTGCTTAGCTTCAGTGGGCAACCAGTCTTGGGCTACAGGGTGATATGGCTAATGGCTGTCATACACAAAGAGTAGAGTGTGGCTCAAACACAAAATGGTCATTGCCATAACAGGGAGTGCAAATGACAGTGGGACCACCTCTGAGACCCCCAGACTTGGTACCACTGCAGAGATGTCAGCTGCTCGTACCGAAATTAGCGGTGTGTCCTCCAGACTTTACTCCAGTCTCAAACGCCTAGGGACTGCCTTAATGACTTCATGTGAAACGTGCATGACGACGGGGAACACTGATGTGGCATCCATGATGGCTGGAGGCTCTGGTGTGGCATCCATGATGGCTGGAGGCTCTGGTGTGGTGGCCATGTTGTGGACAGGCTCTGGTGCAAGGACAACCAGACAAGAAGGTACTGAAAGTACAGGGCCAGCGACCATCAGGACTGGACATGTTGGCAATCGTAGTAGGCCAAGCTCCGCTTTATCTAATAAAAAATAAGAAAAATACAATAAAGATGATAATTAAACTAATAAATTAACTTTATTTCTGCACCTTTACCAACTGTATTTTCTAGCATTGCTGTAGAACACATGAAGCATTTAATTTAATTTAGTGGTGCATTGAAATATCTGACAAGACATGAACTAGCAACTCATTGGTCTGTTATTACACAAATAAAAATTCATTTTTTTCTTTTCTAGTTTGATGCTGAATTTACATTTACTCAAGGAGTTTTTTTTTTTTTTGGTTACACTTTATTTTGATGGTCCCTTCAGACATTGTGTTGACTCTACACCTACATGTCAACTAACTCTCATTAGAGTATTAATTGAGTATTAGTAGACTGTTATGGGTAGGGGTATGGGTTAGTAGAATAAGGGGTTAAGGGGTAATAGTTGACACACTTGTAGAGTTACTTATAGACAGTTAAATGTCTGTTGGGGGGGGGGGGGGGGGGGTGCGTCAAAATAAAGTGTTAAGCAGATGTTAAGCAGACAGTTTACTAACACTCTAATGAGAGTTAGCTTACATGTAGGTGCAAATTTACTTACACTCAACAGATTGTCTAAAGGGGACCAAAATAAAGTGTTACCTTTCTTTTGTTTTAATCTTACAGAATGGGGTTCAGCGACAAAAATCACAGTCCCAGCATTCTAACATGTATTATCCTTCTCATCAATCTGTTAATTGTTTTTTGTCTCATTTGCAATATCATCTTTTTTTTTTTATAGACTGATATTTGTCATGCAACAATACACTATCATTTATGTCTCTCTACATACACGTGTCAATACAAACTCTGTGTATATTCATGCAATCAGTTTTGTTCAACATTTCACCCCAAATATTCCAGTGGATAGAAAGACGCGGATGCTCCGGTGGGAATTCTGAGAGCAGCTTTTGACACAGGAAAAGAAGAGAGGCAAAAGAGAAAAATAACCTTGCCTTATACACTGCATCTTTACTTATGAATTTATCATGACCATGTCCGTACAATACACTGGAATCTCAGCCTCCTTTAATATTTGAAGGTTTAATAATTCATATACTAAAATATGGTTTTCTTCACTCTCCAACTATCTCCTCTTAGCAGCACTCAAAGGGGTCCAACAGGAGTAACGGTAAGTCAGTGGCAGGAAAGAGTTTAAAGTGGGACTAAAAGTCAGAGTGAATGTTTGAGAGTGTGAGTGTGTGTTTGACAGAAAGAAAGGGGAAGTACAAGAACTGCACATTTTGCCAAATAATTAGGTTACTTGCAACTTAAAAATTAAAAATTAATTAACTGGTAACACCATAGTTTAGGGTCCAATTCTCACTATTAACTAGCTCATGCATGTTACTAGGCTTTTGACTGTTTATTAGTAGGCTACTTATAAAGCACATATCAATGCCTTATTCTGCATGTCCATATTCTAGCCTACATCCCTTAAATAAACTTAACAACTACCTTATTAACTAATAAGCGTAATTAGGAGTTTATTTAGGCAAAAGTCATAGTTAATAGTGAGGATTTGACCCTAATCTAAAGTGTGACCATTACATTTTTCACACTTTGCATCTGCAATTTAAAGGAGCAGTTTGCTAGAATCACAAGAATAACAATCTACAGAGCATGTATGATATGCCACTGTTTACTACACATTCTCTGTCAAAACTAGATCATCTTAAGTAGGCATCAGAATCAAGTAATATAGGCCAAAGCATAAATCTCTAAAGGATATATCTTGAGTATATCTTGTCCACAAACCAAACAAACCAGTCTGTAGCTACAGAAAAGTCCAAATCCATATTTAAAGAATGTTGCAAGCGATATTTACCATACAAAATACGTACTTTTAATAAGGTTTCGGCAATATCAGTGGAATCGCAGACTGCGCTTCACACTAGTGAATAATCGTGTGATCAGAGGTTGACACACACACACTGAGATGTGGGACGTGACTCCAGCGGACGCTCTTCTCAAAGCTCTCAGTGCTCATAAAGTCATCGACTACATGTTCAGTGATATTTTCTATCTATTATAGAAAGTTTATTCCGTCTGGATATGTGACCTCGTAAAAGCGATTTTTTGTGGTAGTTTGTGGGTAAATTCGCCGGATGGGTTGGACAAGTGCCATATGTTCTGTAGATACCATAATGTGAGTATACAATACATCTTCTGAGTAAATGCAGTTTAATTTGTATTTATGTGACAATTATATTATAAAAAATGTAAACATTTGTATGTTAATAAGAATATTATTTCTATGGATGGCTTATATGATTATCGACACAGAAAAATATCGATCAGAAAATCAAGAGATTATATTAATTTACAAGATATGGTATATAGTTCAGATTTGATACTTTGAAATTGATAAATGAATTGAGTTCATAGATTATTGTAATTTGGATTAAGTTGTCACTAATTTATATTCCTTCTGTTTAGTCTGAATTGTATATGATTATATATTATGATAGGGTGTTATTAAAATTAGCCTAGCTCTATTTGTTGTCAGACCTGAGGAAAAGATTTTCGCGTTAATGTTACAGTAAAAGTTAAATATTCCTAAAGTACCTTAGACATCGTGTGTTGTTGGTTGTTAACTGATGATGACCTTTAGATTTAGTTATATAAAGCTTTCCCAGTCATTTGTGCAAATGGGTGAGTTTATTTGGGCTTGAATGAGTCTCTGGCCTGAGGTAGTCTAAATCCAAACACTGTCATCAAATCTAAAAGTCTTATTGAGGGTCCCTTTCTGATTCACTTGTGTCAAGTTGTACCTTCATTTGCATTTTACATAGACAGATACAGGATTATTTGTTACAGAAAACAACACGACTGACTGAGTTGTGGTCTAATTGTGACTGAATAACCTGAGCTTTGTAAATGTCTTTGGACTGTTACATATCGTCATTCCTTAGACATCCTGCAAATTGTGCAAATGTGTTGGGAAAAGAATTTACTGCATCATTGATCCGTTTATTATTCCACTGTTGTTGCATGTGTTTGGATATTTTTTCATAATTACTGAATTCATAATCAAAGAGCATGAAATAGGCATCAGATGTACATGTAATTTCAACAATAGCTAGAGAGAGAAGTAGTGCTTTAGGTTCATGGTAGTTCTAGACAGATATATGTGCTGATATTTTAGCACATATATTGTAAGATTATAATTTTCTGTTAAAATAATATTAGCGAATATTATAAAATGTTTATTGTAAACATTTTGGGGTTGGTAAAAATTTTAAATTTTTTGAAAAAAGTCTCTTCTGCTCACCAAGGCTGAATTTATTTGATCAAAAAACAGTAAAAACAGCAATATTGTGAAAATATTATTACAATTTAAAATATATTATATATTTAAAATATAATAAATTAAAAATAAAATATTATATTATATTTTTCAAAATATAATTTATCCCTTTAATGTCAATTTTTAGCATCATTAATTTTTAGTTTTCAGTGTCATATGATCCTTCAGAAATCATTCTAATATACTGATTTGCTGCTCAAGAAACATTTCTTATTATTATCAATGTTGAAAACAGTTCATTTTTGTGGAAACCATGATACTTTCCCCCCAGCATTTATTTAAAATAGAAATCTTTTGCTAAATAAAAGTATTATTTTCTTTCGAAAAAAATCATACTGACCCCAAACTTTACAAAGGTAGTGTATTCCAGCCATGTAAAAAAAAAAAAAAAAAAAAAACACCATCCTATATAACCATACCCAGTAGCTTATCCAGGATTTGTACTGTATATATGTCAGTCTTTAAAATAAGCAAGGCACCCCCCCCAAACCCCCCCCCCCCCCCTAAAAAAATAAAAAATTCTTTGTGTCTCTGTTTTTTGTCTTTATGGTAGCCCAGTTTGTTGATGGAGAGGATTTCGAATGACAGCCGGCACAGTGGTCATCACAGGTGGAATTTTAGCTGCAGTCATCTTGCTAACTATTGTCACAGTTTTGTGTTACTGTAGGCTGCAGGTAATCCTCCTCTACTGCTTGTCTCAATAGTAACTCCCTCTTCTCTCCTATCTTACATACTGAGTGTGACGTCTCACTCTGCCCATTAGTATTACTGCTGTAAAAGAGAAGAGTCGGAGGAGGGGGAGGAGGAGGCTGATGTCGCCAAGTCATCGCCAAGTCCACCGCGCCAACCCAGTCCACCCGAGAGTCCACTGAGCCTTCGACATTTCCCCGAATACGCATCCTCCAATCAGCTGCTAATGACTGCAGAGCCTTTTGAGCCCAATGGACCAGTCAGCTATCCTCAGTACACTCCGCACATGCCCTACAAGCCGCCCCGCTCGTACACTTTCTGCCCCTCCTGCTCGGGGTATCTGCCGCTGTACATGAGCCCACAGGAGAGTCTGCGCAATGGAGGTGGCAGGATCAGCTACAGGACTCTACAGCAGGATGAATTAGACCTGCCAATGGATACGCCCAGCTTCCACAAACTCAACCTCATCCGCTCGGTCACCATGCAGGAAGTGCTGACTCATCACAGCATCAGCACGGATGTGTAGCACCTCATATTCACCTCAAATATTGTGTGGTTCACATTTGTTATGCTGCTTTCTGTACCCAGTGCTCCATTTTATGTCATTAGATCCAATACATCTACTTTTTATTTATTTATTTATCAGGATAGTCATGTGCACTGTAAAGAAAACAGAAATCCATAGAAAAACCGATAAGGCAATTATGGTTAAGTTTGCTGACATTTCCTTATCTCCTCCTAAAAGAAAATTAAAGGGTTCTGTTAGGCAAGAACCTTTTTGATATAACGGGTTCTTTAACATTGACTCAAGAACCGATACAGAACCACACAGAACTTTTTTTCTTAAAGTGTAAAACAATACAATCCAATGCGTAATTCAAAATGCGGGTAAAACACCTGTGAAAAATGAATATAGAAAATTCCCTCCTATTAACACGGTACATTGTTTCCTATTTTTACAGACTTTTCTTAGACTGTGTAATAAAAGCATTTGCTTTATTATTCATAATGTTCCACTCTTCATATGCAACTTATTAATGGGGCTTTTTATTGGCACGAGAACTGGGGAGTAAAATTTTGATATCTTTGATATTGTTTCACATTCATTTGTCTATCACAGATATTTACTGCTGTACTGAAATATACGATTAAAAGATATATATGGTTGGTATGATTTGGTATGATTAAACTGAAATGGTGTGGATGTACAAGTTGTGAAATGATAATATCACCTGCGGTCATAGTTTTACATGTAGGATCGTGAATTTGTGTGTCTGTCTGTGTAATCTATTTAATTGACTGATTTTATAATTGTCTGCATTCTTATCTTTCTGTGTAGTGCCACTCACTTTGCATTGATTTTGATCCAAAATAACTATGAAGTCACCTGAATTATGATCTGTTATTGTATTTTACCTTTTCGTTTGTTAATAAATGCGAGATTTGTTAATATTAACAGTTGTTGTGTGACAATTTAATAAGCTGTTATGATGTCATAAATGAACATATTTAACTGCACATGCTTATTGCTGGCCAGCAGGTGGCAACAGTTTATGTGCAGGAAAACGGGTCTATCCATACTTTAGTAAATTAAAACATTAAACGAGACAAAGAGTGTGTCTGTTTGTGTATGATGGCAATTTCCACAGATGAATCTTAATGAAAATTACTGCTGTTTTTTACTCCCTAAAACTGCTGAAATGTTTTGTAATCTTGATCAACTTATATAAAAAGTAATTTACAATGGGGTAATGTTAACTAAAACTATTTTTTTTTAAAAATCATTACTTAAAATAAAATAAACATTACCAAAATAATATATATATATATATATATATATATATATATATATATATATATATATATATATATATATATATATATATATATATATATATATATATATATATATATATATACATTTTTCCATTTAGTTTAAGCTGAAATACTAAAATAACCAAAACTAAAAACTAAAACTTAACACAACTATATGACAAAAAAAGACAAAACAGAAAATATAAAAATAAAATATAATTCAAAGAATAAACAAAAACTATAATGATACTGAAATAGCACTCATTAATGTAAAGTATTATATTAATAATTATATGCTTTTAAAACCTATTAAAAATAAACAAAAATAAAAACCCACAGCATTTTCTTTGGAGTATAATATTTATTATTTAATATTCTGAGAGGTACACAACTGTTTTTCTATAAGAAATTTCTATAAGAAAGACACAACTGTCTTTTGTACTTGAGGTAAGGTAGTATACAATATATGAGGTTTATTGTGTCTTAATGAAACAATATATGAATCAGATACATTTTCAACTATAGTATGTTCAAGTGTCAGGACTCACTCAATGACAAGGGTAAAATGACTTGGGTATGTCAAGTTCTGCTAAATCCATTGTCAACTAAAATCAAATGATACAAAATGAATTATTCGGACACATACATATCAGAGAACCCAATAAAGCTACTGCTCTAACCAATAAATTAACATAAGCCTAGGTCTAGCAATAGTTAAACTGGATAAAAGTAAACAGTAGAGTGTTGAAGCCAGCAGTGGCTTGAGGGTAAGCCTCTTTGGATATACAGTACTAAAATCAGCCATCTTCAGCTGCCAGATAATAAATGTCCAATAAAACCTGACGAATAATAAATACTTTTATGACATGCAATATAATCCTCTGAGCAATAATCAAATAATTTAATATTTCCTTACGGCATCCCACAAACACAGGACATTGTCATGAAGTAGGTATCATTTTGTAATACTGGCAGTAATGCAGTTTTTATGGAGCTAGTTTAAGATATAACCAAATACTGATTCAAACTTCCCTTGCAGAAATCCTCAAACAAGCACAATGCAGATGACATGAACAGATGAAAACCTGAGCATTGGGGTCTAGCTAGGAAGCTCGAAGATTACGGCAAGAATGGCAACAGGCCTTGCTGTAATACCAGTGACTGCACAAATTCACCTTCAGAGCCAGCGTGCAGTTGGTGGTGGGACGATCCTGGCAGTTTTCATCTGAGGAAGCATTGAAGCAGTTACAATTCATGTTATTTAAGATTTCTTTTAGTTTCAAAGTGCATATTTTTACTAAAGTGCATATTTCATATATATTAAATATTAAAATGTTATATATTAATATTCTATTTTATTATATTTTAAAATGTAATTTATTCCTGTAATGTCAAAGCTGTATTTTCAGCATTATTACTGAATCATTACTCAATGTCTTCAGTGATCCCTCAGAAATCATTCTAATATTCAGAATTGGTGCTCAAGAAAAAATTCTTATTATTATCAAAGTTTAAAACAGTTTTCACAATATTTTTGTGGAAACTGTGATGCATTTATATATATATACTGTATATATTTAACTGGAAAAAATAGCAGAATAAAGATTTAGAACAATGTGAGGGTGAGTGAATATTGACATTTAGTGTGAACTGTTTCTATAAGGCACACCTGGAGGTTCGGTGGGGCAGGGCTGGAGTGCACAGGTCTGTTTGTTAACAGGTTTGGTCAAAGAGTCACATCCACGAACAAGCTCTCTTCCCTGGTAACACTTCACATCTCTCATTCGCACACCAACACCACAAGTCTTGGTGCACTGAGAAACAGTTGAGTACAAGCAAGAGAAAAGAACAGTGAATTACACTTAAACTTGGGAGCCTTAACTGGAGAAGAGAGACTTGAAGAGAAAATCGGTATTTTAAAAACTAGTGAACGTCTTGGTTAGTTCTGTAACCCTGGTTCCCTGAAAAGGGACCGAGATGCTGCATTAGAATGTTGATGACTCTATAGGACCGCTTCAGCATGATTGCTTCTGAAGCACGTGTGGAATCACTCCAATCTCATTGGCGAAACATCATCCCATGACGCATGACGGCGTACTGCGGAAGCTATAAAGGATAACCGGACCAAACATTATCAGCTTTTGTTTAGCTGAAGTGAGTCGCTCACAGCCATACCGAAAGTATGGCAAGGTGACACAGTGTCTCATTCCCTTCTCAGGGAACCAGAGTTACAGTTGTAACCGAGACATTCCCCTTTGAGGGAAATCAATGCTACATCAGAATGTTGGCGCTATGGGAACGTTCATACCCACTATACCATAGTGACAAATGTCTGTCCTAGAGTGAATCATGGTGAGCACAAGCTTAGGACATAAGAATCTGAGATCCTGGAGTGGAATCCAAATCCAGGCTGTAGTATCTGATAAATGTGGAGAGGACCAGCCCGCATCTCAACTGAAAAAATACTGCGCTGCAGAAGCGGTCTCAAGTGCCCACAGCTAGCCGTTTTCAGCAGAGCGCCTTGTGTTCCTAACTAGCTATAAAGTCTTTGGTGGACACAAGGCCTTAGAGGCAGCCATACGTCTTGTTGAATGGGCTGAGGGGGGGCTTGAGAAATTACATTCTGCTTCTGTTGTTGCCTGAGAGAGGCCTGGGGTTCTGTACTGGCCTGGAGCTGCTCCATAGCAGCAGCCTCCAGGACCTGGGTTTGGCGAGAGATAAACCTTTGAAATGTTTCTTTGCCTGTTTTTTTGCCTCTTGAAACTGACAGTGTTTACTGTGTCGTCGAAGAGGCCAGGAGGGGAAAGCGTGGCATCCAACAGGAATCATTTTCTATATACCAGACAACCACAAATGTCTCTCCATAGCCACCATAGCTGCCATATGTCGATATGTCGATGGCATGGGCCATTTCCTTGGTGTCCCGAAAAAAAAAAATCTGTGGCCCGGTGTAACTATTTCACAGCATCTGGACCCACACCCTCACCTTCATCCAGATCCCTAAGCAGGCCAGCCTGGTATGCAGTATCGCCATTGTGTGCAGACATGCTCCAGCCTGACTTGCAGCCACGTAAGCTTCGCCCAGCAAAGATAATGTCTTTCTACAGGGCTTGGTGGGCAATGTTGGGACCTTAAGGGCGTTTTCACACCTGGCTAGTTTAAAGCGTCTGTTTCGGAACCTGGTGCATTTTCTCCCTTACTTTAGTTCGTTTAGGCATATATGAACATGGCAATCGTGCTCGGATAAGCACCGAAACGATCGCTCTGAGATTGCCTGAACGAGGTGGTTTAGGAATTCTGGAGCAGTTTGGTTGAGATGAGAAAGTAATCCGACCCAACAGATTAACAAAACAAGCGACACCATAATTCATAACAGGAAATGTGTTATATAAAAAGCATCAGTGTCTGATTCTGTGATTCATCTTAAATAAAATGTAACCTAATTTATGTATCTAAATTATCAGTCAGAGCGGGAATCAAGGCTATATTAGTTTTTGTGGGTGTCACGATAACTACAGATAAACCCACAATAAGCTCGCGGAGCGAACTTGTCAATTCATCTTGATGCAGAGGAACATAAACAGGTGAACTCTGGCCAATAAGAGGACAATTTTACTTACATGTGCATAAACACATTTTGGTACGCTGTGAAATGTTACCATGTGAAAACAAACCGAACCAAGAAGAAAATGCAACATTGTAACAAATTAAGTCCCTGTTGCGGAACAAAACAAACGATCTGGGAAGAGATAGCTTGCAAGTGTTTCTTCAGATTGACAGAGACATAATGACACAGAGAGTTTACTGAAGCACAGAAGCTGTCAACGTTTCACAAATGAGATTGAAGTGATTCCACAGGTGCTTCAGACACTATCACGCACAAGTGTTCCCATAGCGCCAATATTCTAACACAGCACTGAGTTCCCTCGAAAGGTAACTCACTTAGCTTACTGCAAATGCCTACATGGCCAGCTGTTCTACTTTCTAGCAATCTGATACTAGTTGTATTTTTTAGTATTTCAATCTGCCATCATAAATTGAATACATTTTTAAATGTTTCACCTCAGACCATGGTGTTGTGTACCACTTGAAGCAAGGCCTTTCAAAGCAGGTGTCCTCATCTACTGGTTGCTTACTGCTGTCACATTCCTCATCACCATGGATCTGGACCTTTCCACCTGTAATGCCGACACACAGCACCATCCTTCTCTTCACACCGCGTCCGCATGTTGTGTTGCACTGGAAGGCAGAAGACAATGATTACTGAAGAAATATTAACAAATCGTTATTTTCCACAGCATAGGCATAATCCTCACCCTCTCCCAGTCTTGAGCAAGCCAATGTGGAGGGCAATCATTGTCTCCACAGGGGTGAATGGCCAGAGGTTTGTTTTCAGGTGAGCACTGAGACTCAGGTACCACTCGTCCCTCTGGTGTTTTGCAGTACACATGACGCACCGTTTTTCCGTGCCCACAGATGCCTGAACACTAAATAGAAATGGAAGATGAACATTGTTTTAAATTTGAAAAATCAAATGTCTTGCCATCACACCTAATCACATTTAAAGGGATAGTACACCCAAAAATTACATTTCTGTCATCATTTACTCACCCTCATTTCATTCCAATCATTTTATTATTTGGAGAAAAATATTGAATATTATATATAAAAAATTATATGTTTTCTTCTGCCAATACAATGGAAGTACAATTGGCTCCAATGTTGTTTGCTTTCCAGCATTCTTCAAATTATCTTCCTTTGGAGTTCCACATGGGGGGAAAATGGGTTTGGAATGACATGAGGGTGACTAAATGGTGACAGAATTTTCATTTTTTGGTGAACTATCCCATTAAGTTATATGGAGCAGGACTTTGGACCAATGAGATTCTACTGTATAATGATGCAGATGGTGTGAGCTTCATTCACATCACTCTTCATTTGCATAACTAACAAAACAAAGTTGGATAAAATTGTATAGCAGTGAAAGTCTAGGTTACTGATGTAACCACCGATCCCTGGAGGAGGGAATGTCGGACTGACGTTATGGGTCTTGCCTGGGAGCCCAGTCACCTGCAAGTGGTAACTAAACGAGCCAATGAATATTGGCCAGTGTGATTTGCATGCCGATTCACACCCACCTGGACATACGGGTGTAAACATGACTGGCATTGCTCACTTCATTCATGTTTTGCTGAGGAGCCGAGACAGGATCAGGGCCATTCAGCGGTGGTTTAGGGCTGTGGCGGGGGGAACATAACGTCTTTACATCAGTAACCTAGACGTTCCCATTCAGTCAGTCACGTTCAACGTTATGTCGGACTGACGTCATGGAAAGCGTCACAGCCACTAAACTGTTTTACGAGTGTTGAAGACGCATATGCTGGCAAGCTGCTGTGTGTCCTTTTAGCAACTGCCCTCACAATGTCATAACCTACCCAGCGCCCCAAGTAATCCCCAGGGGTAGTCCTCCATACCAAATGGACAATAGACATATGGGATCACTGAAGGGGAATCACAGCATATGAGCATCTAACCCAGAACAAGGGCTGACCAGCCGGGCATGCACATGAGTACTGGGCCTGGCGTCAGAAGCCTCCGCCACGTCTGACTGCCATAGGATGCTTAAGGAACTCAATTCAGGGTTTGCCGAGTGGGTACTCACCTGAAGAGCAAGTAGGCACTCGAATCCAGACCCTCAAGTACAATGGCCAGGTCCCAAGCCGGTGCTCTAGAGTGCAGTGCAGGTCTCAACCTCAGTGTACCACGGAGAAAGCGAGTAATTAAAGGATCTCTCCCGATAGAAGTACCCCCCAGAGGGGTGTGGTAGGCCGATATAGCCGCCACATAAACCTTTAAGGTAGAAGGAGATAACCTGGCAGAGAAACGGTCTTGCAGAAAATCAAGAACTGAACCAACAGAGCAGTTAACAGGATCTAACTGACGTTCACCACACCAAGTGGTGAAAAGTTTCCATTTTAATGCATACAGCCTTCTCTTGGAAGGAGCTCTGGATTGAAGAATGGTTTCTACAACATCGGTCGAGAGACCGGTTTCCCTGAGCCGGGCCCCTTCAGAGGCCAGGCCCACAGTTTCCACAACTCCGGCTGAGGGTGAAATATCGTGCCCCCGGCCTGGGACAGGAGGTCCCCCCTGAGTGGAATCTCCATGGGGGAGCCGTCCAGAAGAGACACCAATGGCAAGCACCAATGGCAAGCAAAACAGCGAGCCAGCTTTCCCACACATTACCAGCTTGTACCCAATACACTGAAAGAAAGCGGCTCCACTCTGAGATTGTAAAAACTCACAAAGGTGTTGCCTGGCCCGCAGCTCTGCAGTACTCTGCTCGAGATGTGCCGTGCACCAATGCCCAAGAGAAGGCAACACCCCAAGTGGAGTGAGCCCTCACTCCGAAGGGGCATGGCTCACCTTGGGACTGATACACCAAGGTGATGGCATCCACTATCCAGTGGGCCAACCTCTGTTTGGAGACAGCCTTTCCCTTCTGTTAGCCTTCAAAGCAGACAAAGAGCAGCTCTGAGCTTCTGAAGCTCTGTGTACGGTCCACGTAAACATGTAATATGCGAACAGGACACAACAACACGAGGGCTGGGTCTGCCTCCTCCGGGGTTCCAGTGTAGTCAAGGTCCCGTCCAGGAGCCCGAGGGTGCACTCCAGTTGCACACAGCGCCCCAACCCGTTCTGGAGGCATCTTTTGTAACAACAACATTCCTGGACACTTGTTGTAGGGGCACTCCATTTGGCGATAGCTCGGCCACACGGAGCGTGCGTGACACCATGCCATGTTCACTTCAAGGGTTTAGCTGTCTGGATGGGCTGCATTGCCTTCCTGCGGGAGGCTCGGGGTGGACGGAATGCCTCCGGTCTTCTCGGAGCCGGTGCAGCCGCAGGGAGACACCCTCGACGATGAGCAGGCTGGGGGCCAGCCCGCGGTGGCTTGGTGGCAGTGTCACGCCGGGGCAGGATGTGCTTTATGGCCTCAGTCTGCTTCTAGACTGCCGAGAACTGCTGGGCAAAGTCCTCGATAGTGTCACCGAAGAGGCCGGCCTGGGAGATGGGGGTTTAAAGAAAGCATACTTTATCGGTCAGGTCCAACCAGAGATGGCATTCCTGGATCATCAGAGTGGACATCGTCTAGCTGAGGGCCCATGGCGTGGCTTTCGGCGCCCAGAGGGCGAGGTCAGTCGCCTTGCGCAGTTCCTGCAACAACCCCAGCCCAGGGCTGCTGTCGTCTTACATGCCTTGGATGGGAGGCGCAAACGATTCCGCCAGGTGGTGGCACTTTACGGGGACGAGTGCAGCACAATTGCACCTGTTGAATGTCCACGTAACCCTTGACGGCATCGCCATCGAGGGCAGTGAGAATGGAAGAGGAATGGTTGTGACTCGGCATGCAAATCTCACAGGCCAATGTTCAATAGCTTGTTTAGTTACCACTTGGAGGTGATTGGGCACCCAGGTGAGACGCCATGACGTCAGTCCGACGTAACATCGAAAGTGACTGACAGAAAGAGAACGGAAACTACAACAAATCAAATGTTTTCGTTCTCATTTACCCCAATAGCAAAAGGGAAAAAAACACAATAGCTATGACTTTCCAAAAGAGTGAAAAAAGAATATTGAAAGATGGTCAGTTTTTTGTTTGTTTGTCTTCAGTTACATTTTCTACACACACAGTTTTGTTATAGTTTCCCACCAGTCATTTGTCACCATGGACATTCATTGACGATCACACCTATCTGTAATGAGTTCATCATTATGTCAATTTAAGTTCCTCCTCAATTATCAGTCTGTGTCCGGTATTGTTCGTGAGTTACAGTACACGCTGTTTCGTTTGTGTTCGCTCCCTTCTGGATTATCTATGTGCTGTGTTTAATAAACCTAATTGTTTATTAGAATTACCTTATTCCTTGGACTAATGTTACAAAAACACAGTGTTAAATATTTTTTAACAGTCAAGCATAATGTGTGTGCATTTTAAAATCTTCACAGTGTCTCACCGGTCCCCACTCAGACACTGTCCACTGGCGCTCACATGGAGGGCCGGTGCAGTTTTTAGTAGATGCTGGGAGAGTTGTCACGTCACATGGGTGAATCTGATCTGAGCATCTGACCTCTCGAGTAACCAGACTCTTGCGACCACATTTAGCTGGGCACTGCACAACAAACAAAACAAGGTTCTCTTTGGTATGCTAGTTTGATAACATTGACATCCAACCATTTCAGTTTTCAGTTTGCTATTCATATAAATTTATATTGTTTAAATTATTTTTTTGTATTTTTTTACTAGCCAAGACAAAAATACTGATTTAGAATATATTTATTTACTTACTTACATTGTATGGTGGTTATAATGGTGGATTAAGTAAAAGAGCTCTTAACCCTACCTCAGACCACTCAGCTACTTCCCACTGAGGGCCACAAGTAGGGCTTTTACAGGCTCGGCGCTCTGGGGGGCGCTCTAGCTGTGCCTCTGTGCAGAGGTCACTGTACACTGAGCTGTCTAGGCCGGGAGCCAGCATCTTCCAGCAACGCACGAGGCGAAACTGGAAACCTTCTCCACAGGTCCGAGAACACTCACTCCAGCTGCTAGCCTCCCATCTAGACATAAAGTGCACAGCAAGAGTTTTGTGTCAAGAAACACTTTTCATGGGACATAATCGAATTGGAATTGGAATTGTAATGACATAAGGGTGAGTAAATTATAGAATTTTCATTTTTGGAAATCTTTCATTTTTTGTTTTGTTTTCATTCCTATTCTTGTCTTTGCTATAGAGCCGCGCACATGACATGCTAGGGAAAAACACAAGATATTGTGAACACAAATTAAACATTTCTTCCCTCTTTTTAGGTAAATGGGTGTCACTTTGTACTAATTTTTTTCCCTCATTATGGCCACGATTTACTAAATTAAACACTAAATTAGAGACAAATTAATACAGTTTGTAGCAAAGATTTACCTAAAAACTAATTCATCAAATATGGCCACAATTTAACTAAAACGAGGGAACAAATGAAGGAAACGTGGCCATGGATTAACAAATTCTTAAAGGGATTTTTCACCCAAAAATTGTAATTCTGTCATCATTCACACACCCTCATATTGTTCCAAAACCATAAGACTTTGATTGATCTTTGAAATAAATTAAGATATTTTTAATGAAACCTGAGAGGTTGAAAGTCTTCTTTCTTTGAAAGTCCAGGTCACCAAAACTTACCAAATCCAAAAAGTATAAATTAAATCCAAACAAATATATAAAAACACATACAGTACATAGAGCGCATCACATATGGCAAACATGGGTGCATCACTCTGGAACAAATCTCATTGATTCTTGGGCATCACACATGCACGTTTGAGTTTCCGTGTTTATCATATGTGAAGCACTCTATGTATGTGTCGATCATTGCTTAGATGTAAACTAAAGTAAATTAAATCTGTTCATCAAATAAAGCGATTGAATCTCTTCACAAAACTTGAATTAAACAGCTTGATTCATATGGATTCATTTTACGACGCATTTATGACCTTTTTGGTTAACTGTACTTTCAATGGACAGAAACCTCTCAGGTTTCATTAAATCTTAATTTGTGTTTTGAAGATTAAACAAAGGCTTATGGGTTTGGAACGCCACGAGGGTTAGTGAATGATGACAGAATTTTCATTTTTGGTTTAACTATCCCTTTCATCTGTGACCACAATATCGATATATTGTTTTTTATGCATGTCATCTGCGGTGTTCCGTACTTTTCCCCTGCATTTCTGTGACAATTGCAGCACGCGCACCTGGGTTGGCATTCTCTCCCAATGCAGAAATCATGAACTGGTTCTGGTCGAGTCAAAGCATCACAATAAACATCATCCACCTCAATGCCATCATACCGCACACACATGGCAAGTGATTTCGACACACCTATTCGAGATAGGACATTGTATAAAACAAACCTCCCAACATAAACAAATATGGTTATCAGCAATACTTATGTGTGGATGTTTGTGGCTACCGAGACTAAGTTATAATGCCTTAATTACCTATCGAGCATGTCATACTGCAGGGCTCCTGTGAGGACAACTTCCACCGGTACATGTCAGCAGCGCTCATTTTGTTCTTCTGAAGGAGCCTTTGGTTATTTCTGCAGTAAAGAAAACAGCATCTCAGACTAGGCCACGGTTCAGCCACCTGCACTGTATATTAGGCAGAGCATTCACGTTTGTTGATGCCGAGACACCAACTGACACTCCAGTCATAAAACCACTAACATTTTTACCATTCCTGGTCACACTCATTACCTTAATGTTAAGGATGGAAAACAGCGCATTCTCTCAACTAGACAGGAGCCAATAAAATTTGTTCCTCATGATAAATTCCTGGGATTTATCTGATGCGACAAGCATAGTCTGTATCCGAGTGATCTATGGCAATTTTTTCCACAAATAACAAAACATCTTGAATTATGTTCCTCAGAAAGTCCATCATCCTTACATTCTGCCTTCTTTTCTTCTCTCCACCTGGAATCTTTCTCTTATCCTTTGGATACGAGTAGGGGCATTTCATGAGATGTTCTTTATGATCTCTGGCAGAGGGGCTGGTAAAGCAGTGTTTGGACACGGCGGAGGGAACCCAGCATGAATTATAAATATGATGGAATGCAATCCCGCCAGCCTCTGCTTGGCCGTCTCCCCTCGGCACTCTTTGAATGTCTCCAAGAACGTTAACAAAAAAACCAAGCCAGAACTTGAGTCTGCAGGACATTCCATTCTCCCTTGAGGAGGGCTGTCCCACATATGCGTGTCCAGCACAGCTTTGGCATGCCAGTGTGGAGCGCTAGGAGGCAACTGATAAAGATACCTGCTTCTTCATTGTATGGAAGACCTTGGCATGATCTTGAGATTTCTAAAATCATGCTCGACCAGCAACTAATGAGCTGATTAAAGATTGTGATTTAGCTTTTGTCAGCTTTGCACGATGTAGAGTTTGAACATTAAATTCAAGTTAATCCATTCACTTGACAAACCAGCAGGTTGGCTTTTCTGACTTTAAACCTCATGAAGTCACAATTGGAGTTTTGATGACTCATCCTGCACTACACAGACTTATGTCAAATGCCAATCAAATGCCTTCTAGAATGAGAATGACCCATCCCATTAACGCAACTGACTAGCAAGTATCAAATCATCCTTCATGTCTGTTACGTAACGGAAGACAATTGGCTATTAAAATAAATAAATATTAGAATAATTATTAGAATTATTAAAGTATTATAAAAAAATATGATGAAGTATACTACTGTTCAAATGTTATTATAAATTGTATTATTTGAAAGAAATTTATGCCAAATAATTCATATCAAAGTAAAGACATTTATAATGAACAAAATATTTCTATGTCAAATAAATGCTTTTTCTAAACTTTATATAATGAAAAATACACCACTGTGGCGAGCAGGACGAGGCCGAGGGCCGTGAGAAAGCGGCACGAGGCCGGTGGCGTGATTACTGATGAGCGACACCTGCACGACGCACCGGTCTTACGGAGGAGCGGAAGCATAAAAGGAGGAGCGACGACAGTGGAGATCGAGAGAGGACAGGCCTGAACTTGTGTTGTGTCTGTTTTGTTATATGTCCGTGAGGGTCTGCTGTCTTTTACTTTCATTTTGTATTTGTTTTATTTTATGTCATTAAAATGTGTGTGAACGTTTGCCGTTTCCCGCCTCCTTCTTCCCACAACTACGAACTACTTTACAACCACGGTTTCCAGAAAAATATTAAGCAAAACAAATGTTTTTAGCTTTGATAATAATAAGAAATGTTTCTTGAGTACCAAATCAGCTTATTAGAATGATTACTGAAGGATCATGTGACACGGAAGACTGAAGTTATGGCTGCTGAAAATTCAGCTTTGCCATTATAGGAATAAATTACATTTTAAATAAACACAGCAATTCCAATAGGGTCCTCACACCATCAGTGCTTGGGCCCTAAATATATAAAAAAATAAAAAAGTTATTTTAAATTGTAAAATATTTAATAAAATTACAGTGTTTACTGTATTATTGACCAAATAAATGCCTGATGAGCATAAGACACTTTCAAAAACATGAAAAAAATCTTATCAACCCCAAACTTTAGAGCCATAGTGTACATTATCATATATACCTGGTGCGATTGCTGCGATTGCGTAAAATGGTAGTAAGAGTTCTGTTTGGGAGTAGGAAGTCCTCCGTGTCATTTCGCCGGTGCCCAAGGGTGAACTCAAGCAGTGAACCATTAAGACCCGCTTCCTCAAGACTGCTGTAGTCTAACTCCAGTGGGCCTGCTTCAGAGGACAAGCCATCTCTGTGAGTAAGAAGCTGATTGGTTGAGATGTTTGCAAGAACACCGTCTGAGCCAACTCGTTCTCCCAGAAGCACTCTCCAGATGAGGTTTTCAGAGTTTGCCATGTCCTCAGTAGGTCTGCTGACTGGTGCAACACCAGGGGCTCCTACTCCACTGGGCCAGCTGCAGTTCCCCTCTTTTAAAACAAGAAGAAAGATTCATTAAGGATTCATTAAGGAAAGGATGGATTCGTTTGAAAAAAAAGCTAAATTAATTATGCTTTAGGGCACAACCTGTTATGGTACGGCAAAAAAAATGTATCCAAAAAACTTCATGCATTCAATAACAACTAATTTGAGAGGATCATTGCCAATTTCAACAGATTCAGATTTAAGTTTTATAGTTGTGAATGCTCTATATAGAAAGCAAATTCAAAGAGTAGTGTGGCATCAAAGACTATAATGAAAGACAGGGGCACAACCTTCACCAGGACACCCCACCTCATTTAAAATGATCAATGTCAGACCAACAGCAAACACAAATGTCTGTAATTCTCTTTTTAGCCAAGGAAAATGCCAGGCCTCTCTGAATTTTTCATCCTCTCTTGCTAATCTTTGTGCCGGGTTATGCATTATAAAGTACTCCATAGGGCCGGCAGAAAGAGGCCTTTTAACTCACTGATGATTGCCCAGTGAACCATGTACTTTCTCTGTCTAGTCTATCCTCCACTTACTTCAGATATAGTGAAAGCATCACTCCTGCGTATAAATCTCAGAGGTGAGGCTGATGGGTCATTTAAAGATCACAGTAGTCTTTATTAGGGGGCAATTATTTAATTTGTGTAACAGGTAGATTATGACGGGGGAAGATTTCCCCTCAGGAAACATGCATTTACTGCTAAGTTGTACTTATTTAGAGTATTTAGTGTATTTAGACATGAGCTCAGGATGATGATACATAACGTTTCAGGTTAAGACTGTAACCATGGTTCCCTGAGAATGGAATGAGATTCTGCATGGCAAGAAGCGACGCTATACAAACACCATGTGTTTGCGTCTTGAAGTATGTGTGAAATGTGTGAAGTATGCGTCCAATGTCATGCCGGGGCGTCATCACATAGTGTGTGACATCATTAACAGGAAGCTTTAAAGCGCACCCGGACCAAACCATGTCAGCTACTGCTTAGCCAAATCAAGTCGATCGCGGGCATGCAGAAAGTGTGGCAGGGCGACGCAGCGTCTCGTTCCCTTCTTAGGAAACCGTGGTTAGAGTCTTAACCTGAGACGTTCCCTTTTGAGGGAACTCACGTTGCGTCAGAAGAAGCAACCTTATGGGAACGAGAATGCCCACTACGCCATACTGACAAGTGCCTTTCTAGTCTGAATCCTGCGAGCACCTCGGACATGAGACACGAGCACCTGGGACCCCGGAGTAAAGTCTAAGTCCAGGTTTTAAAACCATACAAATGTGTGCGAAGAGGACCAGCCTGCCACATAACATGCATCTTGTAGCTTTAGAAGCCAGCATACTCCTAGTAGAGTGTGCTCTGACAGCCATAGGTGAAGGCTGACCGCACGCTTCATACGCAAGAGAGAAAGCCTCCACCTGCTCATTATCTGTCTAGTCGCTGGAGAACTTTTCTTGGGCGAACCAAAACAAACAGCTGATCGGATTCCCTCCACTGGGCAGCTCTGTGGACATAAGCATCCATCGCTCTGACTGGACACAACAGATTCAACTTCTCATGGTCTGACATCTGATATGGAGAAGGACAAAAGGCTTCAAACATTATAGATTGTGCAACATTGGTTGGAACCGTATGCACGTAACCCGGTCTATGGTGCAGAAAGGCTGTAACCATGCCGGAAGTAAACTCTAAACTCTAAGTTTCTAAGCTGCCAGATAGTCTACTAACTAAGAGAACTAGCCTCTCGAGACTGGTCTCTGGTATATTTCGAGTAGTCAGCACAGCGCCCTGAAGCAGATGACTGGCAGGGAACAATCGGCTTCTCTAGCAGAGAGGGAGCGGGTCTCTCAATGGCGCAACATCTCCGAGCGGACACTGAGAACTGAACTTGCTGGAAACCGCTGCACCCCGAAGTACCTGAGGTACTTCCTGAAGCACATGATGGGCGGGAGCAGTCCTAGTTCAACCCTAAGGGCAGAGAATGTCTTCCTCCACTATCTTGACACCTCAGTGTCAAAAATCGCAGGCCCCGATGTGGAGGTTACACTTTGCTAAGCAGAAAGGACGAGCGTCCTGCCTCTCAGCCAGCCAGTCGATGTTTAACTTGGCCACAGCAGAAGTGACAACCTCCAGCAGTTCCTCATATGCAGAAGAGTGAGGTGGTGAGTCCTCAAACTCTCCTGCCTCAATGATGAGCACATCCACCTCCACAGAGCTGGATAGCTGCAGCACCGAGCCTTCACTCGGGATGGAAGAAACTGCTGAGCGTGCTTCTGACACCTGAGAGAAGGCACTAGATTTAGTGGGTGAGGGAAGAGAAAATGCAGCGCCTTTTCATAAATGAAATCAAATATTCTATGTAAATACATTTTGATTTAGTTAATGAATTGATTAATAAGATATACATTTGACAATAATTTGGCAATAGACTAAGAATTTAGATTGGATGATTCTGTTCAATTAGCATAATGAATAATGAAAAAGATTATAAAATTATGAAATTTTCTTAAATATAGAAAAATATATAATATAATTACAAAATAAAAACACCATATAATAGTAACAACATGTCACTTTAACTTTTCACTTTAAAATGAAAGTTGTTGTCTTTTTCTAAATAAATTAAAATGTCTACAAATCCCTCATTAACTAACAGACATAAAAACATTTAATACAATCTCAAATTTGATTCCTCATTAAGGTACTTTTTGCCAGTAATGTATAGACAGCGTAAATTAATATATTTACCTGTATACTGGACTGGTGCGTTAGCATCCTGCTCACAGTCAATGTTAGCTGTCTTGTACACTTCATTGGTTTCCTGGCCATGCTTTTGTCCTTCCACAGCTCTGGGCCCAGTGGTCTGTACCTGGTTCCCCTCCATCTCAGGAACTGCCTTATCATACATGCTCTCATTATGATGTAAAACACTCCCAATTTCTACAGAAACCAGACTGGATCCTCCTTGTGGGCCTCTGTAAATGGGGGGCTGGGAGACAGAAGCCATAGAGTCCCTCATCACTGTGTACTCATAGGTAATGTAAGGATTTTGGCCATTTTGGTTCCAGACCTTTAAGGGAACAGACAAAGACATGTCCAACAAATAAGAGAAATATCCCATTTTAAACTTGAGGGAAACAATATATAAATATTATGGACCAAAGGCTGTTCTGTTGCACAGAATCATGCTTTGTTTGGCAAGTAAAGGGCACTGCGGTTGAAAAATGTCCCTAATTGTCCAAAGACATTTCAGAATTTCCCTTTTTGCAATACTGCATCATCTCACAATCATCCCATAAACCCTGATTAAAGTGAAATAGTCATTCCTCCAGGGACAATGTATCAGAATATTACCATTTATGCAGAGTGAACCATTAGACCTTTGGCCTGCACAAAGTCGAAGCCATTGTTAGCCAGCCAGTGAGATTACCCATGAGCCCTTGGCGGCGAAGGGAGGACCACGGCTACAGTACCAGAACATTGATGGGCTGATCGATGGGCCCTTTAGCCACGATGTACTCGATCCCCGTCTCATACACATCTGTAGGCCGCCGGTATTTGAAAATGGTCCCTGCTGCATGGAAGTTCTGTGGGGTGTCCACTTTATATGCACCATTGAAGAAAAAGTTCCCTGCTTGGTCAGTCACAGCTGGAAAATAACAAGGGTGAACTATAGTGATGGGAGGATTAGATCATTTATTTGACTTTCTTATTCAATCATGTTCAGCAAAATGAATGAATCTTTATTGTTATATTATATTAATGTTATATATTCAATAGCCACATGCACATACACCTATGCCATCTTTGATTATAAAGCATTCTGAACGCAAACGCAAAAAAAACGCAAAAAAAAAGAAAAGTATCTCCTTAAACTTGTATTTCCTTGTAAGTTCGGAAAGGGTGATTCTGAATGAATTACTAGGGCAATTATCATGAATTACTGCGCACAGATTTGTGCCTATATGCCATCATGGAAAACCTGGGCTTTCACTTGATATTGTAGATGAAGTATGAAGTACTTGTCATAGTTTGAATGTCTAGTGCACAGTTGAGCACTCAAGCCATTCAAAGGGCCTGTCCCAATACCAAACGTATTTCCAGTATTTGGCCCAAGTGTTCCAGTGTGTGTGAAGACCGCAAGTGTGTGTAGAACTTTTGATTACCCCATGAGACACACTTATAGTGTTGTAAAAATGCAAGTAAAGTATTTACAGAGCTTTATTTACACATTTAAATTCTATACTTTGCACTTTAAAATAAACCTCAAAAAGTCTCTTCAGTAGTTCCTATGTACCAGACAACATAGGGAAACCATAATTCACACGCTATACCACTCTGAATGATTTACAGTACAGTTGCTCACCCAGGATATCTGCAGACTTCTTCCTCTCTATAATTTGGATGTCCCATGATCCTTCTGGGATTTGAGTTATCAAAGAATAACCTTCAAAGAAAGAGTTCACTTAATTAGGACTCTAGTTCCTTGATGAGTTTACTCAGAACCATTTAATATGAATGCCATTCTACAAAATGTCACAGGTTACGCATGTAACCAAGTTTCCCTGAAAAGGAAACGAGACACTGCGTCGTATGACAACATGTTGGGGAACGCCTTCGGCGTGCAAGCGTCTGAAGCACATGTGCAACTAGCCTAATCTTGATTGGTGTTACGTCAGACCATGATGTGTGACGGCGTACAAGGAAGCTATAAAGGGAAGCAGGCAATAAAGCAAAGGAAGCTTCTTATAGGATGAAGCAAGCCGCTCACAGGCATGCAGGAAGTATGGCAAAGGAATGCAGCGTCTTGTTCCCCTCTCAGAGAACCATGGTTACATGCGTAACCCGAGATGTTCCCTTTCGAGGGAACTCGAGCTGCGTCGCATGACGACACTCTGGGGAACAAAATACCCACTTTTCCATGCTGACAAATGCCTGTATTAGTTTGAAAATGTTCAGGCATGACTCAGGACATAGGACCCCAGAGTGACCAGGAGGTCCAAACTGAGAAACCTTATGAAAGTGCCATACCCCTTGTGGAATGAGCTCTAGCTTGAAGAGGTGAATGCAGACCACGCACCTCCTAAGTCATACAAATTTTTCCACAATCCACCTGCTTATAGATTGTTTGGTCGCCGAGCAACCCTACTTATGGGGCTGAAGCATACCAGTAGCTGGTCAGTTCATCCTCTTTGAGAAGTTCTCTGAACATAGACCTATAGTGCCATAACCAGGCAGAGCAGGTGAAGCTTCTCTTGTTCCGCCACATTAGGAGGAGGATGAAAGGCATGAAGGACTGTGGACTGGGCCACATTAGTGGGCACTTTGAGTACATAACCCGGCCGAGGGTGAGAACCCTACCTGGAGCGAACTCCAGCCATGAAGAGGCCACAGAGAGAGCCTGCAAATCACCTACTGATTGCAAGTGAGAATGCCATCTTGAGTAACGCATTTCAAAGATGCAGTGTCCAAAGGCTCGAAGGGTACCAGGGATAACCATTCCAATGCTATGGCTAGGTCCCAGGCTGGGACTCTAACCTGAGCCGTAGGCCTTATTCACAGTGTAACACGAAGGAAACGCACCACCAAGGGGTGTTGCCCCAAAGGTCCCTTAGCTAATGATGCGTGAAAACAGTAATGGCTGCCACAGACACCCTAAGCGTGAATGAACTCTAGCACTGAAGCCATTGGGCAGTTAACTGGGTCCAGCTGCTGCTCTCCGCACCATGAAGTGAGTACTCTCCGCTTCATATTATAAAGTTTCCTCGTGGAGGGAGCTCTAGAATTGAGAATGGTCTCAACAACCTCAATTGAGAGACACTCATTTAGGAACTGATCCCCCTCAGGGGACAGACCCAAAGGCCTCAGGCTGCAAATTCTTTCTAGAACTCCAGGGAGCAGAGCAATTGGGGGGAAGGCGTACAGACGAAACCTCTGTCACGTCTGTACCATGTGGGAGTAAGCATCCTTTAGATCTATCATAAAAAAACTTAATTTGACTTACGAAAAGAGGAATTGTCAACATCTTGAATCTGAATCTCCTCAGAGAATAGATAAAGTGACATATATCTACCCCCCATCCTTCTTTGGCCCTGTTACATAATGGCTGTAGACCCCGGTGTTTCTCTCTGGGGGAGGAATAAATTCTAAGGCCTTTTCGCCAGAAGAGATTATACCTCCTGTTCCATAAACTGAGCCTGTTCGGAACCTACCTTCGGTAGGTAGCACCCACTGAAATATATTGGGAAGTCCTTGTTAGGCTTTGAGGAAATCTACTAGAGCAATCAGCCTTTCGAGGCTGACCTCTGGAATGTTTTGAGTAGTGCATTCGGTGTCCTGAAGTGAATTCACAGCAGGATTTAACCAAATCGATTTTCTACAGACCTCCGTATGACCGCAACCTCAATGGGAGGGTAACAAGGTTTTGGTTCGATAGAAACCCCCTTGCCCTGAAGCACTATATGTGCCGGGGTTAATGAATCTAAATTAATCTTAATGAAGCTAATTTCTTGAAGGCTCATGTAACTCGCCTTGCCCACCAGCGAAAATGTTACATGGCAAGGCTTGGTGGGCAATGCAGGGGTTTTCAGGGACAACAAAATCTCAGGGGAGAGAAATGCAGTTAATGTCTCTTTAACCTTTGGCATCGTCCCATAGCCATTCTCCTTGAGCCCCATGATCACTGAATAATTATAAACTGTGGGGAGACATGAGGAGAACGGCTTCTTCCAGGACCTCAAACCTTAATGTGGAGATATGGAAAGAATGTTTTAACATTCCCCGACGTGGAGGTTGTGATTTTGACTGCAGGAAGCGCTCATCTAGCTTGTCTTTTCTTGAATGCTTCCCGCTTCTCAGCTGTCCTGTTGATACTAAGCTTTGCATATGCACTAGCTCTTCATACTGCGGGGAAAGGGCTGGAGAGTCACCCAAATCACCCGCATCAATGCTTAGGACATTCACCTCCTCAGAACTGGATAGTCCCATCAACATCCACTCGCCCAGGGCAGAGGAAGCCACAGAGCGGGCTTCCGGACCCCGAAAACAAGCACTGGAGCTAGAGGTTGAGAGCTGAGAAAGGGCTGAAGCCTGGGCAGTGAGCCTGGGCACTTTCTTTCTTTTCAAACACGACCAGGCAAGGGAAACTGTTCCTCAAGGGAAACTCTTCACAGTATACACAGCCAGCCCCCTCGAGAGCTGACTGTGCATGCTCCACTCCCAAGCAGCTCACATATTCAGGTCATGTGTACGCCAAAGGCGTTACCCAAAGTGTCGTCATACAACTCGTTAGTACAACTAGTGTCGTCATGGTGCGTTAGTTCCCTCTATAGGAAACACTGAACTAACATTACCTAGACTAGAAACCCCACGACGAGAGTTCCCAGTAACACGACTGCAGCTGCTCCCATCTCCCTGACATACACCACACTTATCCAGGGTGTTAGGGGAGAAGAGAACACCATCACATCCAATGGGCTGCAAAGTTACACATCAGCTTATAAGTTTAGATCACATGCATGAGAAAATTAATATAAGGATATATCCTTATATAAGTGTATAGCCATCCACAGTGTAACTTACTTCACATCTCCCATCTACACACACACCCCTGTAGTTGCTGTATTTGCAAGATGTTCCATCCCGTGCAGGTACCATGAGCTGTCTTTGACCATCAGAGGTTGTGCAGTGCAGGTCACATGGATTACTGGAAATGTGAACGTAGTCATCTACAGGAATATAAACAGGGTTCATTGTTTCAACATAAATGATACCTTCACAGCACAGCTTCGTTAATTAAAACAGTTAATACCAGGATAGAGAGGTTTCCAGTGGTAATTTTTTCCACTATAAACCTGAGAGTTGAATGACCAGCACTGCTCTTCTCTGAAGCTCCTTCCTGTAGAAGGACATTCCTGTAATTCACAGAAATACAATCAGTTGAATACAACTGAAAACTGCTTTTTGGTTGCCACTGCACAATAGGCTGACTAACTGACTAAAAAGAGCAAATTATGCATTTACAGTAAGCCTCGGGTGGAAGTGGAACATGAGGCTCGCTGTCAAGTTAGGCATCTGGGATGCATTTCTGTTGGTCTGTCTAAATGCACTGTGTATATGTGTGTGAGGAAAGGAACGACAGATACTGTGAGCTGACCTTTGCGTTGCAGAGATGATACTTTTTTGCATTGCCTGTGCACGTCATGTTGTCTTTACCAGTTGTTGTTTTCTTTCTTTGAAAGAAATATATATTGTTTTAGTTTAGTAGACATTTATTACACTCTCAAATCTTCTCTTTTTTACTGGTGCCTATTAAAAAAATTTTTTTAGTACAAAAGCATTGAATTTTTAGCAGGCTAATATATGGAAAGCCCTTTCTCCCACATAAGAAAAAAAATCACGCTTTGGTAAATCTTAATCATGACATAAAAGTTATAATTATGACATAAAAAACATAAAAAAGTCTAAATTGTGAGATATTAAGTCATAATTATGAAATAAAAGGTCGAAAGTATGAGACAAAAAAAATTAAGGAGAAAAAAGTCAATTATAACAAATAATTGATTTGAATAAAGTTTATTTTAATGTCATAATTATGGCTTAGTATCTCATACATGTATATATATATATATATATATATATATATATATATATATATATATATATACTGTATATAGTCCCTTACTTTCTAATCAGAGTTTGCATTGTACCCTTTTAAAAGTCACTAAATACTATTTTGTGAAACCAGTTTGGAAATGATCATTATTTTTGCACTTCCTTTTAGTACTGCTTGTTGCCCTGATTGTTGCCCTGATTGTTGCCCTGAATGTCACAATTATGACTATTTATCTCACGTTTATGACTTATTATCTCATAATTAGTATCTCATCATTTAAAATGTTTAATTATGACTCTCGGCTTTTATGTCATAATTTTGACTTTATCTCATAATAATGATGTCATCATTTCGACTTTTTTTCTTCGACTTTTTATGTCTAACTTTTTATGCTTTACCAAAGCATGGCTTTCTTTTTTTCATGTGTCATAAATGGTTTTCCATTCCAGCTAGCTACCATAATTAGCTAACTAGTTGCTATATTTCAAAAGTGTTCTTCACATAAGATTTATCTTGCTGTTAAATCTTACCAGCATTATATACAGTAACTAAATGTTTTTATAATAGATGTCTACGTATTATAAAATGTGATAAGCTGATGTTCATTGACCTTTGTTTTAGACAGTGTCTCTCCTGTGACATGACACCTCCTCCACAGGTACGTGTGCAGGCGGTCCATTTTGTCCATTCCCCCCACCAGTATGTGATCACCTCCAGCCCGTCCTCTAGACTGTTAGAGGCAACACCCTCTTCCTTTGGAAAATAAAGAGTTAATTTATTAAAGTGAGCATTGGAGACCAACATCTGTGCTTAGAGAAGGCCATAACGTTTCTTATATTTGTAATCTTTGAAATTATATTAGTATTACAAGTAGTACTACAAAAATGGTAAGGTTTATCATAAAAAAATATTTTTCAATGTGGTGAGATAGGTGTGTGTGTGTGTGTGTGTATATATATATATATATATATATATATATATATATATATATATATATATATATATATATATATATATATGTATATATGTATATATTACAAAAATATGAAAATATTTTTCTGTAGTTTCGTGCTCTGATGTAAACTCTGGTTTTTTGATTTATCATCATAGTATAAAAACTAATAGCTTGTCAACATTACAAACCTGTCCTCTGCTTGAGAGATTTCCCAGAGACAGAGCCAGCGTTACAAGACCAAGCAGCACCAGACTGCTCTCCACATACTGGCCCCTTAACCAGATCCCCATCCTGTAGGACATGAATATTTGGGGGGGAAAAGAAACTGAATAGCCTCTCAAAGAATAGGTTTAAATAGTTCTCTACAGATATAAGCACAAGATAGGAGATAGTTTTTCGTTTAAAATTACTACATGTTAAGGATATATTTGAATGGATGACAGTGAGAGTATCATTTAGGGCCCTAGGCAGATAGATAAGACATGACAAAAGCTATATATGTGTGTGTGTGGGGTCCAGGTATTCCCTATCCTGTGGATACCAAATGACAGGTACACAATGATAGTAAAACTTGGAAAAAAAATGTATGTTATGGGGACAATAATTGAAATTAAGTTCTATTAATTTTATTTGTCCTGTTGTTTGTAATTTGCCTCTTTGTTCTTGTTTTTAATATGAAAAAATAAAATAAAATTGTGATATATGTTTTTATCTTGAAATAAGATTTTTGTCATATTTCCCACCCCTATTTGGGTGAATCAAAGATGCCACAAATAGCTTTTTTTCACTCAAAATCAACTTGGCTTAAAAATATTAGGAAACATGCCCTCTCAGTTTGCATGGGCATGACGTTTTATGTGGCCGGAACACATGAAATACAATGAAAGGATGAATGCAATTCTCTGGCTTGTATTTAAGTCCAGTGATCCAAGAACGGATACACTTCATTTAAGAAGACCATAAAAGTGAGCAAAAATCGCCAATCACACAAACTTCTCCAGTTCTCCTCCATCTCATGACTTCTCATCAGACCTGCACCTCCAATTAGGTAGGCTCCTTAAAGTAAGCAAACAGATCATCTCACTTTGTATGCAGTCTGGCTTTTCCTGGCACTAAATATTGGTGACAGGTGTCTTAAACTACCCACTGGAGCACCTGGAGTTCATTATCCACCCCAGACACAGCTGGAGCCCCGCCAGCTCGCCAAACACTCGTCTCCCACAGACCACGCGACGAGGCTGCGACCGCCGAGACAGACCTTCCTCTTCTGAGTTTCCCAGGCCACGAAAGAGAGTAAACACAGGCTAACCCCCTCCCCTGGGGCCTCCGCTCAAGGGAAGAGGGGTGTTTTTCTTTCCCTGGCAGCAGACAGACAGCAGGGCCATTCCCCATTGGGGGAGGGGGGGAGCCCTGTCTGTGAGCTGGAAGCAGACTCATCCTTCTCTGGAAGAGCTTCTGGTCACAGGGACCAGATGCAAGGATTCCTCAGTTCTCTGCAGCCTTCTCACGTCCACCGTCTTCAAGTGGAAAATCAATATTGCAGCTTTCTATCAAACGGGTGATGGGCACAAACTCACAGCATGTCAACCATGTAAGTGCTGAGAGACCAGCAGCAACTGTTGTGGCACATCTATGCAGATGAAACTGAACTATTGAGAGCAGATTGTCAATAAATATTCACATTTACATATATGAATTTGCCAGATTTTATCTTAAGGGATTTCAAGCTACGGAATTTATATAATTCCTATTTCTATATTTAATTTATACATTTTTATGTACAGTATTATGTATTACACTCAACCTGAATTTATGGAATAACGGATTTTTCTGGATATTAGAATTTCTTTTTCTTTTGGACATTTGATTTCTTTTATCCCTATTTTTTTTACATGGAAGAAAGCTATTTCCTGTGAATGTGAGAAGGATATATAAGTATAAATTACTAGAAGAATAACAGTTTAGTACAGTTACAGTATTTGTGCTTCATAACAATGTGTTCATGATTATAGTTATAAATTCAATTAATATGATAACAAATACACCAAAAAACTTGCTTTCTCTTGTTTCATAAAAACACATCTGGTGTCATCTTTCATCTCAGTTATCAACTGTAGTGAAAGTGACATTGGAAGGCGTCAGTATTTATATTACTGTAATATTGTTGCAGTGCTCATCTTGTTGCTAGTCAAAAAAAAACATTTTTGCACATTGTAAACTTTTTTTTCTCAGCTGAGAATTTACATGAAAATAATTTAAACTCTAATCGATATTTCATGTTCCTGTTTATTTAGTTGGCAAGTGTCTTAGTAAGCAAAATAATGTACGGTCAGCTGGCCATTATCGTAAATGAGTAACAAGTTGAAACAGAATACGTACTTTTGAATACTTACTTATGGAGCCCTACACATTACATTCTGAAAAAAATTATATTAAGAATTTGTTCTTTTGTTTTAGTTAAATCATGGCAACCTTGTACTAATTACTTCACTTGTTTTAATTTAGTTAGATCATGGGAAATAATTCTTAATTCATGGCCATGATATCTCTGTACTTTTTAGGGCTTCATCTTTCTCATTCTTTTGCTTTGGATGCTGTCCGCCCTTAAGCTGCTCACTGATTTCTTGTGGTTCCCCTCATCCACTCATCCATGGTGATTTATTTATGTGAGTATCTATGTTCAAGCCTAATATCAAATGCATTTTCCTCTAGCTTTACACATTATCAAAACCACACATTCATTTTCTAGGGATTTTTCAAATGGACATTTCAAAACATGATGGACTCATCAGAGCTAAATATTTTAACTTAAGTAGACTTTTCAATAACAAACTGTATAAAAGAGCAAAAGCACCAATTTCATATTTGTTGCAGAAGTTATCATGCAAGGAACATTTCATTTCTACTTTGGACTTAAAGTATAAGCCTCTGCTGTTCTCTGCAGCTGGACAAAAAATATTGAGTGCCACATTACTATCACATGATATATATATATATATATATATATATATATATATATATATATATATATATATATATATATATATATATATATATATATATTTATTTTATTTTTTTTATTTTTTTACCTGGCAGACCATTACTTTCACTTTATTTCACTGTCATCCAGCTCTTTGTCAACACTGTTTGTTTGGGTTTGTAAAACAAGTGTCTAGTCTGCTTGGCTTCCCATGCTCTTTTCCCAAAAACGTTCAGCACTATTCAGTGAAATTGACACACACACACAGAGTCAGTCACACAGTAAATATTTGCCCTTACCTGCAGTCCAGTGGCAGTGTTGGAGCTGAGTGCTGCCTGGACAGTGTAGGTGGTGCTGGTGGTGCTGGTGGTGGTTTCTAATGGTGTGTTCTGAGGATGTGCTTTGTAAAGAGGGTAAGGTGTGCTCCTGCATCCCTCCTCTCCTCTGTCCTCTCCTCCTCCCTCCCTCTTTCTTCCCTTCAGTCCCAGCAGGAAGAGAGTGGCAGAGTTTGGGAACGCCTACGTAAAAACACTTTCCCGGCTGGTGCCAAGCTCATGGGCTGCCTTCTGCTGTGTGGTGGAGCGGAGCCACACTGCCATAGACTCAGCCAAACTGCTGTCTACTGATCTCCGCTTGCAGACAGACAGGGAGGAAGTTGTCGTTTCCCACAGAGAAGCACCAAACCCCCCCCCCCCCCCCCCCCCACCCCACATACACACACACACACACACACACACACACACACACACACACATACAGACTCCCCGTACCCCTCCTCATCACATCAGGCCATTCATCCTCCCCACACACACTTTGTCTATTCCAGATCATCCTCTCATGTCTCCTGCTGTACAGTAAGTTTGTCTTGTGTGTCCCACCGCTGCCGAGCGACCCATCACTTCCACAGGCCATAGTGTAAAAACACTTAATGGGAATCCTGATAATTATCCTAATGACAACAATGAGTACAAAAATGGAGATTGGAGGCTCTGAAAAGCTAATGAAATGGTAAATGGTGACTGAGCAAATTAATGAAAAAAGAGAGCTCAACAAATTAAAACCTGTATTTTTGTCAATTTTTTGGGAAAATAAACATTTCATTGTTGTTGTTCATTGTAATACCATGTTCTGTCATGGCATTACATCTGTCAACCCTAGATGGCGTAGGCTGGGTCCTTAATGCAACCTGCTGACAATTAAATTGTTAACTACACGGCACAAGCTGGTTGGTTCCTGTTGCATCTGCAGCCAATAAGATTGCTGCTCAACATTTAAATAGTTGGTCAGTGTTTGCAGAAGCAGTTTACAGCGCTTTTAAAGTTCCTCTGAAACCCTCCACCTTCCCCAGCTCCACATGTATAGATCTACTATGGGTAATTTCATATATGCTATTTGTGTTGGGTTTATGGGGACTTTCGATAGATAAAATAATTTTTATTATACCCCTGGTATAAAATCTTTAAATCTGGTATTGTACTATGTGTAAGGAATACCTGAACCACACATATGTATACAACATGTAAATACAATGACTATAATTAAACAAAACAAAAAAATTGCTTTAAGGAGCCAAATTGTATGTGGTTTATACTTAAAATGAAACAAAAAAAAAACATGATAAAATAATGAAATTTTACTTTGTATTAAATAAATGTATCTTGCTTTATGGATGATTAGCTTACCGGGAAACAAGACAAAAATACTGATTAACAAAGTGATTTTAAAAAAATTTTTTGCAGTTTAATAAAAGACTGGAAGGAAGAGAGAGATGGATGGAGAAAAAGACTTAGGCAGCACAAGCAGATAGATGAGACCACCATGCCTGTGTGTGACGTGTACATTTATAGACCACATGTTCTCTTAGTTGCCTGTCTGTCTGCTCTGTACATTAGGGACGGTTCGCTACACTTATAGCTCAATCAAACACTCCTCTCAACCACAGATTTGTATGGTGATAGACATACTTCAGGAGATTTGCACAGTCTGGAAGTCTGGAGGAATGGTTGCTTTTTAAAAGCCTAAAATTACAAGGCAGAAAACACAGGGAAAGTTTGTGTGTGTGTGTGTGTGTGTGCGTGCGTGCGTGCGTGTGTGCGTGACACAGAGAAAGAGAGAGATCCTTCAATATTTCTAAGGCGAATGGCTGTGTAGGAAAACGCTCTTGATGCATTTCAGTTGTTAGAAACACACAAGAAAATAGAAGTTTTCCTTCACTCTAAACTGGGGATGGAAACCCAGGTGTATTTTGTGGTAATAAAAAAAGAAGTTGGGAATGAATAGACAACAACAATGCTCTCTAACTAGCGGTCTAATGTACCACACATGAATGCATTCACTACATTCATAGTCCAAACAAATGTTCTTCTCACACGACAGGCATGTTATTAGAGCCTAATTCGGCATGGTCTGTTTTGGAACAATGAATCAGCTCTGCTATGCTAACTGATTGAAAGCTAAGCAGATATGGGGAAATAAGCAGGCTTGCATTTTAAAGTGCAAGTGATCACTATTTTCTAACAGTTTGTTGATGCTATAAAGAAAACATATTTTGGTACAGTCAACATGAATATCCTAATGCGTGCTCCAGTCCGTTTTTCATTAATTAATGGTTATTCCAAAGGGGAAATAAGTTTGTCTTTGTCATTAAAATTAAAGAAATTTGAACATATGCTCTTCCTCTGAAACCGCGCCGTCGCCACTTATAGGCCACACAGAATATTTGGCTAATGTTAACCTGTAATGTAACTGTTTAGGCATTGTTTTTGGTCTGGCTAGATTCTGGCATGCAATTTTAAACATGTTTTAGACAAACCCTGTTACAAACAGAATGTTTTGTGTTTGAAGAGCTAAATTACATACATTTTCAGATTTTCTGAAAATAATCATAACTTAACTGTACTTTAAGTAGATTTGAAGTATATTCCTGGACACTACCAGTGGACTAAACAAAAATTCTCAATCTCAAAATGAGAAACATATCAATACTTACAAAAAAATGTAAGTTTATAAGACAGTATGTAAAACTATGTGAAAGAAAAGTATTTAATAAGCTACTCAATCAAAAGAGTAAACACAAGCCAAGTATACTTTGAATACTTAATTATACCTCGATCTAAAGATCCAAGTATAGGCCAAATATACTTTTCTGTCAGTATAAGTCAAGTATAGTCCCAGTTAAATGTAATTTTAAGGATACTTCTGAGAAGTGCATCAAAAGTAGACTAAAAGTATACTTTCTTGTTTTTAGTTCAAAAGAATTATACTAAAGCACACTTGAGTTCACTTATTTTTTGTAAGGGTATTACATTTCAACTCATATGACTTTGCAAGGCCAAATTCAGCAGAAGTGCTACACAACAATATGGCCACAGCAAGATGGACAAGTGAAAGCAATGATGTTGCACTTTTTAGCATGTGACCCCAAACGTGACTCCTCATTCCAGGACAGTGACTGGTCAAGAAAGTGGACTCTTCTGTAAGTATCTGAGGTTTGCAATCTCTCTGGTGTCTTGGAGAATCACGTTACAGAGTAACTTAGAGAATGTCGGGCGTGAGGAGCGCTCAGCACACTGCACCCTTTGTGCTCGTCTCGCAGGTGCAACAGCTGAGAGAAGAGCAGCTGTGACTGACCAGCCACAAAGCCCATAGCAAGACTCTCCCTCGTGCTCAAAATAACAAAATAAGGACTTTCCTAACTGTTGTGGACTGTGTGAAGTCTTATTTAGAAAGTCGTTAAAGCCACATCAAAAAAGCCACAGGATACAGAATGGTTAGGTTAAATCGTCCCGTGGTGTTGCAAGAACACAAGCATTTACAGATCATCTTGCTGCCATGTAATGTGCTAAATTTCAATAACACTATATGTTTAAATTAGAGAAACGTCACTAAGTCACATCTGTTTCCTATTGATTTAGAGTGAACAAGTCTTTTCTGCCATTTACGCTGAAATAAATGGATTGTGATGCAGATCCTCTGATGCTTGGAGGAGTTTTTGACTTTTTGGAATGAAAATATGGACATTTTAGATGCTAAAATGTTTCAGCAGCATAAATTAATAGATTTCAAAGATATAAAAGACATATTTTGGCCACATGAAATGTGACTGGTACGAAGTAAGAACTTGTTCTTGGGTTCCCTTTATTCATTTAATAGGCTCTTGGTCTATCAGTACATCTGGTATGGGTCTACAAAAGACTCACAGGTCTCTAACACAAACATCTTAAGCCTACACCTTACCAGAACCATTCAAATTTTTTTACCCTCAGAACCACATTTACGTCAAACACAGATTTGCAATGACGCATCCAGGTGCTTTTGCGAGGCCAATGTCAATAACCCAAAAGAGACAGCTGTTTCTATAGCCACTGCTGAGGATCGATTCACCCATGAGGAGCTCAATGTCTGAGACTCAACACATTGCCGTCCAGACTGACCAGAGAAAAATACATTTCAAAGAATTCTCTGTACGCCCAATGGCGCACTAGCAATTTTTGTTTTTTATGCGTGGAAACACTTTAACTCAGCATTGACTCTGTGATTCCATAGATTGTGAACTTCACCACAAATAGCTTCACTTTTGTCCCGCTGCTGTTGTTCCACAATCCCAAACATGTGTGACAGAAGCGTGCCATGTGATTGCAGGCCTCTCCCAGTCCTCACGCAGACAGCTGCTGTTCTGATGACAGTGAGCATACATACCCCTCAGAGCCATTTAAACTTTAAAGATCCTCCAGAGGAGGTTGTGAGAGCATGTGAGAGTTCCTTCTTCACTCTCTCGGTCACTTCTCCAAAAGATCTGGTGGTTTAAAACAAACAGACAAGTTGTCGACAAATCCTTTTATTTGGGTCACAATGGGAGCGTTTATCGCCAAGATGTTGCTGCCCACCATCAGCAGTTTGGTGTTCTTGCCTGCCGCCAGTGTGGCCGCCAAGAGGGGCTTCCACATGGAGGCCATGGTCTATTTCTTCACAATGTTCTTCATAGCGGTAAGAGAATGGTTGCTTTTATTGATGTGTAATGAAAACAGCATTTTCTTTATTCATTTGAAAGATGTGTGGAGAAATAGACAGTACTAAGAGATTTCAGTATCTTCACAGCTTGTGTATCTGTACTTGTACTTGTGTTTAAAGGTATAGTTCACCCAAAAGTGAAATTTGTCATAATTTATTTACCCTCAAGTTGTTCCAAACCTGTATGAATTTCTTTCTTCCGCTGAACACATAGGAATATATTTAGAAAAATATGGGTAACCAAACAGTTTATGGGCCCCATTGAAAAATACTATGGAAGTCAATCTGGCCCATATTCTGACATTCTTCAAAATACATTCTTTTGAGTTCAACAGAAGAAGAAAGTCATACAGGTTTGGAACAACTTGAGGGCGAGTAAATTATGACAGAACTTTAATATTTTGGGTGAACAAACTCTTTAAGGGGCCCTCCACACAGAACACATCTTACATTTGAAAACGTCAAAAGCAGCGCAAAAAAAATGGTAGAAAAGAATGTATTTTTAAAGTTGACACACTGTCTTAATGTGGTGCTTGTGCATGACGCGACACAATGGTGAATCTAACTTTACATAGAAAAACAACATTAGAAATGCAAAAAAACTACATAGAAATGACAGGTATGATATTTTCATTTCAATTAATGTAAATTTTAGGTATATTATTTATTTCACCTTGATAGGTCATCTTAACAAGATGCAGAAAAAGTTGTGAGAAGTGGTGCAATGGTCAAAGATGGATTTAGCTTTAAGTAGAAAAACAATTGAAAAGGATCGTATTGGAATGTAATAACACTTTCTTTGTGACATGGCCCTGAATTCTCAATGCATTACAAAAACAACCAATGAAGTAAAGTTTACAAAACTCAAACTACTTCAGTTGGCCTAATCTGACCCACAACTGATAGTACAACTAGAGGCATCTCTGACTACGGCCATAAAAAAAGGGCTTTTTCATAAATTTTTCCAGACAAGAACACGGAAAGTTTCATCTAATCTATTTTAGAGCCTTTTAAATTTACATTTATGTTCTCAGCAGATACCTCTCTATCAAGGTGACTTAGCGTTCATGTGTTTTCTCCATCTGTTCTCAGATTTACCATGCGTGTGATGGTCCGGGCTTATCCATTCTCTGTTTCATGAAGTACGAGATTCTGGAGTACTTCAGCGTGTACGGCACAGCTATCTCCATGTGGGTCACACTACTAGGTGAGCAAATAATAATAGCATCTCCATATCCTAATGGTGAGAAAATCTCAATAATGTTCTGCAAAGGTATAAATCTTTTTATAATAAAATACACGTGCACTCCCACGGGTCAAACAGTCAAACAAAGTGATTTAAAATTATACTTTTCGTGAGAAGTGTGACAAGTGTTTATATCTTGCATTCCGGTGTGTCATGTAAAGAATATGTGTCCATGTGCTCTCATCCAGCACTGGGAGATTTCGATGAACCCAAGCGCTCTTCGCTCACCATGTTTGGTGTGTTGACTGCGGCTGTGAGGATCTACCAGGACCGCTGGGGCTACGGCATCTACTCCGGACCCATTGGAACAGCTGTCTTTATGATAACAGTCAAATGGGTGAGTTTGAGACACATCAGATGCAGTGCTTTTAAGGCTAGTTTACATTAATCCACATGCATTTGAACATTTCTCGTTCACACTGAAACTTCGGAAAACGCTTAAATCTTCTTTCTAAAATGTAATAAAAGCCCTCTGAGATGATACAGACAGGCCAGACATTATACAGTTCTCATGCTGTCTTCTGGCTTGATTATTTTATTAGCAAAATATCCCACCAATTACTGGTGTGTCCAGGTCACACTTTCCAACAATGTATGGTTTAAAACACTTTAACGTTTTGCCACAAGACAGCAATTGTGAGTAAATTTTCTGTCATCATTGCAAGAATGTAATATGAAGATTGACAAAGAACAAACATGTATCTTTCTCAGCACTGTGCAAGTGAATAGAACATACCTGTAGCTGGCACATGCCGGTATTAACATAGATATCTATAGACCAAATGTAGCCCCGCCCCTTTACAGCGCTGCGCTCGTTGTGTTTGTATTTCCACAGCATGAAAGTAAGATCGTACGGATTTATGAATGAAGCGCTCATTTTAAAAATCTTCCCCGTCTACTGACATGTTATGACATCCGCTTCAAACATTACACTCATAACTTTCGTTAACTCTTCAATAAGTAAATCCACGTCAATATCTAATTACTCTTCGACAGCGATGTCATAGAAATATACAGAGCTACCACAAAAACGAAATTTCAAAGACAAAATTCAAAAGATGGCTGCACGGTTGTTTCTCTGGTGCATAAGGTCTATAGGTGCAATATGCGTCACATGACTAAACCAACGCTATCTCACGACCAATTAGTACGAATGTAAACAAGCGAGTAAAAAGTGACTAATTTGTCTAAACCCCAGTGAAAGTTTAGGGGCGGGGTCAGGGGTAGGCCATTCGTACGAATTCATACAAATTGGGCAACTAGTAAAATATGTACGATTTAGCAAAAATCGCACAAATTCATACGAGTGAGGTTGTATGAATTCGTAGAAATTAGCCACCTCGTAAAATTCGTACGAATTCCCGTGAAATCGGGTTGGACTAAACCTGCGTCATCGTTTTCGAATTGTTCTGATTTCACAGTCCACACTACAATGCAAAAACAGTGTTTTCAAATGTATTTACTTTGGAGAGTGTCTTCAAAAAGAGGGAAAAAACGCCATCTCAATCTGGACGGAAGCCCAAAACATAGAGAAACATATTTGTTTTCAAATGCATCAGATTAATGTAGTCATAAGAGCGGAGCTCAAATAAGCTTAATGAGGAATTGTATTTTGCTCATATTGACAACATGGAAACTCAAGATTTTATTATCAACCGCAAATGCTTTCGCAAGGTTTTACAATATTGTTTTTTTCATTGTTCCAGTTACAGAAAATGAAGGAAAAGAAAGGCCTTTATCCAGACAAAAGTGTTTACACTCAACAAGTGGGGCCAGGGTTCTGCTTCGGTGCTCTTGCTTTGATGCTTCGCTTCTATTTTGAGGTAAAAATATGATGCAGCTCTTAAACAGCTACTGCAACTGGAGGAACACATTACACAATTTGTTAGAAAAGCAAGTTTGCGTAACTGCGGTAATGACTTGCTCATTTACCTCTGCAGGAGTGGGAATATGCTTATGTCCACAGTTTCTACCACGTGTCACTGGCTGTGTCCTTCATTCTGCTGCTGCCCAAGAAGAACCGCTACGCCGGGACGGGACGCAATGCAGCCAAACTTAACTGCTACACCCTCTGCTGCTGTGTATGATGCATCTTTTTATCAGAGCAAAGCTGTAGAGGTGCTTTCCTTACACTGAAAGCCTCTTTAAGATGACAGTCTCATAGTGAGCATTTAAAGGGATTGTTCACTCAAAAATAAGAATTCTGTCATCATTAATTCTCCCTCACATTGTTCCAAATCTGTATAACTTTCTTTTTTCTGTGGAACACAAAAGGTGAAATTTATAGTGTTGTTCATAACACTTTGATTAGAGCGAATTGGAACTCGATCCTTCAAGAAACAGACCATGTAAGTCGTCATTCACCAAAAGTCAAAAAGAGTTCACGAGAGCTCATTAGAGAAATAACAATGTGAAATTTTGAAAACTTATTTTTTTGAGTCAGATCTTTTCAATGACTCAGTTGATTCAGTGCACAAACCCTGTCTGTGTTCTCAATTATTCATTATGGGAGGGGGACATTATCAGTGTATAAATTACTTAATGGTAACACTTTATTTTAATGCGACGTAGTACTTACAAGTTACTACATGTACTGACTATAGTAAGTAACTAACCCTAACCTCTATAGTAAGTACATACAGTGCCGCTGCTAGCCATTTTGGTGCCCTATAAGCATAATTCCTTTATGATTGTTTTCCCCTTTTAAAGAATTTGAATTATGAAACTTACAGTCATTTTTAATTGTACTGAAGGGGTACAATAAGGGTTAGGTTTAGGGTAGGTTTTGTTGCTTTACCATACAATAGGTATGTTTTTGATTCTATAATTTATTGGTATGGGTTTTTAATAGCTTTTATTTAATACTGCATAAAATTCAAAAGCAATATAATTTAGTCTTACAAGCAATTCGTAAAGCATAAAATAAGCATCAGTCAATGGCATTCATACTTTTTTCTTTGTGGGAGGCGTAATTTGAAGGGACGTTGTTTGTAGTCCTGCGGAACGTAGACAGACTTTTATGATACTTCTATGGTCCTTTTGAGTCCTATTTATGCTTAAAAGCCTCAGTCCTCGTTCATTGCAATATGAGCTACTGTACAATGTACATTCTTTCTTCACAGAAGAAAGTAAGTCATACAGGTTTGGATCAACATGAGGGAGATTAAATGATGACAGAATTGTCATTTTTGGGTGAACTATACCTTGAATTTCCAAGAGATTGTCCCTCATGTTAATCACACTCCTTTTCTCAATGGCAGACATCACAACCTCAGATGAAGGAAAAAGCAAGGACTATCTGGACTACTCCTCAAAAACCCTGGATGCGGACATGTGGTCCTTGCCTGCCGTTAGACAAATCCCGGCCACGCACCATGTAATGCAAGAAACTGTGTCTTTTAACAGCACCCTGAAAGTGAGGAAAGTTATACGACCTCCCAGCAGGCCACGTATTTGCATTGGACAACTTATTTGTAGGGATAGCATGATGCCCTGATAGTCAAAATCACTGAAAAGGTACTGAAATGTATGTTTAAAGACTCATTGCAAGATAAAGACTGACAGTGAAGACTTTCCCCAAGACAAGGAGAGTTCATCTGAAAAGAAAAGACCAAGACAAAAACTGGATTTGACTCCTCAAATACAGCTGGAAAGTTTATGAGTCACAAAAAACAGCAGACACATTATCTATCCAAAATGAATAAACTGTCTTTCAAAGGTTCCTCAGCAGGGACCACTTGTCTATGTCCATTTAAGAGACTGTAAAAGAGGCCATTAAATTCTTTATATTCATCTATTTGTGCCAGACAGGTCAGACATCATCTGGGTACAACTAAACTCTAAACTAAACCTATAAAGAAGCAAACAAACGGTTTGATATATATAGCGGTGGATGGAGGGAGATACATTCTGAAAGCTAATTTAGGAGGGTTTGTAGAAATTGTTTCTATGTAAATATATTTATTCATTAAATTAATTTAATTTTATGTATCCATTTTTGTTTTTAATTTTTGAATAAAATCGTTTTTTATGATTTATTGCAGTATTTATTTTGAATAAGTCTGTTTGTGTACATTCAAGGAAAATTAACTGTTATATTACAACGTTGAGGAAAGAAAAATCTTGTGGCTTTCTTAAAACTTCATTGAATTTCAGACTTCAGTCCATTTAAGTCAGTCCATCTGCACGCTCCTAACACTCTCCAAAAATTACAAACACACAGGGCATGTTTTAGACAAAACAGTCTCCCAGCAAACGTGAATGAAATTTTGGTCTGCAAAGACTTCTTTGACTGGAGGCCAGGCCACCAGCTCCTATGCCCAGAGAAAGGTGTTTTTGTCTGGGGGGGAAGCTGGCAACTCGTGACTCTCCTGGCTGTCTGTCCTAATCTGCCAAAAAGAGTAACCTTACACTTTTATTACACCAGTGTGAAGCACTTATGGGCTTCTTTATGACCACTGTCTGTTTAAAACCACTTTGTTTGTGGTCTCGGCCCCCCCACACAGACTGTCTGAGGAAACTCCACCAAGCCCCACCACCGCAAGGTTCATTCGAAAGCAAACGTATCTAGATTGCTGGTTGGCAGCATGAAATTCACAGTCTTCCACAGCCCTCTTCCACTTCTCAGACTCTTTATTTGTTTTTGAGGTAATGCATTTAAACCAAGAAGATCAACTATCTATTCCTTCTATCTCAGACATCTTTTTTGATGTTTACTGGCGAGCTTAATGTGCTTCTTAAAAACGTATAAACTTACTGTACTTAACGGTATGGAAGTATAGTAGAAGAACCTAATGAAAAGCTTAAGCTAATGCTGTTAATTCCTGAATGAGCCACTGCTAATACAGCGTTTTTAGTCATTTCCGCGGAACAGTGTGAATGGGGATAATTTTGACCATGGTGTCATCTCTATATGGAATACTCAAAGTAAAAGCTTCTCCGTTTTAAGCATATCACTGTCGTGCAAACGTACCCTAAACCCTCCGTTCAGTTCAGCTCTTTACCTGGTGTCTTCAGTGTTAAAGGTTATGTTACTTCTGTGTAGTTCTCCTGTGTTTTGTTTTATTAAGCTTAATTAAATAAGACTGCTGCAAATATATCCTCGACTTGCTTCTATGTGGATCCAACCCGTGACACACGTGTTCCACACATATACAGTAGAAATGTGCATAGTCTATACACTATGCAGTACACACTGCATAATGAAGAAATATGCTATTCCAAACACACCCATAGTGATGTACTGTAATCCTTACAAATATCCTCACACTGCCATGAAGGCTACATCTTAAACTTCTATCATTTTGACAATTGTAAAACTGCAGTAAGGGTTGAACCATAGAAATTTGTATTAAAAATAATTGATGACAATAATGTGATAAGTGAGTGTTGCAAAGATAAGCTGCAAGTCTAGTAAAGATTATAAATCACCGCACACACACAGCTGAGACAATGCCCTTTTCACAGCAAAGATACAGTAACCGGAGACTGGACTGAAAGGTCCAGAAATAAAAGTCTTTGTTTCATGTAGGCTATGTTTTCTTTTTGCTCAAGGACAATACATGTTAGAAAATGATGTCTGATTGTTCCATTATTACCATGCCAAAAAATCTCAGGCTGTCTTCTCTAGGGGCTGAAAACACGTGTTTCACTATTAGCAAGGGAGTGTAAGTGTCTGTGATAAAAGTCTGGGATCAGCTGCCAGTGGTGTTTTTATACTGTTCTCTCTCTCTCTCTCTTGCTTTCTTCTCTCACTCACTTTCTCAGCTGTCTCCCCAGCTGCTGAGGACCTCTGAGCAGCAACAGCTGCTCCAAACAAAACAACTCCCACTGCATTATAGCAAAGAATTGACTAAATCAAATGTAATTCCAAAATAATCTCTAATCTAAAAGGAAATATAATAAATGATTCATATCGCTCCAACCTGTATGCGTTTCTTTCTTCGTGGAACACAAAAGAAGACATTTTGAGAAAAAAAAAGGTTTTGTCTATATAGTGAAAGTCAATGGGGTCCAATGATGTTTGGGCTCGAATGTTCTCCAAAACATCTTTGTTTGTTTCTCCACTGAAGAAAGTCCTACAAGTTAGGAATGACATGATGGTGAGAAAATGAGAATCATGGGATCGTGTTTGAGTGAAGCATCCCTTTAAGTTTTCACTTCAGTAAACCCAAATTATTATGGGAGTAACAGATTACCCAGTCACCAGAATGATTCATTCCAATGAGTCTTCAACAATTGAGCCCAAAGCCCCCAAATTTCCTCCACACATATGCCTGTTGCTGAGCGCTAGACTCCTCACGTACAGGGTGGATAGGGGCCAGACGGGGCCCGTCATAGTCCAGGGGCTGCCTCTGCTGCAGGGCTCTTTTCACAGCTTGATTCAACTGACACCATAAACAGAAGAGATTAATGTCACAAGTTAACAGATTTAGCCTTTCTGAGAAAACACACATTTAACTGAGAATGATATAATAAAAATGAAAGAAATCGTTTTAAGAATCACAACGATTTCTAATTGTGCTAAGATTATAAAAAAGTTTTCTGTGATACTTAATTAGCACCTTGGCCTCCACAGGTATAGACTAAATTATACAACAGTCATTTCAAATATTAATTACTCACATTAGTCATTTTTAATTTGAATGGTAATGTCTGTATAGTGCCATTTTATCACTGTATTGGTCAGCATTTACAACGCTACCAACAAGTAAATGTAATCACATTTTATGTGTAGATCTGCCACATGTGTACCTTTTTTCTCTTGACTAGTTTGCAGTGCACCTCTGGAGTGACGCATGGACCACCCTCAGCCTGTAGCTTCTGTGAGGATGTTTGTGATTGGCTGTCATCTTTGGCAAGGGCCATCCTGCCAATTCTAGCAGAAGAAATGGTGCTCTTAAAACTAAAAGTTGATTCCTAGCATTAAACCTACATTCACACAAATGACCATAAAATGTGAGGGTATAAGAACTCAGACATCTCAATAATCAAACTAAACCACAGCAAGTTCAGTATGCATGCCTACAAACCTTGACACCTTGGATGCTGCTATTTTGAACGCTTGAATCTTTTCCACCAGCAGGGTTTTGACTGACTGTGCAGTAGCACAGGACATAATATCAGTCAAGGAGCATCCTGGGAGCAGACTCAACAGCAAAGGCACCGCCTAAACCGAGATTTAGGAATAATAAAAAATCAATTTATAGATTTATTTTTGAAATCTAAGGTTTTTTGCACACTTGCTATTTTTCAAGTTATTATTTTCAAGCCCAGTTAGAAAAATTTGAGATTAAATATATCACACAAAATATTATCACACATAAAATATCAGTGACAAAAAAAACAGCCTATAACTGTATTTTTAAAGTCACCATGAGATGAAAATGGACACTTGTTGTTTTTTAATGGAATATTGCAGTATTTATAATAATTTATTTACAACCCCAAATCAGAAAAAGTTGGGACATTTTGTAAAATGCAATAAAATCAAGAATCTGTGATTTGTTAATTCTATTTAAACTTTTTTTAACTGACAAAAGTACAAAGAAAAGTTTTCCAATGTTTTCACTGACCAACATAATTGTATTTTGTAAATATGAACAAATTTTGATTTTGATGGCTGCAACACACCCCAAAAAAGTTGGGAAAGAGAATTGTTTACCACTGTGTCACTTCACCTTTCCTTTTAATTACACTTTGTAATCATTTGGGAGTTGAGGATACTAATTGTTGGAGTTTTGCTAGTGGAATATTTGCCTAATCTTGTCTGATACAAGACAGCCGCTCAACAGTCTGAGGTCATCGTTGCCTGATTCTCCTTTTCATGATGGGTCATACATTTTCCATAAGAGACATATCTGGACTGCAGTAAACAGGCAGTCACATCCCTTCTATGGTGCAGAGTGTCTAGAAACCACTCAGTTTTAGCATGTGCAGAATGAGGCCTGGCATTGTCTTGCTTCCCAGGAAAGATGTCATCTTGATGGCAGTTTATGTCTCTGTACAATCCAAATACATGCCTCCATTTCAATGGTACCTTCACAATAATGCAAGTTACCCATACCGTTTGCAATGATGCACCTCAATACCAGCACAGATGTTTGCTTTTGCACCTGTCGCTGGTGAAAGTCTGGTTGGTCCCTTTCGTCTTTGGGACTGAGAACTCTGTGTCCATTTTTTCCCAAAAACAAGCTGAAACATGGACTCATCTGACCACAGCACACATTTTCACTGTCTTCTAGACCATCTGAGATGAGCTCAGGCCCAGAGAACTCGCCGGCATCTCTACATAGAACTGATGTAAAGCTTTCTCCTTGCGTAACAGAGATTCAAGTGGCATTTCTTAATGGAGCGTCAGACTGTGTTCAGTGAAAACGGTTTTCCAAATTACTCCTGGACACATGTGGCTGTATTTAACGGATTAGCATGATGGTATCTTGTGCAATGCCATCTGAGGGCTGAAAGGTCATGCACATTCAACAGAGGTCTACTGCCTTACCCAACACAGACTGAGATTTCTCTGGATTCCCTGAATCTTGTGACAATATTATGTATGGAAAATGATAAAAGACTTAAATTCTTTGCAATCTTGCATTGAGAAATGTGATTTTTTAATTGTTTGACAATTCTCTCATGATATTTGGCACAAAGTGATGAGCCATGACCCATCTTTGCTTAAAAAGACTGAGAAGCACTTTTACACCCAAACACGATACCCTCAACTATTACCAATTCACCTGCTCATTGTGGACTGTTTCAAAAGAGTTGGATAATCTAATTTGGATAATCTTTTCACTTTTATTTTGTCTCTGTCCCAACTTTTTTGGGGTGTGTTGCAGCCATCAAAATCAAAATTTGTTCATATTTACAAAATACAATTATGTTGGTCAGTGAAAACATTGGAAAACGATCTCGGTTACTTCACTGTAACCTTGTTCCCTGAGAAAGCGGAACGAGATGCTGCGCTGCTCAGCGCATTGGGAACGTCTTTATTTGTGACCAGCTGTGAATATTGTGTGTAACACGTCGATAGAATTGACCCGGAGGTAATATAGCCTCGGTCGATGACGTCATCGGCGCGCACCCGCAACACGAGACTATAAATAGATGAGCCGCAGGTGCATCGTCAGGATATTTTGTCTGAAGAGCAGTCCTGGGACATCTTCAGCACGGCAAAGTAGCGCAGCATCTCGTTCCGCTTTCTCAGGGAACAAGGTTACAGTGAAGTAACCGAGATCGTTCCCTTTCGAAAGCTACAATCGATGCTGCGCTGCTCAGCGCATTGGGAACGAGAATACCCACGCCGCCGTGCTTGAACATGTCTGGACCCCAACGGTTGTGCATGTGCTCACAAGAACGCAAGAAGGCCTCAGACACTAGCCTGTGATGTTGTCTCAAGGACATGAGAGCCCGGAGTGGCATGAACATCCAAACTATAAAACCTTATGAATGTGTGCAGAGAGGACCAACCTGCCGCATCACAAATCTGTTGTAAGGGGGCACCCCTCGCCAAAGCACTAGAAAAAGCGACCCCCCTGGTAGAGTGAGCTCTGAGACCTATAGGCGAAGCTTGACCGCGCGCCTCATAAGCCAAAGCAATTGCATCCCTGACCCAATGAGACATGGTCTGCTTGGTGGCAGCTCCTCCTCTGTTACTACCACCATAACAGACGAATAATTGCTCTGACTTACGCCACTGGCTAGTGCGGTGGATGTAAGCCTGAAGAGCACGGACTGGACACAGTCTATGAGATTTCTCCTGCTCCGGCGTTGTAAATGGTGGAGGACAGAAGGCTTCTAGAATGACCGGATGAATAGACGAAAATGGAACCTTAGGCAGGTAATCAGGATGAGGATGCAAAATCACTTTCACCATTCCTGGGGCAAAGTCTAAGCAGGATGGAGAGATAGACAGAGCCTGCATATCCCCAATTCTCTTCAAGGAAGTTATTGCCATTAGAAAAAACATTTTTAGAGTCAGAAGTTTATCAGACGCTGACTCTATAGGTTCAAAGGGGGTTTCAACCAGACCCTCGAGGACTATAGCTAAATCCCACGAAGGGATCTTGGTTTTTACTGGAGGCCTCAGTCGCCTGGCCCCACGAAGGAAGCGAGAGAGCAGAGGATGTCTCCCGAGCGGCGCCCCGTCAACTAAGGCGTGGCAAGTCGAAAGAGCGGCCACATAAACCTTAAGAGTAGCAGGGCATGTGCCTGTTGATAATTTCTCTTGCATGAAGTCCAGAACTGAAGCAACCTGGCAGTTGACTGGATCTACATTGTGTACAACACACCACCTTTCAAAAACACCCCATTTACTGGCATAACTTTGTCTAGTGGAGGAAGCCCTAGCACTCAGAATAGTCTCAATAACAGCAGGCGAAAGCCCAGTGTCCCTCAGTTGGTTCCCATCAGGGGCCAAACATGAAGATTCCACAGGTCGGGCCTGGGATGGAATATCGTGCCCTCCGCCTGAGACAGAAGGTCCCTCCTCTCCGGAATCGCCCAAGGCGAGCCGTCGAGGAGAGATATTATCTCCGAGGACCACACTCTGTTCGGCCAACGTGGCGCTATCAGCAAGAGGCAAGACCCTTGTTGGCGAACTCTGGCTAGAACTCCCGGGAGCAAAGAAACTGGAGGAAACGCATACAGGCGCATCTTGGGCCATGAGTGCGCCATCGCATCCAGACCCAACGGAGCTGGGTGACTCAGAGAGAAGTAGAGGGGACATTGCACTGTCTGCTGGGAGGCGAAGAGGTCCACCTCTGCTTTGTAAAATTTGGTCCAAATCTGTTTCACTACTTCCGGGTGGAGTTTCCATTCCCCTGTCGGTAGTGTCTGTCTGGACAGTAAATCTGCTCCCACATTCAAATGCCCTGGAATGTATACTGCCCTGAGTGACAGGAACATGTCCTGGGCCCAGAGAAAAATCTGCTTCGCTATTCTGTTCAGATTGCGTGAGCGCAGACCCCCCTGGTGATTTATATAAGAGACTGCTGCTGTGTTGTCCACCCGCACTAGGACATGACAGCCCCTCAATTGATGGAGAAAATATTTCAGAGCCAGAAATACAGCCATCAACTCGAGGCAATTGATGTGCCAATCGAGCTGATGACCTCCCCATTCCCCTTGAGCTGGACGGCCATCTAAGACCGCTCCCCAGCCCATCAGGGAGGCGTCCGTCGTTAGCAGTCTGCGACGACACGGCGCCCCTAGAGTGGGACCCAAGGCGAGGAACCGGGGTCTGACCCACAGAGATAGTGTACAAAGCCCGCGGCGCGTCACTTTTATGTGCCTTTGAGGATTGGCTCTTGGATGAAATCCTCTGGCTTTTAGCCACAACTGAAATGGTCTCATGTGCAACAGCCCCAGAGGAATCACCGTGGATGCTGACGCCATGAAACCCAACATTTTTTGGTACTGACGAACAGTGAGTTCTTGGCCTAGCCTGACTTTGCTCATGGTCTGCCGAATGGTCTCGATTCGAGCGGGAGACATTTGTGCCCGCATCGTGACCGAATCCCAAACAATCCCGAGATAAGTGGTTCTCTGGGCAGGAGAAAGAACACTTTTCTTGGTGTTGAGTCTCAACCCTAGAGCAACTAGATGAGCTAACACGATGTCTCTGTGTTGGAGCGCCATCTCTCGCGATTGTGCTAGTATCAACCAATCGTCGATGTAATTCAAAATGCGAATGCCCTGGAGTCGTAATGGAGCCAGTGCTGCATCCATGCATTTCGTGTATGTGCGGGGTGACAAGGCCAGGCTGAATGGAAGAACCCGAAACTGGTACGCTTCGCCCCCGAAAGCGAACCTCAGGAATTTCCTGTGTTGTGGCAATATTTCTATGTGAAAATAAGCATCCTTCAAATCGATCGTGACGAACCAATCGTGATGTTGAATTTGCGTCACGACCGTCTTGACGGTTAACATCTTGAACTTGAGCGCTTTGACTGTACGGTTTAAGCCTCGAAGATCTAAGATTGGACGCACCCCCCCATCCTTTTTGGGAACCAGGAAGTATCTGCTGTAATAGCCTGACTCTCTCTCTGGAAGAGGAACATGTTCTATGGCCTCTTTGCTCAGAAGGGTTTGCAGCTCTTGTGACAGTACATGCATCAGCTCCGGTTTCACGGAAGTGAAGACCACGCCGTTGAAACGTGGAGGACGACGAATAAATTGGATTCTGTATCCTATCTGTACTGTGCTTAATACCCACGCAGAAATGCCTGGCCGAAGTTTCCACGCTGCCAGACTTTCTGAGAGTGGTATCAATTTTAATACTTCCTTTTGAGGGGATGTTGGATGTTCCGTTTCCTGAATGACGGCAGGAAACAACGGAACATCCAACATTTCGCTGGAAACCGCTGCCCCCCGAAGCACGAGAGGTGGCGGGGATGGAGAGGTTTTGTGAGGGTAACGGGAAGGGGCGAAAAGATCTTGCATGCGCCCCATCCCGTGGGGGGCTACCCCCACCAGATTGGGCGCCAGACCATCAGGACTTCTTCTTTCTGTTAATAATAGTCCTGAGGTCTGGTCTGGGAGGCTGCTGAGTGCGGCGAGCCTGTCCCCAATCTCTACGAGGGGGAGCGCGACTCGCCACACTCTGCTTTTTAACCTCCCTGGGTTTTGAAGGACTGGGGCGGGGCTGGGTGGCCGACGGCCCCTCCCCTTGAGTACGGCGAGGAAGGAACTGAACATACGCCTCTTCGTGTTTTTTTACATCCTTAAACCTGTTGACTACGGTGTTAACAGCATCGCCAAACAGGCCCGATGGTGAGACCGGAGAGTCTAACAAAAACACACGATCTTTATCCCCGATACCAGTGAGATTGAGCCACAGATGTCTCTCCGTGCTGACCAAAGCGGACATAGAACGACCGATGGCACGGGCCGTTTGCTTGGTCGCACGAAGAGACAGATCCGTGGCTCTGCGTAGTTCAGAAAATGCTTCCTCATCGATAGTACTGCCTGCACTCAAGTCCTTCAACAGGTCAGCCTGGTACGCCTGTAACACTGCCATAGTGTGCAGCGCAGCACCAGCCTGACCTGCAGCTTGATAAGCTTTTCCCACGAGCGCTGATGTTGTTCTACACGGCTTCGTGGGGAGGGTAGGTTTCTTTAACGAAGATGCTGCGTCAGGCGAGAGATAGCTCGCGAGCGTCTCTTCAACCTGCGGCATCTCCATATACCCCCGCGACTTCGCACCCACGATAGTCGAAAAAGTCGACGTCGAGGGTACAAAGATGCGAGAAGTATATGGTTTACTCCATGACTTAGATAGTTCGTCATGGAGGTCCTCGAAAAAGGGGAGAGACTGATGTTTTGGTCCCTCCCCCCTGCCACCGGACAGAAACCTATCCCCTAACTTAGACTGTTTGGGGGTCTCTTGTTCGCGTGGCCAGTCAAGCTGTAATCTGGCCACCGCGCGAGTAACCACCTTGAGCAATTCCTCGACAGATTTCTTTTCACGAGAGGAATGCTCAGAGGCTGGTTGCTCGCGGTCCGAAGACCCAAGAGATACATCATCCCCCTCGTGAGTCGAAGAAGCACCGGAGCGCGCTTCGAGATCACGAGAAGGGATGCGTGGATCTGGTGACGCAGCAAGCGGACCCGTCTCTTGCTCGTCATGCAGATCCATACGAGAGCCCCACGATGATAATGCGGGTGCGGACTGGAAATAGTTCAAACGGGAGCGAAGCATCTTAACCGTGAGCTGGTCACAATGCTCGCACCCGCCCTTCTCTATAGCCAGAACCGCGTGCTCTTCCCCCAAACAAACAAAACAGTAATCGTGTGTATCCAGCTCAGACATGGGACGGGAGCATGCAGGAACACAACGCTTACTATTTTGTTGGCTCATTTCTCCTCTTTTTTTACTTTCAAAAACTCTTTGATGTAGCGTGAGAGAAAAAGATTTTGAGAAATGAGAAATTTTCTGCACACTGCCTGACAAAACTAACTCCTAACAAAGATCTGAGAACAGATGAGAGATAGAGAGAGTGTTTGCGTTCACACATGCACAGAATGGTCTGAAGACAAAAGATCTTGACGATGCACCTGCGGCTCATCTATTTATAGCCTCGTGTTGCGGGTGCGCGCCGATGACGCCATCGACCGAGGCTATATTACCTCCGGGTCAATTCTATCGACGTGTTACACACAATATTCACAGCTGGTCACGATTAAAGACGTTCCCAATGCGCTGAGCAGCGCAGCATCGATTGTAGCTTTCGAAAGGGAACTTTTCTTTGTACTTTTGTCAGTTAAAAAAAGTTAAAATAGAATTAACAATTCACAGATTCTTGATTTTATTGCATTTTATTTGTACTCATCATAATAAAAAAATAAATAAATAAAATTCATGTGCTGTTTTATCATTAATCAAAACAAATTCCCCTCCACAGCAATAGCAAACCACAAGGATCCAATGATCCAAATGACAAAATCAAGTATGTCCTACATTTTTTTCTTATTCGACAAGCTGTTTCTCTCAGATATCACAATAGACTATTGCAACTTTCATGCAGCTCATCATTCCGTTTCAAGGCGAATTTAAAAAAATAGCCATTTATAAGTGTTCACCTATTATATTTATTATAAATATTCTGCAGAGGATAATTAATTATTTTTAGGCTTTAATACAATGACAAATAGAGCCAAAATAATTAATTTTAGAAACAACATGTTTTATAATACACTGCTTTTTGGTATAAATGAACATGGTATAAATAAGTCTGTATACATGAAAATTTATACTGTAGCCACTTTTATATTTTAGGAAAGGAGTCCTTCAGGAAGGGGATTATAGGTCCTTGACATCGTCAACATTTTTGAAAAACTTTTTGCCCATATTTAATTGCCCTGCTGAAAAATCCAGCATTGCTGGTCACCAGCATAAAGTATGTTTTGCATGCATGGGATGCTGTTTGCTGGTTTGCTGGTCACCAGTGCCGGTGGACCAGCTAAACCAGCACTATACCAGCTGAATTGATGCTGGTTTATGCTGTACTTTTAAGCAGGGAACATCCACCATAGTTTAGGAATGTGACAAAGAGATGAGAGACTTGCCTGGTCATTGGTGGGCTCTAAGATAAGAACACTGATCGCATCCTTCTTGGCCTCTTCTATTTTGGCCACTTTGTTATAAGCTTTGGCTCGATTCTCATAGTAATGAACTTCACCAGGGTTGTACCGTATTGCAACAGAAAACTTGCCTGCTGCTTCCTGGTACTTCCTGGAACAAATCACATTTCTAAAATGATCTCAAAAGACATGAAATAAAGAAATATGTTTTTTAATTTCACATTTAACACTATAGTTAAAACCTACTTGTTTTCATAGCTGTGCAGACCCATTGTGTTGTGAATAACAGCAAGTCGTAGCCAGATAACCGTGTTGTCAGGGTCCATCTCCTCTGCTTGCTGATAGTCAGCCAGTGCAAAGCTCCACTCACAAAGCTTAAAAAAACAATCTGGGGGGAAAAGGAGACAGATTTTCTCTGGATAATACAAATTCTATTCTATTACTTTAAGCACAGTGAAACAAGCAGGCCATTCAAGAATTTTCATTTCAATAACCTCCTCTCTGAATACTTTTCTAAGCCACTCTCAGCCCAACACCCGTTACCCTCTTTAACCATGGGTCCACACCTCCTCTGTTGATGAACAGCTCACTTGCGTTTCTCTGTTTCTCTATGGCCTTGTTCAGCAGCTTAATGGCTTCGCTTTGCAGACCCCGGGAGAAACACTGAATTGCAAAATCATTGTATGTGAGCGCCAGTTGTGTCTGAGCGTCTTCCTCTAAATCCTCTGAGTCGTCTTGCATGTGTTCCTGAGGAGGTTCTTCTTCAACCCCATAGAATTCAGCAGCAAGAACTAAATCCTCAATGGCAGCAGTGAAGTCTCTCAGGCGCCGATAAAGAATCCCCCTTGAGCAGGCAGAAAATATGTGCATTTTAAAACCATTTACATTATATGTCTACTTTACTATTTTATTTTATTTTATTAAAAGCATTTACAAAGCCTCTACTAACAAAATGGTTCTAATGCTTATCACAGCTGAAAACCCTGGTTAGATCTTAAAGACAACATTTTAAGAAGCTATGGCTTAAATAGCTAAAATATTCATAAATTTGCGTCATTTGATTACTTTACAATTCTTGCAAACTATGGAGAATCGTAATAACATATGATCAGTGTCTCTAAATTTTTGACTGTTAATGTATGTATTTTGCATAGAAACGCAAAATTTAAAAAAAAAATTGTAAAAGAAAATGTATTTAAAATATGAGGTTAGTACTTATGTATATATAGTTAATGCAGAAGGTATTATAACTTTTTTGTTTGCATAAGGAAAATACAGAGGATCTTCTGACTCGATCTGTTAAGTTTATCTGTACTCTATATATTTCTCCCCCAAAAAAATGAGTTTAGTGTGCATTTACAAACACTAATGTAAATAGAATAATCTCATTAAAGTAAATTCATAACCACTGGTTTAAACGTCAGCTTATTTGGCATAAATATCATTTGTATTTTATGCTATTCTCGCAAATAGCCAATTCTTTAGCAGGCTGTAAATATGAAACCTTACCTAAAGAGGTAGTACTGTGCCTTACTGGGGTTATACTTCAGAGCGCTGTTTATTTTCCTCAGTGCATCTGAAAGCTCTCCCTTCAATGCCTTATCAACAGCTGCCTGATGGGCATTCTCCGCTGCTTCCTTTAGCCTCTTCAACAGAGCATGTGCAACCGGACAGCAGGGTTTCAGCCTGAGTGCTGACCTCAAGTCATGATAGCACAAAGTCATCTGAGGAGACATACAGCCCTCTTACCTGTTTATTACAGTCACTTGAAGGGAAATGTTTGTTTTTCTGTAGGCTGTGAATGATGGTCTGACCTGATTGAGCTGGTGGTGAAGACGAGCTCTCAGAATGAGGAGGTCAGCTGACTGGCTGTCCGTCTCTAGCCAGTTACTGACCGACCGAAGACAGTCAGAGTAACGGCCCAGAGCAGTCAGACAAGCCAAGCTATGAATATATATACAAAAAGACAAACAAAACGGAAAATTATGATCTCATGGTATCCACGGTGGCCCAAAACAGCGTTCGGACACTTTTGAAGACTTGCGTCACACATTTAAAAATGTCTGAACTGCATTGCATTCGATCCAAAATATCAAATAAAATGTCATCAGCAAAAAAAAAAAAAATGACTAACTGCACTTTTCTAGCCAATTTTGCAATGCCGTTCAACCCTTTCGTACTGTTGAGGGTAATTTTGACACTGTTTAGACTTTAACCTGACTTTTCAGCCTTTTTCAGCCTTATAAAATCACATGACATGTTACAGGTGGAAAATAGTAATAGGTTGGTCAATTGTTTGGTGTCCAAATACCTTCTGTCTTCATTGAGGCCTAAAAAAAAAAAAAAAAAATTCAAGGAAAATTTCTTTTCGCAAAATGTTTTTCATGAAACGTCTATTTGAGGTCTCCTGAGCTATATTTTAAACTATATTTCTTTACAATAAACGCTACTTTGATATTTAATTAGATAATGCAAAGACATTTACATATTTTTAAATGTGTTTTCAATTTACAAATTCATTTTGTTTTATCTTTTAATCAATAATATATCAGTAATGTTTAATTATGTTACCCTATAATTATGCATGTGCCTTATGCACATACACATGATGGAAATTTAAAGAAGTACTCAATGTGAATAGCTGAATCTTAGGTGGTAGTAAGGTGAAGAAAGAGCTTGTAGCGCCACCTGGTGGTATTTTATGCTATTGCTTGCTAGCATGGGGTTATATCTATTTTTTTTACAGTCTATGGGTTATATGCATGCAAACTTCTGCCCTGTCCAAATACCCACAAGACATACATGATGTAGCCTATTTCCTATATTTGGCCCAAGTGTTCAAGTAGGCGTGAAGACAGAGCTTTTTTTTATTTCAGTACTTTGCATGTTAAAATATAGTTATAAATGTCCGTTCAGTAGTCACTATGTAACTAACAGAAGACTCTAATTAAGTGATAAAAAGCAGTTGTAAATGATGTACAAAATACTCATACCTCACTCGTCTTTGCACCAATAAAATGTGCAACACTTTGTTTTACTACCAAATGATATGTAATATCGGTAACACTTTACAATAAGGTTCATTAGTTAACATTAGTTAATGTATTAACTAACATGAACTAACAACGAGCAATACATTTGTTACTGTATTTGTTAATCTTTGTTAATGTTAGTTAATAGAAATACAGCTGTTCATTGTTTGTTCATGTTACTGTAGTTCACAGTGCATTAACCAATACAACCTTTGATTTTAATAAAGTATGAGTAAATGTTGAAATTAATATTAACTAAGATTAATAAATTCTGAAGAAGTATTGTTCATTCTTAGTGTTATCTAAGTTCGTTAACTAATGTTAACTAATGAACCTTATTGTAAAGTGTTACCATAATATCTTATTACTTTTTACTTCATTTTTAATTTAACTTACAGTGGAATCTTTTCCTCGACATCTCGCGATTTCGTGGCACGCGAGTTCCCGAGCATAATGCATGATGGGATACGCTTAGCCTAGATAGTGTGGGTTTAGTGTGCATTAAGGGCACTGAGCTTTGGCATTTTTAAGACATGGACAGTCAAATGTGAGTATTTGGACAGGGCAGTTAAGTCTCTTTGAAGGGCACTTCAAAAATTAACAATGACCTTCTCATGTGATAAGGCCGGAAGCAAGGTTTAAGTTCTGCAGCTTTCGTGAAAGAATCCAGAGCCTCCAGAAACTTCCCCAAATCAAAAAGACACTGGCCCTGCAAGGACAGTTAAAACATACACACATAAGGGGGCATTAACAATGTTTGTGGCAAATGACTGCTGTGATGGTGACTTTAAATTTCAGCAAATTTTTTGCATGGAAAATGCATTTCAACTATGCATACAAATATTGCTAACATTTAAAAATTCAATGAAGTAATCAAAAATGAATGGATACATATCAAAAAACAAACAGAAAAAGTGATCCATAGATTGTTATATTCATAGCTCCTAATCTGATTTCTCTTATATGTGAATAAATGAATTCTTGTACCTGTAGGTAGTATATGAAGGCGAGTCGTTGAGGGTAGGCCTCAGTTTGTGGTTGGAGACTGCAGGCGTGTTTGTAATCTAGTGCTGCAGACTGGAAGTCACACAGCTGAAGATATGCTTCTGCTCGCTGGACATAAAACTCAGTCTGCGGATAGGAAGAATATAAAATGTGATTAATGTTCAGGGCCAAATAATTATGATGTACTGTATACGAGCCATACTACAGTCTGCCTGGCCTCTACCTGCTGTGACTGGAGAAGGATGGCCTTTGTGAAACAGGACACAGCCTTGTCAAACTGAGACTGTGACATGGCGCCAACACCTGCTTCATAACTAGACATGTATTGTAGGCATATGTAAGTATGCTTCACAGTAAGATTATATGGTTTTGTTTATAAACATATGTTCACTTACTGTTTATCAGCCTTTTCTTTTATTATGAGCTCCCCAAATATAGTTTTCTTTTTCATTTCTGGGATCTGAAAAATAAAGATTTTTATTTGTATAATATTGCACAATATTACTGTTTTTACTATCAAATAAATGCAGCCTTGGTGAGCATAAGAGAAGAGACATTACCCAGACAGCAACATAGTGTTGGCCCAGATATGGGCTAATACTATATTGCTGTCTGAGTAAAAAACTTAATTATTCCAAACTTTTGACCCCCAGAGAGAGAGAGTGTGAGTGTGAGTGTGTGTGTGTGTGTGTGTGTGTGTGTGTGTGTGTGTGTGTGTGTGTGTGTGTGTGTGTGTGTGTGTGTGTGTGTGTGTGTGTGTGTGTGTGTGTGTGTGTGTGTGTGTGTGTGTGTGTGTGTTCATTTGCATACTATAGATTCCCCGGTGTTTTTCTTGGATGAATCAGACATGATCAGGAATTATTCTTCCTTCTGAAAAGTAAACACATGAACAGGTTCAAGTCATGCATGCAGCATGAGTATGTACAATACTATTTAATCTCGCTATCTAAGATTCTTTCACTCAGACACAGCAAAAGAATGTTGCGCACATTTAAAAATACAAACCTCAGCAGTCAGCAGGTGGATATATTGACAACACGTAACTTAAACGACTTAAAAGTTGTTTATAAAATCACTTTAAAAAATCATCCAGAGGCCTCACGTTTGTTTCCCACAACCAAACAAAATCGACACACAGTCGAAAAGCACTTCTGAAAACATTAAGTAACTATGGGAACAGTTGAATGGCAAAAGAAGAGAAACGGCCGCATGTATAATTTTTTTTCTAAGCAATATCTTTAAAAATGCCATTTAGTGCAAAGTGACAAATTAATAGAAAAGAAAATATGACGTATAGTCAACGTGTACTTTGTGTACAAGGACCTTTTTACAGTCTGTGGAAAGGACAAGGCAAGGCAAGGCAAGGCAAAAGAAAAGTTAGGACTCTTATTTTGAAATCAATGGACGTATTTATTATTGTCACATGCATCAGCTGACAACAATGACGCTGGTTTGCTGAATATGCAGTGAGTGGAACTTGCATGCCGAAACATCACTGGCTGAACTTGTTCGTGTTTTGTCAGTTGTTATGTATGACATAAAAACACAATTTGTCCGTGGCGATCACCTATGAACTGCTTGATTACTTGATTATCATTTAAGAGGAGACACGATGGATCATGAGACCAGACCACTGTTGGTCAATGATGAGCAAACAGAAGAGGACAGATCCGAGCAGGACTACTACCTGGAGTAAGTGTCACTTTATTGTCTTTAGGGGTTTTCTTCTTACAAAAAAAAAGTTCTGGAAAAATCTCATGTAACGTTACAACAGTGGTTGTCAAGGTGGTTCAAAGAACCCCATGGTTTATATCCTCAAATAACTACCTTAACGTTAGCTGCTACTGTTTTTTAGTAGTGTGATTACAGATAATCGGCACTTAAAAGTGTTATTCACTCAGTAATCTGTTCAAAATTAATGAGGAAATATTAAAATATTGTCATACCAGAAAGAGTCTGCAATGACTTTTCATAAAGGGTTCCCAACCATAACATGTTCAACAAGAATTATGAAACTTAAATACATTTGAATTGTTTCTTAACTAATTTTAACGTTTCGCTCAACAGTAAAGTTAAGAATGGGAAGTTGTACATGGCCACATTCGCAGCAGTTCTGGGACCCCTGAGTTTTGGGTTTGTGCTAGGCTACAGCTCTCCTGCCATACCTGAACTCTGCAGAATTCAAGACCAGAGACTGCAGCTCAGCAAAGATGAGGCTTCCTGGTTTGGGGTATGTGAATGCTTTTGGTCCGGTTTTACTTCTAAATGTGAATCATTATTATTTTTTATTTTTTTCATCGATTACAATTTGCCAGTACAATAAAGGAAATGCTTGTCATTTTCAGTTCCCAGAACTTACATTGTCATTGTAGTGTCAGAGCTGGAGGGTGTTTAAAAGAGAACCAAAATCTAAATGTAGTTTTAAGTGCATTAACATTTGATTGTCAAAAATACTGACAAGGGTTCAGATGTTTCAACATTAGCCTACTGTATATTTTTCTGTCTTGTAGGCTGTGGTGACCATTGGTGCGGCTCTTGGGGGTCTTCTGGGAGGATGGATTGTGGAGAAGATTGGACGAAAATTGAGCCTTATGTTCTGTGCAATTCCATTCATCTTTGGGTTTACCATTATTATTGCTGCTCAGAACCACTGGATGTTATATGTGGGCAGAGTTCTCACTGGTCTGGCCAGTGGAGTGACTTCTCTTGTTGTACCTGTAAGAATTCCCTTTTTATTGCCATATTATGCAGACTGCAGAGTAATAATAATCATCAAACTAAATCAAACTAACAATCAATAATAATCAAACTAAATTATTATTATAGACCGTAACAGAAGTAAAAATTCCCATTCATTTTCTCCATAGGAGAATTTCTTTTTAGCGATAACTAACTGTGTTGAAGCCATCAGTCCACATTTATTTCAATTATTGTGTGTGTGTGTGTGTGTGTGTGTGCGTGCTATAATATATATATTTTTTTTTTTGTATTAAAAACTCATGGATATTTTAGATCAATAGCACATTATCCACTTGACTTGTTTTTTCTCTCTATTTCTTCAGCTATACATCTCAGAAATGGCTCATGAGCGTGTTAGGGGAACTTTGGGATCCTGCGTGCAACTTATGGTTGTGATAGGCATTATGGGAGCCTATATAACAGGTATTGCTCTCATTTTAATCTTGTGACTGCATTATGACACTTGAGTGCCACACTCGATAGTGATAGGGCTGTTCTGCTCCAGTTAGCTGTGTAAGATGATTGGTAATGTTTAATCAGAAGACACATTTGAATATATTTCAATGGTATCTGCGAGATTTTGCACATATAATGTCTCTTTTCCAATGTAGCCCTGTACTCCAATACTTTATTTGTTCTTTGAAATCAGCTCAGATGTGTGTGAATGCCATCCTAATTTTTGCTCTCGAGAATCCTTGTGGAATGACTTTCAGTATTGCATTAGTGGGATAGGTCAGGAGTTCGCACAGGAATGTCCCTCTTTAAAATGCACAGAGCCTGCATTGTACATGACTCTATCTGAGCTGTGTTTACATGAATGGTATGAGAACTTGACCCATACTGTGTGATAAGTAGTAGTTGAGTAAATGATGACAGAATTGTAATTTTTTACTTGCGCTTTAAGTAATGCAAAATTAATTTTATCAGGTTTGTTCTTGGACTGGCGATGGTTAGCAATCACATCCTCTATCCCTCCCACACTAATGCTGGTGTTTATGTGCTTCATGCCGGAGACGCCACGGTTCCTGCTCTCCCAAGGGAAAAGAAGAGAGGCAGAGGAGGCCCTGCGCTTCCTCAGGGGTCCTGATGCCCCTGTCGAGTGGGAGTGTGCTAGGATAGAAGAAGCCTACAAAACTGAAGTTAGAAATCACAAATTTCTCATTTCACATCTCAAACTTAGTTTGGTCTCGATTTAAATAAGTATGTTGAGCTGCTTTTCAAAATTAAAAATCAACATAAATTGGCATTTTACTTTTATAATGTGAATTCTTTTTGAGTGAACTTGAAATTTAATGACGAAAAATGTTGGGCAACTTAAAGGGCCTGTTTACACCTAGTCACTTCATGCATTTTAACTGATCGGATGGCTATCTGAATTGGTAAAACGGTTCCATTTACACTTGGCCTCAAATGTCTCCGCAAAACGAATATAAATCCAATCTTCAATTCCCGCACTATATGCAAATTTGACCGCAACAGTGGCGCATCGGCACTGGTAAGATAATTTTAGTTTCATTACTTTTAATGAAGATGAATGTGTGTTAAGTGTCTGCGACTTACTTTCATTAGTGGCAGTTTGCACACTGGCTTGCTGAAGAGATGCTCTGCTACTCATCTGCGGCGATGCGTGTTGCAGTAGCTCTGTCATATCTGGCTATAACATGTCAATAGCCTATAACATGCTCTCAAATGTTTATTTTTTGACATTTTGGGTGAAATAAAATTTACATATGTGGTTTCAACAACCAACTTTGTCCAGTTTCGTCTGGAATGCATCTCAGACCATCTGCTGAGGTGGTTTGAGTGATTGGATTTATGACTCCTGGTCTGTTCACGATCAGATTGCTGGACCAAGTGTAAGGGTTAGTTCACAAATTCTGTTATAATTTACTCACCCTCCTGTTTTAATTTAAATTAAGACATGAGGATGTCCAAATTTACTTTAAGCTTTAATTCAAATATATAAACGTATCAATATAAATTGATCTAAGGCACATACATAAAGCACATCAAATATGGTAAACATAAGCTCAACTGTGATTACTTGATGTACAATCTCATTGGTTCCTGTGGAAGGTCAATAATTATGTGATGATGTGAAAAAAAGCCTAAATTAAATCTGTTCATCATTAAAAGCAAGCATGTCTCTTCAGGAGACTTAGATTTAACTGCTCAATTAATATGGATTTCTTTTATGATGTCTTTTATGAACTTTTTTCAGCGTAATTGACAGAATTTCTGGGGGTGAACAATACCTAACAGAAACTGATTCATTAAATATGGGATTTAAATACCCGAATTTAAGTTTAATTTTATCTTCGATGACTTTAAGTGTATCCATAACTTTTTATTTTATTTAATAAACAAATATAATTCTTTGCACAGCTGTATATAAGTCACTAAGATTGACATTTAATTGATTACAGGAGCAAAGCTTCAGTCTGGCGGATCTGAAGGACCCTGGCGTCTATAAGCCTTTAGGCGTAGGCATTATGATGATGCTATTCCAGCAATTTACTGGCATAAATGCCATCATGTTTTACGCAGAGACGATCTTCGAGCAGGCCCATTTCAAAGTGAGTTTGATGAAACTCATTTATGAAGAGCCTTCATGCTACTGTAAACGCACACTGTAATGTTCTTTATTGTCTGCCACAGAGCAGCGATGTGGCCACTGTTATTGTTGCAGCCACACAGGTGTTCTTCACTGCAGTTGCTGCTGTTATCATGGACAAGGCTGGGCGGAAAGTTCTTCTCATCTTGTCTGGTAGAAGCATCTTTTGTGGAATAATACATTTGCCACCACTGTTTTTGAAACGAGAAAATTAATTATTTTCTGTTTTGTTTCCCCCACAAGGTGTCACCATGTGTGTTAGTGAAGCAGTGTTTGGAGTGTATTTCAAGCTGACTGTGATGAAGCACAATAACTCTTCACTGACGAGTTTACTAACAGACGCCCAGGGTCCTCTGGCGGAGCAGTCCCCGACAGACCTGACCTGGCTGGCTGTGGGAAGCATGGGCCTTTTCATCACAGGTTAGTAGAAATTTATTTCACTGAAACTTACCATAGAACAAAAATTATTCAGCAGCTGTATTAAGATTTGCTAAAACACTGCAAGATGAAATGTTCAGATTACTCTAGCCTAAAACTACATACATATGTAGAGAGGAAGTCAACTGTAGTTTGTTGGTTTGTATGTGTGCTTGGGGTGTAACAATTCACTTGTTTTCTCAAAGCATTGATAACAATTATGGATTTTTGAATCATGAATCATTTGTTTCTGTCAAGAAATGAAAAAAAAAAAAAGTCAAATTAATTGTAATATAGACTTATAGACACCAGATAAAGGGCACTTCAAATACCTGGACAATGCACCTACTAAACCGAAAACACTTCATGGACTTCATGTTGGACATTTCATGGACTCAACCGTCACAGCTTTCCTTAAGTAGCCAATGGGGAGGGACTATCAGACTCTGTTGCTGGATGACAAAATAACCTTATATAATTCATACACTAGATCAGGGGTTCTCAACTCTGGCCCTTGAGAGCCACTTTTAGCTCAAACCTTGATTAAACTCACTGTCTATAACTTTCTAGTAATCCTGAGGACCTTGTTTCGCTTGTTTAGGTGTGTTTGATTAGGGTTGAAGCAAAAGTATATGATATAGTTCAGTGGTTCCCAACCTTGGTACTGGAGTAAAAACCAGGGAGCATCGATGCTCACTATGCTCCCTTAGCAGAAATAATGTTAAATTTCTGAAGCGCATAAAACATAAACCGCACGAGCCAGCTCAATAAATATAATGACACGGGATGGAAGATTTGAAAAGACAATATGTCAGCATAAACCCACATCACTAGACAGGTAGTGAACACAGGTAGTGAACACTCGGCTGAAATGTTGTAAGGATATGAAACAGAACAATGTGTTTAAATGGCATAAAAAAAAATATCAAAAAGATATAGGTTCTGCCTGTTGTTGATTAATACCAGCGGTGACCTTCTACAACATGTAATGTTGCCGTAAATTGAGTAATCACTGTCTAAATGGGTAGTGAGCCAGGGTCCTTACCAGTGGCCGGATTTGTGTACAAGATATACTGATTCACAAGCTCGGGAGCTGATTGAGACGTACCCCAGGACTAGGGTTTGGAACCACTGGTATAGTGCATCATTTGGGACATAACTAGAGTGGCATTGTTCGTGCCCTCACAGATACATGCTGCACTCTTTATCACCTGTCATTGGATCACGCTCACTCTCCATTCTGTCCATTGACACTTTTTCTGAGCAACTTTTTGAGAACCTCATGTTTGAGTCTCTTCAGGACGGTCACTGACTATCACATGAGCAGATGATAGCTCTATAGTCTCGAGTCAAACAAGCTCAAACTATTGATAAAGCTGCCAATTCATTTCATGGCCACTTCTCACGTTTTATAAGATAAAACTGCCATTTTACTGGTATATTTACTTATTTTGATGAACAAAAGTCATTTAAGGTTAGGACATTGAGACAAGACCTTGAGAAAACCTTCCCCTGGTTTCACAGACAAGGTGAATATGGTCATGCAGAAAAAGGCATTAATATGTGCTTTATAAGTACTAATAAACAGCGCGAATCCTAAGCAACTAGTTAATAATGAGAACTGGACCCTAAACTAAAGTGTTACCCATTTCATTTAATTTCAAGTTGCTTGGTGCAATATACAATCTGAAGTAGTTTTTCTAAGACATATTTACATAATCTTATGAATGCACTTAAAAACGGAATCAAATTCATACAGTGATATCTAGTTTTCTTGCTACCACATGCCTCAAAGAAAAAATGTTTCTCAGAAAAAATATGTAGCTATACTTGCGTTTTTGTCCAATTCATATTTTTGGTGAAGACGATGCGTAAGATAAGTGAACTGACTGCAGTTAGTCTGACTATCATAAACACATGTGTTTACCAGGTTTTGCTCTTGGTTGGGGTCCTACTCCTTGGCTGGTGATGTCCGAGATCTTTCCCACACGAGTGAGGGGAATGGGCAGTGCTCTGTGTGTGCTTACCAACTGGACCTGTGCCTTCATTGTCACCAAGACCTTCCAGAACCTCATGGTGAGCGGACGGTTATGTATTTTCCCCTGAAACGTTCTAGGTTTAATTAACAGGTCTAATACATGATCTCTTTCAGGATGCCATAACTAGTGCAGGGACATTCTGGATGTTCTCAGGACTGTGCGCTCTCAATGTCATATTCACTGCTCTCTTTGTCCCTGAGACCAAAGGCAAAACTTTGGAGGAGATTCAAGCCCGTTTTAAGGGGACTCATCGTCGCTAGATATCTTTTCTCCTCTGTGCCAACTCTAAAATATCGAAGAAACAAACTAGTTGCATTGCCATGTTAGAAGCATCTCATTATGTTTTCAAATAATGTAAATGTTTACAGATCAAAAATGTGTATATTTGACCATTTGTTGTCTTAATATAATTTGTCATTGAATTGGTGTGATTAGTTGCTGATGTGATGTTTCAGACAATATTTTTAACATGTCTTTTTTTACTGTTATTGTTGGCAAACTCTTAAACATCATGACTTTGCATTGTGTCTAATTTCGAACTTATTTGCAGGTCACATGACGGTTGTTTTTTGACAAAGGTCTCGATAGAATTTTGCATGAACAACTATTCAATTGACGTACAGTTTATATAAGCTTTATTTCCATGAGTTTTCATTGCAATTCCTCTGAATCAAAATAGTAGCTTGGGTTACATTTTGAAATTAGTATGTGTAACATTAGTATGTAACAAATTTAAATTGTAACCCATGTTACTATCTGATCTGATTTGATCGATCTCAAAAATATTTCTGAAATGTTGAGTTTGAACTTGAAACTCATTTTTATATTCTGTAGATATTTTGTTATAAAAGTAAGAATTAAATAATTAAAAAATAAATATGTAATTACCTGGTTGCACTGGTGACTACATTTTTTTTTTTTTCTGACCTCACTTGCTCTTTTCTGGTGTATAAGCAAAGAAATTGAACCATGTGCAATAAAACTAACTAATACTAGTTCATTCAATGTACATGGTTACTGAACAACTCTGTCGTTTGCTTCATTCATGAGGTGAGCAAAATTAAACCGAACTTTCAAAAGTGAAGTTGTATTGCTTTGGATTGTGGTACTGAGTTTACACAGTATGACTCGCTGTCCGGTAATAATGACAAGGATGAACACTTAAACGTCAAATGATATGATGTGCCAAGTATGATTTTTTTTTTTTTTTTTGAAAAATGAATTTTGTAAAATGATATTTTTAATATGCTGATAAATGCAGATAAAATTATCAACCTCAGCATTCTAAACATTTATCAATTGCCTTTTTTGCCCCTAATGAATTACTTTTATTAAAATGAATGCCATCTGTTTTTATATAATAGTTTTAAAGTAATGTGAATTATGTAATCAATTACTTTTTCAAGGCCTTTTTTTTATTGCTGAAGTATAAGTGTTGAACTTTCTTCTGTGTCCTATGCTTCTGCAAAAAAAAAAATCTGTTCCTTATACTTTACAGATGTGAATTTGCATTTCCTTCAGCCTGAGGCTTATTCATTTCACTTATGGTATGAATACTGGTTAATGTAAATAACCAGTTGCTATATTTCATTTTTAATTATCCTTATGGAAATAGATGCATCTTGTTGGAAGATGCTGAATAATGGCATGTGTCATGAGAGATGTAATCTGAAAATGGTCAAATTAAGAGGAAAATGTGTATCTGATGTGCTACTGTAAGGATATTAAGGGCCTCAGATAACTGGACTGTGATAAATGAATATGCATAACAAGAAGTGTATCTAACCAATAAACTTTGAAGAACAGTGAAATGTGAAGCACCAATTTCTGTCTGTCTCATTCTTCTAATGTGGGCCCGCAAGGAAAGGATCTGAAGCAGTACGGCCGAAACAACAGAGCAAAGTTTGTGGGAAAAGTGATGACATAAACCTAAAAAATGGTAAGGATATATCAGTTAGAAATTATTTTTAAATAAGAAACAATATTTGCCCCCTCAAACAGATTTTCATGGGCCCTTTTTTTACCTTTACTGGGGGCATAACCATTTAACAATGCACACTGCTTATGTAAAGAACTATTAATTTAATGAATTATTCTAGTTATTATGGGTCATCGTGTTAATTACAGCTACTTTGTGCTGTTACAAGTTAGATATTAGTTTTTATGGACCACAACTTGCTACAACCAGACCTCCCTGACAGTCAGTCAGAAAGTGGTCAATTTTTTATTTTTATTTATGCAGTTCCAGTTATTTGTGGTTCCTTTTTGACATTTCACGTATAGTGAAGTTGTTAATTAATCATCCATCATAGCTTGTGTGGTGTCATGATGTTTTATCAACAAACTTCAGGAGGAGCACGATCAGATAATCTACCCAATCAGCACGAGAGGAGGCCTACATATAAAACCGACTTACCTCTGTCCCACGACAGTTTCCCAGCATCCCTCCACCACCCCAACTCCTCACTCTCGATTGTTCCCATCCCAACCAGGGATGGGGGAGTACTCTGAGTTCAGGCCAAATTCCGAGCTCGGAGCCCTTCCCTCAGACAGCACGCCAAATACGCAATCTCTTTACTCTATCTGGCCATGTAAGTGTGAACTCGTGAAATTCCAGCCTTTGTTTGAAGTATCCAATGCTTGTATTTTTTAAAGTATGTGCATAAAGGTAATATGCACTGTCTGAGAAGCAGAGGTTTTCAGGAGTATTCAGAGATCTGTTTAATTGTTCATCAGTGTACACTGTAATGAAGAGATTGGTGTCGTAACGTTTGTGTTGGGCCAAGTCAAAGTCCAGGGTCATCTTACACCCACAGTCTGTCCCCGTAGAACAACATTTACAGCAGAGATTGTTTTAAAAAAAAAAGCATTATGTGTTAAGTTCTATAATTATGCACCAGAGGAATGTCTGATAAATATGTTTTGTAACCCTCTGTACAGGATTCTGTTCTGTCCTTTTTTAGTGATTTCATATCAGAATCTCAAACATACAAAAATTGTCGCTGTTTTAAAAGTCTGCACTGCTGGTCTCCAGTTAACTGGAGGATGATGGTACGCATGCACTGTGTGTATAGGGGTTGGGCTCCTGTCCTTCACAAACATTGCCTTGCTGTTGGCAAATATAAACCCAGGAGTTTCCCCGCCGCTTCTGTGATATGTTATTAGTTTTGCATTTCCATACAGAGGTGTTTGAACTTCCAGCATGAATCTGGCATTAGCACTTTTGCTTTGTATGTTTTTAGGGACGCATGGTTTCAACAAACAGCATCCTGTTGAACCTCAGCCCAACTTTGATCTGGAGAAAGTGAGTATGATTTTTCAGTTGAGCTGTGGTTAAGCATTGAATGCATATTTTTCATTAAATAGTATGAATAAGAGACATTTGTTTCAAACAGTGAAGAGGTAGAACTGCAGTTGGATATAAGTTTACTTAAAGCACGGATCATGGTTCATCAGCTTACACTGTCAGAAAAAAAATATGCAAGAATTGTACCTTTAGGGTTACAACAGCTTGTCACTGGGGCAGTACCCATAAAAGGGAAACTTTTGTACCTTATTTACCAATAAAAGGTGCATTTTAGTATAGAGTAGCAATATCTACCCTTAATACCCTTTAATGGTACTGCAGTGACAAAATATTGTGTCCCTAAAGGTTTTTGCTTTTTTTTTTTTATTGAGAGTGTACATTTATTTATATACAAGAATGAAAATGAGTAGTTTTGCTGTATATTGAACAGATACAGTGATGTAAAAAATATTCATAATTCCTGTATTAATTGTGATATGAGTTTACAGAAAGAAACTTAAACCTAACATCGAATACTGCATTGTGTCAGCTTCTCTTTGTGCCACATTACATTTTGTTTGAAAATCCACAGACATTTAGTTAGATCTAGAAATAGGAAATAATATGACAGAGCAAATTTGATAACACCTAACAATAAGGTCTCATTACCCAAACCATCACATCTTTCAAGAAGCAGCTGAAGACTCACCTCCCCACACTCTTAAATCAATGCACTTATTTTAATAATCTATAAGTAAATGTAGAAATTAACATTATGTAATTAATAATGTTGACAAATGGAACCATATTGTGTAAAGCTAATTCTTTATCAGGCACTGTATTTTCTTTAATAATAGTAATTATACAGGCTATATAACCATCAGCTGGTACTTCAGAACCCTTGATAAATCTTAGTGAACTGCAAACCCTTTTTTACTTCCTTTTGATGTCAGTTTGCAGGTGAATGGTACCGTATTGGACTGGCAGATGAATCTGCGCTGTTTGCAATGTTCAAAAACCATCTGAAGGTTTCTAAAGGTCTTCTGGTACCAAATGGCAATGGAAATGTGAACCTAACCATGTGGACCATGAGGTGCATAATTTTGGACAAGATGTTGTTTCATATTTACATGATCAGACCATCTCGAATAACAAAGGGAAAACATATTGTAAAACATATCATATTTGAGCTCTGCGCTAACCATCTGTATATATTTGAACTAACAGGCCATATGGATGCTCCGTCAATGTTTATTCATACGAGAAGACAGATGTTCCTGGGGAGTTCACTTACTTTAGCAAAAGTAAGCTCTCATTTCCTTTCTCTAACATCTTCGTGCTTACATCACATGTTTCTTATCACATGGTGTCATTGTTCACAGAACTGACATCAGTAACTCTCAAAAAACTTTCAAATATATTTAAACCAATTGCACACCTTCATCAGATCTACCAGAAAAATAACAAGATATTTCTTAATAATTATTATATACAGCATTTTGAGAATATAGTGCAAAACTGAATAAAATTAAAACAAATTGTAAAAAGTGGTAGCCTGCGATTGTTACTTAAAAAAAAAAAAAAAGTATTTAACCCATTAAAAAAAGTTGTCGGTATAAATCAATGTATTTAAGGTCAGTGATATTAAATAATATTTTAATTACAATTTTTAGGATACCATTTTTTTTTTCAGTAGGCCAATAGGTTTTAGCTGCACTCTATGTCTTTATAAACTATCCACTTCAAATGTTGACTACTGACCTTCAATTTTAGTATACATTTCTTTATAACATTTACACACACATAAACAGATCCAACCAATCCCTTGATTTAAAATTGTCATGATGTGTCTGACCTTTTGTTAAGGGCACAGGATAACAAAAGACATCACGATAGTGGAGACCAATTACACTGATTATAGTTTGGTCCTTAAATACAAGAACATGGACAAAGAGTACACTCAAGTAGCTCTTTATGGTGAGTCTGAACTGATGATGTAAAAGATATATCACGTATGCTGTCTTGGACATATTGATGAGGCATGCTAATTTGTCAGAAACATTGCTCCTAGGACGGTCATCCATACTAAGACCAGATCTAATTGAGAAATTCAGATCTTTTGCTTTATCTCTGGGCTTTTCTGAGGAGGCCATTATCGCCCCAACAGATGTTGGTAAGTTTGCATGTGATATAACAAACATAAACTGTTTATGTCAGACTGCCACACTGCAGGAAAAAAAACAGGAATAAACTACTGGGGCTAATGTTTAATGTTTATGTGACCTTAAATAGGGCCTCTAAAGTTTGCTGAATCAACAAAACACCATGCACACACAAAACTACCAAGTCACTCTTAACAGGAATCATGTTGATCAACTCTTTTACATTGTACAATTTTACATTAATTTGTTGATTTGTAATGCATTTTTAATGTTTTTTTAGATCCCTGCCCTATCCTAGAACCAAGGTATGGATTTACCATTTCCTCATATATGAGAGGGCGGGGCTAGTTGTCTGTATAGAGATATGAATACAAAAACCAAAATAATCCACTGTATTTCTCAAGAAATAACATAGAGTTGGGTATGTTGTCACAGTAGACTGGTAAACCTGTTTATCACTTAGTGACGCTTACTATTACATCCTTACAGCAGTAGGTGGCGACAAGTGACCGTCTTTATGAGTGAATCAAATGATTCGTTCAAACATAGGCTGCTGATTCATTCAGGAACGAAACACCACTTTGAGTTGCTCGGAGAAACGCAACTGATGTGGATGTGTTTGGCAGTTGAAAGTATTCTCGTTGTTTGAGCAATAACAGACAAGGTAACTGGTAATATTGTGTATAAAATATGTGTTTGAAAAGTGGCTAAATCGCGGCTCGCTATGGCTAAATCGAAGTATTGCTGTTTTTCGCAACAACATGTTTTGAGATTGATGTTTTAAAACAACATACAACACTGCTATAAAACACGTTTGTGTAGCTGATGTTTCAAAACATTATTGCTACTAAGGTATAACCATTGTGACAACTAGCCCCAGTCTCCCTGTTGCTGAAATACACGAGTCTATGTGACGTTGATAATGATGTAAACCCCATGAAAAGCCTTCTTTTATCCAATCTAAAATATACACTACTGTTCACTCACCTGCAGGAATACAGCAGAATTCAAAGAGGACAAATCTGCACAAACTGTTAATCAGTCGGTCTTTGCCACTGAGAATCTTTCCAAAGTATGATTGGACAGGATGTTTTTATCGGTAACACACTCGAACTTTATAACTAATTGTATACTTTCACCATCTTTCAGCCAGCCGTGGAGTCAGGCCATGGGTTACATATATACAGTTTTGTTACACATTTGGGGAACAGTGTTTGTTTTAACGCAAACAATCATTGGAGAAATGCAACACTATGGCATCGTCAATGTAACGCAGTTTGTGCTACAACAGTAAACCAGCAGGTGGAGCTGTTGTATCCAGCCAGCATCACTGTTAAAATTCTGATCCACCTGACACTGATGTTTTCTAACAGGCAGTGCTACTGATAATGGACATGCATTCGTGTGGTTGTTTGCTTAATGTTTACAGAAAATTTGTGTCAAATCATTTAGATCATTTTACAATTCCACTGTATTTTCAAAATGAATAATAAAAAGTTTTTTGTTTTTTTTTTGCAATTAAACTGAACATTTAGGCATTTCCATGTTACAAAACAAATAAATAAGCGTATTTCACATTTGTGTGTGCATATATACAATACCATTCAAAAGTTTTTAAGAGTTTTTTTTTAAAACAAGTATTATGCTCAACAAGGCTGCATTTATTTTAATAAAAATTCAACTATAATATTGGAAAATTTAATTTAAATTAAAATAACTATTTTATAATTTAAAGTAATTTATTCCTGAATATTCAGCAGCCATTACAGTTCACTGTCACATGATCCTTCCGAAATCATTCTAATATGCTGATTTTTGTGTTAAAAATGTTGTATTATCAATGTTGTGCATTCTTTTCAGGATTCTCTGATGATGTGTATGTATATATATATATATACACTGCTGTTCAAAAGTTTGGGGTCGGTAAAATGTTTAATGTTTTTAAAAGGAGTCTCTTCTGCTCACCAAGGCTGCATTTATTTGATTAAAAATACAAAACAAACCCAGTAATATTGTGAAATATTATTTCAATGTAAAACAGCTGTTTTCTATGTCAATACATAGTAAAGTGTAATTTATTCCTGTGATCAAAGCTGAATTTTCAGCATCATAACTCCAGTCTTCAGTGTCACATCCTTCAGAAATCATTCTAAGATGATTATTTGATGCTCAAGAAACATTTATGATTATTATCACAGTTGAAAACAGTTGTGCTGCTTCATATTTTTGTGCAAACCGTGAATCATTTTTTCCAGGATTCTTTGAAAGTTCAAGAGAAAAGCATTAAATTAAAAAAGAAATATTTTGCATTATTATAAATGTCTTTACTATCACTTTTGATCGATTGAATGCGTCCTTTCTGAAGAAAAGTATTAATTTCTTTTAAAAAAATCGTATTGACCCCAAACTTTTGAACGGTAGTGTGTGTGTATATATATATATATATATATATATATATATATATATCATTCATAATCTATGTATTTACACACACACACACGCATATATAAATGTGATGGTTATGTTGGTGATGATGATTATGTAAACATGTGTCAAATCATATTGTAAAATGAAGCCAATTAATCAGTCATTCAATTAGTAAATCAATCAATTAACTAGCTCCTGAAAAGCATTCCTCTACTATCATCACTTGTCAGCAACAAATGATGCGTGGCTTAGTTTGGGCCTTTGTCTGTCACCATATACCCCTCTTTGGGGATCTCCGTCCCTTTCTACTCCTTCCTCCCCTTTACATGTCCCTCCCCCACTCTCCACTTTCACCCAATTACCTCCCTCCCTATCAGACTGCTCCCTCACCCCTTTTTACGGAGTGCCATTATGCTGCGGTGGGTGAAGGGAAGAGGGGGATAACAATGAAGATAAAGAAAGCATGCGGTTAGAGGCTTGTGAATGGCTCCATTCAGCAAAGCCAGCCAAACAGAAAAGCAGCTCTGCTCTTCCAAACCCAGAAGTTTCTCTTAGTACAACTGGGTCTTTATCCTCCGTAATTATGTGCTAGCATATACATACATACATACATACATACATGAGCAAGCAGGCACACTTACTGTAGCACGCACATACAGTAAGCCACACAGTATATCAGTAAATGGTTAATGTCATAGGGTGATGAACGTTAATTTAACATCATAACGCTGTCATTTAACATCCGACACCACTGGAGCAGAACACAAATTTTGACCTCCACTGTAAACTTTCATAACACTTAAATTGACAGTTCATGGGCTTTTCTAAAAGAAAATTGTGTCATAATTTTCTCTCTATCATGTCATTCCAAACCTGTATGGACACAAAAGAAGAAATTTTGATATATGTCTCAGTGTTTTTTTTGTGTGTTTTTTTCTGTTTTTTTGTTGAAAGTTAGTTGTTTTGGACCTCATTGTCTTTGTATGGACAAAAACTGTTTAAATATTCTGAAAAATATATATCTTTCATGTTGGGCAGAAGAAATAAAATCATACAGGTTTGGAACGACATGAGGACATAAGTAAATTTTCCATTATTTTCTTTACTTTTGGGGGGTGGGGGGATAAACGCCTCATTTGTTAAGGTTCCACTGATGAACTTGGATCTAATTTCTCACAATGGATATTTCTGAAACAATCATGTCTTGAAGTTCAAAATCTAGATGTCACTTAATAAAAAGGACTTAATTTCTGCATACATTTTTTTTATATTATTTTGAGGATGCACAACCTCTGTGACATCTCAAAACTACATTTCTAGGTTGAAATGCATCAGTGCCAAAACATCATCTTTGACATTCAATGATATATATGATTTTAAGCATTCTTTTGCATATGTTTTACTCACCTCAACACTTATATAAACGCTGGGAGAACAAACTCCAAGCACACAAATTTCTGTGGTTTTAAGTTACTTAAATGAAACATTTTTGTCGGCGGTGCCATTCATGAAATTTATCGCTTCGCTCATGGCCCCTCCGCCTGTTACCTCACAGATGTGTAACCCCATCTGAATGTGTCTGTGCTTATTAATCAAAATGAGACACACACACACACACTCTGGACCAAACTGTGTGTCAGTATTTGGAGAAAGGAGGCTCCATATGGGCACTCCTGCATCTCTTTTCTGTGTTGGCAGCCAGGCAGATGTCACATGGTCTAACAGGTCACCGTGCACAGACATAAGACAAATAGCTGTGCAGTACAGACTGCATGGGGCCCCTCAGCCGTCTGCCAGCAGAGTCCCCCAGTTTACCCCACTACACACACACACACTATACACATAGATATTTCATGCTCGTTTTGTTAAATTAGCACTCCCTATTTATCAATATTACTGCAATAATTTTTATGTTTTTGTTCTTATTAGGTAATCTTGTTTTTGCCCGTTCTTATTTTATTTTGTTTTGTTTGTGAGTGCATGTCCGACATATAAAAATTGTTGAATTGCGTAGTATTATATATTGCAATTACAATATGCATAGTGGCCAAAAGTGATGTGTAGATGGGGATATTTGTTTTTAATGACCCTACAAGTTCAATTAAACCATCAAAATATGAGTAAAATATTTTATATTTTTTAAAAATGTTTTAAATATGAAGAAAGAACAAAACACTAAACTTCATACAGGTTTTTTTTTTTTTTACTAAAAACAAAAAGTTCACAAAAGTTGGAAAAAGCATACATTGACTACATCATGATCAGTTATTAATATTTACCCTATAAATATTTATTTACTTAATATGGCCACTATTGTATATAATGCAGGGTATTTGGACATTTCATCTACGCTGAAAATGTAGAATGTCAGAAATAAGAAAATATCAAACCGAGTGGCATTTCTTTATATATATATTGATGATAGTATAAAAACACTTTTCAAACAGCATTTTACAAAAATAAATGATATGCTTTAAACTCTAAAATATAAAACAAAAGATAATTTTGTCGATATTTATGGCAGTTAATGCTTTTGGAAAGATGGTCTTTGGCATGCCATACTCTATCTAAATGATTTCATTCTTGCTGATAATAAGCATGTATAACAATTAGTAATTATGCATGTGTCACAGTGGTGTTTGGGTTAGTTTGTTTTCATTTGGACTTGTCTGCTTGTATTCACATGTCAAGTGTCATCTTCACTGTCATCATCAGTTCAGCTGTATATCACCTGTGTTTAGTTAATCATCATCTGTATCACCTGTGTTCTGTTAATCAGTGTCATCTGTGTTTGTATTTAGTTCCGTCTGTTCAGTCAGTCTTTGTCCAATCTCTGTTGTATTTAGTGTGTGTTGCTGCCTATTCTGCTGTCCTGTGTTTAATTACAAATAAACCTTTATTTTGGGAATATATCCTTGTCTCCGTCTGCCTTCCTGCAACCACCCGTGACAGCATGCACTTTTTATGGCCTTGATTGACTACATGCAATATTTGCACTTTTATTCGCAAGAATAAATTAAAATAAACGAATAAACTAAAAACGAATAAAAAATAGTAAAATAAACTTGATAATATTATATTAACATTTATTTATAACATTAATATAATCTGCCGTTCAAACGTTTGGGATCGGTAAGATTTTTTTATATTTTCGAAAGAAGTCTCTTCTGATCACCAAGGCTCCATTTATTTGATCCAAAATACAGTAAAAACTGTAATGTGAAATATTATTACACCTTGCACGGTGTCTGTAAGCCTGGCTAGCGCTTACCAGCCCGTCTCGCTGGGTCGTTGCGGGCGATCAAACTCGGATATGGGATTCAGTTCACCCAGCGTCCCCCCAGGTTCAGCACGACCCGGTTTATTTCAGAGGAAGTCAAGGATGCTCCTGTCCTGCTTGTGGATATCGTAGTCCTATTGGCAAAGGACGTTTCTGCGCTCGAGGGACGGGCATACCAGTACAAGGTCCTCCCCTTCGGTCTGTCCTTGTTACCCCTCTTCTTTATGAAGATAGCGGAGGCTGCCCTCACTCCATTGAAGGAGGTGGGCATTCGCATCCTCAAGATGACTGGTAACTGACTGGTCTGTTATGCAAACACGGGGACATGGTGCTTGCGCACCTCAGCTGTTTGGGGCTTCGGGTCAACAAGAAAAATAGCAAACTCCCTCGTGCAGAGAATCTCTTTGCTCTGTATGGATTTGGACTTGTTCGAAATGACAGCTTGCCTCATGAACAAACGCACCCAGTCAGTGCTAAACTGCTTGAATTTGTTCAAGAGCAGGACAGCGCTTCCACTGAAATTATTTCAGAGGCTCCTGAGGCAAATGGCATCCATAGCCGCAGTCACGCCACTCAGATTGCTTCATTTGAGACCCCTTCAGCACTGGCTTCACGACCCGGTCCCGAGATGGGCATGGCAAACTCCGGTTTGTTGCCAGACTTTCAACCCGTGGTCAGACCTTGCTTTTTCTACAGGCAGGTGTTCCCCTAGTACAAGTGTCCAGGCATGTTGTTGTCTCAACAGATGCCTCCAGTACAGGCTGGCTGCTGTATGCGATGGGCAAGCAGCCTCTGGCTCCTGGACAGTGGGGTCCTGCCTTGAGTTGCTAGCAGTACACCTTGCCCTGCGCTGGTTTCTGCCGTCAGTGGGGGACAAGCATGTGCTGGTCCGTACGGAAAACACTTCGACCATTTCGTACATCAACCACCAAGTTGGTCTACACTCCCCTGCGTACGTCGCAACTTACCCGCCATCTCCTCCTGTTGAGTCAGAAGCGACTCCGGTCGCTTTGTGCCATGTACATCCCGGTTGAGCTCAGTCGTGCGGTCGACGAGCTCTCACGACAGCATTCCTCCAGGGAGGAATGGAGACTCCCCCCCAGACAGTACAGCTGATTTGGGAATGCTTTGGGTCGCTCAGGTACATCTGTTCGCAACCTCAGAGACAACCCACTGCCAGTGGTTTGATTCCCTGACCGAGGGGACCCTCAGCATGGATACACTGGCACCTACGCAAGTACACATTTCCCCAGTGAGCCTGCTCCACAGACACTGTGCAAGGTCAGGGAGGATGAGGAGCAGGTCTCGATGGTTGCGCCGTACAGACCCACCTGGACCTGGTTCCCAGAACTCATGCTCCTTTCGACAGCTCCTCCCTAGGGAATTTCCCTGAGGAAGGACCTGCTTTCTTATGGACTGGGCACAATCTGGCACCCGGACTTAAGTGGCCTACCTCCAGCGGCAGTTGACACTATCGCTTCAGCTAGAGCCCCCTCTACGAGCCGCTTACGCCTTACGCTTTGAACTGGAACCTCTTCGTTTATTGGTGTTCTTCCTGCAGGGAATATCCCCGTAGATACATTGTTAATGTCATGCTTTCCTTCCTGCAAGATGGATTGGAGCGAATAGTGTCTCCCTACACCCTGAAAGTGCATGTAGCCGCTATTGCTGCACACCACGATGCAGTAGACGGTAAGTCCCTCTGGAAACACACCTGATCATCAGGTTCCTGAGAGGCACCAGGACGTGAAATCCTCCTCGGCCACGCCTCATCCCCTCTTGGGACCTCTCCTTGGTCCTGATGGCCTTACAGAGAGCTTAAAATTAAAAATGAGAGAGATTAAAATCCTGTCTCTTAAGACAGCTCCTGACTGCGCTCACATCCATTAAGAGGTTGGGGGACCTGCAGGCATTTTCGGTTGGAATTCAGGAATTCAGGCCGGCTAACTCTCATGTCATCTTGAGACCCCGGCCCGGATACGTGCCCAAACTTCCTACCACTCCTTTCAGGGACCAGGTAGCGTTGCTGTGTCCTGTTCGTGCCTTGCGTTTGTACGTGGACCGCACACAGAGCTTTAGAACCTCACAACAGCTCCTTGTCTGCTATGGAGGACAGCAGAAGGGAAAGGCTGTCTCCAAACAGAGATTGGCCCACTGGATAGTGGATGCCATTGTCTTAGCATACCATTCCCATAACGAGCCGTGCCCCCTGGGAGTGAGAACTTACTCAACATGGAGTGTTGCTTCTCCCTGGGTGCTGGCGCACGGGGCCTCTCTGGCAGACATATACAGAGCTGGGAGCTGGGACACCTAACACATTCACAAGATCTCCGAGTGGAGCCGGTGTCTTCCTGTGTATTGTCTACAAGCAGATGATATGTAGGATGGATTGCTCGGTGTCTCGCTCGCTGTGCCATTCCCCTCTGAGGACGGGATACAAGCACTTATTTTGCACCTCAGTTGAGTTCCCCGGCTGGTGAAACCTGGTGTAGTTCCTCCAGCATCCTCGGCAGTTAGATTCGGCGGAGGCATCTGACGCCAGGTCTACTACTTGTGTGTTTGCCCGGTTGGTCAGCCCCTGTACTAGACTAGATGCCCATATGTTGTGATTCCCCTCTTTAGGTGATCCTATATGCCATCTATGTACGGTATTGATGGTATCTCCCAATGGGTAGGATGTGGTCTCTGAAGTGATTGACATTCTCTGTGCACAGCCCTGTCGTACTTCCACCCCCAAACAGGTACGGGGCGACCAGCTGGCTAACTCAGGGCGCTGGAAGGGGCAGCAGTTTTGGTGCCTTCCATAGGGATCCCAATTCGTCAGTCACTGACGTTAACATTGAACGTGACTGACTGATAGGGAACGTCTAGGTTACTAATGTAACCCTCGTTCCCTGAAGGAGGGAACTGAGACATTAATCACTTCTGAGACAGAGTACTGTACCTCTGCTGGCGGCCGGGACCCCGTCTCGGCTCCTTAGCAAAAAACTTATTGTAAGTATATGTGCATCGGCTAGTTCTGTTACCACTTGAAGGTAATTGGGCTCTCAGAGATCCCAATTCGTCAGTCACTGACGTTAACGTCTCTGTTCCCTCCTTCAGGGAACAGGGGTTACATAAGTAACCTAGACGTTTCTTGGGCAGCAAATCAGCATATTAGAATGATTTGTGAAGCTGGGCAACGATTAATCGCGATTAATCGCATCCAAAATAAAAGTTTGTGTTTACATAATATATGTGTGTGTACTGTGTATAATTATTTTTTATATATATAAATACACACATATGCATGTATATATTTAAGAAAATATGTTATTTATATATAAAATATAATATTTATATATAATATTAATTATGTTTAAATATATATACAGTATATACATGCAAATGTTTCTTAAATATATACATGCATATGTGTACATTTATATATAAAATATAATTATACACCGTACACACACATATATTATGTAAACACAAACTTTTATTTTGGATGCGATTAATCGCGATTAATCATTGCCCAGCACTACATGTGACACTTAAGACTGGAGTAATGATGCTGAAAATTCAGCTTTGCTTCACAGGAATAAATTACATTTTAAAATATATTCAAATAGAAAACAGTTGTTTTAAATTGTGAAAATATTTCACAATATTTCTGTTGTCACTGTATTCTGGATCAAATGCTTTGATGAGCAGAAGAAACATTTTAAAAATCTTACTGATCACAAACTTTTGAACGGCAGTGTACCTCTCTCTTATTTTTACTCCAAGGGACCATTTAAACGAAACCATTCCAACTAAAAAAAGTGTTTTGGGCATTAATTTACACAAAAACACAGTTTTTAAAACTAGTTTCAAAGTGCATGTTTTTGAAAACGATACAGTTATTGTCTCCGTGTAAACTACAAAAACATGAATTTGCAAAAATGGTGACGTCATGTAAAGTAACTTTAAAAGTAACTACAAGTCAACTTGTTTTACTAACCTTAACCCTAACACCTAACCCTAACATAACAGTCTACTTCAGCCTACTAATACTCTATCGAGAGTTAGTTGACATGTAGTTGCAAAGTTACTCATAGTTAGTAAAATGTCTAAAGTAGACCATCAAAATAAAGCGTAACCAACGAGCTACACCTGCGGTTACTCTGGTAGGACACCTGTTTGACATCATATATCATCTATATGCTACATCTATATGCCATTTGCTTTGATATTTTGACCCATTATCGAATGCAATAAAAACCTCTGTTCGAATATGAAACAAGCATACAGTCTAAAAATGCACACAATTGCAGATTGAGGACGACATGCATGCAAGTGCATACATATAAACAGTGCAACTTTCTCAGGCCTAAAGGGTTGGTTCAGGGTTACTTTACACACCTTTGAACATCCCTTTTCAGGGCATGGTGTGAAATAGATTTGAATGAGAAAGAGGAGGTCAGGAGAGGAGGTGTGGAGGCTAGGGGAGGGGAAGGACGAAGGGAACAGGGTGGGAAACCGACAGGAGGGAAGAAGAAAAGGAGGTAGACGGATTTTCCATTTGTAAAAAAAACAGGGCCACTGGTTATTGAGTTGCATGAGAAGGATCTCCCTTTCTCTTTCTGTTCTCTCCAGCCTTCTCCCTTGCTTGTCCCCTCTCTCATTACCATAGCAGCTGCAGAGCTGTGCGTGTGTGTGTGTGTGAGTGTGTGTGAAGGGAGGGGGTCCGGGTCGGGCAGTGTGACTTAGGCAGGGGCTCCCGTCAATGGTGGGCCGTCTGGGGAATGAATAGAGGCGCACAGAGTTGAACTGGACAAACAAAAGAGAAGAGGAGAGAAGAATGGGCGAGTGAATGGGGCGGCTTGTCACTGCAAGCTAGAGCACACAAAATGGAGTGAAATAGTGAAAGAAAGTTAAAAGGAGCAGAGGGCATGCAAGGATTGGCCTGGCCACCTGTCCCTCTCGCTATCTGTCTTTTGCCCCTTCTGTCAATGGAGGGACTAAAAGTTGGAGGCATGAGAGCGTGATTTGGGCAGAAAAATGCAATGTAAGCAGTATGTTTAAGAGTGAACCACGAGTGAACTACTTTTTTTTACTTATTTCATAAACAACTGATGCAATACTAGAACATGTGTGATGCAATTTTAGTGTGCTTAATAAAGTTATTCTCTTGTGTGATTTAATCAGAACTCACAAAATAATTGTGTCACTCAGCTCACAGAATGTTGTATATAACAATATAAAAAAATGTGAGTGGTTGCATTATTACCCTTAAGTATCCTCAGACAACACTGGCAAGAGTTCCTGAAATGATATACCGTTTTTTTTTTTTTGTACACAGTGTGAAGGAAACACATGGCAATTCTAACATCCTTACCCATAATCCTCTAACCAGTAATTAGGTTACATTGACACAAATATATCAGCTTCAACAGTATTTAGTAACAATCCCCTGCTCTTTAGTTTGCAAGCATGATTGGGCTTGCTTGGCTACATGTTGCATGTAGCATTAGCTGTATACATATAATGGTGGTATTTCATTCAGCTGATATCACACGGTAGCCTATTAACCATCTATGGAAATGCAACCGAGACACAGACATGTAGTCTACAAATGTGTAACTTATTTGCTGAATTGACATTTTCAGAGTTCAAGTTCGAGATAAAGCTGAAACTGTGTTTCAAATGTGGGAGATAAGTATTCTAACAAAGAAATTGCATTTAATTCCTTTAGCTATACAAAACTGGTGGAAGTTTGTGTTACCTTGTGAAAAACAACGTTATCATGTTTTTGAAAAGAGTACTTATTACAGAAGTATATACTTTAAAATAATATATAAAGTGCCAACTGAATGTAATGTTTTCAGACACTTAATTGCTTGATATGTACAATTAAATGAAATGTATTCTAATTTAAATTAAATGCAAGTAGCTGAACTTTAGAATGCTTTTTGACCAACTTAAGTAGGTATCTTTAAATTACTTCTATTGTCTTTGAAATATGGTTGAAGTGTATGGGTGAGCGGGGCACAACCGCGGAGCTACAGTAGTTGTAGTTGTAACACATATGGTTTAAAACTTTCCACACATGCCAACATGACGAAACTTAGTGTATTTACTAGTTGCCATATCATTACACTATATAAATGTGCTTAAAATTAGACAAATCTGATATTATTTTAATCTTATCAGTTGAGATAGTTCTTTAATGCTGATCTAACCAGCAGAAGACACTAGCCGGGTTTAAATCCCAGTTGCGCAGGTGGGGCATGTTGTAACACTGCATTACAATGTGCCCCTATTAGAACTATGCTATTCTATTCTATACTTTTATGAATTCTATTGAGAAACCATGAGAAAAAGGTGAATAAAGAGTGAGAGTCAATGTTCAGAAATTATTAAATATTATTATGTTTTGAATGCTGTATAGCTCTGTTTTGTGGTGTGTGGTCAAACTCAAAAATTACTTTTTTATCATTTAAAAATGCCATTATTTTATATGAAAAAGTTAATATTTGTATTTTATACAAAATATTTTGGTTTGTCTTGTATATTTTTGTTATTAGATCAGATAACATTTTAATCTGTCATATGGTTATGTTACAATGTGCCCCTCACATGTTACAACATGCCACACATATGGGGTTTTCACTTCCATTCTTTCAGGGTAAATCAAGGAAAAAGTATACACTGTATTAATTAAACAAAACCACATAATTGTTCTAGACATGTGGTAAATTAATGTGGGACATAATAAATTCTCTTAACCCCAAGTGAATTTACACAAACAGAGAAAGTCAAAAAGTGTTAGGTTGGTGCCTCGCTCTCCCCTACCTTCATGGTAAACTAAAATATACTTTAATTTCATTCTATTTAAACTTGTATAACATGTATTAAATTATATTTTTAATTACACATTTGTAATGATGAAGTTGCGACTGATTACATTTAAAATATATTAACTAAATATAACATCAAATAACATATTACAGGTAAGTACTTTACATGTGCTTTAGTTTGTTAACACATCAAAATAAGTGCTTTAATACTAGTCTTTTAAAGCATGAAAAAATAAAAACATAATTATTTAAAATTGACGTTAAAGTAAAACTTTGTTTATTACTACAAAGTGCACTTTTTAAAAGTTTACTTAAGTGTGTTAAGAAACATGAAGGTGTACTCTTTTTATAAAGTATATTTAGTTTCATTAATGTCACATTATCTGCAAGAGCAGTTTTTAAAAATATATTGATAAAATTTGAAGTAGGCCTACTCTGCAAGTGCACAATACAATTAAGCACATGTCTTTTTCACATGGTTGGTATTAAAGGTTAATGTAGACTTGTTTTAACTAGTTCATTTCTTTGCAGCCAAACTGGTGTTTACTGAGGAGCTAAATGCTAATACATGCTACGGCTAGCATCTGCTCAAGGCTATATGCATATGGAACATGTTTCTCTGTAAAATATGTAAGGCATATATCTATAAAGAAACTTGTTTAGTCTAACTGTATACCTATATGTGCTTCAGTTCATTTGTCACAACACTTGTTCTTGGACATACTGAGCAACCCTATGGCCCTGCAACTACCTGAGGAACAGGAAGAGGCAGAGGCTGAATCAAGGAACAATAATATTCAGGAGAGTCTTGGGCAAGTTTATGCATTACACCGGTAATTTTCTTAAAACCACAGAATTTAATATCTAAAATGCCTTTGTACATAACGTACAAAATACAGCAAGTAATATATTTAAAATATGACCACTTACATCGTTCAAAACATAAACAAACAGCTAAACATATATAAAAACACAACAAAATAACAATTCACAATAGACAAATCATTATGAGAGGCTTTTTCCAAACTTCTCTTTGATGAAAATATCTCAAAAGTTGGTCCAAAAAATCACAGTCATTTGACTTTTATCTCAATCAAAGAAGTTACTTTCACTTTTATGTCATAAATGTTATGGCATTATCAAGTAAAGACTTGTGCATTGTGCAACTTCTTGTTACACACCATAGCATCCCCCTAAAAAGAGGAGGATGGGACTTAGGATATAAGAAGTGCTCCAAGAGTTTTTTTTTTTTCTGATCACTTTACTTATATGTTCTTCCATTATGTCAAAAGTTCTTATAGTCTAGAATATGTTTGACATTACTTATGGAGGGACATTTAAGTGGAGTGTGTTACATACATATAAAGTAATTCAATTCATTGGCATATAAATGCCTTTGATAAGAATGAGTGAAAACCACCCTGGAGCATCCATACAATAAGAATTGTTTTTCCATTTAGAAAAATAGAATCTTTAAAAGTTGGCTTGACACCAACAACTCATAAAACAGCCATCAGTGCAATATTTAAAACATTCTCAAGTATAAGCGATGCATATTTTCATACTGGCATTGAAGCGTTCCAGAAGTTACAACACATTTAAACCTTATCACATCTTGCCTGAGTTGGCAAAGGGTATAAGAAGACGAGTCCAATGTGCTTTAGGACACAGTGCAGTCTAAAAAACAGGCTTGAAATGTGTGGATCAGCACCAAAAAAAAAAAAAGTTTAGTGTCAGAAACTCAGTTCACATGGGAACTCCATAACAATTACGACACAACAGTGACAACATGCAATCATATTTGGTAGTGTCCAGGCTAAGTGTATGAATATTTCAGTTCAAGAGGTGAGAGATCCTGAATGGTGAATAGATAGGCTACTAGTATGATACTAAACTTGATGACCAACATTGCAATGTCACCATTATAATGCTTTACAGTTGAGGTATCAGACATCAGTCCCTGTTTTAGACAATATGCTGAGAGAATGTGTACATAATGTAATTCTATACAGGAATATTTATGTCAATCTAGTCAGTGTGCGAATTATTCATTTAGCCTACTCGGTGGTCGACTTTCTGAAGGAATGCCTGTCAATAATTTTCTGTTGGTCTCACATGTATTTTGTAGCTACGCGTAAAATTAATTAAAGATGTGTTTAAAAAAAAACACATTTTGTGAAATATGATGAACATCTATAATAAAGGAATAAATAATGACAGTAGTTGTGTTTTGTAAATGCACTGTTTGATACTGAACTGTTAGGCTATACTGATATTGTTCGAAATATATGTAAAAATAATAGACTTGCTTAATTAAGGATTCAGGCCCCCAACCCTCCATAATTCGCACCCTGAGTAGTCATCTTGTAGGACCACCAACCAAATATCAGCTTTCTTACTTTGATCCGACTGTTCAATTTGTTATCTTCCAAAAAAATCTATAAATAACACAGTGATCATTCATTTACATCATGCATCAAAAGTTGGCAAACCACATCCATGACGTTGTACCAACCCGACATTATCACCAAAAAAAAATTGCCTTTTGGATTTGAATTATGTGCCTACCGATATTAAATCAATTTCCTACACACATTACATCACAAACAAGCTGTCTTTTACTTTGGCACAAAGGGGTCAAATATATGATAGGCTTAAAGGTACAGCGTCAGATTTTCTTTGATTGCCTCAGAGCGCGCTTGATGAGTACTTCGCCCGTGTAATGAGGTAAAGAACGATGTCTTGATGTCCACCAAATGCTGCTATGTGCAGAGCACTCCATCCATCTCTGTTGGCCAGACGGATGTCTGCACCAAACTTCACCAGTAGCTTTACTAACTCCAAGTTGCCATCGATCACGGACTGATGCAGCGCCGTCTGTCCCTCGGGTCCGAAAGAGTTCACGTTAAATTCACAGTTTGTCATGTTTTGCAAGAGAGAATGAAGTTCCTTAGTATTGCCCTTCCTGAGCGCTTCCTGAAACACTCTTTGACGCGCAGAGCAAGTCATGTCCGTCTGACTCATGGTTTCAACAGGTAGACCCCTTCGCTTCTGTTTCTGAGAGAAGATAATGAGCCAGGTCTTCCTCCAAACTCCGAAATAACTCAGCGAACGTTAACCGGGTCAGTAATAGCACTTAATAATTCATAGACGCAGCTCCAAGGTATTCGCAAATCCTCCAGTTTAGGTTTTCCGCCGATATTATTATGAAAAAAATGTCATACGGTCCTTAAAGCAGGAGCTGGGAATTTCAGTAGGCTAGTCCATACGGCATGTGGTGCTCCAATACTCTGTTCCTAACAGACAATGTATTTACTGTTATTTAATGTTTACAAATGCAAAATTTTGGCGGAAAACATGATTGCAATCAATATATTAAGTGCTTTACCTTGGTGGTTCCCACGAGCGGGTGTTGAATTGCCTCCAGCTCCCTGCGCTGTGTTCTGACTGTATACTCCTCCGTTATAGCTGACAGACTAGATTCCTCCTGTTGCGGCTCATTTGAATAACAATAGCCCGTCATGAAATTCGTCTTTTAGGGGCGGAGACTGTGTTCGTTTCATAGGCTTTTTTTAGCAGACTGCATTGTTAATGTTCCTTACCAACCAAAGGGGAAATACAGAGAAAAACGCTGCAAATACATAAACAATAAAAATACCAAAATACTTCTTTGTGATTATCCGTCTGACTGTCTGTCTATCAGTCTGTCAAGTTCACATTAACTACTGTCTAAAATTTTAAAGTAAATACATTTTATTGCATTTTCACCCCTTTGAATTAAAAAACGTGAATCAATCTATCTATCTATCTATCTATCTATCTATCTATCTATCTATCTATCTATCTATCTATCTATCTATCTATCTATCTATCTCTATATCAGCTGACTGTCTGATATCTATCTATCTATCTATCTATCTATCAATCTATCTATATCAGCTGACTGTCTGTCTATCCATCCATTCATCTATCTAGCTGACTGTCTGTCTATCCATCCATTCATCTATCTATCTATCTATCTACCCCCCCCCCTCCCCTCTCAATCTGTCTGTCTACAATAGTAGGCCTAATATACTTGGGTGGAGGTGGTCCATAATCCCACCCAGTGTCACAGATCTTCACACTGCTAAGCATTTGTCTATCAACAATCAATTTGTTAAAGATATATCAACAAATGGGTGAAAAACCCTGCCCAGCACTTCTTCTGGCATGCAGCAGTGAGGCTCTCATTCTCAGTGGTGAAACAGTGTCCTTAGGCACCATGGGAACTAGGCTACTGCATGCGGTTTTTGTATCGCCCAGTAGCCTCAATTTGGCACAGAAACTTAAGCCCAAACTAGGCCATTTTCTAGATGCATGACAAGCAATTGCTTCATTAGTGATAGTGACAAATTAAGTTGAAGATAACTTAACACGAGCATGTAAAATTTAATACAATTTTAAACAAGGCTGGAATTGTCTTTATATTCAATATGTGAAAACATAATTTCAAGCATCTCACAACTCTCAAACCTGACTTAACTTGTCTATTTACTGTGATGTTGTTGAATATGTCTTGTACTGTTCTTTGCCAGTTCAATAGACTCTTATTCAAATGTCTTAAAATCTTTGTCAGTGTAACAGGATCTCAATGGCTGAACTGCAGTGACGTTTCAATAGGGAGGGTGGGTCATTCAGGATCCAATTTTAAACCACGTGCTCTAGGACCGTGGGAAAGAGTTGAGCCTTTCTTCCCAGCATAGGCGTATACATAGATAGAAAGTGAGAGACAGAGCGAGAGAGAGAGAGAGAGAGAGAGAGAGAGAGGTAGATATTTCAAAATAGTTCCCTGTGGAAAGTTGGCATGGCATTTACAGTCTAAAACTGAACTGTGTGATTAATTAATTTGGGTATAATGTGTTACCACAAAACTGCACATATTTAACTGAACTTTTAAGGTTGAAAAAAAACAGTGTCCTTGTTACAGTAATAACTATAAATTATGCAATTACATGCAACTAACCCTGAATCAAGCCCTATTCCTAACCCTAAACCTATAGTATTTATTAATATTACTCAGTATTTAATTACATTGTAACAAGGATACCTTAAAATAAAGTGTGACCCGTTATGGTAAAACTTGATTTTACAGTGTTCTTGTAACATATCTCACATGTACTTACAGTTTTTCTCAGTCTCTTTGGCGCATTTCTCACATCACTATTTACATTTGCACACCAGTTAATGCAGTTCTCAAAACAATTAGTACAAACTGCAAAACCTAGTTGATAACCTGCAAAAGCGTGTCACTTGCTCAAAATGGATAGCTCATTCCCTCAAAAGCAAGTAATCAATGAAAGTGTCAGTGTCATCAAGATGAAAAGTCCTGACACCATTGTTTATGAACAAGATAGTCAAATGGCTTTGTCATGTTTTCATTATGACAGTTTAATCTGTAAATGTTTTCCAATGCAAAAAAGTCAGATCTTGGTGACACTACCTGAAAATGCTCAAGACAGCACTATATACTTTTTGCACAGCCATTTGAAAACTACAGTAAAGTTACACATTACTGTATTTAGTGAGGTAACTGAGTACAAGACACTGAATATGTATGTTTCACATTTTTACTGCATATGCTCTTTGCAATTCTAATTTGTTCACAGCATTGTGCAAAAGAAAAAATATACCCTTATTTACAACAAACATAAACTCCCTTTGGGTAGAGCTGAGCACAACTGTAAACAATATTGCAGTACATATTGGAACTGAACATACAACATATAGTAAATCATTCATGCACATCCAGACGTTCCTCTCTGTCTGGCCACATAGGTTCACCTGAGAGAAATTGTTCAATTTAGGAGACATTTTCAGGAAAAAAAAAAAGATAAAAAATTTTGTAAAATTAGCTTGACAGATTTTGACAACTAGTTCAACATTTTTGTATGTGATGACTCAAGCAATGAAATGAGGACTATTAGTTTTATATGGAATGACTATTCAGCATTCACAAGTATAGTTAATTTTGACTGACATGACATAAGCAAATTATAATGTTATAAAACAGCAGAGAGTTGTATGAAAGCAATTGATGCATGTCCAAAAGCATGGAAGGAAGGAATGGAAGGAATGAGAAACTGCTACTATGATGTGCACAAATGACTAAATGTTGTGAAGGTTGAACTAACTGTTGTGCAAATGTAAATAGTGATGTGAGAAATGCACCAAAGTGACTGAGAAAAACGGTAAATGTAAAATTACACTGTAACAATGACACCTTAAAATAAAGTGTAACCCCCATAGTAGGAAAAAAAATACTATGGAAGTCAATGGGGTCCATCAACTATTTGGTTACCGACATTCTTCAAAATATCTTCCTTTGTGCTCAGCAGAAGAAATAAATACAGGTTTGAAACAACTTGAGGGTGAGTAAAAGATGACAGAATTTTCATTTTGAAGTGAACTAATCCTTTAAGGTATTACTATGAACTTTTAAGGGTAAGTAAGGTTGAACAAAGTTGCCCTTTTAAGTGAACTGCTCCAGTGAAATCAGAAATCAGAATCAAAAAGAGCTTTATTGGCAAGTGTGCTTGCACACACAAGGAATTTGTTTTTGGTACTGAGGCTTCCAGTGGACATATACAAATACAAATACAACAAGAAACATAATACTACAAATTATAAGAATAAAAAATATAAATATAAATATATGAGAATAAAAGTATCACAGTTGGGTTTAGTCAGAATAGACATTTTCAGATTTACAGATTATGAACATATTTACAGTGTTTTGAATATTATAAATAAATAAATCTACATATAAGTATCACCTGAGTTGTAGGATATTGCACTAAACAGTGGGAGTATTGCACTTAAGGCAATACTTAAGTGCAATAAACCCTAAAAAAAACCTAAAGATACAATTTTTGCAACAACAAAAAAATCTGAGAGTGTTCAAAATCATTCTAATATGCTGATCTGGTGTTCAAAAACATTTCTTATTATTATCAATGTTGAAAACAGTATGTGCTGCTTAATATTTTTGTGAAAACCCTGATGCACTTTTTAGTCATTTCTTTAACGATTCTTCGAAAAATAGAAAGTTCAAATGCGCAGCACAAGATTTTTTTGTAACAATGTAAAATGCTTTACTATCACTTTTGATCAATTTAATTTAAATTTTATTTAATAAAAAAATAAGAAGTTTACTGACCTTGCTGACTTTGAGAACAAAAAGTCCACAAAGTGATACAAGAGATATCTACTGTAGCACAATTGCCATTGACACCAGTCAAATATACATTTTAGCTGTCGTTATACTAAAACATTTGACTGCTGAATTTCAGGGAGCAGACATATAATAAACATACGTAATGAGACAAATGTGTGGATACTCTGTGATCCATAAGGGGAGACATTTGTGTTTGTGTTTAAGTGGAAACAGGGCCTGTAAATCTGTTGGTTTGTCGCGTCAGATAGTAGGAATGTCCTGTTTGTCTTGGTGTGTATTTGTTCACTGTACTTTGTGTTATGCTTGCAAGCCTGGCATTTGTGCGGTTGTCTGTGTCTGTGTGTGTGAGTCTGTACTGGTCTGTGTGTTTGATGTGTACCTTTGTGTGGGAACCAAGCTGCTTCCTGCCCTTGAACCACAACAGCTGTAGGGCAGGAGCTCGACTTGCTCAACCTCATAAGTTCTGACATAGCTATGTGAGAGAGAGAGAGAGAGAGAGAGAGAGAGAGAGAGAGAGAGAGAGAGATTATGCCAATTATAGAGCTTAACAAAAGGTTAAGAGAAAGATCAGATCATTTGCTATATAGATTTTAGTAAACCAAGGCTTATTGATGTAGTAAATTTAGACTTTCCCTTTACAATTTTTTTTGCAAATTGTGTCTGAAGGAATTCTTGTCCTTTCTGAAATCTCACCTCTTCGGCACAGCCCACCCTCCTTCAAGTGAACGCTTTCCTGTCCCTGTCCCAATCTCAGCCTCACTGTTTGTGACGGATATCCCCAGGAAAAGGCAACACTGGTCATGATGTCAGACGTTGTACTGCAGTAACACTCTGACTGGAATATAATATCTAGCCTTGCGTATGAGCTGTATAAAAGATGGAGAAATATTCTCTAGGACCCCCTAATGAGTTTTAAAAGATGTGAAAGTTTTCTTCTTGTAAATCTACTCCTCTGTATTGTTTTAAATACATGCAAATTGAGGTAAGTCAATATCTCCATCCAAATACTTGTGAAGCTAACTCTGTTACAGAGGAAACTAGCTCCCTCTAGTGACAGAATACTCAAAGAAACAGTCTTGCTTTATGTTGTTATTGTATTAGGCTATGTGAAAATTCAGTCTGCAATTATTAATAGGCCTTAAATTAGCTGAGACCTTTGTCTACAAATATATGAAGTTTATAATAATGTATTATTAAATAATAAAACTAACTACTAAAACGTGTCTTGTCCCTTATCACAAGAATCAGTGATATATATCATCAATGTGGACACGAAAAGGGCCAGCAACGTCTGTCTACGGAGACGGTCCAAGTTTAACGTTGATTAGTCCTTGATGACTTTGTTTTACAAATCTTGTATTGAGTCCGTTTTAACATTCACTGTCTGTCACGGGTGGTTGCAGGAAAACAGACAGAAGCGAGGATATAATTCCAAAACGAAGGTTTAATGATAATATAACATGACAGCAGAACAGGCAGCAACACAGAGATCAGACAAAGACTGACTGAACAGACGGAACTAAATACAAACACAGATGACACTGATTAACAGAACACAGGTGATACAGATGATGATGATGATGATGATTAACAAAACACAGGTGATACAGATTTAAATGATAATGACAGAAGACCACAGGTGATGTGATGACAGGCAGACAAGTCAAATGAAAACAAACTAAACAGAACACAACTGTGACACTGTCCTTGTCTTGTTTAGTTTTTCATGTAATTTTTTAATGTATTGTAAATTGTCTTTTTTGTATGCTGGTCCTGCTGTAAAAACAATTGCCCTTCGGGGACGGACGGACGGACGGACAGAAAGAAAGAAAGAAAAAAGAAAGAAAGATAAATGTGTGTATATGTATTAATTATAAATATTAGTATATTAGTTACACCTGTTCAAGCTCGTTAACGCAAATATCTAATCAGCCAATCACATGGCAGCAACTCAATACATTTTAGCATGGTCAAGAAGACGATCTGCTGAAGTTTAAACTGAGCATCAGAATGGGGAAGAAAGGTGTTTTAAGTGACTTTTAACATGGCATGGTTGTTGGTGCCAGATGGGCTGGTCTGAGTATTTCACAAACTGCTGATCTACTGGGGTTTTCACTCACAACCATAGGGTTTACAGAGAATGGTCAGAAAAAGAGAAAATATCCAGTGAGCGGCAGTTCTGTGGGTGAAAAAGCTTTGTTGATGCCAGAGGTCAGGAGAGAAGGGCCAGACTGGTTCAAGCAGATAGAGAGGCAACTGTAACTCAAATAAACACTCATTACAACCGAGGTCTGCAGAAGAGCATCTTTGAACACACAACACATTGAACCTTGAAGAAGGTGGGATACAGCAGCAGAAAAACAGGAAACTGATGATACAATTTGCACAGACTTCGATTTCTGCTGTGATATTTAGATGATAGGGTCAGGATTAACAGCTCAGGCGGTGGTGTAATGGTGTGGGTGATGTTTATTACCAACTGAGCATCGTTTATACACCACAGCTTACTGAGTATTGTTCCTGACCATGTCCACAGCTTTATGACCACAATGTACCCATCTTGTGATGGCTACTTCCAGCAGGATAACACGCCATGTCACAAAGCTCAAATCATCTCAAATGGGTTTCTTGAACATGACAATGAGTTCACTGTACTCAAATGGCCTCCACAGTCACCTGATCTCAAACCAATAGAGCAACTTTAGGATGTGGTGGAATGGGAGATTCACATCATGGATGAGCAGCCGACAAATCTGCAGCAACTCCGTGAGGCTATCATGTCAATATGGACAAAAATCTCTGAGGTATGTTTCCAAGGCCTTGTTGAATCTAAACCTTAAATAATTAATCCAGTTCTGAAGGCAAAAGAGTATAAATAAAATATTAAACCAAAATAAATTATGCCTTTTGACTTAGTTTTGAACAGTGCGTTTATTATTTTTTATTATCACATAAAACGTTGGCTGCATATGAAATCGCATACTTCCATATAGTAGGCGAAAAACAGTATATGACAAAAGTAGTATGTCCGATTTCACAGTACTTATAAAAGAGTAGCGAAAAAGTACCCGGATGACCTCCTTTTTCTGAGATTCCGAAGTGTGCATACAATGGACACTTTACTATTCCATGAGGCCACGGGAGAGGATTTGTAAATGGAGGTGAAGTGACGTAACGGATGCTGGTAGGTCACATGATAATGACAACCAGGCCTTTTTTTTATAATTTAATGATTTCGAAAGGCTTACATGTTTTTATTTCTTGTCGTTTAGACTATTGTAATGCCCTTTATGTTGATGTAAACCAGGCCTGCAGCTCAACTTCTAACATGAATGCGTAAATTGGAACATATTTCCCCCATATTGGCTTCCCTACATTGGCATCCGGTCCGTTTTAGCATTGATTTTAAGGTTTTAGCGCTTGCTTATAAATCCTTATAATAGCCTAGCCCCAACTGACCTTTCTGACCTTATACAACTGCACGTTCCATCAGGTCTCTGAGCTCTGCTGACCATATGCTGCTGCCAGAGGTGGGCACAAATACATCAAAAGCTATTTTGTTACAAAATACAAATACTGGCTCATGAAATGTAACAAAATAAAATACAAAATACTGATGTGAAAAATGTATTTAAATAAAATACAAGTAATTAGTATTTTGAAAATACAAAAATACTCCCACAATAATCTAAAGTCTTTTTTTTATTACTGAAAGGTCAATAACAAAGTAAATTCAAAATGACGAAGTAGCAAAATAAAAAAGTATGGGCATTTCACTAAATCTCTACAGGGCCTGAAATAGCTCCCTCTGACGTAAATGGCATGTATAGCTAAGTTCACATCAATGGTGTGGTAGGCTGCCCTTAATAGCAAAACGTGTTTGATGTAGGCTACGTAGCCATATTATCACCGTTACTCTACTCGTGCCTTAAAGGACAAGTTCGGTATTTTACACTTAAAGCCCTGTTTTAAGATAGTTTCTGATGAAATAGAACAGTTAAGATTGAAATTTGGACAAATGCTGCTGTCCCGAGAATTTTAGGTTTCTGTGTTAGCACCCCCCAACCTCGACAATGGTTTCATAGGGGCACTGGAAGAATCATTCATAAAACGCATTAAACTTTAGTTTACAAAGACGTGAAACTCATCGAGTGGTCTGGGGTGTTCACTGATATGCTCACACAAAAATCACTGCAAAAGATGCTTTCCAACAGGTGTTTTACCATTTGTTGTAAAACTGTGGACCTATTTTTCCAAACGCCTCACAACCGGACATTCTTCCGTTGAGAGCTTGAATAATAGACACTCCAGCCCAGTTGGTGGCGATAATGCACCTTTGACAATGTTTAGATAGCGTAGCCTACGATACCGCGACTGGAAGACAACAGAAAGAATACAAACAACCCCACTTCCGTTTCCGTCGGCTGAGTAATACCGTTACCTCACAGAACATCCAATACAAGTCAATGGAGTTGGACAAAAACTACGATAAAACCTGTTGGAAAGCATCTTTTGCAGCAATTTTTGTGTAAAAATAACAGACCGAGAATTTTCGTCACAAAATCAAAATTCCATTTTAATCATAATATACACTCACCTAAAGGATTATTAGGAACACCTGTTCAATTTCTCATTAATGCAATTATCTAATCAACCAATCACATGGCAGTTGCTTCAATGCATTTAGGGGTGTGGTCCTGGTCAAGACAATCTCCTGAACTCCAAACTGAATGTCAGAATGGGAAAGAAAGGTGATTTAAGCAATTTTGAGCGTGGCATGGTTGTTGGTGCCAGACGGGCCGCTCTGAGTATTTCACAATCTGCTCAGTTACTGGGATTTTAGTAACTGAGGTCAGAGGAGAATGGGCCGACTGATTCAAGCTGATAGAAGAGCAACTTTGACTGAAATAACCACTCGTTACAATCGAGGTATGCAGCAAAGCATTTGTGAAGCCACAACACGCACAACCTTGAGGCGGATGGGCTACAACAGCAGAAGACCCCACTGGGTACCACTCATCTCCACTACAAGAGCTCACCAAAATTGGACAGTTGAAGACTGGAAAAATGTTGCCTGGTCTGATGTGTCTCGATTTCTGTTGATACATTCAGATGGTAGAGTCAGAATTTGGCGTAAACAGAATGAGAACATGGATCCATCATGCCTTGTTACCTCTGTGCAGGCTGGTGGTGGTGGTGTAATGGTGTGGGGGATGTTTTCTTGGCACACTTTAGGCCCCTTAGTGCCAATTGGGCATCGTTTAAATGCCACGGCCTACCTGAGCATTGTTTCTGACCATGTCCATCCCTTTATGGCCACCATGTACCCATCCTCTGATGGCTACTTCCAGCAGGATAATGCACCATGTCACAAAGCTCGAATCATTTCAAATTGGTTTCTTGAACATGACAATGAGTTCACTGTACTAAAATGGCCCCCACAGTCACCAGATCTCAACCCAATAGAGCATCTTTGGGATGTGGTGGAACGGGAGCTTCGTGCCCTGGATGTGCATCCCACAAAACTCCATCAACTGCAAGATGCTATCGTATCAATATGGGCCAACATTTCTAAAGAATGCTTTCATCACCTTGTTGAATCAATGCCACGTAGAATTAAGGTAGTTCTGAAGGCGAAAGGGGGTCAAACACAGTATTAGTATGGTGTTCCTAATAATCCTTTAGGTGAGTGTATATGATTAATCATAATATGTGTGGGTTTGTTTTACACACGAGACTATAACTGCCCTGACCGCGTATGGCTTTTCCATAGTAGAATTGCGCTGCGTGCGCAATTACTGAAAAACAATAGGATTGATGATTATTTTATACAAAATCAATATCAATATTTCTCATATGTAATACGTTTAAAAACGTGTAAAAACTGCAGATGGATGTTATATTGTGAACGCTTGCTTAGCATGGAGATTTCAGTGGAGTTACGACAGACGTAGACGTTTCATAATACGTAGGGCCTATGATGTCCTTTTATGAATGACAACATAGTGCATTGATGTCATAAGGCACAATTATTTTCTCTATAATGCCGTTCAGTGTGCAATATGTGTGTGTGTAGACTGTATATTTTTCACAAAACACTTTACCTTAATGCCGTTTTTAAGAGTTCAAAACTCATTCACTTCTTGGAGGGAGCCTGGTCTACAGGGTGTCACGTGATTTTCGTGCATCTAACCTGGACATTGCCATTGCCAACATCAGACCGAAAATATGGCAAAATCATTTACTATGGTGATTTTTCTTAAGTATTTAAGTATTTGAAATACTCTAAATACACTCCCTCAAAATATTTTGTTACAAACTACATTTAATTTTTTCCACACCTGCAAAATACAAATTACAAAATACACTAAAGTAATTAAATACGTATTTAAAATACATTTAACTGAAATACTGCCCATGTCTGGCTGCTGGTCATCCCTAGATTAAGACTGAAGCACATGGGAGATCGTGCCTTTGCAGTAACTGCCCCTACACTCTGGAATCCATTACCATTGTCTTTGAGGATGGCCCCAACTCTGTCTGCTTTTAAAACTAGTCTTAAAGAGAGAGTATGTGATTTCAGACGCAGTCTTTATCTACTTTTAGTGGAATGTTTTGCATGTAATTGCAAGTGTTTATGCTATTTATCTTAAAACTAAATGCCCTTAGTTTGAAATTGTATGTAATGCAATGATAATCTAAAATTTTTAAGTGTGGCTTAAGAAATCAAGTGACTAACTAAATAAACAAACAATAATAATATTTCTAATAAATCCAAACTGTGAATTGGTAAAGCATGTTTTTAAAGGCTAAATTGCTGTTGTGCCTCTGCTTAGGCTCTGAATTACCATTTTATTGATCATTTCCAAGTTTGGAAAAAATTATAGGCCTGGGGGCTGTTAAAAGACGCTAAGAAAAACGGAGATTAAACTCCAACACCTGACTTAAATTAACCTAACAAATAAGTTGGGGCTAAAGCAGTTTCATAAAAGGTAATTGAAGTTATTAATTGAGGTAATTTGTCACGCAATCCCACTAGTTTGATCCAGGTTTATCTAGTCTAGATAATTGCATGTGCATGCGTTTCTTCAGCAGCCCTAGAGGTCGATCATGGATCAAATCGATCCACCATAAAAACAGCACCTATATTTTGTGCTGTTTTATGCGTTTGAGACATGATGTTTTCCTCAGTACAAAACTTACATTTCACAGGTATATTCTCCATCTGTAAATGTTAGAAAGTCGTGCAAATATTTCCATTTTGCTGCTAAACTTCACATTGAACGAGCGCATGGGCGCCAAATAGGAGAGCAATAATTCTGACTAAAATATATTTTGTTTGGAAAATTAATATGCGATATTTTATAACACCAGAAATATCTTCTAACTATAATAATTTATCTTTAGGATGTTGGATAAATTGCGGTGAACTTAGAGCTCATTGCACTCACATATATTATACTTTTTATAATTGAACTGAAGCAATGTAGGTAAGAAAGTTTTCAGAAACCAAATAAAGATTGTGGTGGAGATTTTAAACTGAATAATAAATTAACCATGTTTTTAACATCTAACTATAAAGATATGAATTATACTAACATCTCGTGATAAGTTCTAACACTTCCTTTGGTCCTATGTCTGAAGATGACTAAAACTTCCATTCTTGATTCTAACAATAAATCTAAATTGAGCTTACTTCCTTTTTCTCTAGGATGTAGCCATCAGACAGACTCTAACCTCCTAAACATTTGACTTAATATAACTTTGGTAAAAGGACTATATATTTGGACTAACCGTTATATTGTGAAATTATTTATTAAAATACTAACCCCTCACAATGTTTTTAATGATACAGGATATTTAGCTGATGTTACTAACAAAGGGTAATGAAAGGGGGGGACTTGCTTTGACAATCTAACCAATCGTGATGATGGAGAGCGTGATATGTTAGTCATGATGATTCTGTTTTGAGATGTCTGGGTTTGAAAGCATGTGATAATGGATCATGTCACATTATAAAAACTGTTGTATTCGTGTTGACTGGTGGGATTCTCAATGGGAATTGTCTGAGATCCACCGGCCTTGCTTCTTCTAGGGAGATTCTCTGAGAACTGCTTGAGAGCTCTCCTGGCCGTGATTAAAGCATTTAAAGGACATTTGCTGTAGTCTGTCTGATATTTCTGCTGCGCAGCAGGCTAGTTTAGGGTAAGTTAGAAAACAAGTCAGAATTAATACAATGTAAACTCGGCTGTAGTCGATTAGTAGACTCGCTGGAGTATAGGATTTAAACGGATGCTGTAGTCGATTTGTAGACTCGCTGATGTATAGGATTTTAGCGTTGATTAGTAGACGCTTGGGCAATTTGACTGGGCGCCCCAGATAAAAGAGCACTAGAGACCTTACTACCAATCTCAAGTGATAGTGTTCAATTTAAAAGCACTACCTTACTAACGATCAAAAGTGATAGCCCAGTAAACAATTACCGTCTTTCAACGTTGAAATTTGGTTGAAAATAAGTCGGTCCACCTTGGACTAGTTTACAACGTGATTTCAACTGATCATCTAAAAAACCATATGTTTTCAAATGATAATCTAAGACAGGATAAGTCTGTTATACGTGCTAAAATAACAGAGAAAAACAAATGACCAAACCATGTTCATTATTATCTCAAATAAATTGAAAGAGTTTTACATATTCCATTTAGACGTTGAAGATCGACCTGTTTTCAACGTTGAAAAGTCGTAATTAGATGTTGAAGATTTACGTCTATTCAACGTCTAATAAACAACTTTTTGCTAGCTGGGAGTGTTCAATTTAAAATAATTAGGTTTAGGGAAAATCCACTACAAGATACAAAATATATTTTTAGGTATAAGACCTATACTTAATAAAGATGACTTGCTGAGAATGCTGAGAATTTAAAAAAATATAAAGCAAAAAAAAAAAAATTGGACAAAGCAAGAATCCCCAGTTTTAAATGATTGGTTCGATTTAGTTTCTAAAGTACACTATGGAAAGGATAACATGAAATTAAGAGCGAAAGTATACATTTTGAAAAGATATGGGCAACTCTAAAATCAAAGATTAAAGCTGCAAGTAGCGATGAAAGGGCCCTCGCACCCGTGCCACCCGGTGGCTTTAAGAAGATAGAGCACAGTGGGCAATGTGCATTTAAGTAGGTAAATATAGCAGGAATATGTCAAATTCTGTTACAAAAATGTCCTTTATTATGGTAATAAAAACATGCTTTATCACTCGGCTAAGTGTTGCTAGCATTTTTAGTATGTTTCTAGCATGTTTAGCACACAATGGCATATTTTAGTATGTGGCTAGTACTGCATTACAGTGTTAACCATGTCACTTCCTATTACCAGTAGGTGGCGCTATGACTATAACTGAATATCCCCATGTAGATGTGTTCAGGGCAGGACTCTTATCAAATATGCGAGGTTTGGGGCAGATTGGATATTGTATGCTTAAAGGGTTAGTTCACCCAAAAATGAAAATTATGTCATTAATGACTCACCCTCATGTCGTCCCAAGCCCGTAAGACCTCCGTTCATCTTTGGAACACAGTTTAAGATATTTTAGATTTAGTCCGAGAGCTTTTTGTCCCTCCATTGAAAATGTACGTACGGCACACACTCTTTGTCCAGAATGGAAATAAAGACATCATCAAAGTAGTCCACGTGACCTCAGTGGGTTAGTTAGAATTTTTTGAAGCATCGAAAATACATTTTGTTCCAAAAATAACAAAAACAATGACTTTATTCAGCATTGTATTCTCTTCCGGTTCTGTTGTCAATCCGCGTTCACGAGGCCAGTGACGCTGCTGACGTAAGATGCTGCTGACGTGTTATCTGGTGCGTCCGTGTATTCGGGTTCAAATAAATATGTCTGGTTAAAAAAAAATGCAAGTCTTCCCCTGTGTCGAAATCCTTAGACATGTTTGCGAAGATTGTTTTGTTTACAGCGTGCGTCTCCCTCAGACTGTAACCGAAGCTCGGGCGCACCAGATAACACGTCAGCTCGTCTTACGTCAGCGGACTCATGAACGCGGATTGACAACAGAACCGGAAGACAATACAATGCTGAATAAAGTCGTAGTTTTTGTTATGTTTGGACCAAAATGTATTTTCGATGCTTCCAAACATTCTAACTAACCCACTGATGTCACATGGACTACTTTGATGATGTCTTTATTTCCATTTTGGACAAAGAGTGTGTGCCGTACGTACATTTTCAATGGAGGGACAAAAAGCTCTCGGACTAAATCTAAAATATCTTAAACTGTGTTCCAAAGATGAACGGAGGTCTTACGGGCTTGGGACGACATGAGGGTGAGTCATTAATGACATAATTTTCATTTTTGGGTGAACTAACCCTTTAAGTTACAACAACTTCCTTTAGCATTTCTAGTATTCTTAAGCACTTAGTTAACTGTTGCTAACATGTTTTAGCATGTTTCTAGTTTGGTGTAGATTGGACATTGCATACCTGAGTTACAGCAAATTCCTATTTAATTGCAGTAATAGCATGCTTTAGCACGTAGCTAAGTGTTTAACATGTTTTAGCATGTTTCTAGTATGTTGCTAGCATGTTTAGCATTTGCTGGCACTTTTTAATATGTTATTATGAGTCCACAACAGTGTTAAACATGTCACTTCCTGTTGCAAGCAGGTGGCGCTATTACTATAACTGAATATGAGCATGGAGGGACAGAACTCTTATCAAAGTGTGAAGTTTGGGGCAGATTGGACATTGTTTGCCTGAGTTACAGCAACTTACTGTTTCATGGCGAAACATCGAAATTTGTCAGGCCACCGAGGCAACGCCCTTTGACAAAAACTCAAGATCTTCACAATTTAACGTCACAAAGGCCCTTAAGATTACACTCACCAAATTTGAAGATGATCAGATTAAACTGTAGGAGGAGTTCGTTAAAGTACGAGGCCTGAAAATGGCAAAAACTGCACAAAAATCTGTGACTTCCTGTTGTTTAGGGCTACGCTCCAAGATACTTTTTTGTAGGTATTGGGTCATTACATGTATGTGCCGAATTTCGTACACCTACGTGAAACGTAGCAGGAGGCGCACTCCGTTGAACTTTTATAGGTGGTGCAATCAAGCCATTTTGCCCTGCCCAATTCTGATGTTGCGTTCCAGGCAGGTTTTTGAGCACGTAAATCACGACTTCAAACCACGACTCATGACTTTGTAGCGTTCCAGGCCAGTCACGCCAAACTACCTGAGCGCAATATACATACTTATTGTTTCAGACACATAACATTGTAATACATAATCGTGTGTGTATTATTATCATTATTATTATATTATTATTAATTTGACTGCAACGTTATATTGTCCTAAAGTATATTCTCACCGTGAACCGCCTGGAGAAACACTGCATCCATAGGGGCTGCCATTGTTGTTTTGTATGGTTTTGCGGGCTATGTGACGTCAGAGCTCATAACTGGGAGTGCATCGATCTAGTACGAGTTCACGGGTGGGAAGTCACGGGTTTGACTGCCGTTCCAGTGCACTTTCACGGGTATAAGGATGGAAAAACACGGGTTACAGGTTGCCTGGAACGCAGCGTGAAACCCATATCAGATGTGAATTTTCGCCAGTTCTGACGCGTGTGCAAAGTTTTGTGAGTTTTCGATCATGTTTAGGCCCTCAAAAATCCGATTCACTTTTGAGAAGAATAATAATAAATATAGCTGCAAGCAGTGATGACGGGCCCAAGCTGGTGGCACCGCCACCCCGGTGCCTCTAGGATTACTGTGCACGACGGGCAGTATGAAGTTTAAACCCGGTAAATGTAAAAGAACCAGATCAAAGTCGCCTGAAAATGCCACATTTACTACAGCAGATGGTGCCAATATGACCGTGAACCACAACAGCCACATCCATAAGATAATTTAAATTTAGATGAATGTCATGTCATAAGATGTCATAGGTCACTTTGAAATGAGTGCAAAGTTATCTTTTGTAGCTCAAAATGTTTTAAGTCCAGCATTCATCTTTAAGTCTTTTTATATTTTTACTAACCTTACTATTAAACTAATTATATAAAACTATATTGTAGATTCCCTTACAAATTAACTGTTTTGATCTAAAACAGATCAAAATTTGTTGCACACGTGTAAACAGAAATCCGCACAAGATCCAATTTCTTCGCATCTGATCTTAGCCACTTCCAAATGTGGATTTAAATTAGATACATATCCGATATCTGGACATCCGACCTACGTCTAAACATGCATATCCAATTCTCCTTTGAATTCCAAGCCACTACAAGGCGAGGACGACACGTTTATTCACAAAGATAGCTTTTTAATGTTGTATTATGAGGCAGACGTGTCAGGGTTCTGTCACTGCTGTCTAGTCTATTTATTGGTTTTGTGACAGAACCCTGACACTCCTGTTTTGTCTTGTCTGTCTCCCTTGTTTCATGTGCTTTCATGTCATGTCATGTTTTGTCTTGTGCTGTGTTGCATGCAGCTTATGTTTATCATTGGCTGCTTGCTTTCATGTTGTCATGTTTTGTGTGAACACGTGGCTTATTTTTATTATTAAAAAAGCCCATCAATTCTGCACCCGAGTCCTCGCTCCTTTCACCGCCCCGCACCTGACAGAACGAACCAGCCAAAAGAGGACTCGGCAGAAAAATGGGCATCTTCCTTTTCCCATCTCCCTGCCCCTCTGCTAAGCAGATGAATCAACACAGCAAACTCCTTTCTCTTCGACAAGGGAGAGCCAGTGTGAAGCAGTTTTCTTACCATGTCGTTTTTGTAGCGGTGGGGTTCAACTTCAGCGACGCAGTGCTCAAGGACATTTTCAACAACAGCCTTGATTAGCCTCTCCATGCCTGGGAGATGGGAATGCTGGGGATACTGTCATTCTGGCAGTTTGTGGGGTGTGTTCAACCGTGGAGAGGAGGGTGGACTTCCACCTCTTGGCCCACCTCCCATTCACCTAACAAACTGCCATGTCCCCAGTCCTCCGATGACCCCTTCGGGGAGAGGGAGGAGGAAGAACATGTCCGCCTCATCTGTCTCCAACCAGAGAATGTCTCATAAGAGGAGAACTTTCACTATCAGTAAACTTCCGGCTTCTGAACTGGTTGCAGTTTCACTCTGGTTCCATATGAGGGCACTCACAGGATGAGTGCAGAATGAATGAATTTCTATGGAGCTATACCCCTCAAAATCCACTTTTCTCAGGATATAATTTTTTGTCTAGTAATTTGAATGTTGTATTTGAAAGGAGATGCAAAGAAATTACTCATTGCTGGGTGTTAGAATGTTTAGAGTCACTTATTTGCTTTAAAAAGTATTTTAAGATTTCCGTTACACAAGAGTAGATGTTAAAACTTCATGCTGATTTGTACTCGGCTTTCGCCAAGATAAGCACCAACTAAGACATAGCTTTACAGTAACCTATGCTTCTCCATCCATTTACGCTTCTTTCCATATGGTGGTGTAAAGTCACCTGGCGTCCCAGAGTCACCCCCCTCCGTCCCCCACTCAACTCAGCCCAGCTTACTGACCTCTACATCCCTCCTGCTGCTGAGACCTAACCACAATCTCACAATCTCTCCGCAACCCAACCATACGCGCCAACCCGTTTGACTAAGGCTGTCGAGCCCCACTGGTGCGTTAATATGCAGTTTCAGTGGCAACGGTTCCGTATGGCATACCACCTACCGCAAAACACAATATCTGCCCAACCACCCGTCATTCACGCAAAATACACAGGAACGTAATGACTGTAAATACTATACAACCTATACAAATAAACCAACAGACTCTTCAAGTTTTCAAGAATTCTACGAAACCGTAGCATGGCGGCCTGTACACAGCCAGCTAGAATCTTTCCGTCTCAACCACAGCCAGTTGCTGCTCCTTTCTGCTGCTTCAGATAAGTTCTTTACTGTGCGACGCAACTCTTGGCCACTGAATCCGACGTCTCTGAGGAACCGGGTTGTAGAGTGTGCCACAAAACCTCGACAACCCACTTCCACTGGATAAACCTGGACTCTCCATCCTCGCTGTTCTGCTTCAGTGGCCAGATGAGCATACCGCAGTTTCTTCCTCTCATATGCCTCATCTACCGCATCCTCCCATGGCACTGTTAACTCTATCAGTTGAACAATGCGTGCTGATCCAGACCACAAAACAATATCTGGTCGTAGGTTAGTGGTGGCAATCTCAGGTGGAAAAATAAGCCGTCGATCAAGATCAGCCAGCATCTTCCAGTTGTTAGCAGCTTCCAGTTGTCCTGGGCGAGAATTGGTGTTAGCACCTTTTCTTGGTGGTTGCTCGCCTGGGCGGAGGAATATTGTCTTCTGCGTGTAATGTTTTGCTAGAACAGGCGGCAACTTATTGGTCATACTACGCTTGCCTTCCAATGCTAAAGCCAAACATCGCAATACTTGGTCATGGCGCCAAGTAAACCGACCTTGGCCAAGAGCCACCTTACATCCTGTCAAAATGTGCCTTAAAGTGGCAGGTGATGAACACAAAGGACAAGAGGGATCCTCTCCTACCCAGAGGTTTAGGTTCTGCGGTGATGGGAGAACATCATATGTTGACCTAATAAGGAAACTGATCCTACTCTCTTCCATTGACCAAAGGTCTTGCCAGCCCAAATGGCCTTTATACATCTCATCCTCTCCTCCTGCTTTCGCACCCTTTTGACAACCAGCTTCCTCCTTTGAGCTGGGCCTGCCTTGTGCCATTTAGGAGGAGCTAAACTGAGCCCAAAACCCCCTCTTCCATGCTGTACCTGTCCCACGATATCCCCAATTTGAAGGTCAGCCTTTGCCTCTACTACAGATTTCTTTGCTGACCACTTTCTACCAGTTTTTACCACAGGGGCTGCCTCCCTTACACATTTGTCGCGTGACTCTGCTAAAGTCATTTCCAGTCTGACCTTGGCACACTTAAACTCCTCGGTTAAAGCAGAGACTGGCAGCTGCAATACTCCTTTACTATAAAGTCCCACTCTGCTGAGGCAATGTGGAACTCCCAACCATTTCCTGATGTATGAACTTATTAACGCTTCCAGCTTATCCACTGTTGTCAAAGAAACCCCGTACACAGTCAGTGGCCACAGCAATCTTGGCAGTTGACCAAACTGAAAGCACCAGAGTTTTAGTTTGCCTGGTAGAGCACAGCTGTTTATGCTCTTCAACCCTTCCACTGCTTGTCGTCTTACTTCTCCCACTCAAACTGTGTCCTTTAGATCCCCATCGTACCATCTCCCAAGACTCTTCACTGGCTTCTCAGAAACTGTTGGTATTGCCTCACCATTAATGAAGAATGTTTTATCTACTACCTTTCCCTTTAACTATCGAGATGCTCCTTGATTTAGAGGGCTTAAATTGCATTCGTGCCCATTCAATATTATCTGTTAACTTCCCCAATAACCGATTAGATTAAAATGTCAATGACGTCATACACATCATACGACCAGAGATACTGCTTTACGGCAATACTTCAGTCACTTTGGTGCTTTTGCGCTCTGCACTGTATTTTCTCTCGAGGCATCGACAACACAGCTGACACAGGTAAATACACGTGCTAGACACACATGTGCACACACACATTCTGGTCCCGCTTCGGATGCCACGATGCCATCAAGCGGTATCTCTGGACGTAATCAGTCCTTCACTGACCAATCAGTGTTCATTAGCAGAATGCTAGCGTGTAATGGGCAACAAAAACTCAACCTGTAAGAAATCGAAAGGACATAAGTACTCGTTCGTTCAACTTTCGACCTATAACCCATGTTGAACTTGCAAAACCTACAATCAAATCTGAGATTTCTCAACAATCGGGTAAAAGAGACAAATTTAGCCGTCTAGCTCCATAGACTCCCATTCATTTTGCACTCATGGGCGATCGCCCCCAGTGGAACTCTGGTGGAACTACAACCAAAATTTGGTACAATAGGACTTAATAGGGAGTGACCAGGCTCTCCGTAGACGGGCTCTGCTCCAACCCAGTGGTGGCCGAAGAGGCTGCAGCGCCCCCAGTTGTGGCCAAAAAGGCTGCAGTGCCACCAGAGGTGACCAAAGAAGCTGCAGCGCTCCCAGAGGCGGTAAGCTCCTTCCCACAGCCTCGCCCTTGCAAGCGCAGGAAGAAGAGGGCTCCTGTCCGTAGTCCTGAAGGACCCGACTTCGGGGGTCTCAGGGACTTTCTTTCAAACATGTGCTTTCATGTCATGTTTTGTCTTGTTCCGTGTTGCATGCAGCTTGTGTTTATCACTGGCTGCGTGCTTTCATGTTGTCATGTTTTGTGTGAACACTTATGAGTGTTCTCAATGGCTGCGTGTTCATGTCTCGGTTTGTGCACCGAGCTTGTGATTTTGATTCTCCTGTCGATTGTCTAGTCCGTCCCATCTTGTTACTTGATTATTGGTGTGTGTGTGTGTGTGTGTGTGTGTGTGTGTCTGTGTGCGTGTGTGATAGATATCGTACGATCAAATGTGTTAGCACATTAAAGCGGCACTATGCAGTTTTGCCAATTTATTCGCTGTATTCTCGCTTCTTGCTCGCAGGTTTCTCTATAAAGCTCCCCCTACAGCTTCAGAATAGATATTTGACAACACTGTCGTAAAAACTTGTTGGCAAATCTCCCCCCTGCCATCTTCTCCCTCTGGCCATGTGCATTTGTTTTCAAAGAAGCCGGCGAACTCATGGAGCCATGTCCACTGAGGAATGTATGAGACACACAAGGCTAGCATATAAATGTTGAGATGGTGTATGTGTGCAGTGCCGAAAAGCAATTCGTTACATCTCGAGAGCTACTTCCTGAAGCTGAGGCCGGCGCCAAAGTTGCAAGGGTGGTTTTTCTGCTCACAGGCACCAGGGGGGAGCAAGACGGCCACCATTCAACCCGAAAAAAGTAATATAACCATTCCAATTACTCCGAAGCTGTTGAATCAAGCTAAAAAAACTGCATAGTGCCGCTTTAATTTTAAATTAATTCAGGTTCAATGAATTACCAAACATACAATCTTAATTTAATTAAAAGCAAAAAATGAATTTACAATATACGAGACACTTCCTGATGACCTTTTTTGTCCTTTAAAACTACCCCCCGCCCCACACACACACACACACTTTGTCAAAAGGTGGCGCTACTGAGCTGTCTTTTGCCGCTCAAACATTATTTTGTAAGTCCATAAGTACAGTATTTATTTATTTTTGTATTTTTATTAATTTAATAAATGAATTATATAAAACTATGTTGTCATTGCACTACAAATAAACTGGTTCTATGCCTTTACTTTAATAAAACGCATTTAAAAATACATGGCTAAAGACATTTATTTTCCTTTAAGGCAGGCCAAAGCACACAGCAATGAAAGTGAAAACTAAACTATCACCCAGCAGACAGTATTTAAGATATCAAAAATCCTTTCACAGGTCTACATCTGTAGTGTGTTTACATTATACAGATAAAGTTTTAAGCAAATCGGCTTAAAATAAGAGGGTGATTTCAAAGCATTTTTAAAGTGACACACTTCCTGCTGCCAGTTGGTGATGCTATAACTTTGACTCATCCATGTGATCGGCCTCTTACAACGAACACACAACTGAAGTTTCATCAAGATCAGTAAATGTAGAAGTTATAACACACTTCATGTCTCCCTTTTCTAAATTTGTTTCCTCGCCATGGCCAAACCGTTTGAGATATGAAAAAACCGCTGGCGATTTATCATCCTCGATGTCTTGACTTCATGCTGACCGAGTTTGGTGGCGATTAGATGAATTCCCTAGGAGGAGTATTTCAAATTCCAGTGCATGCGTTTTCCAAACAACCCATAATAGCTGACTTCCTGTGCCGCTGGCGTAAAAAGTAAGAGTAGGAAAGTTGTTCAGCCCAATGAAATCTATATGTGTAACGAGTTTCATACTAATTCATGCAAGCATGTTTAATATACGGACCAAGTTTTCGGACCCTGTTCAAGGGGGTGTTGTCGGGCCCCCTACCACAGCTGGGTACCAGCTTCTGCCCGGCCCTGATGGCCGCGGGTTCTGACCTGTGTGGAAAGTTTCTAGAATTTTCAAGCATGCTAAGGGTCCCAAAAGTGCCCGAAAGTCAAAAATAATAATAAATATAGCTGCAAGCAGCGATGACGGGCCCAAGCCGGTGGCACCGCCATCCTGGTGCCTTTAGGGTAACTGTGCACAATGGGCAATATGAAGTTAAACCCGGTAAATGTAAAAGAACCATATCAAAGTTGTCTGAATGCACCACATTTACTGCATCAGCTGGTACAGCCAGCTACAACAGCCACATCCACGAGATCATTTAAATTTAGATGGATTTCATGTCATAAGATGTCATAGGTCACTTTTAAATGAGTGCAAAGATATCTTTTGCAGCTCAAAGTATTTTGTTCATAAGTACAGTATTTATCTCAAGGTATTTTTATATTTTTATGAATCTAATTATTAAAGTAATTGAATAAAACTATGTTGTCAGTGCACTTCAAATATGCTAATCAAACTTATTGAAGAGACAAGGCCTAATACAGTTCCTGTCCTTTAATCCAGGCCAAAGCACACAGCAATGGAAGGGTTAAACTCTTGTCAGACTGTGTAACTGACGAATTGGTTGAGTCAAAGATTCAATGATCAATTCATAAACATCCGTCTCATTCATGAATGAATCAGTCGTTTGAACGAATGAATTAATGACTCTCTCATTAAGACAGTCGCCTCCCGCCACCTGTTGGCGGTTTAGTGTTATGTTTAAAAGCAGTGGTGTGCACAGTCCCCCTCAGGGGTAGGGGTGGAAGGAATCCAGTTCAATTTTACTGAGTTGCTTGTTTTTCTTTTATTTTTATCCATTCTTTCCATGTCCTTTTTATGAAAAGACATTGATACAATTAGAATGCATAACACATCAATCGAAAATAGGGAAATTATGATAATATTACTAAATATGATTTACTTTACCAAACAAAACAGTGAGAATCAAGAAGGTAATTATGAGGAATTCATGTTAAGTATTGTTGATGTTCTAAATTTTATGTATGTATTATATGCATGAAAGTGTTAGCTATCATGAAATCAGTAACACTTTACAAAAAGGTTTCATTAGTTAAATTTGTTAACATGAACTAATAATGAACTGCACTTCTACAGCATTTATTAATCTTAATATTCATTTTAGCATTTACTAAAACATTATTAAAATCAATTTGTTAACATTAGTTAATGCTCTGACTGTGACATAATATGAACAAACAATTAACAGTTAACAAAGATTAAATAAGATTACAAATACAGTAACAAATTTGTTGCTCATGGTTAGTTTATGTTATATTAACCTTATTGTAAAGTGTTACAATGAAATCAAAGATATAAATTCCTGACAATTTAGAGTTGGACATGGACTTAAGATTTAATTTCACTAGATGCATTTCCCCAAGCTAATAACTCTTGCTATTGCCTTGGATAAAAACGAATGACATTGTCAGACTCAGAATGCGGCAGAAATCGAGTTATAAGCCTACTTTTATTATAGTTAAACATAACGTACTCAGTTACTAACGTAACCTCGGTTCCCTGAGAGTAGGGAACGAGTATTGCGTAGCAAATACGCAGTGGGGAAACTCCTTTTCCTCAAAATATTGAAGCAATAATTTAAAATGCAGTGCAGCTTTGCACAGCAAACACAGCAGAGCGTCTAGCTCGCTCATTGGCTTTGCTGCGGCAACTGCACATCCAATGGCCGAGCGCCCTTAGACGCACGAACCAATCAACTGACTTGGCGCAGAGTACGTCAGAGCACGCCTAAATGGGCGTGGCCCAAGCCTATAAATATCGCTCATTTCGGCCAAAATGTCAGGTTTAAATCGACTGAAGCGACACACTTGACAGTGCAATAGTGCGGCAGGCTACGCAATACTCGTTCCCTACTCTCAGGGAACCGAGATTGCATTAGTAACCGAGTACGTTCCCTTTTGAGAACAGTCACTTGGTATTGCGTAAGCAAATACGCAGTGGGGACGCAATGTAAAACGCCGCACATTAGCAACTGGCTGAATAACTGGAGCCTCGGGACCCAGAGGCTCAACAGAACAAGCCAATAAACTTTCCCCCAGCATAGTACACTAACCAGACAGAGTCGGGCGTATAATGAACTGGGCTCATAACAGTCCTAGGACTACTTGTGCTTATGGACAGTAACATACTAGACAGATAAAAACCAGACACCGTCGGGTCAAATATCACACAGAGAGGACCCTGGCCTGCAGGCACGATACCTCTAAATGATAAAATCTGACAAACGTGGACTGCGAAGACCAGCCGGCCGCCTCAAACATGTCTTGAATTGGAACACCACTGGACCAAGCCCACGAGGAGGCCATGCCTCTCGTGGATTGGGCTTTGGTGCCTATGGGACAATCTTGGCTCACAGAGGCGTATGCCATTGAGATGGCGTCCACTATCCATCTGGATAACCTCTGCTTTGTGACCGGAACCCCTTTGGTGTGGCCACCAATATTTCGAGGAAAAGGAGTTTCCCCACTGCGTATTTGCTACGCATTACGAAGTGACCATTCTCGAATGGGAACTTGCACACTGCCGCAACTTTTACAGTAGCATGGTAGGATGAATGTAACTTTACTTTTACGTATTAGCTTAACGTTACCTGCTGCTCGTGTAGTGTGAAGACTCGCGGCGACCTGTTGAACTTCTGCTTTAAAATGTTTGTTTTTTTAGATTGTAATGTTCTAATATTCTTATAATAAATATAAAAATACAGCTGCCAATCAATACCAGAGAGAAATCTATTCATAAATCTTTAAAACAATCTAATTAAATCTTGGGCACAAAACATTCAGCCAGTAAGAAAAGACAACCTGTAGGATATATATTGTTCGTACGTACAATGACAGTGACATTTTAAGATGTCATTGCAAGTTGCTTTCATTTAAAACAGCTCAAACATACATTCTAGTCTAGGGCTAATCTTAAGCCTTGTCTGTGAAACCGGGCATGGATCATAAATTGTGCTAAATTGTTTTGTTTATAAGCTCAAGAATCCAAGTCAAAATCTGCTGTTGATTCATCTCACTGTTTGGTGTTTGGGTAAATGGATTTGTTTGACATTTTGATAAATTGAAAAGGGAAAAAAGTTTAGTTTGAATAATAAGCAGTGGAGCATGTGTATAGCAAACATACTTTGCTTTCACCTAAATAAAACCTACCTAAAAGGAGAGGGTCGGTAGCCTGAAGGACAAGTTCACCATCCTGACTTTTACATACTTGCTATTATTTAACCAAGTCACTCAGCCAAAAATATGCATTTCAAAACAGCCAAATATAAAATGCATGAATAATCTAAAGGATCCGTGCTGGGAGGGTCTAGTTAATGATTGATTGTAATCTGATGAAGGTGATAGGCTACACTGGTCAGTGAATCACTCTTCTGTTACACACGGCTTGTCTTTTAAAACCTTTAAGCATTTCTGGGCGTCATAGGCAGATTTTGGGGAAATACAAGCTAATTAACCTATGCTGTCCAAACATGCTATCTATGTAGGCAGCACACTAGGTATTGAGACACTTCCCGCTGAGACTTTGAATGGCGTGTCAACTGCAGTACGCCACCTGCATATGAGACCCCACAGGAACAAACAGACTGCGACCTGGAAATTAAAACGGTTCTTCATTTCGCTCTTTTTTTAAAAGGATAGACAAAACAACGGTCGTTTAAAGACAAGCAGATGTGGTTTTTTTTTTAAAAGGATGACCTGCTGATAGTCTTGATTATCATGTCGGGTGAGTTTGCTTGCTCGCTTGCTGTCACACCACTGGTGATCTTAAGACATGTCGCGTCCATAACATATCCATCAGGTGGCTTTATTTAAGAATATATATTGTCGTCTTTGCGGTCGAATTGAGTTGAGGCAGCATGCGAAGTGCAAAGCTCCTGTGGTCATGTTTTGTAAATATGGGAAGCAACAGCACATGCTAACGCGCAGCTAACGTTAGCAATCTAAACTTGACCCCTTAGCGAGCTGTGCTACAATAAGTCAAATGTTACGACAACTAACGGGATGGTCGATCCACACGTAAGTGACACTGAGCGACACAAATATTTGGAGTAAAAGAAGCAGCATGGATTGAATTTCTGTTTCGCTCTGATATTGGAAGTTTCAAGTGCGTTGATCGTCACTCGAGTTGGCTAGCAGTGTCGCTAGCTCAGCAACCACAAACAAACAAGTAAGTATTTATCTTTAAAGTATTTTTTTTTGTGTGCAAATGTGTTTTTTTGTTTGTTTGTTTTTTTCTTTAAAGCACTATCTTTTGTATTGCACTCTGTAAAACCATATTATGTTAATGTTGTAACGTTAGATTGGATTCAATACATGCTGTCATGTATAAATCTTTTTTGTTGTTGTTGTTGTATGTAACTGTAACGTTAACTTACCTGTAGCCAGTTTGGCACACTGGCAATCTGTCGACTCTGATTGTTGATAAATTAACGGAACTCAGGAAGGAAATCTCAGCTGCGTTTATTTAACCTCTATTCATGCATAATTCATATAACTTACTGGTGTTTCTTCAAGTTCAACATCTTTACTCACTTTTCACACTCTCACGGTTTAGTTAACTTGTCTAGCGGTAAGTAAAACATATAACGTTACAATTCAGTAATTATAAATGATTATTAAGGTTTCATTTGTTAACATTAGTTAACCGCATTTGTTACCACAGGAACTAACAAGGAAAAATACTTCTAAAACTTTTACTAGTTAATGTTAATTGCAACATTTATTACATTCTTGAAATGTTGTATCTATTAATATTCTTTAATGGACATGAGCTAACATGAATTATCTACAGTCTATGTAACTAACCATGAAGATGTTAACTAAGATTAATACAAATCTAATTGCTTGTTAGTTAACGCATTAACCAATTTTAGCTATTGTAAAGTATTAACATGATGGTTATCTTTACATCAGACATCACATTTTATATTTTATCTCAAGCTCCTTACAGACATTGGTTTGTCCTTAATAAAAAAAAGTACACTAACGTTTGAGGAAACTGTATAGTGTAAAAATGTGTCACAGCCGTAACTTTTGGAAAATTAAAACTTTTAGACAATTAAATTTCATTTATTGTCTAAAAGTTCATAACATTTTTGGAATGTATTGATTTAAGGCAAGACACCACAGGCGATTAAGGTAAAACAAAATACTAATAGTTATCAATTATCACCATAGTTGCCCAGCTACATTAAGACTTGTTTTGTATTGCAAGTTTTCAGAACTGTTATTTTTAAATATGTAAATGAGCAATTGTCTTACTAAATAATAAATATGCACCAATTTACATACATTTCCAGAACATAAATCTGAACATTAGATAAAGCCATGTTGAAAACTTGTTCTTTCTTTTTTCTTTTTGTTGACATAGCCTATTAGTTTTTACTGAGGAGATTGTTGTTGTTTTTTAGGGGGGATTTTGGTCTCTTTTTATCAGAAAGTACTTTCAACAGGCAGGACAAAATTAACAGAATAAAATGGTAGGCTATATAAACCATTTGATATATCACACAAATGATGTAGCCTATTAACAAAGAAACGCCTTCAGAATTTAGATATAAAATAAAATACTAAAACTAAATAAAACTGTAAGGTTTGATGCATGTAAGTTCTTCTGAAGTGGAGATTTCTGACTCCTGGTGAGAAAACTGCATTTAAATATATATGTATTATTGAAATCTACAGATACAAAAATAGTGTAATGAACTAAGCCCTTAAATGTGCATGTTTTCTTTCCACTAGTGTGAAAGAGGACATGCTATGGAAGCAAAATATCTCAAAATTGACACTAGTTTCTTGCTTAAATGTACAACAAATTTTTTATAGATTTTATATACTTCAAGATTCAAAGTCTGTATCTTGAAGGTAGAAAAAACATAATGAAGGCATGGTAAAAAGTGTTCAAGGCAGTTTTAATGTGTCCTTCATTGTTCAAAATTGACTAAAGTTTAAGTCTGTTTTAGTAAAACTCTTTTATAAAATATTTAAAATCAAACCCTGTGACACACAAGTAGCCTACCTGTAATTGAAGAAACGCCCATATGTGTGCAACGTTTCTTTAAAAGGAACTCTTATGAACCTCTGTCAGCTCAAATCTTCCCTTTCATCTTAACCATGTAATAGATTTCACATTGCAAAATGGTCATGTTAGGAAAATAAACACGTGTTGCGGTTAGGCAGCAGAAATGGCCCAGCCCACACCCGACGCTTGAAGGTGATGTTTAAAAAAAAAAAAAAAAAACATTTTTTTTTTTTAAATCTCCCCCGCAGGAAGTCGAGTTCACTCACTTCTGACTACTGCTGCAAAAAATCATCCTGTTAAAGGCCTTTGCTCCTTCAGAGAGTTTCTGTTCTCTACATCTGTTCAAAATTTGATTTAGCTTATTTCATGAGTTTTGTGAATTTGCATGCATGGGCTTTTCAGTCTGCCAGACTTGTTTTGAGGTTGTGTTGTGCTGTTAATATGCGAGATGACTCTATATTGATTTTAATTCGAAAACTAAAGCTTGAAGTTGAAAACTCAAAAGTGGACTAAACCATACTTGAAACCATATTGTAAAAATGACTCGTTGTGAACTTTTGCAACACTTTACCGTCCAGATTTTACACATCAAAAGGTATTGGGTGATCAGAAACTTTGCCAACATAATTTCACTCTGACATTTTTTTCTTAGTGTTTTATGAATCTGTCACAGTGTGAATACAGGCTTTGGATTGATGCTGTTGTTTGAAAGATGACTTTTATTGAATCATTATTGAAGGCTGTTACTGAAAGAGACGTCATCAAGCCCTATTATTTTTCTTCAACCTTCCCAGTACGATTGAGTTGTTGCAGCGCCTGCATCCAAGAGAATTTATAAATATAGGAAGGGCACGAGGGGAATCTGAACGCTTGCAACAGTGCAAACAATATGAGTCAGTTATTAATAAATAAACGTGTAGTGCAATAGCACAATCCAATAATCACAGTGCTGGTTAAAGTCAATGTCTGTCTGCATGGGAACTTTCTAAACTCTCCCATCTGACTCTGGTCAATCGCTCAGGGCCTTATTGTGAAACAGTAGGCATTTACTGTAAAAGCACTCCTGTCAGTTTAGTTCAAGTCAAGGCATTTCTTTTTCTTGGAGCAAATTTCATAATCTTCTGATGGCCTTTGTGTCCTGTTTTTTTTTTTAATGTTGCCAAAGCAAACCAAATGATGACAGTCCCAGCTTTGCTATGATTGCAGTTCCTTTTATGCTGTGCTTCATATGGTATTGCAGAAAAGTTTTTGCCTTTTAGAATTGTTAATGGCACTATTCAAGCTTTAAATCTAAAATCATTAACCTTGTAAACATTTCAAAAGCTGATGGATTTGATTCTAAAGACAAAAGTCAAAGATAGTAAAAACAACTTTGGCTTTATACCTGTTTCGAATTCAGCTTGGATTTATGGCAGTGGTAGTTTTGTGGTAATAGCCTATTTATCGTCAAAATTGGGGTAACAGACCGTAGTTTGTTGATCAGACAATGTAATAGGCCTGGGTTGATGATAGAGTTCGGGGGGAAATCGATTCGCATGAATCGCAATTCTGTCTTCTACCGATTCTAATCGATTCACAAATTTCAAAAATCTATTCTAAATTCCAAATTTTCTAAATGTTTCTTAACGTAATGATGTCGGATCAAAGGCAGTGGCAGTGCAGCACTCGGAAAGTTTAGAGAGTGCACAGACTTGCAACTGGGGAACCATTATGAATCATGATGAGTTGAGGCTTTCACATTCTGACGATTTTAACACGAAATTCAAACAAATTTCCGCTTTACTGTTTCGCTTTAATTTATTACATTACTGAAATGTCATGTCTCATTTAATCAATCAATCTGTGTATAAACCGTGGAAGGACGTCAATAAAACGGCTTGTAAACATTGTTTACCTCAGGAAAACCCATTCAATGTCCATGAACTTGTTAGTTAGCTTTAGATAGAAAAAAAAACATTAGAGAGGAGCATTTTGCTATGCACTATATTACATACATTATATTTTTACTTAACCTTTTGTCTTCATTATTTAATGTTTTGAATAAATCTGCCATGAAAACAAGTTTATTACAGTCACTGTTTAAATTTCAACAATAAATTGGAGTAGAAACAAAATATAGCTATTAAAAATTGTATAAAAACTACCTTATGTGCAACTTAAATGTTAGTATACAACTTTGAGTGTTGATTGAATACATTTGATTAATTAATTGATTATTAAATAAACATTATTTACTGTTTCAGTTTTTTAGCTAAATGAAAACTTTAATTTTGGCATTTCGGGAATGCTACTATGTTCTTTAAAATGTTCTCACAAATAACATCATTAGTAAAACAAAACCAGCTTTATTAGTTGGAAGCACCTTTATTAAGGGTGGGCGCTATACCGGTATGAACGTGACTACTGGTATTATGTTGTGCCATTATATTAGATATTCTAAGATGTTAGATATTCATAAATTCAAATTTTGCAGTTATATTGTTTTGTTCCATTTGTTAGTCTTTACAACTTTTAACACTTCTAATGATGATACAGAATCGAGGCTGAACTGAACGTTTAACCTTTTCCTCTACCGTGTCCCAAGTCCAACTCGCGTGATGCACAGGCATTAATAATGAAACACCGAGAGCATGGTAACATTCCAAGTTAATAGAGCACAAACTCTCCTCCTCAAATACACAACAGCAATAAAGCGAAGCACATGCAACTGCAGTTTGCGAACTCGTGAGATTTAACAATAGGCACTGTGAAAGTGAACAAGATGAGCGAACACGCAGAAAGTCATGTTAAAGAGCACAACGAAGAATTGGTTAAAAAGAAGGGGGGGCTTCTCTGTTGTATGAAACTGGTTTGGGTTTCAAATCTCCGACATCGACCAACAAACAATACTATGCAAGTTGTCGCCGTGTTGTTGGAGCCAAAGGTGGAAACACCAGCAATCTCTTTAATCATTTGAAAACCATGCTTGTCCGCAAATATGAGGAATGCACCCAAATGCATGCAACAGATATTCCCGGAGACGGAGCACGCCCGAAGACGGCTGCCACTCAATAAATCAATAAAGTGTTCATTCGCTGGTAATCAATATGACAAGACGAGCAAACAGTGGAAGGACGTAAGTGCATTCAGGCCTACTTCATGTTGCACATTTGCACTTTTTGAGAAAAACAATGGCACAGTACAAAAAAAATATTTTTCAGGTCGTTGTCCATTGAAATCCCTCACCTTTTTCTATTTATATAGGGTTAAAATACATATTTGCCTGTAATTTAACTAAGGTGTACTAAAATGTGATTCCTATTTTGTTTTTTTCTTCTCATATCGCAATATAATATCGATATCGTCCGGACAGTGAAAAATATTGTGATAAGAATTTTTGCTCATATCCCCCACCCCTACCCTTTATACACGTACGTAACTGCAGACACTGAACAGTACAGTACAAATACTTTTAAGTGTCCCTTATTTTCCTATAAATAACCACATTTGTCCCTTATTTTCCTTTTCTGTAGTTGGCAACTCTAGTTGAAGGATGCATTACAACTTACCGAAATGAATCCTGTTTCATGTAATCGCTCAGTGTTTTAACCAGGGAAAGACGTCAATAAAAGAGCTTGTTGGCTATAGTCTTAATGTTACATTTACCTCAAGAAAGCTATACTGTCCATAAACCCATTAGTTAGATAGAAAAAAATAACTCTAGAGAAGAGCATTTTGCTAAATATATGCACTGTTACATATTCATGATATTTTTACTTAACCTGTTAGTGATACCTTTGTTTAATGTTTGTCATGTTCTGTTTCACCAACAAGCTGGAGTAGAAACAATCCTGTTAATTAAAAAGTTCATATAAAAACTGCCTTATGTGCAATTTAAATATTTAAGTACAACTCAGTTTAAGCTATTTGAATGTTTCTTTGTTAAAGGTGCTCTAAGCGATGTCGGGTGACGTCACTTCTTGTTGACGTTTAAAGTATTGTCAAACAAAACGGAGGCTAGTTAGACCCTCCCTCCTACTCATCCGCGTACTAACCCCCCCAAATCCTTCTTGTCGGTTATTGGCTGGAACAGTTTGTTATGTTTCGTGGTGCGGGTTAGCCCAGTTTGTTTTTGTTGCTGTTTGTGGAGCCTGGGGTGTCTGCAGAGACCGTGTTTTTTGTGGGTAGTGTGTTCAGGGGACAGGCAGCTAGCGGATAGTGAGGAGATGTTTGCTGTATGCGAGACAAAATGTTTTGGCCTAAAAAACGTGTGTCATCGCTTAGAGCACCTTTAAATTAGTAAAATTCATTCAAGTTGTTATTTATTTTCGGTTTTTGGCCAAGTGCATCCTGAATTTTCGGTTTTGGCCCAGAATTTTTATTTTGGTGCATCCCTAGTTGAAAGCTAAAATTGAAAATAAAATCAACATCAACCTCAGAGGGGTCAATCAGTTTGCTATTTCCAGTGTGTTTCTCTTAATGGAGAAGGGCCTGTATTATCAGAGAGTGTCAGAAGTCAGAATGACTTGACCAACACCAAATTAGGGCAGGGCGGTATATCGAGTTTATACGATATATATCTATATATTTTCATAAATGATTTAGGATGAGGCAATACACCGTATATTAATATAAGGAGCGCATCTGAAAAATACCAGAGAACACCGAGTGAGCTGTGGTGGGGAAAGTGCATAATAATCCAATTTGTCCTAAACATGAAACATGCTTATTATTAAGGACTTCAAAATACCTTGTAAGATATAGTTAAAGAGTTTAACACGGTTTGCCCTGTCAGATGTTTTGACTGATACTTGTGCAGTTTAATGCGTTTGAGTTGTGGTGTTTTCCTCTGTGAATAATTTGCATTTCACAATATAAATGTTAGAAGGTTGTGCAAATATATTCAGTTTTTTTGTCAGGAGTGGATGAGCTCCTCCGCTAAACCTCTGCCGCACACACATTCAGAATCAGAAATCAGAATCAGAAAGGGCTTTATTGCCAAGTGTGCTTGCATACACAAGGATTTTTTCTTGGTACTGAAGCTTCCAGTGCACATATACAAATACAACAAGAAACATTATAAAAATTCTAAGAATAAAAGTAAAAAAGAAAATAGTATAAAAGTATAAGGTCAGAATAAACATTTACAGATTATGAACATATTTACAGTATTTTTAATAGTATGAATAAATGTAAATATCACCTGAGTTTAGAAGATATTGCACTAAACAGTAGGAGTATTGCACTTACAGGCATATGCCCTGGGGGGCATGTTATCTGTTCAGAAGGGAAATGGCCTGTGGGAAGAAACTGTTCCTGTGCCTAGATGTTCTTGTTAGGGGTCGACCGATATGTGAATTTTTTTTATTTTATTTTTCTTTCTCCAGGGCCGATACCGATTATTACAGATCAAGTAGACCGATAACCGATATATAGCCTATGTCTGGTGTAAAAATGTAAGTTAAAGTCAAAATTAAGAAAAACAAAGGTCCTCGAGGGTTGGCAGGGCGGCACCAATAATGCTCTCTGCAGTCCGGACTGTCCGTTGCAGTCTCCTGATGTCTGATTTGGTATATTCCGCCAAACAGACAGAGCGCATAGGATGGCACAATAATTCTGACTAAAATATACAGTATGATAAAGTTCTTGTTGGAAATTAAATGTAGGTTAGAATTAAAATGATATACAGGTGCTGGTCATATAATTAGAATATCATCAAAAAGTTGATTTATTTCAGTAATTCCATTCAAAAAGTGAAATTTGGATATTATATTCATTCATTACACACAGACTGATATATTTCATATGTTTATTTCATTTAATTGTGATGATTAAAACTGACAACTAATGAAAATCCCAAATTCAGTATCTCCGAAAATTTGAATATTATTTAAGACCAATACAAAAAAAGGATTTTTAGAAATGTTGGCCAACTGAAAAGTATGAACATGAAAAGTATGAGCATATACAACACTCAATACTTAAGGCCTCATTATGCTTCTGCGTCAACTCCACGGCGTAGCTACGCCGTCACTCCTACGGCGTCGTGGCCATTTTATGGTTCTGCGCCAGGTTGAGTTGCATCGCGGTGCATCTGACCAATCACAGCCCCTGTGGTCTGCGTCGCCTCGACGCGTAGTTAAAATTTTTTGGAGGTGCACGTCGAGCTACGGCGGAGGGGTTCGCGGCGACGCAGAGGGGTCTGCGGGGGTACGCCGTCGATTCGACGCAGAAGCATAAAACAGGCTTTAGTTGGGGCTCCTTTTGCCTGAATTACTGGAGCAATGCGGCGTGGCATGGAGTCGATCAGTCTGTGGCACTGCCCAGGTGTTATGAGAGCCCAGGTTGCTCTGATAGTGGCCTTCAGCTCTTCTGCATTGTTGGGTTTGGTGTATCGCATCTTCCTCTTCACAATACCCCATAGATTTTCTATAGGGTTAAGGTCAGGCAAGTTTGCTGGCCAATTAAGAACAGGGATACCATGGTCCTTAAACCAGGTACTGGTAGCTTTGGCACTGTGTGCAGGTGCCAAGTCCAGTTGGAAAATGAAATCTGCATCTCCATAAAGTTGGTCAGCAGCAGGAAGCATGAAGTGCTCTGAAACTTACTGGTAGACTGCTGCGTTGACCTTGGACCTCAGAAAACACAGTGGACCAACACCAGCAGATGACATGGCACCACAAACCATCACTGACTGTGGAAACTTTTTACTGGACTTCAAGCAACGGGGATTCTGTGCCTCTCCTCTCTTCCTCCAGACTCTGGGTCCTTGATTTCCAAAGGAAATGCAAAATTTACTTTCATCAGAGAACATAACTTTGGACCACTCAGCAGCAGTCCAGTCCTTTTTGTCTTTAGCCCAGCCGAGACGCTTCTGACACTGTCTTGTTCAAGAGTGGCTTGACACAAGGAATGCGACAGCTGAAACCCATGTCTTGCATACGTCTGTGCGTGGTGGTTCTTGAAGCACTGACTCCAACTGCAGTCCACTCTTTGTGAATCTCCCCCACATTTTTTAATGGGTTTTGTTTCACAATCCTCTCCAGGGTGTGGTTATCCCTATTGCTTGTACACTTTTTTTCTACCACATCTTTTCCTTCCCTTCGCCTCTCTATTAATGTGCTTGGACACAGAGCTCTGTGAACAGCCAGCCTCTTTAGCAATGACCTTTTGTGTCTTGCCCTCCTTGTGCAAGATGTCAATGGTCGTCTTTTGGACAGCTGTCAAGTCAGCAGTCTTCCCCATGATTGTGTAGCCCACATAACTAGACTGAGAGACCATTTAAAGGCCTTTACAGGTGTTTTGAGTTAGCCTAATTAGCTGATTAGAGTGTGGCACCAGGTGTCTTCAATATTGAACCTTTTCACAGTATTCTAATTTTCTGAGATACTGATTTTGGGGTTTTCATTAGTTGTCAGTTATAATCATCAAAATTAAAAGGAATGAACACTTGAAATATATCAGTCTGTGTAATGAATGAATATAATATCCAGATTTCACTTTTTGAATGGAATTACTGAAATAAATTAACTTTGTGATGATATTCTAATTATATGACCAGCACCTGTATATGGCACAAGTAAGAGTATTTTTTATGATAGCAGTAACTGTACAGGCATTATTGTAGTGGGGTAATCAAATGTAGACTACTATAATTACTAAGCTCAGATGAGTGAATGTGTGTTCCTCTTACCAGTTAACATTTAGTCTGAAGCAAATATAAAACGAGTAGAAAAAACTGATAACGCCATTCAGCCAAAAAAATACCGAGATGTGATATTTTTTTTTTGGGCCCATATCCGGCCTTACACCAAATGACTTGCATTCACTCGAAACACTGAAGCAAAATAAAAATGACGACACAGGGCATTGCAATAGGCTATGATTCAAGTAAACAGTGTGAGTTTGTCAATGTGTGTACAGTTCACACAGTGGTTGGAACTAGTGTTGTACTCTACCAACAATGTCTCTTACCTGTCTGTGTTTGAAGAGTTCACTTGATTTTTCTGCAGCTATGCACAGTCTTTTTTTGACCATATACAACATAATTCTCAGATGGTTTGAAGCATACAACAGACAGAAGTGAATCGGATCCATTCTCTAATCCGTGAGTAATACCAAAGAGATAGATACTGATGTTAAGGCATGTTTGAGATGATCTGATATGGAATTTCTGGGGTGTTATTGATATCTAATAATCTATATACATTGTGTATTTCCTTTTTGTGTTTTACACCCTTTTCCTGGAGCAGATAAAGAATTAAAAACATTTGTCTTGTTTCAAAATCATGTTGTTAGTCTGAATTTTGCTTGCATTTAGGAAGTCTGACTAACTCTGAACTTCTGTTTTTTAAATAGCTGACAAAATAACCTTTATATTCTATCTATTCTACTACTATTATATTATAGTTATATATTATAGTTAATCAAACAAGAAAATACAAAAAGAAAATCACTTAAAAGCTTTAACAAAGACTAATTATATTTAATTTATACAGTGAAGGCTATGCAGTGTTAATTTACATTTGATAATTCAATTTCTGTAGTACCTGAATATTGTTAAACTTAACTGTAAAATAAAGCACTGTTTATTTATTTTGTATCTTTGTTCTAATGTATTTATTATTTTCTATGCAGATATACTCCCCTACAAAATCACCCCAGTCATTCTAAAATTATTAGGCTAATTCTTTCCAAATAGAGCTATTCAAGTCATCTGGTGAAATTATTGCAGAAAAACAATATATTGCAATGTCAGTTTTTCAATCTCGTGCCGCCCTAGTGATAAGTGTAGTGAAGTCAAATTTGCACTCACCAAGCGCCAATGGAAGTCAAAATCGGTGTTGGCAAGTATATGAAACCGTGTCAATCGGCAGTTAGCCAGTTATATCCAGTATAAAAAAAATTAAAACAATGCAATGTTGTGAGGACATGAACGACACTTGGGACAGTTGATGGGCCAGTTCTGTATCATCATGAAAGTGTAAGCCTTGCCAATTTAAATTCAAGCTCGATAACATGCAAAAATAAACTCAATGTATTACTTACCCAGAAAGACGTGTCTCAGACCGCGCGTGAATATTGAGCTCTCTTTCGCGTCTTTTTGCGCTTGAACATACAAATTCACTCAAAGTTATGTCAAAAAATGCCTGTCTCGGCAAGTATCCTTATAAACATTTGTCGGTTATGTCTTACATCAACGTGAACAGTTGAGAAGGATAACACGCGTGTACAGCATGTATCAGTATATTGGATCAGTGCATTCGGTCTTAAAGTGACAGTAGCCTAATATGTTAAAAACACTCACTGCTCTTGACTGAATTACTTTTGTTATTCTATGTTTAATCTGTTTCGTTTATACAGTGAAGACTATGCAGTGTTATTTTACATTTGATTGGCCTACTTCAATTTCTATACCTGAAATTTGTGAATTTTCACTGGTATCTACTGTGTCGAAGCTGATTTTGCAAAAACAAGCAGTTATATGACCGGTAAAAAGATATTTATGGCCTGTACATTTTCGCAAGTCTCTGGCCATTGGCAGGTGTGGCAAAAAGTTAGTTCTAGGCCCTGATCATGCTGTTTGGAGCAGAGCAGACGCTTTCAGTTTATATTTCTATAAAAAGCAAAACGACAGGGGGGGGGGGGGGGGTGCCACGGTGTCCAACACCAACTACCACAGCAAGCCTAGTAGATAATGTACTTTTTCTCCATGTCCTCCACCAGGTGAATGTTGCTGTTTTATCTCTCATCACATGCGTCTCTGTGATGGACATGGAGACAGCTGACTGTGAACCACGTTACCAGAATGGTGATGTCCACCATGAGGAGCTCTGTTCAAAGCAGCCCACCGTTCTCAAGATCTACCTCTACCACAGCAGCCGGAGCGATGCTAACTGCACCCCTCTGTGTTACCCACCGGGAGAGTATGTCACCGAACAGCTCATCGTCGATGCTGCCAAGGAGTGCGGTCAGTTATACCCATCATGTGATTAAAGAAAAGAAGCTAAAAATGTATTTGGAATTTATAAAGTAGATATGAATTATATATTCTGATAAAGAATAATATGTTGCACCGTGTTCCATCCAGATGCAATGTGATAAATCCCTTCCAATGAGACAAACGTTCCACGACAAGATTGTATTGGTTGCTTGGTGTCTATTGTTTAGTTGCACTGATTAGCCCCAGCCACTGTGAAGTTTAATTTATCAAAAACTGGGATGCTCACTGCTGTGTATTAAACAAAAATGATGCTACGTCACGCAACATTTTTGATTTCACTGTGAACAAAAATAGGGCCGTTACTGATAACTTGTCACGTTGCTCCTGTTTAGTGCAGTGATAGTGATTTCCCTGAAAAAAGGGTTTACCAGCCTAACATTATTTTCTTCTTGCCCATGTACACAGATTTATTATTGATAACACGGTATCTTCAGTATCTCTTTTTTATTCTTATGAGATGTAATTATTATGTAAGTCAAGGTTATTGCGAAAACATTCAGTTATTGGGGGCATGCTCGGGATCCTCACATTAATCAGGTCCAGTATTGATGGTATAATATATATAATATAATATAATATAAGATCCTGTCACTCCACCTGTGTTTACTGTTTAAGAAAATATAAACATCAGCCCAGGAGCCATCAGCTCATCCTCAACAGGGTATTAGTGACAGACATGTGATGGTTTTGTGATGTCATGTGATGTCACACTTTTATAGCAGACTTTGTTTACTGCTAAGCATGGTGCTGCTATTAAACTAGTAAATTAATCTGTGATTTATGTTATTCATCCTGCGAAAATTAGTACATAAGTACATCTAACACTTATCAAATTTATAACAAGCCTTCTTAATCTTACCCAATACCTAAACATATTAACAACTATAGCAGTAATTAGGAGTTTGAGGCAAAATTCATAGTTAATAGTTAGTTAATAGTGAGAACTGGACCCTAAACTAAAGTGTGACCACACACACATATTATATATATAAATCACTGTTGAAAACAGTTGTACTTCATTTTTTTGTGGAATCCGTGATGCATTTTTTCAGGATTCTATTCTGAAGGATCATGTGACACTGAGGACTGGAGTAATGGTGCTGAAAATTCAGCTTTACCATCACAGTAAAATATATTAAAATAGAAAAGTTATTTTTAATTGTAATAATATTTCTCAATATTACTGTTTTTACTGTATTTTTTATCAAATAAACTTATTTTAAAAACATGAAAAAAAATCTTAATTCACACTTTTGTAGTTTAAATAAGGAAAATTCAATTTTAGTAACTCACAAATTGACTAGTTTGCTTTTGGACCATTGTTGACCATCATGATCCAATCCCTAGTTTATATGTGCAGGCATTTCTTACTTCACACTGGATGTTTTGGTGTGAAAAATTGTTTGCATTTATGTTTGCCGTTCTATGTTTTTTATGTGTTGCTCTTGGGCCTTAGGGCTGATGTTGCATCTGTCTCTCTTGTCTCACTAGCGTCTGTTCTTTATGTTCATCTGTTTTTTACAGGAGTTACACCAGTCTATTGCAGCCTGTTTGGACTTTACAGAGAAGATGAAGGGGTCTGGTTATCACCCAATCACGTTCTCCATTTAGACGAAACAGCCAGCGAGAGTTTGTTATTTAGAATTAGGTAATGCACTGAGCTCCATATTTCACTCAAGTAACCTGGTTTATTTTGTTTGGCCTTTGTCCTCTCCGTCTCAATGTTTTGTAGCCTGCAGTTTACTGACTGCAATATTTCCTGTCAGGTACTATTTTCCCGGCTGGTATAGTTGTGGAGCGTCTCGGGCGTTCCGCTATGGAGTGACTAAGGGATCTGAGAGTCCTGTCCTGGATGACTTTGTAATGTCTTACCTATTTGCTCAGGTGAGGATTCCCCACGTCAGTTTTGCAATAAAGAAATTACCTTTAATTGTGAACTAAGTGTTGTGTGATGTCAGTGGGTACTGAATCACCATACAGGGCTCTAGAGTGCGACCAAAATTTGTAAGGGTGCGACTAAAATTTTTCCAAGGTCGCACCGGTGCACCTAACGTCCTCGTGTCCGCTGCCTCTCCACGAACGAAGCCAGTCCCGGCGCCAGGACAAACGACTTGGGGGGGCTTTTACAATTCTTAGGGGGGCTTGGGGGGGGGGGGGGTCTGTTTCTCTCGTGGCCCATATTGAAAAAAAGAGAATTATTTAGTGTTAAACTAGCTGCGACACCGGAGTAAGAAACACCGGAGCACCGGAGCTCATCGCGTCCACTAGTCGCTTGTGTTTACACCAACCGCGACGCGGCGTTTCAGAAGCATCCCAGAAGCGGCTCTCCGCACCGCTTCACTAAAGATAGGTGCTAACGTAAGTCTATTTTCAACGGACGCCACGTCCAAGCCGCACCGTAAATACAAAATAACAGTAAATAAACACTGTCAATTTTTAAAATAAACACCCTGTAAGGACTCCCAATTGTATTGCACACCAATATATCCTTGGTAGAAACTATAGACTGTAAGGTAGAAACCCAAAAATCAAGAAAAATCACATCGGACAGGCAAATCACATGGTCTCGCGCATCCAGTCGCGTTGCTTCTGAAATGCTCCTGGTGTGAGTTGGCACCGCGTGAAGGACAGAATAAAATCTTGTCGGAGCCGTAATGCACTGCAGACGTGTGCAGTGTACAAAAGGGGTAAAGTAGAGAACAGTTCTGACGGTTCTCGTTTATAGTTATCTTATTCATAAGTGTTTAGAAAAATCCTGCACGAACGCTCAGTCACATAATCATCATTCACATCACCGCTAGGGGGGCTTGAGATTATCATAGGGGGGGCTAAGCCCCCCCAAGCCCCCCCTTGACGCCGGACCTGAACGAAGCGCTTGTTCTCCTTTGTCGGAACTCACACTCATGGTTGGATCTATCGTGGTCTAAACCAATCAGAGACAGAGATAGGGCGGGTCTTTGCCTCTGATTGGCTGTGGTAGGCCTACACTGCTCCGTGCTGTGTGACTGAAATTGCGACCTGAGCACCAGAGAATCAGTTACGGCAATCAGCATCCGCAAAAGAAACGCAAGAAAACAGACGACGAACAATGAAAAGAAATAGACACAGAGTTTTTTCTTTAAGAAAAGTAGGCCTGTTTCCCCCAACACTCTCCAGTGTAGGGATGGGTACCGAAACCCGGTATTCAACTTCTGAAAGACCGCTGTATCGATCAGCTCGGACGTGATCGATTCTGATGTCGGGAACTTACTGGAGAAATTAAAAAAATACACATACTATTTATTATTACTATAAAGACGTTATTTAAAAAAAAGAATTTATCTTGCAAGCCTTTTCTGTGTATAATAATATTACACCATTTTTGCTATTCGCAGTCCAAGAGAGAAAGAGAGAGAGAGATTTCTCACGCGGAGCCACAGCGCGCACAACACGACAGCTCTGCTTAATGAGTGACGACGGCAGAACTAAACATTCAAACGTAGCCTGGTTACACTTTAGGTCTGTGATATTAGTCTGATATTATTTTAGATTTCGGCTTCCAAAGATTATTAAAAAAATATTGAGGTAAAACCATTAAAAACTACAGCCACATTCAGTCTTGCGCAGCTTCCTTCCCTTCGCAGCAGTGCGCTGTCATTTCTCCCTAAAACTCAAACTTAACGACAGAATCAGCTCGTGGTTGTTGTAAAATGCAGACCTGCCAACCTGTACGCATTTTGCGTAGGGGATACGCGTTTTGACCTCAAAGTACGCTGGTACGATTTGTCTCTCTAAACTACGCAAAAACCTGGTGACGCGCCTCTGTGCACGCGCAGTCCTCAAATCAAGCAAGAGCAAAAGAAGAAGAGTTCGACCAATCATAGCGCTGAGTTCATTCCCCAAATAGCAAGGGAGGAAGATTGACAGATGCGTAAGACCTATCATTAAAAAGAGAATGAAAATCGACAGCAATAAAGTAATCCCGCTCGATCCCTCTTCCGCCGTCTGACTGAGTTCGTCAGCGAGGACAGTACAGTAGTCACAGTACTTCTGACTCCTGAAGGTAAACGGGCTGGGGTGGATGTGGAAAGTTGAAATATTGTATTGAGTTAACTAAATCTGGATTCGATGATCACATGAGTGATCGCAATCGCATGTATTATCTTAAAATACTCCGTAATTCATCATGGTCACTCAGATAAGAGGAAAACATCATTCATCCATGCAAATTATAAAATGCTTAAGTAATGCTTAACAGTAAATCTGAATAAAATTTAAATCGCTATGGCTTAGTGATTATGACAGTTCTGTGATTTGTGGATTACTGATAAAACGCGAGTCTGGAGAAACAGGCGTTTATTTATTCATTCTCAGTGTTGAGAAACGTAGCCTGCATGTGTTACGTTATTGCGTTAATAATAACTAAACTAATGTTACATATTTATTTTTTTATGAAAACTAGCGCGTTAGTTACTTATGGATTAAAAAGTATGTTGTATCAGTGCTGCGCGAGCTCTCTCACAAACACTGACGCGCGCACGCAGAGAGAGAGGATGATTGTAAAATGAAAATTGACGGGCTAAGTTTAAATTTTGTTCTTGGTTGTGTTTTTTTTTCTGACAAAATGTCAGAAACCATTTTGTTTGATCCATCCGTGTTTTTTTAAATTCGTTAAATGACGGACGTTTTACTGTCAACACAGCCCTCAGTATATGTCGGATTCGTCTAATATATTGTCTACTTGATATTCTCTTTAGAATAAGTGGTTCGTTTTGCTATTATTGGACTCCTGTCTATTCATTGTCAACTATTTTCTATAAATATGTTTGTATTGGCTAACGTTTATTCAGCTAATGCGTGTCCTGTTTAAAATGTACAAATGCCAAGACACCACGTCTCAAATAAAAGCCTTTTTTTTCCTGTGAGATTTAGTATCATATTTGGATATTGGAATAATAAATTATGTAGCCTATCTTACATGTACAACGGTCCGATGTTAGTGATTTTTTTATTTACTGTTTTCTAGGGGTTTCTTAATTTTAGACTATTGACCAGCACACATTATATACAATGCAATATTAATAATGAATAATTTTTTTTTGCCATTAACCCCCCCCCATAGTACTCAAAAAATAATGTCAAGGTTGGCAGGTCTGAAAATGCAGTCCAGCTACTGTTGCTAAATTGCGGGACGCGTTTAATAATAAAAAGAGCTATTAAAATCACAAAAGTCTGCACAAGAGATGCTGTTCCCAAGGCGACGCGCGCTCCGAAACAGACTGTAACGAGACAAGCAAATTATACTTTGGGTTTCATGTGCGTGTCTAAACTATCAAATGTACACAAAAATATGTCAAAATGACCGGCTTGTATTCACAGCTCTTGAATTAATAACTTCAGCTTTAATAAGCATTATCTATCTATGATAAAATATGCAGTGTTATTTTACATTTGATTACTTTATTAGATTTCTTTTTAGACCATACTTGAACAGTAGCTAATGTTAGACCTTCCTGAAATTAAAGCACTGTGTAGGCCTATATAATGTGCATCTTTGTTTAATTGTTTATCTTTGTTTATAAAACAAAAAGAACCGATAAGAATACTGTTAAAGTACCGGATCGATAAGCAGTATCGGTAAGAGTAGTAATACCGTTAAAACCTTATGGATACCCATCCCTACTCCCCGGTCAATGCTCCGACAACAGCCCAGACATGGAGCTACTTCAGCCACCAGTCTCCCCAGTCCCTGTAAGATGCCAAACCCTGGTCCTTCGTCGGAGATGCCATCCGACTCAAGAGGTAGAGCCTACCGAGCCTGAGCTAGAGACTCAAAATAGTTAGTTTGGCAGCTCAGTGAAGCACTTTAAAAAAAAAAAAATTATATACAGTATAATTGTGCTTCAAATAAAAAAAAGTATTTACCTACACCTTATTCTTGTTTAAAATCATTTACATAATATATATGAATGTATATGGAGCATGATAAAAAGCTGAGCTTGAAATTGTGGCGTTAAAGGCGACGCGAGCCGAGGAAACATTTGGGTGCACCTAAATTTTGTGCTGGTGCACCTAAATAAAAAAGTTAGGCGCACCAGTGCAACCAAGGCAAAAAGTTAGTCTGGAGCCCTGCCATAGTAGTGTTTTACAGTTATGCTTCACTTGGCCTGAAATCTGTGCATATCTTGCGTAATTGAGCACATGTATATATAATTAAATTGCAGTTTGGCCTAGATTATCTTCTCAGAGAAGAGTCAGTCTTGATTTCGGATTTTACAGTGTTTAAATGTGAATTATGCCACTGTGTATCTGCACGGATAAAGGCTCCTATTTATTAAACGCATGATAAATAAAGGAAACTCATGCTGGCCGCTCTCTGACTCTACTGAGTGGGCTGGTTTTGTGGCGCCCGTTTGTCTTCCACTAACAGTATGTCATGCGATGACTGTCACTGAGGGGAAGGTGATTGAACTTTGCATAGTGTGTCTCGTTAGGACATCTTAAAGACAATTACATTTTGAAAAACTTCTTTTAGTTTTGCTTTTTAGTGCAGCTTAACATGCAAAAATGTAGCCACAATGCTGGATATAAAAATTCTAGACTATTTTGTCTAAATTTAAAACAAAAAAATAAGATTGTTTTAAATGTCACCTTTAATATATTTATTTTTAGTATTACATTTTAATAGGGTTATTCAACTATTAGTAAAAAAATTACTTAATTCATACATAATATTTAATGTAAATGTAGAAATAGAGGAAATAACAGACCGCTAGAAGGCAATTAGAATCGAGAATTGCAGGGAGCCGTTTAAAAATATTAAAGAATGATGCATGGTTCTGTACTAAGCATGGACAAGTTTGTGAAAGGACTAGGAGTGTAACAATTCTCTAATGTCACGATTCTATACATATCACGATACTGAACTCACGATACAATATTATTGCGATATTCCCAGACAAAATGTGCTGTTGCTTAAAATGCTAAATTTGGTGTTACATTATGGGTGGAAATGAATAGGCTTGGACTATGCTGGTAACCCAATGCACAGGACAATGGTGATACCAGAATAAAAATATTCATGATTCTGAAGCTGAAAATACAAAATTATTTTAGACAGATATGCTTGCACTCTGTCACTGACTAGATATATTTAAAAAAAAATAATGTAAGCCACTTTTTACACAAATATTCCCCCATTGCATTATTATACATTATGTTCAACATTATATATATACACTATATATATATATATATACATTAGTTTAATGTAATACAGACACTAAAACTCTGAAAACTATAAAAAAAAATTCTCACAGTACTTTTTATTTTGGGTGAACTATCCACGATACATATTGTCACTATCCATGATGCATATTGTTGCATTTTCATATTGCGATATATTGTTACACCCCTAGAAAGGACTGTCAGTGCCAGGTAGGTAAGTGTAAAGGAGATAATGGATCTACTTCAAACATCACAACTATCAAAACAACTTGTCTGCACCAGACACGAGCATTGCGGCGCAACGTGACCAAAGCAAATAGAACCCATTATAATTAGTGATGCTGTCTACACTGGATATGGCACGACACGACAAATCCCTGACAGGAAACTGATGCCCCGTTCAATTTCTGTCGTGCTTCAAGTGCTTGCGCTACTTCTGTCACAAAAGAAAAAATGGATTTGTAACGTTCGCTTTGTTGCATCCTGTGTAGACAGCCTCAAGACAAGAAAATATGATGAGACATATCTCTTCCTCGGATTCACCAGTACAACGGTGAGTAATGAAGAGTGACCACAGTGTGTTGCGTGCCTCAAAATATTAGCTTCTGGCAGTATGAAGCCCAACAAGTTAAGATGCCACTTAGAGACCACTTAAAAAGCATCCTGTTTAAGTTAAGAAGTTTTAGTACTGTATTAATTATGTTTCAAATAAATCCTATAGGATTTTGCAATCAATTATGGAATGCCAAAGCTGACTTAATTAAAAATAAATAAATACATAAATAAATATACGAAGAAATGTAAAAAAGCAAAAATACATAAATACACAAAGAAATGTAAAAAAGTACAAATAAATGAGTATTTTTACATTTATTTCCTTATTTATGTATAATTGTATTTTTTCACACATTTATTTATTTTTTATTTATACATTTATTTATTTCCACTTTTATTTATTTCCACATTCATTTATGTATATCTGTTTTTATGTCTACATTTATTTATTTATTTCTACATTTATTTATTTATACATTTATTTGTCCGTATGCTAATGAGGGGGGCGTGTTTAACCTCAGACATCAGCAATCGATCTCAGAGTGGCAGTGCTGAAGCTTTGAGGCCACAGTGACACCTTGTGGTGTGTGACCAAACGAAACGCAAGAGGTGTGCGGACAATATCACATTTTAAGTCATGTATATCACCCTAACTGTATGTAGGGTAGGCTATATAGGGTTAACACACATAGCACACATGAACAGAAACTGCACTTCAACGGGTCTGATAGCAGACACTTGGACATGGAAGCGCATGAAAGTATCCACTATTAATAACAATGTAAACGCGGTGGATAGGGCTGATAAGAGCTTGCGTTTATTGTCGATGAGACTCGCACACCAGCGCAGAACGCGGAGAGAAACCAGCGCACATTTCACTGACTCCTACGCAAGCATATTGATCAATGAGTTTGAAACGCGACTCAATACACGGTTTACATTCGCGTTTCATAATTTCGTATGCATAACAGGTGACAATTCAAATGCTTAAAACACAACCCATATTACCGCCACTTAATGGCTGTTTTAGTTTCATATTTAAACATACAATTTAATTGATTCCATCATTTCATATTCTATATTCATTTATTTTTAACATTAATCTCATAACGACTTTTATGCAATTGTAATTGCAGTGTAAAAGCATTCTCCTCTGTATTAAGATTTTGACTTTTAATGACTTAATGACTTTTGTTAATTTTATTTTACTGATAACAGCCTTAGTGCCTTATTATAATTATAACGGAGTAGTTTATCGATTAATATTAAGAACTTGACATATATGATGATGTATAGCCTACCTATTTAATAAGGTTTGGGTAGATATAAAATCAATTTATAGGGGGAAATATCACCACGACCATGGGCACGACAGGTGCTGTTTGAATGGGCATGATGATGCTTCTTTCCTCCACTGCATGGGGTGAGATGCGTGGATCACTCGCTGCGTTTACATGAGCCCCTTTTGTTTGATTAAAAAATAATTACAAATTGATGACTTGTGATTAATCAGTATCTAAGAGCAGCATCTATGACATATGGGTTGTGTTTAAGCATTTGAATTGTCACCTGTTATGCATACGAAATAATGAAACGCGAATGTAAACCGTGTATTGAGTCGCGTTTCAAACTCATTGTCCAAGTGTCTGCTATCAGACCCGTTGAAGTGCAGTTTCTGTTCATGTGTGCTATGTGTGTGTTAACCCTATATAGCCTACCCTACATACAGTTAAGGTGATATACATGACTTAAAATGTGATATTGTCCGCACACCTCTTGCGTTTCGTTTGGTCACACACCACAAGGTGTCACTGTGGCCTCAAAGCTTCAGCACTGCCACTCTGAGATCGATTGCTGATGTCTGAGGTAAAACACGCCCCTCTCATTAGCATACGGACAAAGAAATGTAGAAATAAATCAATGTAGAAATAAATCAATGTAGAAATAAATAAATGTGGAAATAAATAAATGTGGAAATAAATAAATGTAGAAATAAATAAATGTGGAAATAAATAAATGTGAAAATAAATAAATGTAGACATAAAAACATATATACATAAATGAATGTGGAAATAAATAAAAGTGGAAATAAATAAATGAATAAATGTATAAATATAAATGTGTGAAAAAATACAATTATACATAAATAAGGAAATAAAATTATAAATACTCATTTATTTGTACTTTTTTACATTTCTTTGTATATTTATTTATGTATTTATTTATTTTTAATTAAGTCAGTTTTGGCATTCCATAATCAATGTCATGTCTCTAAAAGAGTCTTTATGTGGGTGTGTGCTGGTGGGGGGGCTTGAAAATATTTTTCTCTACAAAAGGCAGGCCCAAAAGAAAAACGTTTGGAAACCCACTGTCATAGGGGAAGCTGTGCTTTAGCGGAAGTCATACAACCATCATGATGAATGAGACATCATGTTGAGTTCATCCAGGTAAAGAACAGGCTTATATGGGGGTTTATAATTAAGCTGCGATGTGTTTGGAGGTGCACTCTGTCTGACCCCATTGGATTACATGGGTGTGTGTCCTTTAAAATTGCAAGTCTGACACAGACAGGAGTCATTTTTAAACCCGTTTTTGAGGCAGCAGCTTTGCAGTGTCAACTTGTGTACACTTGTCAGTCTGCGGCTGCTCGGTTCATGGTTGATGTTTTCACAATGTATATTTGCTTATAGCTGCTGTGATTTTGTCTAGCACAGTCATATTAATGCACAGCAATGTTATAGTAGGTAGTATACAATGAAAACAACATTGTTTGCTTACTGATGTTTGTTTGACATACTCTCAGTAGTTTTATAAATGGTGTTTTTCTCTGTAAAACCCCAGTTCCATGATGACTACATCTTTCTATTGGATTGTAAACGTAACATACTCTTAACTGCACTTAAATGTCATTAACCCAGGGTACTTTTTTTAGATATAGGCTGTTATTGGCCAGGCTAATAATTGGCTGATAATTCCCATCTTGAGATTATTGGTTCGTGACCAATTTGGCATTATGTGCCAAATTGGTCAACAGCCTAACCATTTGACAGCACAAATAGATAGTGGACAGTTTCATTTTTTCAGTAAAAATTGTGTAAAATAAGCTTATATTCCAAGCAAATTTGTGAACATCTATCACTAAATAGTTTAGACTGGGTAAACCCAGCCCGATCTGCCGGCGATTTGATTTCGAACTGCAGCTCAGGCTGGAAACCTGTACATTTTTCTATCCTGCTTCCGTTACAAATCTGCGGGGACCAATCACAAACTGGCTGATCCACCTGGTGCGCTATTGGCGGGTTTAACATGATGACGAAAGAGAAGCGACGGCAAGCAGCTTTAGGAGTTTTAGTGGGAGTAGGCTCCCGTTCTCTCTTATCAGCACTAGTGTTACCGGTGGATGAAGATGTCGCTCCCTCGTTCTCTTCTTCCCATCTCCTGTAATGGGGCAAATCGTGTTCCAAGTGCGATACGATTGTTACACACCGATTGCACACACTATCTGATTTACCCGTCTCCCACACGACCGTCAATCCAATTCCTTTTAACCTCTCGACGATGCTCAATGGCTTCTTTAGTTTAGCAAACAAATCGCTCGAGTGGGTGTAAATACCACTCACTTTCATGTTTTTTTTTTTTTTTTTTTTCACAACCTGCAAAAATCGCTGGATGCCATTGCTGCTTCTGGAAACCACTGATCAATGCTACAAACCAACACGTTTCTTGACACGTTTCCTGCCTGGAGTTTTCGCGTTGCTCTGCAAAGTACGTCACCCGGATCGTTGGTCTGATTGGTTGAAGGACTATCAAATTGCATACAGAGTCATTTGAACTATCCCCGTTGATCACGCCTCTTGTGCAATAGAAAATACAGAGCAGACTCCCCAGACTAATGTAAATAGTTTTAATTATATCAGAATATTGATCATCTACAAATATCAGTTTCTGCATTTAAAAAAGAAATCATAATAGTTGACTACTATTTTTAACTCTTGGTTAAAGGTGAAATATGTAAGATTTTCTGTTTAAAATGCATTCTGTTAACCCAGAATTATTGCTCCTTGACTACTAGTTTGCAATTCATGAGTTTACTTCCCCCAAAAGTGTAAACGTTGAGCCTCCCAGGCGCCATCAAATCATTGAGAGCGGTCTGCTCAGATCCGTCAATCTTATTCCAGCTCAACCTTTGGCAAGAGTTTGGGGTGTGGCTACTGAAGCAGGCGGAGCCAGAGGGTGTTTAGCCGGTGTGGGACCCTGGCTGTCGCGTTACATAGGAAAAGACATTCAGCTTTGGTTACAGAAGTGCAAGCCAAAATTTGCTGCGTTTAGATCTTCCAAGATTAAACATGTCATGAACACGACAACGAATGGGACTTTACGTTGCTACGCACTTTCATCATGCACTCGATCAGTAGACAAATGCAATGTTTACTTTGATTCCAGTAGACACTAGACAGCCTCAGACAGTTGTGGTGAATAAAGACAAAAAAATGCGCCTGGTGCGCATCCTTTCTAAAGGATCATGTGACACTGAAGACTGGAGTAATGGCTAAATCAGCTTTGCCATCACAGGAATAAATTACATTTTACAAAATATATTAAAATAGATCAGTTATTGAAAATTGTAATAAGATTTCACAATACTGCTTTTTTTTCTGTATTTTTGATCGAATAAATGCCCTCCTGTTTAAACGTGGCCTTAACTCTTGTTTAATTAAAGCAGAGAATTACTGCCATGTCATTTCCTCTCTCTCGATTTTTATTTTTATACTGTAATACTGATGTGGGGTTCCAATCTCTGTTTTGTGTATGCAGTGGAGGAGTGACTTTGTAAACAGCTGGGTAAAGTTATCCAGTGACCACGAGGTTCAGGAGGAGTGCCTTGGCATGGCTGTGCTGGACATGATGAGGACTGCCAAAGAGAAGCAGTGCTCCCCACTGGACATCTACAATGACATTAGGTACCAATAATGGGATGATCTACTTGATAGACCTGTCAATGTATCACATCTACCATGAGTCCATTTAAAGTTATGATCCCATTTGCCTCTGTAAATCCTCCAGAATGTTGCCGCTTTTTTAAAACCTGCTGTGTTGTCTGAATCCAAACCATCTGAGATCTCCTAATTCATCATAGACATTACTAAACACCTAGATTACTAAACACAGTAACATGCACATGACAAATCAAAACATTATCCTTTGTGGAAACACGTCAAGAGCACACATACACGGTTTGTTTGCGCATCAATAAAACAGACACGCCCTTACTTTACGACTCCTGTACGTCACTGCAATCGTCTTTACCTTTATTGCAATTCGCAACCTTTAAAACTTTACTATCGAGACTCTGGCTTGCTTTATCCAGCCAAGAAACATAGTTTGCGTATCATTTGGGCATACAGTGTTTCTGAAGAGTGCGAGCCACAAACATCCCACCAAACACAGAATATGATCGGGCTTGTGTCTTAAAGCAAAACACATACTATAATGAATAATTCACTGAAAACGCATTGAGTAAAACGCAATTTCTCATGCTTCAGTATTTATTTGCATACATTTATTTGCAATATGTGCGTTGTGATTTTGAATGAATCCCACGCGTTAATGCATTGACATTGACAGCCCTAATAAAAGCAAAAATGGGACAAAGACCTTTAAAACTTCCATCCATCCTACAAACAAAATGTTTGGTGTTTGATAGTAACTCTCATTATCTGCTTAATTCACAGTTACAAGTCTTTCCTACCTAAAGACATGAGGGAGCGAATCCAGGATTACCATTTTGTCACAAGGAAGCGCATCCGCTATCGCTTTCGGAAAGTCGTGCAGCAGCTCAGCCAGTGCCGAGCCTCAGCGCGTGACCTAAAACTCAAATACCTGATCAGCCTGGAGTCCCTGGACTCTGGCTTCTACACCGAACGCTTTCAGGTCAAAGAGCCCTCAGCCGAGCAGGTCACCATCATCATCTCCGCAGACCGCGGCATCCAGTGGTGCCGAGAACGACACAAAGACACACAGTCTGAGGTAACCAGTTTTAGATGTTGAACCTGTTGTGAACTTTTTCTTCTAAAGTATAGGAACTCAGAAGCGAAGACCAGGAGACTCGGGTGTATCTTTAGCCGAATTCTTTATTGAAAACATGAGCTGTTGGTAGCTGTAGTCTATTTCGTCCAAGTCTGACTAAGGGAAACGTTCCCTTGCAATTTATATACATTTAGGGGCAGGGCTTAACATTGTGATGAACAACGCATGTAAATGATGTATACAGGTTTAGGAACCTGCCCTATACTGAGAGTGTTACCAATTCCAATCCAATCAGACTAGAGAACAGGAATGGCAGGACTCTCCCGCTGAGACAAAGAGCCACCAAGAGTTTCAGTAATCTGATTCATTTAACTTACAATAGAAAGAAACAGGAATGGCAGGCTCAATAGAGAGAAACAGGCATGCTAAATTCAATAGAGAGACTGAATTTAGCATTCCTGTTTCTCTCTATCTTAATTTTTCATGTGGTGTTATGTAAAGAAAAATAGGATCAGTAGATCTTAAATATATTTCTTAAATTTGTAACCCTTCAAACCTAAATGTTGTATTTCAAATTCATGAGTACTTCAAAATCACATATTTACCCCCTGGCCATGCCTATACACAAAGCAAGATTTAAACTTGTGTGATTTGTCAGTCTGGTCACAAATATATTTTAGTGATTTGAGTAAATTTTTAAACGGCTTTAACTTTATGAACTCTTTGTGAAAGGCTGTTTGTTCTAGAACCCACTACCCACCTCAGATGAAACAGATCTGACTTTAGATTATAAGAGGTCTAGTCAGGCCAGTAACTCTGTATTTAAAAATAGGGTTAGTAAAACACTCCAGTGTTTTCAAGGCAGCACTGATATTCATCAAACATTCTTTAGTTATTCTTCTCTACAATTATTAAAAAAAAACATTTAACATACACTACCATTCAAGGCTGCTTTTTATCAAAAATACAGTAAAAATAGCAATGTTGTGAAGTATTATTACAATTTAAAATAACTGAGCATGATGAGTGAGTGTCATGACACTGGCAAATCAGCTCTGATGTGGCATTTCATTTATGTTAAACCCTTGAAACCTAAACCTACCTGGAACTTTAAAACAATTATTTTTCTGCCTTGAATGCATTGGCATATCCTGAAGGAAATACCAGTCTTGTTTATTAATATTTCTGTACTGATGCCAAAATAAAAAAGAGGGGTTTCTTTTGCTGCTGGTGAAATTTCATAACACTTTTGTACTTTCTCACAAGGACCTGCAGACATATTGTGATTTTGCGGAAGTTGCCGATATCAGTATCAGACAAGCCAGCAAAGAGGGAATCGACATGAACCGCATTGTCTCCATTAATAGACAGGATGGAAAAATTCTAGTAAGTCTGTTGTAACTCTCTGGGATATCCTTTAATTGTTACTCTATTTTAAAGGGTCTCACAGTGCCTTTGAACTACTGGATTTCTTCCTGCTATTATCTTTGAGAATATTTACAGATCATGCACTAACATGTGATATAACATATAACAATTTTTTTTTTTTTTCATACAGGAGCTGGTGTTTTCCACCTCAATGGAGGCATTGTCATTTGTGTCTCTAATCGATGGTTACTACAGACTGACCACAGATGCCCATCACTACCTCTGCAAGGATGTAGTCCCACCCCATCTGCTGGAGGCCATTGAAAGCTACTGCCATGGGCCGATATCGTAAGCACTACGGGAAATACTTATGAATGACTGGCTATTTATTTACTCTTCATTTTCTGTAAATGACTGACAGATTTCTCTAAAGTATTTATTATAGAGCCCCATTTCTGGCCATGATTTATATTTAGTTTTTTCAGGTTTAGAAGATTTGCATTCAAGCATTATCTGTAAGCGTCATCATTGTTTTTATTGCCTGTGTTGACAGAATGGAGTTTGCAATCAGTAAACTACGCAAGTCAGGGAACCAGAGAGGTCTCTTTGTGCTCCGGTGCAGCCCCAAAGACTTCAACAAATACTTCCTGACTCTTGCAGTCGGGGTACGTTCTTGCAAAGTGCCACTTTAATTACACAAAACGTAATATATTATCAATTAGTAGCATTTTGTACTTAAGATTGAATATTCCTGCACTGTAATCCTGACCTTTATATACTACCAATTAAAAGTTTGGACTTGGTAAGATGTTTTCATGTTTTTGAAACCAAGGCTCACCAAGGCTGCATTTATTTGGTCAAAAATACAGTAAAAAAAAAAATGTATATTGTGAAATGTTACATTAATTCTTATTTAAAATAACGGTAGTCTATTTTATATATTGTAAAATATGTTTGGAATAAGTCTCTTATGCTCAGCAAGGCTGCATTTATTTAAACAAAAAGTAAAAACAGAATTATTGTGAAATATTATTTTATTTTAAATAGCTGTTTTATATATTGCAAAATGTAATTTATTGCTGATGGCAAAGCTGAATTTTCAGCATCATTACTCCAGTCTTCAGTGTCACATGATCCTTCAAAAATCATTCTAATATGCGGTTTTGATGCCCAATAAATATTTCTTATTATTATCAATGTAGAAAACAGTTGTGCTGCTTAATATTATCGTGGAAAACGTGATTTAATCAGGATTGTTTGATAAATAAAAGTTAAAAAGAACCGCATTTATTTGAAATAGAAATCTTTTGTAACATTTATAAATGTCTTTAGTGTCACTTTTAACCCATATAATGCATCCTTGCTGAAGAAACATGTTAATTTCTTTCTCAAAAATATCTTACTGACCCCAAAACCTTTGAACGGTGGTGTAAATCAGCTGTGTCCTAAACATCCTGACAGTCTCTTGACATAATGATTTCTTTCCCTCAGGCGTATGAGGACGTAGAGTACAAGCACTGCCTGATCACCAGGTCCGAGAATGGCGACTACAATCTTAGTGGAACCAAAAGGAGTTTTAGAAGCTTGCAGGAGCTGATCAAGTGCTACCAGAAGGAAACCGTAAAATCAGATGGTGTCATCTTTCAGTTTAGCAGGTGTTGTTCACCAAAGGCCAAAGGTCAGTACTGCACCTGATATTCTCATTATGGTTATATGCAGGGCTTGACATTAACACCCGCCAACCCGCCAAATGCGGGTCGATTTCAGCGGTGATCAGGCCCGCCCACAGAAATGACTGGGCCCCTGAAAAGGTCCAGTGAATGGGCCCTCCCCAAATCTGCTATATGCTACTCATATGATGCCTGTGCTCTCTCTCTCTCTCTGTCTCTCTCCTACATTAACACATACATTTAACTGAGAGAGACTTACTCAGTGATGGGGTCTACATAGGTACACACACACACACACACCCAGGGCTCTCAAGTGTCACGCATTGAGTGTGACAGTCACTCATTTCAGTCTCTTGTCACGCACTCCCGCCACACATTGTATTTCTCACGCGGAAAAACTATTTATAATATGACGCAGCGCCCAAAATTTCTCTGGCCGCGCCGCTCTCACTGTGGACCCGGCAGAAATCAAGCGCGTCTCCCCTGTGTTGTTAGTCGAGCTACACAAAAGCCAATCAGAAAATAGCAATGAACAACCAATGAAAAAAAATAGGAAAATTGTCATGAAACAACCCCATTCCCGCAACCTGTCCAACATGACACTCTGCAGAAGCAAATTCCTATCTTCGATATGTTGTATTTTTAGCCAGACAGTGCACATGACAACTGCTGTAAATGACATGAAATATTCTCTCAGTCCTCGCGCATCTGATAATTCATTAGATAATTTACAGGATGATATTAGGCAATGGATTGCTTCAATCACACTGGGGAGGTGGTGAGCAATAGGACTTACCGCGTCAATTCGCGCACTCATCGTGTGTCACTCACTTGCGCTGCTGACCGCGTACTGGCGCGAAGCGCGTTTTGACATTGCGTTACATACAGCAAAAAATAGCCTACTCAGACCATTTTCAGGAGAGGGGTGTTTCATTACGACACAGGCTACATTTCACTCAAGCAACATTAAATAAAATGCATTTTTTTCTCTCACTTTCAACAATTATTGGTGCTATTTTGGTTCAAAATAAAATATGGTAACCTTTGCTTATTTAGGATGAACATAATTATTGCTGGACTGCATGGGCCCCCCCTAGCGGCTGGGCCCCAGAAAACGTTTCCCTTTATCCCCCCTTATGGACGGCCCTGGCGGTGATGTGTAACGCAGTCACACCCACTAGCCACTTTGGCATGTTGAATTTTATATAATATACATTTTTCAATTGTAGTCTTTAAAAATGCATCTGAAATAATAAACTAAGTGCAATCTAGTGTTGTCAAAGATATCGATACGGAAATATCTGAAACTCTTCTGCAGAATAGATACACAAGATACCAGCTGCTCGTTCTCGCGCTATAATTCTCCGACAGTGAGTTGAGACACAAACCCTTTACTCAATCGTTTCACTTGCTCTGAATGAATATTGTTGGTGGTACAGGGCTTGAATTTCGGCAAGAGATTGCACGTATTTAGCATAATTTTACTCATTCCCGCAGATTTTGTGCTCACAGCCAAAGTGCATGCACATAAAGTCAAGTGCAGTATATTGGCTATATAGAACAGTATAATGGATCTGTGCGTCAGGTCGTAAAGCGACAGCAGCCTAAAATACAGACTGCCAAATTATGAGGTTATATTAAAAATATCTATATGCTAGTTTTCTCCTTATGGTATCGATGTCAAAATTGTGGCCAGTGAAAATGCTGAGTGGCTAGTAAGTTTGGAAAACCACTAGCCACAATGGTTGATGAGGGAAAAAAAGTTAATGTCAAGCCCAGGTTAAATAACATATGAATACCAGAAATGTAAAACTCTACAATATCACCTTGAAAACAAACCTTTTAGATTTTGCAAATGTTTTGTTGATCCTTTTTAAATGGGTTGATGGTTTACGTTTTGTTGATCCTTTTTAAATGGGTTGATGGTTTACTTTTTTTGCTTCATGTTTTTGATGTAAATAGAGAAGTCGAGTTTGTTGGTGTGCCGGAGTCATCGGGGTTTGGAGGTTCCCCTGTCCCCATCACTGCAGAGACACAACATCAGTCAGATGGTATTCCACAAAATCAGGAAAGAAGACCTTGATCTTGTAAGCATCCTGTTTATCTTATACATGTGATAAGATTTTTTTGTAAAGGAATTAATACTTTTGGATGCAGTAAATTGATCAAATGTGACTAAAGACATTTATAATGTTACAAAAGACTCTATTTTAAATAAATGCTCTTCTTTTGAACTTTCTATTCATCAAAGTATCCTGAACAGCAGATCAGCATATTAGAATGATTTCTGAAGGATCATGTGACTGAAGTAATGATGCTGAACATTCAGCTTTGACTTCACATGAATAAATTACATTTTAAAATACAATGTCTAAAATGGTTATTTTATATTGTTTAAAATATTTTGTTCAAATAAATGCAGCCTTGCTGAGCATAAGAGACTTCTTTCAGAAACATTAAAAACCTTACCGACCCCAAACTTTTTAATGGTAGTGTAAATGTCAAGTTTCATATGATAATGGAACATATTGTTTCCAGGGTGAGAGTCAAGGTCAGGGGACATTCACCAAGATCTTCAAAGGGATTCGGAAAGAGCAGGGAGACTACGGAGAAACCCATAAGACTGAAGTTATTGTCAAAGTTTTGGACAAAGCACACAGAAATTACTCTGAGGTAAGATATAGATAAAATGTACCGTTTTAAGAGAGAGTTTCGTCAAAGTGGACCACATAAATGTAGGGGGAAGTGTGCAACTGATTCTGGAGTCATTTTGGAATTGAATTGTGAATCCCTGAATCGAAAAGCGAATTGAATCCTGGCGATCCACTGTCCTGCAGAGTTTCGATCAAATAAACCTGAACCAGCTATTCAAGCTTTTCAGGATCACTTGAAAATCACAGGTGTGCTGAAGCAGGTTGTATAAACTTTGCAGGGCAGTGGGTTTCCAGAGCTTTAATATAAAATTGTATATCAGGGCTCACTAAAGGAAGTATGGTTGTTTGTGCTTGATTAACTGATGTAGTGGTTTCTTCAGTCTCTTATTTTTTTTTTCCCTCTGCAAGTCTTTCTTTGAGGCAGCCAGCATGATGAGCCAGCTCACCCACAAGCACCTGGTGTTGACTTACGGTATCTGTGTGTGCGGAGACGAGAGTAAGTGTTCACACTGTTCACATGTGACCAAAATGATTTACCTCCACATATTTGAGCTTGTGGGATTTTTTTTGTCTTAGACATCATGGTGCAGGAATATGTGAAGTTTGGGTCATTGGACACATACCTGAAGAAAAACAAGAACTCAATATCAGTTAATATCCTGTGGAAGTTGGAAGTGGCCAAGCAGCTTACCTGGGCTATGCTTTTTTTGGTAAGAAATCGCAACAGTTCAGGAATAGCCCATGTGGATTGTGAGCTAGATTAATGCATTTGTTCTTTCACACTCAGGAGGAAAAGAATCTGGCTCATGGGAATGTGTGTGCAAAAAACATTCTTTTGATCAGGGAGGAGGATAGGATGTTGGGAAACCTTCCTTTCATCAAACTAAGTGACCCTGGCATCGGCATCACAGTGCTGCCCAGAGAGAGTGAGTGAACAGCATGAAGGCTCTTTGGAGAACTTGTGTGAATCTGTAGCCGCCTTTTCTTCATATCCAATATTCAGCCTCTATATATTTGGCCTCCTAGTGGCAGTGACACAGAACTTTCAAACTGGTCATGAAGCAGCCGCTACCCTTCGCTTATTCTCTATAGTAAAGTGAATGAATAATGACTATGAATATTTCCACACAAAACAAATAACTGCCAATAGGTCTGAAATAAAAACGGTAGTTTTTTTTAGGGCTAATCAACGTAAATAATTATTTAACAATAACTGTTCTTACCCACCAATTTTACAGAAAAGGGCTTTTCACACTTGTATTTAACCCTGGGTCAATGAAATCCTGGGTTATCTTGCTTTGCATATCATACTGCTCATGATTTACATGTTTAGCAATTCATCATGGGTATTCATAAGATGACGTTTCACACTGTACATTCCTAAACCCTCAGTTTTTGTCCTTATTTGCATATTTGTGGCGTCAGTGTCACTGATTGGACGAACGCAGCACGTGACCTGTTTATTTAAAAGCTCTAGCATTGCACTTCCTCATATTATACATTGCCAAATATACTATCACGTTTTTTTTTTCCTGACTTTTTGGTCTATAAAGGTTAGAATGAAATTGTCTCTTTTCCACTCCAATTGATGCATTTTCGTTGCCATTTGACATTTTTCTCATCAAAATGCAGAGTTGACTGTTTATACAACACATTTCGGTGACAAGATACCATGAAGTAGAATGTCATTACTAGAACTTTTTTAGCAGAAACACATTTAACTTGTTGTCATGCACACTGACCAGTAGAGGGCAGACATCATCTTATTAAAGAGATGGTTCACCCAAAAATGAAAATAATAACCCTCATATTGTTTAAAACCTGTAAGACTTTCTTCTGTGGAACACAAAAGAAGATATTTTGAAGAATGTTTTAACTGTTTTTGTACACACAATGACAGTCCATGGGGCCCAAAACAACAACAAAAAACACAGACGTTATTCCACAGAGGAAAGAAAGTCATACAGGTTTGGAATGATATGAGGGTGATTAAACGATGACAGAATTTTAATTTTGGGGTGAAATATCCCTTTTAAGATTTGTTGTTAATAAGGTCCAAAAGCATTCTGTCAAATAGTGGTGTGGTAAACAAATGTGGGTCGTTTTAATAGCCGATGGCCAATATAATGACAACTTGAAATGAAAGCAACTTACATGTACATTAAACTGCCACTTACATGTACATTTAACTGCTTATATTTACTAAATTAAATTAACTTTATTTAACAAAATGAAATTAGGCCAAAGGGGAGTTTATTTGCCTGATGCTGATTATTTAAGTCCCCCTGTAGTCAATAATTTTATCCCTTAAAACTAATTTTTGATCACCACATTTTTTTTTTTTTGTGAAAATAATTCATGCCTTAAAAGCTTGAAGATAATTCTACACCCTTGCTTCATTTAGTACACGCAGAACAATGAACATGCAAATTAGCCCCGCCTCTACTCACTCGCACCAGCTCAGAATACCTGATACACTCATCAACTTTACTGTAGTAAACGCTGCACAATGGCAAGTGGAAATACTGGTTTAATCCAGCCATATTGTATGTTTGAACCAGAAACTGATTCAGAAGAAGCGGAAGAGCAAATTATACAGGCTCGTCTAAAGGTTGATGTATCAAGAGAGCATAAAATGCATTACCATTCTATGTCAGACATAACGGTAATTAATTTGATTAGCCCTTGGCTTGACTACGCTATCAAACAGCTAATAATGTGTTGCTAATGTTACGCAAACCATGTTCCCATTTGCCATCTCTGAGTTACACAGCTGCCTTCTAACAATCAGTATCCTCATGCTTTGAACAATTGAGAACGACAGTGGAGAAAGGCAGATAGTTTATCATAATATACATCATTTACGTAATTCACCTGCTATATTGCTAAATGTACCTGATTTTTCATATCACCAGAAAAATATGCTGGTAAAACCTGGCTTCTTTTGAGACTCCCCTGCTTCAGAGCAGTTAATGATATGCTAAAGTACGCCCGCACGTTGACGGGAATGGTTACAGCATGTTTGTGAATTAGAAAACTTAAAATTAGAAAATTAAAAAGGGCGATTTCAAACCACGTTTTTGAGACTGTCTTTGATTCACTGCAGTTTTCAGGAGAAAATACTCTGCAATGGTGTTGACTGATGAATTTTCACATGAAAGTATATTTTTTTAAAACACAGACATATAAACAACATTAAAAACTTTATTTTCACCACAGAGGGTCTTTAATTTGTAGATAATGGGTTGTCACATTTGATTTAAATATTTGCATTTAATTAAGTTCATTTTAAATATTTTTATAGTTCTCGTGGAGCGAATCCCCTGGGTGTCCCCTGAATGCATCTTAGATCCGAAAAACCTGAGTCTTGCCTCAGACAAATGGAGCTTTGGGACAACTTTATGGGAGATTTGCAGCGGAGGAGAAAAGCCACTTGCCAACATGGACAGTTCCAAGGTAAAGCAATACTTGTGTCCACAGTATACTAGCTAATACAGTAAATATTTATCAGAAAAGCCTGTTTTAGTACAAAGTGCTGTTAAAGAAATAATCCGTACGTCTTGACAAACATTTCTTGTAATCCTCCATTCAGAAACACTTGTTCTATGAAAACCATCACCAACTACCTGCTCCCAAGTGGACAGAGCTTGCTAACCTGATCAACAGCTGCATGGACTACGAGCCAACATTCAGACCTTCATTCAGAGCCGTCATACGAGACCTCAATAGTCTCTTCTGTCCAGGTCAGGACAGTCATACTGTAACACACCCAGTCCCACTGGCATTTTGATGTTCACAATTTATGTGTTTTTGCTCATTCTTGCACTTGCTGTGTAATGTTGAGTGATGAAATGTGTCCTCAGATTATGAGATCGTGAAGGAGAGTGACATTTTACCCAGCAGAGCAGGAGCATCTGGATTCAGTACTGGAGCGTTTGAGAATGAGGAGCCAGTGCAGTTTGAGGAGAGACATCTCATTTTCCTGCAGCAGCTTGGCAAGGTAGATCACTTTATTTTATATATAAATTACTATTCAAATGTTTGGGGCAGAGTTTCCGCTAGAAAAAAATGGTGCCGGTCAAAGTGACCGGCAGAGGTTTCGTTTTACGGACATTTTGATGATATGCCGGTCAAATATCGCCTATTAATTAGTCAAGTTGAGGAAAACTGGAGGCAGTCTATGTAACTTAAAAAATGACATAATCAGGCCGTATAGAATGCAACATGTTATTATTAGCCTAACTTTCAAATAGACGAAAAAAAAAACATGAACGTCCGATTGGCATCAATCAACGCCAATTGTTTTTACTATGGTTTCACACACATTCACTTTTTGAAACGTTGAGGCACGGATTTACCTAATACAAATAAATGAAACATCTCCGTTAACTAGCAGATCATTCATTTAGTTCGCTATTAGTATTAAATAAGAGATCTAGCGCTAAAATCGGTTGTTTTTGAAATCAAGCTGAGCGCTCGTGTCCGCTGCTATCAGTTGCATGGACGACGCGCTGCGCGAGTTGCGCAATCTTCACTCGGACGCGCGTTTCAATCTATCGCCGTTGCGGAGACTCTCTATTCATTCCGGTGAAATCACAAAATAAAATGCACACAAAGGTTTCCCTGCTTGATATAGACTGTAACCACTGATGAACTTCAAGAAAAAAAACTGTACGAGTGCGTGGATTAGAACCACTGATCCATAGACAATAATGAGATGTTCCTGATTCACCATCGTCTGGCCTCTGAAAAAAGCTTTTAAAGCTAGTCTGCCTGGGCCTGGCCATATTTGAAACGTCTCACTCAATCGTTCGTTGTTTAGGTCTATATTACAGCCGTTTAGACGTGCGCTTTATTTGAAATGCAGCATGCGATGTTGTTTCATAACTTTCAAACGGTAGAGCCTGTTCCTTTATATTTATAACATAGCCAAATGTCGGTGTATTTTTGCTTTATACATTTTAGGCTTATTCTCAAATTCAGCTTGTGTTAGCGGGCGGGATTATTAGGCAATTTTAATCGGACAATTTGACCGGAGAGATTTAATTTTGTCGGACATTTCATTTTTTTCCCGGCCAATGTCCGGTAATTACCGGACAACGGAAACCCTGGTTTGGGGGCAGTAAGATTTTTGTTTTTTTTCAAAGAAATGTATAATTTTATTCAGCAAGGATGCAATAAATTGATCAAATGTGACAACAAAGACATTTATATTGTTGAAAAAGATTTCTATTTCAAATAAATGCGAACATTCTTTTCATCAGAGTCCTGAAAAAATGTATTGTGGTTTCAACAAAAATATTAAGCGGTTAACTGTTTTCAACATCAATAATAATAAGAAATCAGCATATTAAAATGATTTCTGATGGATCATGTGCATCCTAATAGTTTTCTAATCGTTAGTCGACCAGAAGAGGCTTCGTCAACCAAGATTTTGTTAGTCTGTTAGTCGCAGAAAAAAAAGTGTCGGAAGTCTGTGAGGGACAGATCGTTAATGGCGGTCCTTGTGGTAGTTACAGTATGTCAGGCAGGAAATCTAAACATTCACCTATTATCCATCGACCTCAAATATGGCTGCACCGGGATATTCCTGACGCTGCTTTGGACCTGGAAGGATTCTCGCTTGTGCGGGCCGATAGAGGTGTGCAATCGGGGAAAATCAGAGGCGGCGGCTTGGCTGTGTATGTGAGTGATGACTGGTGTAAACAGTACACAATCAAAGACACAATCTGCTGCCCCGATTTTGGAGTTTTATGTCTGAAAGTGAGACCATTTTATCTACCGAGGGAGTTTGGTAGCGTCGTTGTTTGTGCAGCCTATGTCCCTCCAAGTGGAAATGCAGCGAGAGCAGCAGAGTGTATCGCGGACTGTGTTCATCAACAATTACAGTGCTCGCCAGATGCTTCTGTATTTATTTTAGGCGATTTTAACCACTGCAAGCTTGAACTGTTTCTGCCTGTTACCTTTCCTTCTTATACCCTGAGCAAAGCATTGTTAAACATGAGTGGAATACCAACACCGAAACCGAGCGCCAGGAAACCAAAAGATGAGGCAAATGGGTAGTGATCAAGAGGGGGAGAAGAACATTAACATATTCTCCTCAATGCATGTTTAAGCAATAGTACCTAGATTCTACATTAGGATACTTTAATATCTCTAAGTTCACCACCACCATTCATTTCAGTTTATAAGCAGTCAGATGAGACCAAACATTGCATAGATGCATATTAGAACACACTAGTAAATAAACAGTATGTAGTTGAAAGCATATGTCCTGTGAAGCAAATGTTACAGACGTGTCATTGAGGTGCAAATGACTCTGTCTCTCCCGACAGAACCGTCCTGTGCCTGGAGTGTCCCAACAGTCCTCAATCAGCATATTGATGAAAAACCTTGCAATAGATAGGCATTACCATACTGTGATGATAAAGGCCATTGTGCCACATTTAATTCACATGTATAGCTTTTAAACGGCTTTTTGAAGTACTAGGGCAGTAAAGAGTTCTGCCCATATTTGCTCAGCCCCACACCACCACTGGCCAACCCCGACCACAACACCATCCATCTAATTCCTACATAATAGATCTATGCTAAAACGTAGTAAACCATATGTGAAGGAAGTAATTGTATGGTTGGAAGACGTCATAGAAAAACTTAAAGGATGTTTCCTTTGCACAGACTGGGATGTCTTTAATGATATGGATAGTGATACGACCACAGAGACAATAACGGACTATATCAATTTTTGTGTGGACAATGTAGTCACTAAAAAGAATGTTATCATATATCCAAATAACAAATCGTATATAACTTAAGAACTGTATTAACAGGAAAAGGGTTGCGTTTATAAACAAAGATTATGCTGGGCTGAAAATTATACAAAAAGAGCTTAATCTTCAGCTAAAGGAAGCAAGGGGATGAGCATCAGTTCTCCACTTCAAATTCTAAACAATTATAGAACACAATGAAGGCTGTTACGAGTATAAAAACCAAGTATACCACATATACGTACAATTGATGATTTACAGAAGGCTAATGAACTGAATGACTTTTATCTTCAGTTCCTAACTTATGATTTCTCTGATAAATGTAAATGTGTTATAGGCTCTCTGACAGATGATATGGGCACTAGATTAGAGGTAGAGCGTTCCAAGGTGCAATTACTGTTTCATCAGTTATGCACAAAGAAATCGAAAGAACCTGAGGGGATTTCTGCACGCCTTTTGAAAACTTGTGCTTTAGAACTTTCTCCAGTGTGGTGTACACTCTTTCAGCATTCATTAAATTCGCATAGAGTCCCTGCACTCTGGAAAAGATCTGTGATCACTCCAATATCAAAAAAGGCCCATCCGTCTGAGAATGATTATAGACCTGTAGCACTAACATCAATTGTTATGAAATGTTTTGAGAAATACATTGTCTTTTTTGAAAAGTGAAGTAACCTTTAAATTAGATCCATGGCAGTTTGCTTACAGACAGGGCAGGAGTACGAATGATGCAGTAGGATTTATTACCCATTTAGTCTCTAAACATACGGAGGACTCAAAGGCATATGCACGTCGTCTTTTTATGGATTTTAGTTCAGCTTTTAACACTCTGCAACCATATTTATTACTGGAGAAATTGAAACCGATGGATGTAAATCCTTTTATGTTAAAATGGTACTTTTTTTTTAACAGACAGAACCCAACAGGTTAAGGTCAATAAGATGATCTCTGACTCTGAAATTTACCAGTTTATAGAGTGGTGTGATGCCCACCACCTAATTGTGAATGTAAAGAAAACTGAGGAGATGATATTCGATCCAAAGATAATTGGAGACCATAGCCCTGTACAGATTCACAACGTTCCAATATCACAAGTGTGCTCATCTAAATATCTGGGTGTTCATATTGACTGTTCTCTTACATGGCATGTCCATGTTGACAATTTGTGCCTCGGTTACAACAAAGATTGTATTTTCTGAGAAGGCTCTGACTTTATGGGATCAATAGTAAAATTATGATGTTTTATCAAGCTGTATTAGAGAATGTGATTGGATACGGAATACACCTTTGGTACGGTAATTTGAATGTACAGTTGAAATCCAGGCTTGGACGTCTCATTCAAACAGCAATGAAGATCATGGGCAGAATAGGTCCTCCAGACATTGTATGAAAAATCTTTGCTGAGGGAGGCATATAATAATAATAATAATAATAATAATAATTCTACATGATACAACACACTATCTGATGCTGAAATGTTGCCATTTGGAAAGAGATTAGGAATGCCAAGGTGTTGATTTAACCGGTTTAAAATTGTGTTAATTCCTTCTGCAATTAAGGTATTAAATAACACTAAGTCGTTTTCTCTTTCTAATGTGTGTTGTGTTATTTTCTATTTTATCTATATTTTTTATGTGATGCAGTGACTGTACTTTTGAAGCCAAGATAAATTTCCCTCTGGGATAATAAAGTATCTTACCCTTACCCTACCCTTACTCATAGTCAAGGGCAGCTGCTGAAGACTGAAGTAATGGCTGCTGAAAATGTTGTTTTGCCATCACAGGAATAAATTACTTTTTAAAATATATTAAAATAAAAGTTATTTTAAATTGTAATAATATTTAACAACATCACTGTCACATTTGTTATCAAATATGTGCAGCATTATTTCAAAAACAGTAAACGCATCTTACCAGCCCCATACGTTTGAATGGTTGTTTGTTTTGTCGATTTTGCTTCATATTTCTTTAATGCTTAAAGGGGAGCATCAAGTGTAGCTCTACAATTTTTTTTTTTATGACCGTTTCAATTGCTACAGTATTTGGAAAATAGTATAAAAATAATAATAAATATAGCTGCAAGCAGCGATGATGGGCCCTGGCCGGTGGCAACACTCGCCTGTAGGTTAACTGTGCACGACTTGCAATATGAAGTTTAAACCCGGTAAATGTAAAAGAACCATATCAAAGTCGCCTGAATATGCAACATTTACTGTAGCAGCTGGTGCCACTTTGACCGTGAACCACAACAGACACATCCATATGATCATTTAAATTTAGATGAATTTCATGTCATAGGTCACTTTGAAATTAGTGCAGTTATCTTTTGCAGCTCAAAGTCTTTTTATATTTTGATTAACTTTACTATTAAACTAATTATATAAAACTATATTGTAGGTTCCCTTACAAAGTAACTGTTTCCATGCATTTATTTTATTAATCAAACTAAGGCGGCATTTACACTGGGACAAAACAATCCTATCTTTTACTCACATTTAACACAGATAAAAATTTGTTGCACATGTGTAAACACAGAAATCCGAGCCACTACAAGGTGAGGACGACACGTTCATTCACAAAAATAGCTTTTTAATGTTGTATTATGAGGCAGACGTGCCTGTATGCGCTCGCTCACAGCTTTTTATTGAGGTGGGACCTTTATATTTATCTTTGAAAAGAAAATAAATTGCATGAACACAAACATTCAGGAGCTGGTTTTCAACCTCTGCCCGTGACTTTTGTAAATAATACAGCTTTACTACTGAAACCAACATTATATTTCTCAGCAATGAGATGATAACTGCTGCAATTAATTAAATTCAACAAGCTTCACTATTAGGTTACTCAGTCGCTCTCTCTCAGAAGATTTAACAACAAATTAAACTTAAAAATAATATCTAAACTGTGACAAAGTAGTAGGTGATCATATTTAAATATACATGCAAATGCAGTGTTGAATAAAATGAAATAAGTGCACTTTAAAACACTGTTTAAAAGCAAAAAAATAATTATCCAACCCCATTTAAAAACAGTCTGTGGGTGCCATCTTTTGGACATTCGTCATTGCATTGGTTTCATTTCTTGTCCTCAAACAGAGCACTAATCTGCTTATTTTTAAGTTACACATACTACATTGATTGAAAAAGAAACTCAAATGTGTTTTTTATACAGAAATAAATTTATAATTGAGATGAGAATTAAGTTAGTGTTAATTAAAATTTTAAAGAAAACAAATATATTGATCTGAATTATAGCACATTCATTTTAAATTCATTCAGGTTCAATTACCAAACATACAATCTTAATTTAATTTAAAGCAAAAAAAATGAATTTATAATACAGGAGACACTTCCTGTTTACCTTTTTTGTCCTTATTTTAAAACTGGCGTAAAAAGTAAGAGTACGAAAGTTTTCGGACCCTGTTCAAGGGGGCGCCATCGAGCCCCGCTACCACGCTCGGGTACCAGCTTCAGCCCAGCCCTGATGGCTGCGGTGCAAAGACCTGTGTGCAAAGTTGCAAGAGTTTTCGAGCACGCTAAGGGCCCCAAAAGTGTCCGAAAGTTTGAAAAACATTATTTATAATAATCCTTAGCAAAACAATCACCCTTTCAGGGCTTGGGTCCTAATAATGTGTGCTAACCACAGTAATTATCTCCTGTTTGCAGGGAAATTTTGGCAGTGTGGAAATGTGCAGGTATGATCCCCTGCAGGACAACACCGGTGAGGTGGTGGCAGTGAAAAAATTGCAACACAGCACCACTGAACACATCCGTGACTTTGAGCGGGAAATCGAGATCCTCAAATCCCTCCAGCATGAGAACATTGTGAAATATAAAGGCGTGTGCTACGGTGCAGGTATGTGACGAAAGTAGTGTTGTGAAACCTCTTGTTGCTTTAGATGCGTCATCTTTAGACCCAAACATTTACTCAGAATTTGAGTGACTGCCAATGTTTTCCACACCCTCACGTGTTGATTTTGAGTCTTTTCAGTAAAATCAGATTTTGTTGCGATTGGCTAAATTGATATTGCTTGATAATTCTGAATAAGAGTGTAGTGCTGTCAGATGCATTGGCATGTGCTGTTACACTTGCTTCAACTGCTTGGTCTGAATCAAAGTTTGACTCCAGACAAGCAATAAATAGAAATTAAACAAGTGGTATTTAGGCCGTTTACCACCAGAGATCACCAATGAATCAGAAAATTCAAAATTCTGTTAATTTTTTCAGCATTGATCAAGTTGGCATTTCTTTGAGTGCCAGTAACTGAGCATTATAAGCCATATTTTGATTGATATTACTCTAATTAAGATAAAATTAAGGTGTCATGAGACCATCAGTCTCTTGACTGACCAGCATAATAATAGCATTAATAAAGGATCAGAGTCTAATTACAAGTGTTCCCATGAAAAAAGAAAATTACCAATACATTTTTTAATGCATGTTGAAATTCGCCCCATCAATTTTTTTAATGCATGTTATTGATTTTATTTTTAACAATTTATCCATGTATATGCTTTATTTTTAAACCTTGCCCTTTTTTTAATCAAAATATCTTCTGGTGAAATTATTTAGATCTGCCTCCATCCAATCAACAATGTATCTCTCATTTAGTTTTCATTTATGCTTTCATTTAGTTGCAAATTTAATAACTAAACTTATTTTGTAATTTGATATTAAAACTACTTGCATCTGTCTAGGAGTGCTTGAATCGTCTTGGTCAGACTGATTAGATGATAATGCTTAAAACATTTGGTATGTTGCATTATCCTGCATTGTGGATTAATGTTTTACTTCCATAAAAACTCCAAACCCAGGTCTTGTCTCAAAGAGATTTGAATCTAAACCAGAGGAGAACCCTCAAACAAGTGCATCATTTTTAAAAGAGTGCATCTAATTGTTGAGCGCTCTCCATTGTTTCTTGGCTGATTTTTACCACATTGAAGAACTGTGCTTCTGTCTTAATGTCAGCTTATTGCAAGCTCTATCGTAATGTCTTGTTCTCTCAGGAAGGAGAAACCTTCGACTGATTATGGAGTACCTGCCTTACGGAAGTCTACGAGACTATCTCAACAAGAACAGAGACAGGATTGACCACAAGAAACTTGTGCATTATGCATCTCAAATATGCAAGGTAATAAAAACCTTTCTTCTTGTACCAGTGGTTCTCAACCAGGCGGCCTCAAGATGAAAACAGGATTTGAAATGATAAAACAAGCTTTAGAATAAGATAAAAACAATTCATTTATAATTATGTTTCTTTGAAGACGCAGGATTCCCTCGAAGAACCCAGGAAAACCCATATATGAAAAAGTGTATTTATAGAATAAAATAAAATGTAAATTAGAATCTTAAGATTCCATATGCATTTTTATAGTGAATATACACTTTTGTAGTTTCGCCAAGCTCTAAAACAGGGATTTTAGTCCAACTCTGTCCTTCAAAATCCACTTTCCTGCCGAGTTTAGCTCCAAACCTGATTAAAAATAGAAATTGAGAAGTGCCATAAACCGAATCATACCTGTTGCCCTTTTTTACATTATCTTATTCCACAACAATTTTGAATCTCCTGAAATTGTCACGTCTGCTATGCCTCTACAGGGAATGGAATACCTTGCGACAAAGCGGTACATTCACAGAGACCTGGCCACACGAAACATCCTAGTGGAGAGTGAGTTCAGGGTGAAGATTGGTGACTTCGGCTTGACCAAGGTTTTACCTCAGGACAAAGAGTACTACAAGGTTAAAGAACCTGGAGAGAGCCCAATATTCTGGTATGTATGTTTTTCATTCAAACCTGTTTGACTTTCATGTTTCGTTGGCACACTAAAGATAATCAGCAGTAAGATTAGTCTAAGTCAGTCATAGAGATTTAGAACAACATGTCTAAAACAATATGTGCTTGTTGTGATAGGTATGCGCCCGAGTCTCTTACTGAGAGTAAGTTCTCAGTAGCGTCAGACATCTGGAGTTTTGGAGTGGTTCTGTATGAACTCTTCACATACAGCGACAAGCTCTGTAGCCCACCTACAGTAAGTATCACAGCTGTTCTTTGCCATTTCTTGTTTTGTTTTCTGGACATGCCACATTCACAATAAGGGCAACATTTAACAGTTGCTTGTTTTGAATTGCGTTGGCTATGTAAATCACACAGGACATGTCCAAAGAACCTGTCAACGACACCGCATAGAATAACTGCTAAATAAGAAGCTCTGTTTTGTTGTGTTCAGTTATTCCTGAGTATGATGGGAGGTGACAAGCAGGGACAAACAATAGTCTATCATCTCATTGAACTCTTGAAAAGAGGAAACCGTTTACCCCAACCTATGGGCTGTCCCTCAGAGGTACCAGATCACATTCAACAAAATGTCAACTGCATTACATTTTTTTTTTTTATTTAAATATTAAAAACTGTGGAAACATGTCATCTCAGTCTGTGAAAAGGTTTTATTATAATGATTTTTGAAGGATCATGTGACGCTGAAAACTGGAGTAATGATGCTGAAAATTCAGCTTTGACCACAGGAATAAATTACATTTTACAATATATTACAATAGAACAGTCATTTACATTTGTAATAATATTTCACAATATTACTGTTTTATTGTTTTTTTGATCAAATAAATACACCCTTGCTGAGCATAAGAGACTTATTTTCTCTCTTTTAAAAAAATCTCACTGACCCCAAGCTTTTAAATGGTAGTGTATAATTGTGTAAATGATAAATAATTCAGGTCAAAAACAGGTCTTTGTAAATCAGCTCTTGTTAAACACTGACTTTTTGAATTCTTTTAGATGTGCGAGATCATGCAGGAATGCTGGGACAACGATCTCAGTCTTCGGCCAACCTTCAAGGAGCTCGCTCTCCGTGTAGACCTGATCCGGGACGGTAGCGATTCAGACCGATATACCCAAGTGCCTGAGTTTTAAGAGAGAAGCTTCACTCGCTCACCGCTGCCACCCAGATATCCAGCTTTGAGTCTGTCCTCAGGCCCTGTCCTCTGTCTTAAAATCCCTCTTTGTGCCATTACGGCAGATCTGACCCCAGGACTTGATCACCTCATCTTCTGTCTGAACAATTAACTTCATTTATATCAAGAATGGGTTTCTCTTTTGCTAGCAGTGCTGGCATGCGCCCCTCTATCAGCGATGGTATAAATTAATGAATCGTTTTATTAAGAAATGCAAGAGCTGTGCATTTTTTACATCCATGTGTTTGTATGTACATATATAAAGATGATTTTATAATTTTATAAAAATGAAATGAATTGTTTGGAAGCAGTAAATTAAGATTTAAAAAAATATATAATTGTTTATTGGTTGTTTGTTGTAATGCAGGTGGTGTCTGAGTGAAAAGATATAAAAGATCTTGCTATTGTAAGTCTTTCTGTTTTTCTTTGACAAAAAATGCTAATGTGTTTCAGTCATCGCTACAGCCCAAAATAGCAGTTAATGAGCCATTTCCCAGTCGTATTAACCTCTTTGTAAAGCAATGGGCATGTGGAGTACGCGCTAACATATTGCTCTTCAGCACCACAGTCGGTCAAACTGCTATTCGCAATTATTCAAGGGTTTCTAGGGATAGACTGTAGAAATACATTTTAGTTTTTTGTCCTCAAACAGTTTTATATTTATTTACTTCAAGAAAGAACATGCGGTTTGTGTATTCTGATCCGTCAGGCCCCTGGAGCTTTGGAATGGCAATAGTGCGGGGTGTCAAACATAGACTTGACATTATCCTCTTACCGCTGGCTGGTACCAGTTTTCACCACACCGACTGACCCTTGTGTTATTGCTCCAATTTGAAAGTTTCCGAAATGAAACTGATCTGAGTACACTACTCTGAACTATTTTGTGACAATTGAAGCTTGTTAACATAAGCAGCATTGGCCTGTAAGCCAAACATTCTGCTTTGCTTTGCCCTTTCATTGTTTACTGAAATATAAACAGTTCAGTCGTTTCCCACAATCCAAAGTGAGTGATGTTTTTAGTCGTATCACTGTAATTTTGGCATTCACATAGGGTCTTGTTTTGAATAACTTGCTTAGTACAGATATTAGGATGCGTTTTCATCTATCATGATTCACTTTGCTTATAAAATCACTATTTGATTTGGATCATGATGCCAATTTCTCTACAGTTCCTAAATACCTTGATTTTGGACCTGAAACCAGCTTGGATTAGGCTCTCACTATTTAGTTCACATTTTTATGGTAACCATGGCATGCACAATACAGAGATTTGCTTTATTGAAGCAACCATTGATATGCTGACATTGTCTTCTCAGTAGTTCAAGACAGTGCAGAAGACTTCATGTACTCATGATGTACTGTAATTCACCTGTTCTTTCACATTTACCAGACCTCTGTACTCGCATTATATGTTTGTGTTTTATACAGATAGAGATTGTTAGAGATGTTGATTGGAACACACGTTGAACATGTTTACATGAATATGAATTCTGGCAGGATGATGATTCCAGGTTGACAACCAGCTCAGGTTTCAGAGAAATGGGTGTGAAATAACATTCTTTAATAATTGAACCAACATTTATGTGTTGCATATGCATTGGTGAAATCAGTATTTTGATGAAAGTGCATGAGAGAATGGACGGAAGTATGGCATGCCTTTTATTCCTTAAACTATATTACTCATCTGTTTCAGTCATGTGACTTTACTCATCTGCCACATTTATGGCCATCAGTCGGGCAAAGTAATGCAAAAAACATACCAAGACAAGAAAAATTTGACTACAGGATTTGATTCTTAATGGATCCCAGTAAACATTTTGCACAAACCCATCTTACATTAATGGACATTTATATATTTAATCCAAAGTCAATTTTCTGGTGCTTTATACAAAGATCATAGATTTTATATAGTTTATATATATATATAGTACTGTGCAAAAGTCTTGGGTATGTTTTAAGCATTATTTATATCTTTTGCTGTAGTGTGTAGGTAGGAAATATCAGTTTACTTTTCCAAACATTCCTCTTGCCATTAATTGTAATAATCCAGAGAGATTTTTGAGTGCACAAGGAGTCTGACAACAGTCGATATGATCTGATCTCACCATCATCGATTCTGTCTGGTATTACATGGAAGAAACAGGAAAAAACTGAGACTAAATTGAGAAGAACTGTGGCAACGTTTCCAAGATGCTTGAAGAAACCAACCAGCAAAATTACCTGAAAAACTTTGTGCAATTGTACCTGGACAAAAGCTGTTTTAAACACAAAGGGTGGTCACACAAAATATTGATTTGATTTAGTTAATAGACGTTAACTGATCAATAAAATCTATTTATGACATTATTTTTTAAAGCATCCTCACTTTACAGCATTTTTACACAAGTGCCCAAAAACTTCACACTCACAGTTATAACTGATGAGTTATAAAAATAAAGGGGGAGTTATAAAAATAAAGGGGGAATCATATTTGCAAAATACCCAGGGAATGATATAATCTCCTTCCCTGATATAATATCAAACAAAGAAAAATGGAAAAAAACAGCCATATATTGGTATAAACATATATTGGTATATAGACGATATTTACATAAACGCATGTCAAACAATAACACCAGCCAAACAAACAATCCCAAATAGCAACCGTAGGCGATCATAAGAGGATTTTAGAGAATGAGTTAATGGTAGGTACACAAGACGTCAAAAGTCAATTTCCTCAGGATGAGACCAGACTTGTCTGTAGTTTTTAAGAGATCATATAGATGTCTCTCCAACAGAAAAGTTATTTTCATTCCTTGGCTAATGGCATTACTGCCTCCAAAGGGAAACAAGGAAATAGGTCCTCTGATAAGTAATCCAGGAGTAACATTACAGCACAAAAATCCTATTTGGGCAGCAAACAAACAGTTTCCCAAACCAGGATATTTCAAGAATATCAGCCAACAGCATGTGGCAAATCACACTGGATATATAATACTTCTTCTACTACTTTCCCTTTTTATACCAAACATTGAGTGCAACTAATGACCCCTAGTGGCTAGGATGAACATAGCCCCCCAGAAAAGATAGTATGCCTTGTAACAGGCTGTAATCGTTACACAGTAGGCTACTGTAGATTTGCAGGTAGGTTTCTTCCAGCATCTTGAGCCATGTGTCTTCAAGCCTCTTGCGACATGCGTCCCCAATACCATAATATTTTCCCTGCCCTCCTTAATGGTGCCACACATGCATCTGGTATTAAAACGCTCCAGTCGTCTCTTAAATATATTCTGAAGCACAGAATATAAAATTGAAAAAGAACTCCGGTCAAAATTAGAGAATACTTTCAGGGGCCAATTACACGACAATTTCAACTAAAAACGGAAGACTTTTAATGTGTTTTGACCATTCATTTACACGACAACTGCGTTTTGGTGGCTTGAAAACTTTTTCTTCACCAAATAGCCCACATTTATGCCATGTGATTATTTTGATCTACTGCTAATGAACAATAAATATTTTACATAATTTATGTTATTTATATCATGGAGCTGTAAACTCGTAATTTGGTCAGAAAAGTTTTGATGGCATTTTCTTTTCATATTAGCCTACCTTCCTATAATACCTATAATAATGAATCACTACATTATTATAGGTATTATAGGAAGGTAGGAACTATGTGTGCCGTTGAAAATAATTTAAAAAATCCAAAAATTATGTAAAAATAAATGCTACAAATATGATTATATCATCGCTATTTCGCTACAATCGAAGACGCTACAATCGTTATTTCATGCAAGTGTAAATAGAGAACAGATGTTTGAGTAAGTACAGTGTTTTCTTCTGGACAAGATACTTTTCTACATAAATAATTGTCAGGAAGCTAAAAAGATTTTTTTTTTTATCTAGGGTAGGGGGCCAAATGCTGTAGCCCAGATCCTTTGGTTTTCTTAGGGCGCCCCTGCCTCCCACTTGCAAGGACATCTCTTCTCTGATCAAGTGTTTACTGGTGTTGGGGAAGGACAACCATTCACTCAAATGAGATCAACAATGATTGCAACAATAGTAAACAACAATCCAATAAATTCCCGACTGAGAAATCAAATCCCGCCATACATTTGTTCTTAGTCGAGAAGCCATTCACTCGGATATAGGCTACGGCACAAATAAGGAAGAAAATTGTATCACAACTTCCCTTTCATGCCGACTTTGATAAATGTGGAATAAATGTTCAAACGGCTTGCCATATGGAAGCGTGTTGAGCAGGGGTGTGGCCAGCGTCGTGCGAGTTTATAAATAGAGATCCGCTCACATCAGTGGCAGCATCACACACTGCTACTACTATTGTGTTACAGACTGCGATGAACAACATGAAGAGGACCTGACCAAGTACAGGAGAGGAGAAGCGTGAGGTCGCACCTCTGGTGTAAGTAATTTCCCTACCATGTAGAGTAGATTTTATTTCAAAACGCTGACGTACATCATTAATATTTATGTATAATTCTCTTGCAAAAAAAAAGCAGCAACGATTAACATAGTTACATAGACACTCTGGAGTCTGGAATAAGATACAATACAGAAACAATATGTAGGGGACCGTGGCTTGTTCACGATATTACTCCAATGAATATTTTGTTTTTTTGTTTTATGTCAATTTCTGTAGGCTGTAGCCTACACGCGACCTTATTATATTCATGAAGAACTGTTTCATTTTTCAGTTGAATACCTTAATTCAGTCTTGTCTGAATCAGTTAGTTAACTAAAACCATAAAACATTTTCGTTATTTGAATAAAATAAACGTTAACTGAATATATATATATATATATATATATATATATATATATATATATATATATATATATATATAAAAACTTTTAAATATATTTTTATTTCAGCTAATTGCCAATGAAACATTCTCATTTTGGTTTAGTTAAACATGATGTGCTAAAATAACTAAAACTGAAATCCAAATGAATAATTAGACCAAAAAACTAATACAAAGTACAAAAATACACAACAAATTTACTAAAACTTTAATTAAAATGGAAAATATAAAAATAAAAACTAATTTAAAATATTAATAAAACTGTATTCCCAGCTAAAATTTTTTGGTTCCCAGAACGTTCGAACGATAAAGATAAAGATTTTTTTTGTATTCTAACGTCAATTTTTTGTTATTCTAACGTCATTTTAAAGTTCTCCTAACGTTATTCTAACATTACTAGAACGTTCCCTTAACCGCTTTACTCTGATATCAGTAGGCCTACCCCGCTGTAGTAATCATCCGCGACGGTATGGAGGATGTATTGATTCCACATACGAGAATCCATGAACCGAGAAAAAAAAAAATGAATCCATGAACCGCATTATTATAATAATAATAATATGTTTATTTTTTTATAGCGCCTTTCAAGAACCCAAGGTCGCTTCACAAAATATTAGATCGTTTTCTAAGGCTGCACGATATATTAAAACAATTTAAAAAACATAATATAGCATAGCATACAGTGCTATATCCTTTACAAACCTACACTGTACAGGACTAACACATCAGTGCGAACTTTTTCATCGCGATTTCAAAATAAAAGTTTAAACCCTCGCTCCGCATTCAACTTACAATGCTATAGCTTCTATCGTAAAAAAGTAGCCAAAGATTAAGTGAACATTTCAATTAACGGTTGTTCAATAAATGATGTTATTTTATATATGCCATTCTTGGTATTAATGCTACAGTATGTAAGATTTTTGTAATAAAATATCCAAAAATCTCTCACACGGTGTGATATATTTCCTGCAGTTGTGTACTTACAATATCCCAAAAGGTCTGAAAGATAATTTCAGAGAATTTCCAATTTTAAATAATGGCTCGTCCATGTTCACTTGTCGCCTGTCAATGACGTAATATCCGCGTTATCCCTGGTTTCCACTCATACTGTCATCATAGTAACCATGGCGACAGACGTGGACAACTGTGTTACATCTAGCGGCAGCTGCGGCACGCTCACGTTTTTGTTGTTTCATTCAAACATTATGGATGCGTGGCGTTTTCGAGATGCGAGAGCTCCACGTCCGTGACAAACTTCAACTTGACAGAGACTCAACTCTTGCATGTACTTTATCAGACAGGTGAGCAAATGCAGAGCCGGATTATCCATAAGGGCACTTGGGCCAATGCCCAGGGGCACCAACTATTCACAACCACTAGGGGGGCACCACATGACACAATCTAATATTTTTCGTAAATTGTTATATTATTAACTTGAAATTCTTGAAAGACCATACATAACTCGTTTATGAACACTAATTTAACAATAATAATAATAATAAATTATAAATGGGCTAAATAAAGATTACATGACCACTATCACTCCCCCCTCCCCAATCTGTCAGAGTTGAGTTGGTCCACAACAAGTACTACGCGCAAATGTGTAATTTTTTTAACGGCTACAGAAAATGAATTTAAATCCAAAATGGACAGACGTCAATTGAGTGGTTTTGCAAAAAGAAAGTTAAAGAAAGACAAGGACGCTAGACGTTTAGCTACCATTCAAAATGTTCCAGGGATCGAAAGTTTTTTTGTGAGAACATCACTAGTTTTTGTGAGAACATCACAGGAATTGTGATCACTAGCAGCGCTGAGTCTGACGAAGCCAGAACTAACTGTGGAGACGGTAACAAAGAAATGGACTTTGGGGATGTAGTTGACACCTTTGCTTGCACAAAATCAAGGAAGAAGCAGTTCTGCTAAACTTCATACATGAAAACGTTTTACCAGATACACTTATTGTCTCTTATTTGTTCCCCACTAAATAGTGTTTTTTTTTTTTCACTAAATTTTCAGATTTGATACAATTATTGTGCACTTGTGATTTGTCTAAATTTTACTGCTGAGTTACCCACAAAGTCCTTTTAGGCAAGTCATGCCACTCGGCCGCCATCTTGGCAACGCCTCCGGGCAGCTATTCGGGCAGCTAACAAGACCAGGCTCCTATCTAAATGAATGGGCAGAGAGTCAGAACTGCACTTTCACTGGTCACCGGGACATAAAAACTGCATGTATAGAAACAGCAGTAAAATATGATAAAAATCGCTGAAAAAGTTTGATGACTTTGCCCCAAAATAAGGTTTAAAACGCCTTTTTCCCCACAGGTTATACTTTACTACGCATGCGCAAGGGTTCTCTCCCTCTCTGACGTGCGCGCGCTGCACGGTTTGAAACACAGTATGTGTGAGCTCGCGCTCGCTCGCTCTAGATTCTGGGAGATTTTAACTAATTTGCGGAGGGAGGGGAGCCGCTATCAATATGCGGTAGACACTTGGGATGTCTGATATTTACACAACGCACACATACACTGCATATCAAATCCGCCGCCTTTTCAAACAGTAACGTATTTTCCACTGTCGCAAACCTCAACTGTGCGCATGCGTCAATGGAACCAGACGATAGGCTTAAATGTTTCCCGGCTTGACTGTTAAAAGCAGACGATTGGCTTTCCAGTGGGAGGGGCGGGACATGTGCATACAACCGCCATCTTTGGCGTTACCGGTTTTCCCTATATAGTTGTATTGAGGATTGAGTAAGTGGCATGTCTCTATATAAATAGTCTCTGGTTACCCACTAATCTAGTTTATAATAGAAGTTTTGTACTAGTATAATACTAGTTTTGTCATAGATTATGATCATATTTTCTTTTTGATTTGTTGTTTTTCTTTATAATGAAGTTGTCTGTTGTAAGTAGATTGTGTTTAATACACAAAAGAGTGATTATCAGTTCAACACACTTATAGAAATTCGTGGCTTCATGGCGCGTGCCGCCTTCAGTGTGCAACAAGATCACAATGTAACCAATCTTATATACCCACACCCATTAACACACCCATATTAACATCAATGGGTGTGGGTATATAAGATTGGTTGCATTGTGATCTTGTTGCACACTGAAGAAGGCATGCGCCGAAACGCGTTTGTGCAAATAAAACAATTTATGCATAGTGCGGCCTCTTTCCTGTTTATATATTCTAATCATCAGGCCAGCATTCTTAAAGTTTAAGTTTAATCACTGAGTGAAGCCTGCTCCTATTTCCATTCATTCACTCATCCATAAACATTATTAGATCCATCAGCATGACGACAAGTTCCATAATTCCGCTTATGCTTCATCAACCTACGCCTTTGTTATTGTAAGAGGTTAGCGACCCCTAGCGGTGAAAAAAATGACATATTGTAGCTTTAAGAAAGGTCATAGAATATCGCATGGCTGGAAAAAGGCTCTCAGCCAATCAGATTTGAGAACCAATACGAACTGCTCGTATGCTACTCGTGTAATATTGCTCATTTATTCAATAAAGAGATCGCTAAACGAATGTTAGTCAGCCAATAAAACGAAATGACCGTTAATTTTTAAATAGCGCGTAGTAAATGAATATAGAAACAAACCCACACATTTATGATTTCTGTGCTTTTCACATGCTTAACCCTGGTTAACCCTGGCTAAACCCTGGAAATCTTAACACAAAGTTGGATTTATCAGATCATTATAACATGTTTTGATTGATCTAATATCTGTTCCATTAGATTAAATCTGTACTAAACTAATTTCAGAGCTCTGTATAGGTAATTACACAAAACACCTGCAATGTTTTAATTGGAAGGTCAGTTTACATGGTTATAAAATAATAACCTAAAAATAACCATTAGGGAACGTTCTGTATTAAGTTGTTTTTAGGTTATTTAAAAATAACCTTACTGCAATGTTCTGGGAACATTATTTTATGGTTTATAAAACGATAACCATTAGGGAACGTTCTGTATGAATTATTTTTAGGTTATAGCAGCTGTCACCCTTTAGCCAAAGGCTGGTTACCCACTGAAGCTGAGCAGGTTTGAGCCTGGTCAGTAGGCTACCTGCATGGGAGACCTCCTGTAAAACTGGTAAAAACTGTTACTGCTGGAAGAGGTGTTAGTGAGGCCAGCTGGGGGTGCTCACCCTCTGTTCTGTGTGGGTTTTAACACCCCAGTATAGTGATGGTTACACTATACTGTCAAAAACCACCGTCCTTCGGATTAGACGTTAAACCGAGGTCCTGACTCTTATGTGTCTCATAAAAAATGCCAGGATGTCCTTCGAAAAAGAGTCGAGATTCCCCCTTCCATATCAAGCTCTTTGAATGCAGAGAAAAGCACTAACTGTAACAAATTATTATACTATTATTATAATCCCAGCAATTAATGTTATTTTATGGTTGCAAAAAATAAAAATAATTTGGTTCCCCCCAAAAAATGCCCAAACAGGAACCAAATACTAAAGTTAGGGGAACATTGTGTTTGCTGGGTTACACTGTAAAAAAAATGTTGCTGCCTTAAATTAAGTACAATCAACTTGGATGTTTAAGTAATTTCAAGTTAAATTACATTAAACTGACTTAAAAACAATGAGTTGAGTCTTGTATAACTTGTATAACTTACAAAAAAAGTTGAAAATTGCTTAACTTATTTTGATGAGTTAAAGCAATGTAAAAACACATGTTGTCATAACTTAAGCATACATTTTTTTTTTACTGTGTAGTAGATAGTAAAAAGAACACTAGTCTGAATGTATGTCAGTGTGGGTTTTAATGCGTCCACTACAGCACAAAAAGATAAAATAACTCACTTTGTGTCCTGTTATATTGTTTATGGAGTTTATGGATTTTTTTCTCTGTGATTTTTCAAAAGTGTTGTGTATTTCCAGTGCACTTGTAAATACAAAACGAATGGTTTACATGAAGTGATTTAGCAATGAAAATTGGCAGTTATTCTCTAGATTGTGAATTACTGCAGAACAGTTTATTGCATGATTTAATTGTTGTAAATGTTAAAATGATAACATAAAAAGAATTCACTGTAAATTTTGCCACTGTTGCATAATTTTTCCATGAACAATGGAATCGCTAAAAACAGTTCTACCAATTTTATGAGTTCACATTTGACACAGTGACTCATCAGGCAGCAACTACGCTGATGCAGACAGGTTCCTGACAGGCTGGATGTACAAAACAATAGTGCAGACGCATGATGAAACATGGAGATTTTGCCCTTAAACCTCAGGGCTGCCTGTATTTGAAAGTGAAAAGTGAAAGTGAAAGTGACACATGATGGCCAAGTATGGTAACCCATACTTGGAATTTGACCTCTGCATTTAACCCATCCAAGTACGTGCACACACATTAGGAGCAGAGTAGTGAGCAGTGAACACACACACACTGCAAACGTGGATACACACACCCGGAGCAGCGGGCAGCCTTGAGTGGTGCCCGGGGAGCGATTGGGGGTTAGGTGCCTTGCTCAAGGACACCTCAGTCATATTCCTGCCGGTACTGGAATCGAACCAGCAACCTTTGGGTCACCAGTCCAACTCTGTTACCATTAGGCCTGCAGTCTGCATTACCACAGATTCATACAGTAATTGAGTGGATTAGGACAGGATTCAATCAGCGGGGAAGCAAGAGTTTTTGAAAGGTGACAATGGTCACATGAATGGCATAGTAGGTGGTAAGCAGCTTTTTATTCGGATTGCAGGACATCAGGCTGTTCTGTACTGGAGGTTGCTGACAGTTTGATAGCTTCTTTAATACGTCAATCTGTAGCCTAATATGGGTGATGAAACAAGTCAAGGACAAGGCTGTCATGAACTGTACTGTAACATGAGTATGTTTGCCTGCTGCTAGTGGTGCTGAGTCAATGGCAATAAAGGACTGGCTTAGTCAGTGATCGCAGCAGGGCTGGGCAGTGGAGCAGGGATTGAGGGTTATTTGTTGACGCACACGATCTTATGATTTCTGGCACTTGCTACAGATTTCCACTGTGAACGATTGTTCCTGTTAGGTCTGTCTTGGTTACTGCTTGTGCTTCTTGGTGCTGAGTTGATAGGCATTTTTTAAAATGACTAAAAGTGTAGCAGCTAGAATTGATATGATTATTCCTACAGTATGAAAAATCAACAGATTCTGGGCATCAACTACATAGACCATATGACCAACGAGGAAGTGTGCAACACTGCATACTGGGCCAAATAAAGAACTCCTGGTAACAGTCAAAAGAAGGAAATTGTATTGGGACACACCACCGGATTCTCCAGGCTGGCCAAAACCATTCTCCGGGGCACGGTTGAAAGTACAAGAAGGAGTGGGAGACCGAGGACAAAGTAGACTGACAATATGAAATAATCGACAAAGTAGACTGACAATAAGAAATAATGGAATGTGCCTGACTTTGCTAAGACGCAAGTCCTGGCCAAGAACCACCAGAATGGAAAGAGGTGTCTAAGTGTGCATCTGCTGTGGTGCCCTGACCATCCAATAGGATTATGGCAAACGTGACGTATGAAAACAGTTTAATGCAATATTTTCTATTTTGGTCACAACATGCTAAATTACACACTGTTTGGAACAGGCTGCAGAAGCGCTGACAGAGATGCATTCATCACATAACATTCTAAAATAATTTTTCATTTTGTTGAATTTTTTTAATTGTATACCAGGGGTCTGCAACCTTATGGCACGTGAAGGGATAATCACAGAACGGTTTGTCGGATCTGCTCGCTAGCAAAACACTTTAATAGTATTTATAGCTCCTAACTTAAAAACAGGCTGTGTGACTGATGAATCATTACCTCAATGTACATCAGTATGCAAGTTTGAGGGACTTTAAATTAAATGCATACGCCTCTTTTTAGCTAATTTGTCAAGTGTCCATGATTATCCCTCCATGTGGCACTGTTGGCACGTTTGCCATTATAGGTTAATAAAGAAATGTCCACAAAAATATCAAAACGTTAAAAAATCGTATGGACGTGTTGCACAGTGTTGTTGTTAGGCCAAAAAAAAAGAAGACTAAATTGTTTCGGTAAGCTGGTAAATAGAAGTGAAATAAAGTATACTTTTGATGTAATTTTGATTAATGAAAAATTTCAACTTAAAAAAAACTTGAATTAAAAGAACATTTTAAATGTTGCCTTGGCAGCTAACTGAAATAAGTTGAAGTATGAAAATGACTAAAACTGAAAAAATTAATTAAAGCTAAATGGAAATATTACATAACCTAATAAAATGGACAGATGTATTTGATAAAAATTGAACTTAAAATGGATAATGTAAAAATAAATACTATATACTATTATAGTATTCATATTTTTTAAAATGTCAATATACACCTATGTTGAAATTATTTAACATTCTTTTCCTGAAGGTGGGAAGCGATTGTCAGATTCAGCATGGAGAGGTATTTGTCCACCCCACCGGATGGAGGCTATGGCTGGGTTGTGGTGACCTCGGCCTTCTTCATCATGGGCCTCACTGCTGCTGTTCACAAGAACTTTGGCTTGTTTTTCCTTGAAATCCAAAATCACTACAGTGCCCTTACTAGTACTACCTCATGGATAACCTCAACCACCATTGCTGTGTTTCATTTGGGAGGTGAGAATTTTTTTCCCCCTTATTGTTATCCACAGAAATTGTATGAATTGTCTCTGAACCACTATTGAAAAACTAACCACTATTAAAAAACTCTTTAAACTGACATTTCATGATGACACCCGAGTAAGCACCAGACCTGCATAGTGAGAGGTGTTTTCTTTTTTTCCGTCTGTTTAGCACCTCTTGCCAGTGCTCTCAGTATGCACCTGTCCCAGCGCACTGTTATCATGGTCGGAGGGCTTCTGGCTGCCTCAGGAATGATTATCGCCTCTTTGGGCCTCAGTCTGCCTTGGATGTATCTGTCTGTTGGTGTACTGCAAGGTAACTTTAGTTTACTCTGTTTATGTAGTTATAATTATGTAATGCTGGAATTTTAAGCACATAATCCTCTTTAACGAAAGGCTGGAATACATTACATAACTTTAAAAATCTTAACAGATTGAAAACACCTGGCTCTTGCTGAGTAAAACTGGTCATCACATATTAAATGACTAAATGAGGTTCACAAACTATCAGACTTTCAAGTCGTTCCACTGATAACAAACTCAACATGAACCTTGTGAAATGAAAACCGATGAAACTAATTTGTGTTCTAAAATAATTTTTGATATCCAGTTTGATATCCTCCGACAGGATGGATTTATAGTCTGTGCCCATTATATACTGTATTATTTTCTGTTAAATCTGTCATCTCTATAGCCTAAATATACAGACTGGCTCTGACTTTCGACAACTATTCTTCTCTAGACTGCAAATCGGGGCAAAACTCTGAGACAAAGTCTTGTAGTGTGTTCCAATATTAAGGCAACATGCACTCTTAGAAGAAAATATTCTATATAGAACCTTACAGGGTTCCATCAGGCGCGTCATATACCGTAGAACCTTTTACGGGTTCCCATCATGGGATAATTTTATGGATTTTGTTTTAATACATTTTTAATTTTAATTCAATTTTATGAATTAACTGCTCATGAACATACTTTATCACAAACATACTTTATTACTTTTATTAAACATAAAAGGTCTATGCAATTATTTAAGACCTCACAGTATATGGAATCTTTTTGGCATAAAGGGTTCTTTTAAAACTGAATCAAGAAGCCTAGGGTTCTATGTAGAACCCCATTGAACCTTTATTTCTAAGAGTGTCGTGTTATATTAATTCTGCTAAATTAAGATGCATGCATTATCCAAACTGTGCATAATATGCACGTTTTCTTACATTACCCAAATACCAAACCATAGTTCACTGCTGTTTCACAATGCAATACGTTCTGTTTCGGCTTCGATGTATTTACTTAGTCTTCTACAGTATGAAAGAAATACGGTATGCAAGTGCCATTAAAAAAATAAAATTATTACATTTTTAAATAAAAAACATTTAAATCAGTAGACAAATAATATTATTTCATTGTTAAATTTGTTAAATGTAAATTGATAAATAATTTTTAAAAGTTATTCATATAATGTATTTTTTTATTATTACATCTATAACATTTAAACATAACTTAAATTTAAGTTGTAAAGTGTTCATTTACACTACCATTCAAAAGTTTTGGGTCGGTAAGATTTTTTATTATTATTAATACTTTTATTTAGCGAGGAAGCATTACATTGATCAAAAGTGACAACCTTTTGGTAACAATGTAAAGGTTTTTTCTATTTCAATAAATGCTGTTCTTTTGAAATTTCTACATCACAGAATCTTTAAAAAATGTATTATGGTTTCCACAAAAATATTAAGCAGCACAACTGTTTTCAACATTGATAATGATACGAAATGTAACAGCAAATCAGCATATTAGAATGATTTCTGAAGGATCATGTGATCAAGTGTAATGATGACATCACAGGAATAAATTACATTTTCAAATATATTAAATCCAAAAACAGTTTTAATAAATTTTTAATACAATTTTAATAATATTTATTTATATATATATATATATATATATATATATATATATATATATATATATATGTGTGTGTGTGTGTGGTCGGTACGATTATTTTAATGTTTTTGAAAGGCTGCATTTATTTAAAAAATACAGCAAAACAGAATATATATATATATATATATATATATATATATATATATATATATATATATATATATATATAATTCTGTTTTACTGTATTTGTCTTTGTCTACTGATTTATTTACAATCCGCCATATTTGTCTAGTGATAATTGAATTTTTGTGTGTGTATGTGATCAAGGACTTGGAGTCTCATTTTCTTGGATACCAGCCAACAGCATGGTCAGCCATTACTTCAAACGCTGGCGTCCCATTGCCTATTCGATTGCTAGTTCTGGAGAGTGTGTCTTTGCAATGGGGTTCAGCCCATTTTTCCAGTGGCTTATCGACAGCTATTCTTGGCAGGGGTCTCTACTCATCATCGGCGGTCTTCAGCTGAATCTGTGTGTGTGTGGTGCCCTGATGAAGCCCTTTCAAGCTGCACAAACATCTATCCAAGGCAAACTTGTGCTGGACTCAAAAGATGAAAGCAGGACATCAAAAAAAGGCACATTCCAGTGGGATCTCATTCAGAGGCCAGAGCTGCTGCTATATATTGTGTTTGCCATCTTGGCTGCGGCGGGTTTCTTCATCCCACCTTTGTTTCTGGTGCCGTATGCCAACAGTTTGGGCATGGGGCAGTACTGGGCCGCCTCCGTTCTGTCAGTGCTGGCATTGGCGGACCTGTTGGGCAGACTGGCATGCGGTTGGCTGGCTAACCTGCGGCTCGTGAGAAACCTGCAGCTGTTGACTATGGTGGTCACTGCACTGGGGGTGGTGCTGTTCCTGCTGCCCATTGCACAGAGCTACTGGACCATTCTGGTCTTCTGCTCGTTCTATGGGTTCCTGTTCGGCTGTGTGGTGGCCATCCATGTGACGAGTATCGTGGATATTGTTGGACTGGATGGGTTTGATAGCGCTCTAGGGCTCTTCATGCTGTTCCGGAGCTCTGGAGGATTTGTGGGTCCACCTGCTGCAGGTCAGTGCTTGTTTTTAAAGGGATAGTTCAACCAAAAATAAAACTTCTGTCATTAATTACTCACCCTCATGTCGTTCCAAAGCTGTAAGACCTTCGTTCATCTTCAGAACACAAATGAAGATATTTTTGATGAAATCAGAGAGCTTTCTGAACCCCTATAGACTTTGACTTCATTACCACTTTCAAGGACAGGGAAGGTAGTAAAGACATCGTTAAAATAGTCCATGTGACTACAGTGGTTCAACCTTAATCTTATGAAGCGACGAGAATCCTTTTTGTGCTCAATCCCCCCAAAATAACAACTTTACAACGTGAATAGCTTCAGAGACTGACACGGAAGAGAAGAAATTGTTGAATAAACGCACTGGAGCGCTTTCTATGTCAGAACGCAGACTCCGTATTGGCCAGATCCTGCGTCAGCATCACTCGCGTGCGTCGTGGTGCTCACCTGAACGACGTCAGAGACACGGAAGAGAAGAAATTGTTGATTAAAGTCGTTATTTTGGGGGGGTTTTGAGCACAAAAAATATTCTCGTCGCTTTATAACTTTAAGGTTGAACCTCTGTAGTCACATGGACTTTTGTCTGTTTAGACATTTCAACAATATTAGTCTTTAAAGGGATTGCTCTCCCAAAAATTCTGTCATCATTTACTCACCGTCTTGTCATTATTTCTTCTGTGGAACATAAAAGAAGATATAGAAAGTCATTCAGAAGAATGAAAAAAGGTTTGGAATGACATAAGGGCGAGTAAATGATGGCAGTTTTCGGTGAACTTTGCCTTTCAATAATTTATCCATCATTTATTTACTTTCATTATTTAGAAGTTATTTGCTTCTGTTATGTATTAATGGTGTTAAAATTCATTAATGCATTGCGATGCATCAATATGGCAATGGAATTTAAGAATTTACTATAAGTATTAGAATAATACCTGTAAAATAATCTATATATTTCTTAAAAAATCGTAAAAAAAAAACATGAATGTAACACCTGCTGTAGTGTTTTTGTCAGTTTGTGACTTCAGCATATTTTTGAAAATAATTATGAATCATAACAAAATTCTTCTTTTGCAAGTCACTTTGAATAAAAGTGCCTGCTAAATGCATAAATGTAAATCTAATGATCTGAATCAAATCTAATTGTAAGCATATTTCATGATAATGAATGTAGAAAAAATCATCATCAAAATGATTCATTGTCAGAGCAACTACAGTAGTCAACATTTGAAGTGGATCAAAAACGTTCATCAAAGTTTGTCCTAAGACTAGAACGGGTATTGTTCAAAATTCATGTATAACTTTGATGAAAGGTTTTGATCCACTTCAAATGTTGATTACTGTATTTATACCTCTGTTATCGGCACATGTCAGATTTGTAAAATATCATATTTAAGTTGCTCTAAAGTGGTCTTTCAAGTTTTCATATTTTGACTGTTTAAACAGAGACAGACATACTGTACTTTTTATGCAAATCATCATTTTGCATTGTGTAGATAGATTTTGACATTTGATCAAATGTGAACATAAGTCTGTTTGCAAATTTTGCTGCATAATCTTTCTGAACCAAAAACAATCTTAAAGGCACACTATGCAGGAATTCCGTTTTTGTCAAACAGTGACCCCTAGAGTCGCTGTAGAGTACTTGTATTTAACGTTACTGCGTAAATACTCACGGCCTCTGCACTTTATAATAATAAAGTAGCCTACCGCGTTTGATGGCTTATAACGTTTTTACATGATTGCAGCTAAATTACAAGTCAATAGCCTAGGCCTACTGTATAATTTCATATGTGTTTTTTGAGTGTAATGTAACCTGAACCACACCATTCAACCCGAAAAAAGTCATATAACCTTTCCAATAACTCCGAAGCTGTTCAGTTAAGCTAAAAAAAACTGCATAGTTCCCCTTTAAAGTTAAATTAGTAAATAAGTGTAACAACTGTAACTCTCCTGTTTCTCAGACCTTATTCACAGCAGTGCCATCTTTGATTTTTAACGGAATGAAAGCGAGGCTGTAAGGGACAGACATCTCTTCAGTTGTTTGTGCTGTTATTTAATGTGTTATAAGTGATCGAGGAGTTTTATACAGCAATTTACAGTGGATGCCATTGAAAACACTTCACATGTATTCCTCACAGCCTCTCTTTCATACCGGTTATGGCGCAGCTCGGAATAAGGTCAATAACTACAGCATGACGAGCCTGGCTAAGTAGGATATTTGCATTTGTTGACAGCCATTAATCTCTATTATGTCATAAAGGATCTAATGTTGCGAGGTGTTTTGCACTGTAGAAAAAGGTTTGCGTATGTTTTCATGGTGGAGTTTTAGTAGGGAGGATACAGACACTGCTAACAGCAGGCTTTCTCTATGTCCCATACCTGTCTCATGTTTCTTTTGTGTATCTGTCACAGGCTGGCTGGTGGACTGGACTCATGACTTCGGTGCTGCTTTCTACTTGTCTGGCGTCTGCCTTGTTTTGTCTGGGGTTTTTGTGGTTCTTGTTGACAGACTGGTGGAGAAGAAAAAAACCAAACTACCAGATACATGTACTGAGACTACAGATCATCCCATGCATAAAGCGGACATTGCAGATGTTTAAAAGCCATTGATCATAATTTACCAGTGTTTTACTTTTTTTTTTTTTATATATGAACTTTATATTAATCTATTTAAAGCCATATTGTGTTAATGTTTTTACCTTTCAAAAAGGCTGCAGGCTTTACATTATCTCAACCTCTCACCCCATAACTTCCAAACAGAGAGATATTGGTTTAAGACTGTGGCATCATTGCCACGTTTAAAGCCACTACTTGTTCGCAAACAATGACAACGACTGAGAGCCGTGCAATTCAGAGCCTGTTCTTGCCCTTAGAAATAATTAAAGAAGCACTGAGTGCAGATGAGGCTGATTATTTCATCATGTATGAACGGAACAAGATGTATGATGATTTTACAATATCTGAAAGCAATATAAATATTATAATTTTTCTGTTTGTTTTGTGCATACATGCTAAGTAATATGTGAAACTGCAAGTTATATATGCATATAAGCTGCATACAGTGGCCCCAAAAAGTAAAGTGGCATCCGCAAACAAATTAATTAAATCATTTCTGACATAACTTACTGGCCTCGAGGTGATTTTTTTATTTTTTTTTTGTTTTGAATGGCTTTTTAAAAAGAATGTATTTGTTTTATTTAAAATATAACAAACTTCTTTCTCTGAAATGTTTTGCTTTAAAGGTGTACTGCTATTGTATTTAAAATAAATATCACTTGGTTTTATGTTAAGTGTTATTTTATTATCATTTATATAGTATTATAGTTTTTGTAAATATTATAAATTAGATTTTATTTTTATATTTAGTTTTTTGTGCATTTTTATCATTTTCTTTGTGTGTCTAAAGTTTTTTTTGTTTTGTTTTTAAGTTTTAGTTTATTAATTTAAACCCAATTAATGAGAACTATCACAATTACATTCAATGTAATTGAGTGTCCGAATACATTTTGGGGCCACTGCATTTCAGAAACCCACAAAGATTTATGCAACAAAATCAGAATAATACATGGTATTTGAGTAGTTGTTGAAAAAGTGGGCTATGCCTTATATTTCATTGTCTTTCATGTCTTGTGTTTCAGTGTATAATACCACATTGCTGAGCTGGTAGGGTAGTTCTTGTCTGCTCTGAATATGTTGTGTAAATTATGTGTGTACTGTACATGCACACTCACACACACATAGGACTTTGGAATCACAAAGATGCTAGTAATGTTGAAATCTGCTTAAATGGGCAAAAGAGTTTTTCAAAGAATTTGCCACCTTTAACCTTAAAATAAGAGCTGCCATCCCAAAAAAATTGTACACTGAACTAATGTTCCTCTGAGTCAGCAGAATCATGTTCAGGTTTATATAAACACACTTTTGACTGTTTATATGTGACCCTGGACCACAAAACCAGTCTTAAGTCGCACGGGTAGGCCTATATTTGGGGGAATAGCCAACAATACATTGTATGGGTCAAAATTATCAATTTTTCTTTTATGCCAAAAATCATTAGGATATTAAGTAAAGATCATGTTCCATGAAGATATTTTGTAAATTTCCTACCGTAAATGTATACAACATTTATTTTTGTGAGTGAATGCAGCACAATCGCGAACATAAATGGACAACTTTAAAGGCGATTTTCTCGATGTTCCGATTTTTTTGCACCCTCAGATTCCAGATGTTCAAATAGTTGTATCTCGGCCAAATATTGTCCTATCCTAACAAACCATACATTTATGGAAAGCTTATTTATTCAGCTTTCATGTGATGCATAAATCTCAATTTTAAAAAAAATGACCCATGTGACTGGTTTTGTCATCCAGGGTCACATATTATAACCAGTGATACTATTACAAGTAACTTGAGTACATAATACACATTATGTAATCAGATCACTTTTTTAACGTAAAGAGTAAAGTAGCACATTTTAAGTTTACAACAAAATATCTGAGTTACTTTTTCAAATAAGTATTGCAAGTTACTTTTTTCCCCCATTTAATGACCTCTACATCTACTGCAAATTTGCATTCCCTTCATCCTGAGGCTTATTCGTTACACTTTTGGTGTGAAAGGAACTTTACATTTGCCAAAAATAGAACCTTTTTTTGTTGTCCTTGTAGTTAAAAAACATTCAAGAAAGCCCAGCCCAGGTGAGAAAAAGTAATGTAATGGATTACTTTGCATAATTAGTTACTTTTCTAGGAAATAATGCAATATTGTAATGCATTACTTTTAAAAGTAACTTTCCACGACACTGATCATGACTGATTCTTATATCATCAAATAGTATGTCTTTGATGTAAATGTGCCATAACCTGTAGAATAATTCTATGCAATTTATTTGATGTCATATACATATTTTGGTCTTTTGGTACTGCCCCAAATGCACATTCTCTTTTCAAAGAAAAATAGAGAAAAACACTGGTAGGTTTTTTTTTTGTTTGTTTTTTACTTTGGTTTATTGAGCAAGTATGTCTTAGTTTGCAGAAATGGATTTGTCATTTTATGAGCAGAGTTTGAATTCTGTGGTGATGACACGATTACTTTTTTCCTTTATTGCAAGTGAAAATCGGAAATAATATTAATTTAGGTTAATCCGATCAGATTTATTTCTGTACAGCAGAATTAGAGCTACAAGATCTGTGTGTCATTCGTTCAGCCTTCGAGTTTTATTACATGCAAGAATTATACTGTTGACAACCACTTATTTTTTATATAGCTATATAGGCCTATATATATTCAGGGGCATTTGGATATCTAATTTGGCATTTGGCTTCATACAAAGCATTTGTAATATTTTTAATTTATTTTTTAAATATATAATCTAGTAAGCACCAACAAATTGTACCTAGCCTATACAACACTGCCAGGCATGTTGACCATAATGTAAAGTCGACTAAAGATACAAGGGTTTGTTTTTGAATAATTTTACAAAACAAAAGAAAAGAAAAAAAACGGTTATATTCACTAAGAATAATGTCCAAAATCGTTTGTGAGAATAGTGATCACATCCCATCAGCTTGTGTAACGTTACGTTACGCAGTGGATATGGAGAGATCGTCTCGGTGTCCTATCACCAGGTGGCAGTATGACCACAGTAAGAGAGGCGTGTTGTAGTGTTGATTTTGTGATATACAATAAATATATATTTTCACTGTTTTGTACACGTTTCTGACTAATTAATGTGTAAAGTTTTTGTCTATTAGTAAAAATAAGAATGAAAATTCGGCTATCATTTAGCCTACTCTCTGTATGACGTTGGTTTTGGTTCTGGTCTTTCAACACAAAAGGAGATTTGGGACAGAATGCTGACACGGAAATTGTTTAATATCCTCATAAGTAGTGAAATTTTACTGACCAGGGGGTATCGAGCAAGAAAATTACTATGAAGAACTAAATTTAAACGGGTTTGGACGTGAATAGTATTTTTGGTGAACTATTCCTTTAATTAATAGGTACCTACGAAAATCTACACATTGAATATTTTTTGTAATGTAAAATGTTGAAGTTGAGCTCTCAAAACACCTCCCTTGCTGACAAACACATTAGTTCATTAAACATGCTTTAGTAGGCTATATGTTAAAGGGAAAGTTCACTCAATATGAAAAGGCATCATTTAGCCTACCATTTCATATTTACTCATTTCATATGTCGTTTCAAACCTTTATGACTTTTTTTATATATTCTCTCATTGTTTTTGTCATTGACAGATCACACAACCAAACTTTCACCCATCAAAAAGTTCATAAAGACATTGAAAGTATCTAATCCATAAGAATTGAACGGTTTAATTCAAGACTTCTGAAGGAACATGATACTTGAATGAACAGATTTAATGTAGGCTTTTATTCACATATAGACAAAAATTGACGCACATAAACATAGCACAACAAATATGGTAAATGATAGCTCAAACATACTTTCTCAGTAGGGCAGTGGGGGGTATTCCAGAAAGCAGGTTATGTGACATAGCCTACCCTGATGTGTTTTTACAACGCAAATCAACAAGTTCACAATTTGTTTGTCAATTCCTCTCGAGTCTGTAATGGTGGTGCTGATAGCCATGAATAGTCATTTCCTCTTAAATTTGGTCAGTTTGTGAACAGTTTGCTCCGCTCAGAGGAAGGTGTGGCCACTTGTTAATCTGAGTTGTAAAAACACATCAGGGGGGTATTCCAGAAACCAGGTTATGTGACATAGGCTACCCGGGTATCTCATCCTTCTCTCGCGTTTTGTAACAAATCCTTTCCTCGCGGGTCAATAAGACCCGAAGTCCTAAAATTATACTTACATTTTTTTTTGTCCAGAAAGCTTATTTTATTTCATTTTGATACTAATTTATAATGCAACATTTTGGGAAGATTTTTTGTTCTTTTTTATTTTATTTAGCTTTAAATTACCAGATTTGATCAATAAATAAATAGTAGGCTAATTTAGTAATTTAAGCACATTCCTCTCATTCTTTCCACTTAAATTCAAAATAACTCACAATGTCATGCATTAACCTTTTAATTCAGCTCAAAATATCTTACATAGGGTGTTTTTGCCGACCTCTTGTGGGGAAAAAAAACAACATATTTCATGACTCTAGTAGCCCATAGACAGTAAAAGAAATGGACACAGCGACCCCATTGATTTCAACGAGAAAACTGAAGCCCGATTATTGCACTTCCTGCCTGATGGCTGAGCAACTGCGCAGGCTCAAACTGAGCTTGACGAGAGTCTGACAGTTGTAAATCTTCTAGTAGCTGTGCCAAGACAAATCTGAATCACCTAATTCTTCAAACACGTTGTTGAAATATTTTTTCCTGTTGCTTTTATGGACTCTCTATCTATGGGCTTCTCCCTTGACTTTATGCCTCTATGTCCCCACGATTGCCTCATAGACAGTAAACGATTGCTTGCCTGTCTATACGGTAATTTCTCTAAAGTGCGACAGATAGTCGCGTGGTTATGACACAATCGTTAGCCTTTTTTTACAAAAACGGCTTCTACGGGGCCATAACGTAAGATACAAAGTAATGGAGCCTTTTATACATTGTTGTGTTTCTTTAGAAATAAATAATGGACAAATGAAGTCTTTGGACGCCTCAGATGTAAAGTTATTAGCTGTCAAAGTGACGCCAAAATGAATGGGAGTCAATGGAATGCTAACAGCAGGTGAAGTACTGCTACAATGGCGGCTCCCGTGAGGCTTCAGTTTCCGGCTGATGGATTAACCCCTTGCTCTAGCCACTATGGCCTTATAGCTCTACGGAGCAAATGAGCTGTTCCGCTGGGTCCTAAAGTCAGTTTTTCTTCTGTATGCATTCAGATCAAGCGTGCTGCACAAGTGCTGAAAAGTGAAGCCAAAGCGTCTCGATCACCCCCCTGTGGCTGGTCCCAGTATAGGTCATAAAGCTTGCCTCCCGATGAAGTCTAATGGACGCGATGGAAACTAAACAATCAAATTACACTTTAACGGTGCTCTAAGCGATGTTGGGTGACGTCACTTGTTGACGTTCGAAGTATTGTCAAACAAAACGGAGGCTAGCTCATCCGCGCACTAACCCCCCAAACCCCACCCCCAAATCCTTCTTGTCGGTTATTGGCTAGAACAGTTTGTTATGTTTCGTGGTGCGGGTTAGCCCAGTTTGTTTTTGCTGCCATTTGTGGAGCCTGGGGTGTCTGCAGAGACCGTGTTTTTTTACAGTGTGTTCAGGGGACATGCACCTATATAGCGGATAGTGAGGAGATGTTTGCTATATGTACAAAAAAAATGTTGGCCTAAAAAATGCGTGACATCGCTTAGAGCACCTTTAAATAAAAAAAATCATGACTACCTGTCATTTTAGGTAGTTTTTATCACACTGATTTAAGTTTAAGTGTTTTTTTTTATTCATTCCTATGAGGGTCAAATTGACCCGCGAGGGAAGGATTTGTTTAAAATTTCATCCACAAAACTCCTAGAATCCATTAAATTTTTTGTGTGTGTATTCGTGGTTCAAGTGCGACAATAGTCCTGGGGTCTTGGACCCCTCTGATGAACACTATTTTCAAAATGACCCGAGGGAAGGATGAAGGAAGGGTAACACCTCAAGTTTCGGTTCCAAAAACGGAGGTAACTTTCAGGTTATGTAAGTAGCAACCTGCTCCGGAACAGGTTCTGTTCCAGGGTTAGTTTACTTCAGAGGTTTTTCAGTGCATGAGTGCTCTTGATGAGGCTCCAGTGGGCGTGACAGATTGCGCATTTACAGTTATACAGTTATGTCGATATATAAAGTATACAGTTATATCGATATATAAAGCGCTATTAAGGTAATGTTTATTTTTTTTATAAACACTATTTTCTATTATAATAGCTATATAATTCTCATCTCACACATCGTTGATCTGCATTCAGAAGTTTGTTTTTTTTCAACAGGACGTTTTCTATGCTATAGCCTAATTTCTATAATAAAAGACATGATATGATTTGATATATCTTACCTTTCAAGCAATGTGAAAGCAAAATGACTAAACAAAAAACAAACAATACAGCCATGTTATCTTTGCAAGCACAGTCTTTCTTTTTATTATATAGCCTATTAGCATCAAACAAATGATACAGGCAAGTTCTTATTCACAGTGATTAAAGATTATTAAACGAAAAGATTGAAAAATAATTGAACAACCACCAAATAGGTGGCAATATGCACTAAGTATGTAAAACAGCATTTAACAAAAGAAGAACAAAGAAATAGATACTATGGCGCACTTTTTCTTAGCGTCTGTCCGTTTCCATGGTCACTCGTCGATTCGTCGCTCTGTTGAGAGTGTCTGGTGTGTTAACCGTTAACATACTCTGGGTTGGATGAACCTACTCCCCGACGCATTTTTGGAACCATCATACCTTGAGTAAGCAAGGTTTGGTTTATTAAACCGAGAGTTCAGGGTATGTTTGATGGTAAGACAACCTTGCTTTCTGGAATACACCCCTGAAGTACCAATGAAGTTTGTTTGGCTGGTCAAGCAAGCTTGGTTAATCTTCTGTGTTTACCATATTTGATGAGAAATTTTATTACATTTATATAAAATACACTGAAACTATGAATTTCTCACAGGATAAAAATCATCAGAATACTCAGCAGTGGAAACACAGTGATATATGAGGACCAGAGCAGTTTCACTGATGCTAAACTCTGAAGTTCCACACAGACAACAACACATGAAATGGTCAGTTGAGTAAAGGCCCAGTTTAGACACACGTACAGCCATTTCCTCCACAGGGAAGTAAGCTTTGGATGCAAGAAGTGATGTAGCTTGTAGTCCCCCAGCACAGTGAAGGACCAGATGAGAAAGCCCAGAATCTGCCCTGGATGAAGGCCATGCCACCACGCTGAGAATCCAAAGGTCATGAACAGTGGAGATCTGTTGGACCTTTTGAAGACCATTCTTCGAAGCCACTCCGCCGTGGTTCTGTTCCACTGGCGTGCAAAAACTGAAGGACGACTCGACGCTTCAGTCACCCATGGACTTCCATCAGAAAGCCCATCCCATGATGTTTTTCCACTGTGACCATAACCATGGAGACCTATTCCTGCAGCACTGTTTACACACTCACTGATCTTCCAGTGCGCATAATAGTTCATCTTAAGTAACAGTGACAGAATCCAGATCCATAATATATCTTGACAAACACTTGTGCTGCTTACTCTGAATATGACTGATATTAAGAGTGCCTTGAGAGGATATTTAATCCACACCAAAACTACAACTTGCAATATCTTTGAAGTAAGATTTCCTAAATATGAAGCAAGGGGTGGAGTTACACTAATTTTATTAACAGACTCCACAAACGTTTTGAAACTGTAAAGTGGTCCTCCAAGAAGAGCAGGGAAAGAAAGTGAGTAGCTTAGAAATGGAATAAGGATGGGTTGATCCTGACTGCTGTTTGGAAAGGTACTAGAGAGTTTTCCTTCCTGTAGATCGAGTGATAGAGAAGAAACCCTCTGGGTCATCAACATGAGAGCGGATATGGCCAGTAAAAGCCTGTTAGGAATTAAACAAAAGCTCAAAATTGGATAAATTTGGATGTTTTCATACAGTGTACTTTTGAAGAAATACCTAGAGTCTGGTGTTTCTTGAAGCCAGTATAACTGGTACTGGATGTACAAATGCCAGCAGGTTTGCCAGCACATCTGTAGTCCCAGCGTCCACTGATGAATATGCATTGGATGTAGACAGTGGATCAGCAGCAGGAGAAGGACGGCACTGAAGAACAGCAATAAGCTGTATGGACCCATTGTTACAATGGCCAGGATGAATCCTCCCAATGTCAGATAGATGTACCTTGCAGTAAGAGATGAATTTCAGCTATTTCATTTCCCAAGTGACTTAAACATTTTGAGAGAAGACAATGCATTTATCAAAAATCATGAGCATGGATCATGTTATCATACTGTACCTGTTGATTATTGAGAGATGACCTTGTCTGGCTAAACAACAAAACAGAAATGCAAATGGTATGTTCACAAACTGGTAAAACAGCTGTGGGTCTCCACCACAAAATATCCAAACGAGATCCATCACCAGGCAAGATTTGTGGTAACTGCTCGAGTGGTGTGCTTGAGTAAAAGAGATGACTAGGTACAGGCTGACTTGCCTTTTATTTGATTTTCAGAGTAAAATGTCTTTCTGCATTTCAGACGTGCATAGATAGACAGACATTCAGTCTGTCACAGGTGTGTACTTATTTCCTAAATGGAATCTGACAGCGTGCCAACCAAGTTATGAGTAAACAATTATCTCAAACAGAACAAGGAAACGCTTTTTACACACACAACACATGATAGATAGATAGCTATAGCCTACTATCAGATAGATAGATAGATAGATAGACAGATAGATAGATAGATAGATAGATAGATAGATAGATAGATAGATAGATAGATAGATAGATAGATAGATAGATAGATAGATAGATAGATAGATAGATAGATAGATAATTATTGACAGTCAGACTCCAGAGAATATTTCTGCACTGGTTTGGTTCCGATCGGGTGAAAAACCTAGGACTATTTCCCAAAAGTATATAGGTTTTTTTTTTAAATCCAAAATCCCCAAAAATTGTGCAGGGTAAAGATCAAATCCGAGACGTGTGTTTTGTTCGTCTTGAGCCAAGGATTCCAACAATATAAGTCACTTGAGCCTGCGACGAATGGTTTGAGTTATGAGCCATTACATTCTTTTGATCGCTGTAGTGCCACCATCAGGCCGATTGGGATGAGCCTTGGTAACGTTGTAGATGGGGGCTGGGTATTACCATCCCTCAAAGTATAAAGTCTCTTTTTAATACTTTTGAAAGAAGTCTCTTATGATAAATAATTCTAATATTCTGATTTGGTGTTAAGGAGAACCTCTCGGGTTACGACTGTAACCATAATTCCCAGAGAAGGGAACGAGACGCTGCGTCTGAAGCACGTGTCAACTTGTTCAATTACGATAGTGAACATCACGGGCGGGTGACGTCACTACCAGGAAAGGATAAAAGCACATCCGGTCTGACCGGCGTTAGCTTCGATTTAACCGAAGCAAGTCGATCACATGGATGCAGGAAGTGGCAAAGTAATGCAGTGTCTTGTTCTCTTCTCAGTGAACTATGGTTACAGTTGTAACCCGAGACGTTCCCTTTTGAGGGAACTCACGCTGCGTCGATGACACTTTGGGAACGAGAATGCCTGAACGCCATACACACAAGAACCTGTTGCAGGGCCGGAGTGGGACCACTTTTCAGCCCGGGAGTTTCAGGAGTTCCACTTTTTCCATGGTGGAAGAAATTGGATGAATAAAAGCAACAGTCCAGCTCTTACTATTGTGTAGTTTTTATTAATACCATGGTTCAACAAATAATGTAAAGGTTAAATAATAATTCACTTAAGCTGAGAAGTTAACAAAAATATTCCACTATTCCACAAGGATATTGATAAATTAACAAAAGCATACTGCTCTTTCTTACATTAAATAACTTTAATTCATATTGTTTTCTCCGGTATCCTCTACGTGTCCCTGTAGTCATGGCCTCTTCATTTTCAGCGGGGCACTGGCTTATCTGCTGCTCAGAAGCTACAAAAAAATAATTAAGAGGTCATTTTACTGCATACACAGATCAAGCTTGAGTTTTGTTATCAATATTTGCAAAATATTTGCAAAGTCTATGAATCGCCATATATTGGGTGATACAAAAAGTCTAATATTTTAATTAAATTAAAATCAGCCCCTCCTGCCCTCTTCCTCCCATCCATCTTCCCTGACGCGTACCGTTACGGTAGGGCCGGCCCCCCAGCTATCAGTAGCCTACCTGAGAAAACATTTTGGAAAAGGCAGGCTATGGACCCAACCAACTCTGGGAGGGGAGGGGAGAACTCCGTCACATGGTACAACCCTTGCATAGGCCGCGCTGCGGTGTCAGAATGCGGAATGTGTGTAGCCTAATTTAAGAGAAGATAGACTAACGTGACAAATGTAAAAAAAATAAAAATAAAAAAATAATCCTCGTAATAATAATAATAATAAAACTTGTGATCCCGGAGCACCAAGGTCCAAGTCATAAAACCTGACAAACGTGCCAGCCAGGACCAGCCTGCCGCATAACAAACTTCCTGAAGGGAGACCCCTGAAATTAAGGCCTTGGAGGCCACAATACTCCTGGAATGAGCTCTTATGGTCCTCCTGACCAGAATCTCCAGAGGAGAACCGTTGAGGAGGGATACTAGGTCCGAGAACCACACCCAGCTCGGCCAGTACAGTGCTACTAGCAGTAAACTTATTCTGTCCTGGCAGACCTTCTTCAGAACTCCTGGGAGTATAGCAATCGGGGGAAATACTATCAGACAGACAGATATAGATTGATAGATGGATGGATATAGCCTACTATCAGATAGATAGATAGATAGATAGATAGATAGATAGATAGATAGATAGATAGATAGATAGATAGATAGATAGATAGATAGATAGAACCTATCAGACAGACAGACAGACAGACAGATAGATAGATAGATAGATAGATAGATAGATAGATAGATAGATAGATAGATAGATAGAACCTATCAGACAGACAGACAGATAGGTAGATAGATAGATAGATAGATAGATAGATAGATAGATAGATAGATAGATAGATAGATAGATAGATAGATAGATAGATAGAACCTATCAGACAGACAGACAGACAGATAGATAGATAGATAGATAGAACCTATCAGACAGACAGATAGACAGATAGATAGATAGATAGAGATAGATAGATAGATAGATAGATAGATAGATAGATAAAACCTATCAGACAGACAGATAGACAGATAGATAGATAGATAGAACCTATCAGACAGACAGACAGACAGACAGACAGATAGATAGATAGATAGATAGATAGATAGATAGATAGATAGATAGATAGATAGATAGATAGATAGATAGATAGGTAGATAGATAGATAGATAGATAGATAGATAGATAGATAGATAGATAGATAGATAGATAGATAGAACCTATCAGACAGACAGATAGACAGATAGACAGATAGATAGATAGATAGATAGATAGATAGATAGATAGATAGATAGATAGATAGATAGATATAACCCAAGCTACTATCAGACAGACAGATAGACAGATAGATAGATAGATAGATAGATAGATAGATAGATAGATAGATAGATAGATAGATAGATAGATAGATAGATAGATAGATAGATAGATAGATAACGGACTTGAAAGTTCTCTCTTTTTAAATAGGCTACAGCATAGGTGTGGAGAATGAGGAAGCCTTTCCAGCTTCTGCTCCATTCTGATTGCTCCACAATTTTCTCAACGTTTTATTGGGCGTTTAAAAACGCAACTACAAAGCATGTAAAAACATAGAAAGGATATCGAGCACATATGAGTAATGAAGCTTTAGCGCTTCGTTTATGAACTTCCCACGGCACATTCGAAAGTTACGGCGGAACCTGAGCGAGCGGGGCTTGTCCCTGCGTCAGAGACAGTTCACTTATCGATTGGCTGCTCCTTGTGCAACGAGGAGGCGTATAAATAGACACTTTTAAGGAATTTCACCGACATTTAGTGGTGTACACGGCGTGGAGGCTGGCTGAAAGATTATCGCAAACAATTTTCGTCAATCTCAAGCGAAGAACATGCAGAGCTGCGCTAAATCCTGGCGGGTTGTCATCAGCAGGTCGATGAACGCTCGCGTGCCGTATAGGAATATCAGCAGCAAAGGGGATGTTTTTAAGAAACTTCGGGGTTTAACCGTAGATTTGTCTGCAAATGTGCGCTGTATGGGCACCTCACAAGTTTTGTGGTCCAGAAAGATTGAAAGAATTCTGCCGAGACACGATGATTTCTCTGAAAGACACATTGGACCGGGTGACAAAGAAAAAAGGGAGATGCTCAATACTCTTGGACTTGAGGTAAGACTTATTTATTCGAATTAAACCACATATTCTAAACTAATATACTTAAATGCTAGCCTATTTAAACGCTTTATGTCTGCATTTCACCCTCAACTTTCCAATGTGCAATAATTTTCGCTGTTTGTGTTGATAATAGCTACAATTAATAAATCCAATAATAGTTTACATTTTTGATTTTGATTTCAGTCAATCGCTCAGCTAATAGAAAACACAATTCCCGCATCCATCCGCCTGGGAAGAAGTTTGAAAATGGACGATCCTGTGTGTAAGTTGCTCTTACTCCTCTCAGCAGCGGCAGACAGAGGAAACACGTGTCGTTTGTTGTTGTGAATTCATCATATTATTTGCATTGACTGTCTGTGAGGCAAACCGCGAGGTTGCATTTCATTTGAGCGGTATTTTAAAAGTATTTGTGGCGGCAGATTTTAAGGCAGCGGAATTAACGTTATCAATTGCATTAAGCCTTTCTATCAAACATATATTTTTATTTCTAAATATTTTGAATTAGGGTTTTCTAACGGATCACACTCTAACAAAGGAGTCTATCTGAGCGAGGAATGTAGGTTACACGCTCTTTGTGTGCCAATAGACCTTACTGGAGGGTTTTTCACCGTTAAGTCTTCCTTTGAACATATTAGGAGTTGTTTTTGCGGAGCCCGGCTAGCAGCACCAATCTCCTGACGCCCTCAGCCGATGCCAATAGGATGACAATTAGAGTGTAAAGTTCAGCGTCACACGGCCAGTTTGATCTGGTTAGCAGTAGCATTACATCACGCGTGCACCGCTCAACATATAACTTTGCGTAATAATTGACAATTTAATGGGAATAACGATGTATAACAGGAAGAACTTTGAGTTGCTTTCGCAATCATAACATCTTACAATTATTTAACAAAAACATTTACTATAAAAAGCGACGATTTACTTACAAACAATACATGCACCGGTGTATGAATATTAACACGGTTTAATTTTAATTTCTGCAGACAATACGACTATTAATTTAAAACCTAATTTTTTTTTATATTAACACACTATGCAGATGTAAAAAGTCTAATTTTAAGAGCAATATTCTTATGCCAACATAACACCACTCACTAGACTGTTTTCCCCTCCCCAAATCATTGTTATGAATGACAAAAAAAGGTTTTAAAAGATATATGGCCTAATTTATCATAGTCACTATGAGCTTTGACATATGGCAGGAGTCAGTTTTCTCCTCTGCTTGTGTGTCTTTAATGAAGCAAGCCATGCTGAAGCTGATGGGGGGGGGGGGGGGGGGGGGGCTATACTGGATTCTGCTGGTTCAGCTGCAAAGAGCTTGATCTGCAAATCCTGCAAATTCACTGCTCAACAAAAATGGACTGCTTTGGCACTCCAAACTTTCCCATTTGTAGTTCTTAATCAAATAAAAAAAATCTTTTTTTTTATCTTTTACATTTTTTTACACTGACAAACACTATATAAAACCTCAAACAGCTGCACGCACACATTTTCAGTGCAAAACAAAATGAACATCCTGGGGGGGTCCGTAATGTGTTTCTCTCTCTAGCTGTTTTTACTACTGCATTATCTTTGCCCCGTTCAGTTGCTGTGTTGCTAAGCTGCAACACAATGCCCCGGGAATTTGTGTGTCTCGGTATGAACCGGCTCCAGTGCCCTCGAACTACAACCATTAAACTAGTTCCCAAGCCATCAGAAAATGTCCCATATGTGCCCTTTATCTACCTTTTTACTACTAAATTATAAATTGCAAAAACTCTTAATCAGTGAGATCACGTTCTCTTGTATTATTCATCAGGTCAATGTAGGTCATAGCATGTTGCAATTGATGTGATATTTTTGTAGGGGTGTGCTTGAATACCAGGTGTATTTGCCACGATGTGTGAAGGCAGTTGTTAAGTACTCATTATATGAGTCATGTGAGAAGCTTCCTAAAAATATTGTGGGCACAGTCACTTGTAAAATGAGGCTGATTTCAATTTGATGCAAAAGAAACCATAAGGGTGTTTTTGTTTATAGAATGAGCTTAAATCTGAAAGACGTGATCATCTTTTTAACTGTCAAATCAAAGTATGTGAGCATGGTTTAATTAACCTAGGGAGTTTTTCACAGTTTGTTTTAATCAGTAACCGCAGATATCCAAATCGTTCTTATCTTTGAACTTTAATTACCACAGGTGAGAATGAAATTCTTGACTCACTACAAAAGATTGCATCGAGGAACAAGTTGTGGAGGTCCTATATTGGAATGGGCTATTATAACTGCTCCGTCCCACAGGTCATACAAAGAAACCTGCTTGAGAATTCAGGATGGTATGTATTGTCCTGCCGTTGTTGTTTTTTTTTAAAGCATTTATTTCACCTTTTGGTGGAGCACAGTCAAAAAGTGGACCAACAAAACAATTTTGACACACATCAACCCTTTGTTTCTGTAATGAGACTTAAAATTTACAGCCACGAGCTAGTTCTAATGTTCATTAGTTTCTCATGGTCAGTACAGTTCTAGTCAAAAAGCAAATTGCATTTTGATGATTCTTATTACATAAAGGAGTAGCGTGCCCAGCATCAGATGTGTCTTGTGACTCAAGCTGAAGAACTTTGGTTTGAGTTTTTTTGTGTGTTCTCTATAGGGTCACTCAGTACACACCGTACCAGCCTGAGGTCTCTCAGGGGCGTCTGGAGAGCTTGCTCAATTATCAGACAATGGTCTGTGACATCACCGGAATGGCAGTAGCCAATGCATCGTTGCTGGATGAAGGTACTGCCGCTGCAGAGGCCATGCAGCTCTGCAACAGGTTAGTCCACCAACTGCTGGAAACTTCTGTAAAGAACATGATGCCCTTTTATCAAGGAGGAGTTTAGTCTACAATCCCAAATCCAGAAAAGTTGGGACATTTTGTATAATGCAATAAAATATTAATCTGTGGTTTGTTCATTATCTTTAACCTAAATTTAACTGACAAAAGTACAAAGAAAATATTTTCAAAGTTTTCACTGACCAACTTAAGTGTATTTTATAAATATAAACAAATTTTAATTTTGATGGCTGCAACACCCTCCAAAAAAGTTGGGAATGAGGCAAAATAAAAATAAAAAGAATATAGAATATCCAAGTTAAACTCTTATGAAACAGTCCACATAATAAGTAGCCTAGGTGAATTGTTAATAGGTGATGGTATCGTGATTTAGTTTAAAAGGAGCATCTCCTTTTCACGGCTCACCACTTTGCTAAATATCATGAGAGCATTGTCAATTCAAAAATCACATTTCAAAACGCAAGATTGCAAAGAAGTCTTTCATCTTCTACCATACATAATATTGTGAAAAGATTCAGGGTATCCAGAGAAATCTCAGAACATGTAGGGCAAGGCAGGAAACCTCTGTTGAATGTGCGTAACCTTCGAGTCTTCAGATTGCATTGCATGAGAAATTGTCATGCTACTGTTAAATACAGCCACATGGGCTCAGGAGTACTTTGTAAAACCATTGTCATTTAACAGTCTGCTTCTGCATCAAGGAATGCCACTTGAATCTGTGTTACGCAAGGAGAAAGCTATACACCAATTCTATGCAGAGATGCCGGAGAGTTCTCTAGGCCCGAGCTCATCTCAGGTTGTCCAAAAGACAGTGGAAATGTTTGCTGTGGTCAGACCAGTCCACGTTTCAGCTTGTTTTGGGAGAAAAAATATATCAAGTTTCTAAGACCAAAGAGACCATCCAGTCTTTCATCAGTGACAGGTACAAAAGCAAACATCTGTCATGGTTTGCGGGTGAAAACGGCATGGGTGACCTGCATGTGTCTGAAGGTACCATTCACATGGAGGCATATATTGGGATTCTACAGAGACAAATACTGCCATCAAGATGACATCTTTCCTGGGAAGCAAGACAATGCCAGGCCTCATTCTGCACATGCTAAAACTGTTTCTAGACACTCTACACCGTAGAAGGGATGTGCTATCATGAAAAGGAGACTCAGACAACTACGACCACGGACTGTTGAGCAGATGTCTTGTATCAGGCGAGATTGGGCAAAAATTCCAGTTGGAAAAATTAGTATCCTCAATTCCCAACATTTAAAAAAAGTAATTAAAAGGAAAGGTGATGTGACACAGTGGTAAACATGCCTCTGGCCCAACTTTGTTGGAGTATGTTGCTGCAGCCATCAAAATCAAAATTTGTTTATATTTACAACACGCTTACCTTGGTCAGTGAATACTTTTAAAAAACTTTTTTGTACTTTTGTCAGTTAACCTCTTTAAGGTTAAAGAGAATTAACAAATCACAGATTCTTGATTTTATTGAATTTTACAAAATGTCCCAACTTTTCTGGATATGGGGTTGTATTAGCCAACACCTGAAACGGCACATTCAGGTATTCGGCATGCAGGATGGCGTATCCCCAGGGCTGGGAGTGATGGTTAACACTCACCTTGTCATTTTCAAAGGCAAAACAAAAGAAGAACGTTCTACATTGACCCACGCTGCCATCCACAGACTATTGCAGTTGTGCAAACCAGAGCCAAGTAAGGAAGTTCACCAATATATAGAATAAAACATTCTTTCTTTCTTTCTTTCTTTCTTTCTATCTATCGATCTATCCTGATTAAATGTTTGTATCCTAGTTACATTGGTGTGAAGACCGTTCTCAAGCTTCCTCATGAGATGGACTTCAGTGGGAAGGATGTTAGCGGTGTGCTCTTCCAGTATCCGGACACTGAGGGCAGGGTGGAAGATTTCACTGCACTTGTTGATCAGGCTCACAAGGGTGGTGTATGTACCTGTCATTTTAAAACTCACATTTGCTGATGCCAATCTTTATATATATATTAGGTTTTGCATGAACCATTAACCTCATTTAACCTTAAGACTCATTTACTCACCGGCCAAAACCCGTATGACTACTTTCTCCTGTGTACAACAAAAGGGAAAAAAACTGAAGAACAGCATGTTCCATGTAGAAAAATTCATTTTCTATCCTGACTATCCTGTTCCCACTACAGAATCTATCTAGATTTTTCTGTATACAGATGCATTATAGCATATGATTCATACATGATCAAAGCATGATTCCATGGAATTTTTTTTTTTTTTTTTTTTCAAAGGCACTGGCTTGCTGTGCTACAGACTTGCTGGCGCTCTGCGTGCTGCGTCCTCCGGGTGAGTTCGGAGTTGACATCGCCTTGGGCAACTCTCAGCGCTTTGGCGTTCCTCTCTGCTATGGTGGGCCTCATGCTGCATTCTTTGCAGTCAAAGAAAATCTGATCAGGATGATGCCTGGAAGGATGGTTGGAGTGACTAGGTGAGTCTGTCCTTTTTTTTTTTATAGTCTCAATGTAGTTTGCCTCATCAGTGTTGGTATAAACTGTCAAATGTTTCCTGTTACAGAGATGCAGCTGGTAAAGAGGTTTATCGTCTGGCTCTCCAGACCAGAGAGCAGCACATCCGCAGAGACAAAGCCACTAGCAACATCTGCACTGCCCAGGTAGAGCTTAAATAATCTCAAAATACAATATGTGTCTGTGTACCTGTACAACTATCTTTGTAGTGAAGATAATGGGTAGACGCTCAGTCTAGGTGCTAGTTCTGGGTTTATCACCAGGTTCACTCAGGTGTGTCGGCCAGAACACCACTTAAGGCCAAATATTCCAAATATTCAAATATAATGAGATAGTTCTTATTCTGTTTTTCCTCTTTCTTGTGTGAGTGAGTTTGAGGGTGAGTGTAATTCTGAGTGTGGTTTCTATAAAGAGAATAACAAAATGCAAATGAATAAAGGAAACCTATGCATACACAAATTCCTCCTTAAGCACTAATATACATTACCAAACATAAAATAAACAATAGTCAGAATATGACTATATACCTCTTAAACTCTAATAATGTAAGCAGAGAGAAAGGATTTCAACACTTATTATATAGGATTCTCAGATTTTCTACCATGTGTTAAGTTACAGCTAACGTAGAAGCACTTCCTATCATCTATGATACGCTTTAAAGCCTCCAACTAACTAAACGGCTGGAAAACCCCGGACCGAATGCTGTGTTCCGTTCGAGCTAGCAAAGCCTTGATAGAGAAGCCTCGATGGCGGTCCAGATAACAATATTTAACACCACTTACTTCTTATTTTACTCAACCACAAAGTACTGAACAATCCTAACAACGAGTAGTACGAGTGATACTATTAAAGAGGCTGGAGGAAATGGGAAGAAGATTTGGCAAACCATAAATAAGTTGATTGGCAGAAAACAGAATTTTAATAATAGAGATTTAGAGTTGGAAATAAACAATGAACTAGTTACAGACCCAACCATCATAGCCTCTGAACTAAATAATTTCTTTTTAGATTCTGTCTATGAAATAACTCAACTTTTTAATCCACTTAGCTACTCTGTTTGCTCCATTAATTATACACAGCCGATTTTTCATCTACAACAAATAACTAAATTAGAAGTATCAAAGATTATTAATAGTTTAAAAATTTTGAAGGCCATGGATATCTATGGCCTTGATACACGTTTTTTAAAAAGGCATAAAGAGGTTCTTATTCAGCCTATTACACACCTGATTAATCAGTCCTTAAGTCAATCCATCATGCCTTCAGCATGGAAGTTGGCCCTGGTCACACCTGTTTTTAAATCAGGGGAAAGATCAGTCATGGACAATTATCGGCCTATCAGTATTTTACCTGTTGTTTCTAAAATACTTGAAAAATGGGTGGCCAAATTATTGATCCAACATCTCAATAAAGCGAAAACTCACTCCATCCCTTGCAATTTGGCTTCAGGGCCCATCACTCAACAGAAACAGCTAATTGTTTGTTTCTGGAAAAGGTTAAAGGTTACCTAGATTAGAGTTCGTGCGTCGGTGCTGTTTTTTTAGATTTAAAGCGAGCTTTTGATACTGTTAATCACGAAGTTCTTTTATCTAAATTAACATATTTTAATTTCTCTGAGCAAGCTCTCAACTGGATAAAATCATACTTGTCATGTAGAAAGCAATGTGTTCGTATTAATGATGCAATGTCCCCTTTATGCGAATGTCCTGCAGGGGTCCCTCAAGGCTCCATACTTGGTCCGATTTTATTTACACTTAATATAAATGACCTGCCAGAGGCATGTGAAAATGTTGATGTCCAGTTGTACGCAGATGATGCCGTAATATTCACACATGGTAAGAACTATCTGGAGATCCCAACTCACATCGACAATGGCTCACATTGATGACTGGCTCACTAAGTCATGTCTCCATCTAAATACCAAAAAAACTGTTTGTATGGCGTTCACCAAACAAAGCATGAAGGTGTTAAATTCTAATGTATTCTTCAGAGGACAGGAGCTTGACATTGTTAATGAATTCAAGTATTTAGGAGTTATATATGACTCCACTTTAACCTTTAAATGTCATGTAAAAAAGGTGGCAAATAAAGTTAAATACTGTGTATGGTGTATGTTGTTATAGTGAATGAATGCTGTATGACTGTTGTTATTTTATTTATTTGTTTTTGCTACCGGCCTAGGGACTGCAGATGAAAAGTAGTATCTGTTTACTAATTCTGGCTTATTTACATGGTGTAGTATTCTACAACAATGTTCATGAATGCGCATGGTCCCTATCAAATAAACTAATAAAATAAAATAAAAAATAAATAGTAAAGTATACATGTCTAAACACGATGTTACATATTTTGACCCAATGTACTGAGTCAGGTGAGCCGAAGCTCGAAAGTAACATGTACGAACGTGGATATATTTAGCACAACGGTTGCGTGGCGACTCTTTAAACTCCTAACTCTTGTCCACATCAAATAGCAGAAATAACAGCTGGTTTGACAAAGAAATATAATATCATGAGTGATGCAGCAGATATACTTACTCTTCTCATTTATTCACACTCTGAAGAAAGTTGCAGCTCACAACTACAATCCGACCGACTATCTCTATCATACTGCATATTAACTGTGACATCAGATATAATATAAAAACCAGCATGCGCTTTGGCTACCCTGTTACAAGCACTGAATAAACGGGAGTAAACGTGAAAGATAAAGCACAATATGGTCAACTGTACTAAATAATAGCAACACTAACATAACTTTGGGGCCTTTTCTACAATCTTTGTGAGGATCGATTTGAGTTTTAGACCATCGAAAGTGAGGAGATTTTGGCTAGTCCTTACTTTCTGAGACCCCTTTAAAGGCCTGTTTGATGGTCTACACTTGGTTTTAGGGATAATGTTATAATCAAGTTACTTTTTAAAAGTAATGCATTACAATAGGGCGTTACTCCATAAAAAAGTAACTAATTGCATTACATTTTATTGAAAGTAATGCGTTACGTTACTTTTGCTTTACTTTTCCTTTGTTTTTTAATAACAAAAAAGTTATATTTTTGGAAAATGTGAAGGCCCTTTCACACCAGAAGTGAAATGAATAAGCCTCAGGCTGAAGAAAATGCAAATTCACATGTGACCGTAGAGGGTGCAACTCAAACAAACTTTTCAGCTCTGCTGCAGAAGAAAGTTCAACACTCTTTCTTCAGCAATAAATAAAAAATTAAACACAAATGTGATGTTTATCTAAAGTTATTTTTGCTTATTACTCTGGTTGAATTGGATAATCGAAGGTCAGCAGCAAAGACATTGGTTAATATAGTGAGATTAAATGCATAAAGTATTAATGAATTCATAAATTAGTGCAGGTTTGCAAAATACTTTTTGCTTTTTACTATTTTTATTCATTTTGAGAAATACTGAATGTTTTTGTGCAAGTGAGATGAGTAAAAGCATGCTCACTTTTAGTCTGGAACTTATCATGTTTACACTTAACCCCTCTGCATTTACTCCCGATTTCTCTCGACATCGAGGACAGAATTTATTAAATGTTCAATTTATTTATAAAGCACATATTAATACAACGAAAGTTGACCACAGTGCTGTACATGGGCCCAAGTAAGATAATCATAAAATCACATTCAAATTCTATAACATTTTCACAAATAATCACAAAATAAAACAAGATCATTGTGGCATTAATAATAACCTGTTACACCACTAACATAGCGCTCATGAATGATCAAATGCCAATATGAAAAAATATGCTTTTAAATGTCGTTTAAACTCTCTAAGAGAGGAGCATTGCCGGATATAATGAGGTAAACTATTCCATTGCCTGGGAGCAGCAGCCGTACAAGAGCGGTCCCCTCTCATTTTCCGGAACGTCCGCGGGACCACCAAGAGATTTAATGACTCGGAGCGCAATACTCTCTTCGGTTTCTTCACCTGGATCAGATCAGCTATATATGTTGGAGCAGTGCTATGTAGTGCTTTAAAAACGAATAAAAGTATCTTAAAATTAATCCTGTAGAAAACCGGCAGCCAATGTAGTTCTCTTAATACAGGAGTAATATGCTAATTTTTCCGAGTACCTGTCAGGAGTCTTGCGGCCGCATTTTGGATCGGCTGTAATCTGTTTAAGCTTTTGTGTTGAACACCATAATACATTGTATTGCCATAGTCCAATCTTGAAAAGATAAAGGCATGAATTACCTTTTCCAGGTCCTTCCTTGTTACAAAGGGCTTAATTTTAGCGATTAGTCTCAACTGGAAAACTTTTTTTTTTTACTAAACTAAAGTTAAAGTTGTTGTTTTTTTTTAAACTAAAGTTTTTTTACATGCTGCATCCGAAAAGGGGATAGTGTACCCAATTCAATTTTGGATGTGTCAGCAGACTCAGAAGGGCCAAATAAGATCAGTTCAGTTCAGAAGTGTCAATACATGGGAAAACAAAGTAACTTGGGTTACTTATTTGAAAAAGTAACTCAGATATTTTGTTATAAATTTAAAAGTAATGGGTTACTTTACTAGTTACTTGAAGAAGAAAAAAAGTAATCTGATTGTGTAACTCACAATACTTGTAATGCATTACCCCTAATACTGGTTATAATTGGGTTAAGGTGGAGTTAGGCAACTAGTTGTGATGGGTAGTGTTAGGGTAAGGAGCTAGAGGTAGCATTGTGTCAATGAATGTTCTCACAAAGATGGCTGTATAAGAATGTGTGTGTGTATTATCTGTGAAGTTGTATTTCTGTACTCCATTTTAATGTCTTTACTCAGGCTCTTCTTGCAAACATGGCTGCCATGTATGCGTTGTATCATGGTTCTCAAGGATTGAGGCACATTGCTGAGAGAACCCACAATGCAACGATGATTCTCGCTGAGGGCAAGTTGTTTGACTCCCGTTTACTCTTTTTACAAGAATTGTATAGGGATTTGTGTGATACTGATTGTTTCTTGTTGTGATAATAGGGCTGAAAAGAGCTGGGCACAAACTCCAACACGAGAACTTCTTTGACACGCTGAAGATCAACTGTGGCGTGGCCGGCAAGGACATCTTAGAAAAAGCTACGCAGCGGGAAATCAACCTGCGGTTGTACAGTGATGGACTGGTGAGACCTGTGCAAATTTTAAAACACAAATAAATATATATTTTTTTATTTTATTATTCATTTGTTTAATGTTTTTAATTTCTTGATGTGGTTTTAGCTCGGGGTGTCTCTGGATGAAACCGTCTCTGAGAGAGACTTGGATGATCTGCTCTGGATCTTCGGGTGTGAATCTTCAGCTGTAAGTTCTTGCCTAATTCAGAAAGATTTTAAATATTGCTAAAAATCTGTTTGTCTTCGTTCCCTCATGAGATATTGTCTTTTTGATCTTTATCAGGAACTTATTGCTGAGAAAATGAGTGAGCGCACAAAAGGATTGCTGGCAAGCCCTTTCAAGAGAACCAGCACGTTTCTCACCCATCCAGTGTTTAACAGGTCTGTTTGCCAGTTTCAATGCTAGCTATTATTTTTAACAAATCTGTTTGTGAATGAAACTTTCTACAACTGGGTGGATTGCTTTCAATTTCAGCTATCACTCAGAGACCAATATTGTACGGTACATGAAGCGCCTGGAAAATAAGGATATTTCTCTCGTACATAGTATGATTCCATTGGTAAGTCAAAAATCAAAGCATCACGAGTTTACTGTGGGATTTTTAATAAAAACATCACAGTAACACAAACTCCTCTTTTGAATTCAGGGCTCATGCACAATGAAGCTGAACAGTTCCTCTGAGCTCATGGTGAGTCAGTATGGCTCTTCTAGAATAGCCCTGCTTTTTACTCGTTCTTTTCTCTGACATCGCCTCACTTCAACCAATCAGAGCAAAGTTGATCGTAGAGACCATTTGTGCCAATGGTTCTACAATCTACTTAGGCTTACGATGCTTTTGAGAAGCGCAACCCTGATCTTTTCATTGTTTGACTGTAACCTTTTCCCAACAGCCAATCACCTGGAGAGAATTTGCAAACATCCACCCCTTCGTGCCATTGGACCAGGCGGAAGGTTATCAACAGCTCTTCAGGCAGCTAGAGAGAGACCTTTGTGAGATTACAGGATATGATAAGATCTCCTTTCAACCAAACAGGTAAGTGTCTTGCCTGAAATTGCTGCCACAATATCAAGCAGATGATTCATTCTGATTGCAAACAGTGGTCTTGTAGTTGGCAAATCAAGTGTCAACATGACTCTCAGTTTCATTCAGGTTTCTTGTGCTGATAAGTTTGGGGGTGTGTACGCATCTCTACGTTTTGCTTGGTTGACACTTTAACAGGATCATTAGTATACTGTACTCTTGGGCAAGAGCCATTTGAAGCAATCTTTGAACTCCGTTGTGCTGAGGCAGAATGGTTACATGATGCTATTGATTTCTTTGTCCCGTAGCGGCGCGCAAGGGGAATACGCGGGCTTGGCTGCAATCAAAGCCTATCTGAATTCCAAAGGAGAATCTCATAGAACAGTGAGTATCATCCTGCAGTGGAGCCTGCATCCATGAAAAACATTCTTGACATTTGAAGGATCAGGTTGATCCTTCATGACTTTTACTAATCTTATGAGAACTGATAATAAGCAGAATTTCAATCTGATAATATGCTTCAAACGTCCTCCATAAAAAAAGTTAAAAGTAGGTCAAATTAATTTAACACGCACGCATTGGGTTTTCATGTTTTTTGAGGACTTTCCATAGACATAATGATTTTTATATGGTACAAACTGTATATTCTATCCCCTAAACCCAACCCTCACACAAAACTTTCTGCATTTTTACATTTTCAAAAAACATAATTTAGAAGCGGTTTTCCTAATGGGACCCCAAAAATATCCCCATAAGTCAAAGATTTCTGGTATTACTGTCTGTCCTTGTGCGGACACTTCATACCCACAGAGTAGGCAAAGCCTGACCTGACCCAACCCACCACCCAATATATATATATATATATATATATATATATATATATATATATATATATATATATATATATATATATATATATATATATATATATATATTTGTCCACAAAAGGAGGTTTTCTGAGATTTTGTGTATATGCACGCATTCAAAATATTTGAAAAGTCTTTCAGAAGTCTTCTAATGTGTTGTGTGTGTTCTTTTTTTTCTTTCTTTTTTTTGAACTGTTAAATTCATCAAGAGTTGTTTTGAACCTGAGGGAAAAATTGCTGAAAAAGTGGCAAATTGTTGTGACAAGTTGGGACTGGAAAGAAGATCAGCGATAAGAACGTTTAGTCAAGTCACTGTAGTGTTTTGTAACCTGGCCTTTGTTTTTTTTATCATCTCCCTAATAAGCAGATCTTAGATAGCGGATGCAGCTCTTAAACCAGCCAAGGTTCAAACTGCCATGGTTGAGTAAATAGCCATAGAAAACAACCACCCCATTACAGGATTCTACTTCAGTGCAAGATTCCATATTTGGTGATTTTCAAGATTTGCAGTCCTTGGACGATGAGTTTGTTTATGGTGACCTGCTGCAAATTGCATAACGTTAAGTGTTTGGGCCACTGTGTCCTTAGTTCAGAAAGTCTGCCATACAGTCTGTTATGACATTTTGACATTTAATGATTAAGTGGAAGACATTTGATTAAAATTGATTACACCCACATTAGAATTCTGTTATTTAACTCACCCTCTTGTTAATCCAAATATCTGTGGAACATAAAAAGATGCATGACGGAAGTAGACCTTGACTACTTGGCTCCATGAAAGTAGTCCCTATGTCTTCATGCAAGTAACAGACTGAAATTTGTTTTGACAAAAGTAATTTGCAGAATATGTATAAGCTCAAATAAAAGTTATCACATCTTGTCATCTTTCTTAGTGTTGCAAATCTATTTGACGGAAAGTTTATAAATAAGAGCGCATAGGTTCTGTGTATCTTAAACAACCAGTAAGTTTCCTTGTCAGAAAAATAAGATTTTTGTTTGTTTTGTCCATTAATCTCCCATATTAAATCTGTTATGGATTTGTTCAGGTCTGTCTGATTCCCAAATCAGCTCATGGAACGAATCCTGCCAGTGCACAGATGGCAGGCATGAAGGTTCAGGTGGTGGAAGTGGATAAAGATGGCAACATCGATGTGTCTCACCTTAAAGCCATGGTATGTACAATGATTTATAGAGTTTAGTATTGCATCACTTGTCAACAGGAAGCCTTTGTCTTCTGTTCGAGGGCTATTTCCACCGATACACTGATATGTCTGATAACATTATCACATCAGTATTAAAGGTGTAAAAGTGTGTAGTTTCTGCCCCACTAGCAGCACCAAACAAAATTACGCAAATAATGACGAGATTAAAACCAGTTTCCTGAATGCACCTCTTGTCTCCCATTGGTAGAGCAAACAAATAGTCCCAACTCGCACATTGTTGCTGTGTCATGATGCTTTTGAAAGCTCAGTGTTCATACTTTTTGGTGGGAATCAACCTATGAATGGCTTGGTTATGTCTGGGTTAGGGAAAATGACACTCTTCGCCTTTTAAGGCTCACTTTACCACATGTTTTTGATAGGTGGACAAACATAAGGCCAACTTGGCCGCCATAATGATCACCTACCCCTCCACTAACGGTGTGTTTGAGGAGAATGTCCGTGAAGTGTGTGAGCTCATTCATCAGAACGGTGGACAGGTGTACCTGGATGGTGCGAACATGAACGCACAGGTAAGATGAAGAACTGTAACGCTTTACAGTACTGTAGTAATTAGAGCTGCACGATTGATCGTTAAAAGATTGTAATCTCGATTCAAACACCCATACGATCTTACTCCTAAATGACAATGATTTGGCTGTCTAGGCATCATTCTTTCAAGAGATGTTTGTTAAAAAACTAATTGATTCATCCACTAATGAAACGAGTGAAGTATTTGAGTCATTGAATCAAACCGATTATTAAATAATTCTTAAAAAAATTAAAGTCCCCCTGTAGTCAATAATTGTATCCCTTAAAACCCATATCCGTAAATATTTGATCACCAAAATGAGTTTTTTTCCCCCTTAAAATAGCTTGAATGTAACTCTACACCCTTGCCTCCTTAAGTATACATGGTTCTATGAATATGCAAATTAGCCCCGCCTCCACTCTCACACCAGCTCAGAGATCCACTCGTTGACATGATTGGTTACAAGGTAGTTTGTGACATCAGTTTTTAGAAAATATTCAGCATGGTGTTGACTTATGTTTTAAGACAAACCATGTGCAAATTCATATTAAAAACACCACATAGACATATAAACAAAATTTTTAAATAGACAGCAGCAATTAACAGTTTGTCAGAACCTCTAGTGAATTACATGTTATTATGTTCAGTTGTTTGCTCAGAATCGTGATCTCTATTTGATACAAACAATAATGATTCTCAATATATCCAGGATCATGCAGCTCTAATAGTAATCATTAACATTATTTAGGAAATGGTTAATATGAGGTAAAAATTATTGTTGTATAACAACTGTATAACAGTTGTTTATGCACTGTTGCATATGAGTAATTAATTCTGATTGTGAATTAATATTATTAATAAATGCTGTAAACATTTTAGAAGCTTGTTACAGTTAGAGCTGTTTTGACAGTGTTTTACATTAAACACATTCTTTTGGAGTTTTCATGTTCGTTTCTTTTTGATACAGGTTGGGTTATGTCGACCAGGAGACTACGGCTCAGATGTTTCTCACTTGAATCTCCACAAAACGTTCTGCATTCCTCATGGTGGTGGCGGCCCTGGGATGGGACCAATCGGAGTGTAAGTGTTTTGAAGTGAACAGACCTTCCCTATGGCACCTGTACCAGAAATGTTGATCTTGTTGACTCCAGTTAACCTAATTGCTTTTGCCTATAGGAAACAGCATCTTGCCCCCTTCCTGCCCAATCATCCAGTGGTGAACATTCAGTTCACGAATGCAGGAAGTTCTCTGGGCACCATCAGCGCCGCTCCCTGGGGCTCCAGCGCTATCCTGCCCATCTCATGGGCTTACATTAAGGTCAACACTCCCTCTACACTTCATGTCTTACCTTTTGAATAATAGTGATGTTCTGATATTAACATTGACCGAAACAGACTAATTATATTACATTTTGGTTACATTTAATAAGGTTTCATTAGTTAACTACTTAATGTTAATTTCAACATTTACTAATACATTATTAAAATCAAAAGTTGTATTTGTTAACATTATTTAAAGCACTGAACCTACAACCATATGTTTATTAACTAACATTAACAAAGATTATTAAATACTGTAACAAATGTTTTGCTCATTGTTAATTCATGTCAGTTAATACATTAGTCAAGTCAAATATATTTATATAGCGCTTTTCACAATACAGATTGTATCAAAGCTGCTTCACAGTATCAATCAAAACAACTTAACAATGTTTGTTTATTACTGGAAAAAAGACATCCAAGTTTGGTAGAGCTGATCAATGGTATGATTGGTTAATTAATTTGAATATCCCCAACTGAGCAAGCCAAAGGCAACAGTGGCAAGGAACCGAAAAACTCCATCCAGTGACCTAATGGTGTCCTAACACCCCATCAGATGACCCAATGGAGAAAAAAAAAAACCTTGGGAGAACCCAGGCTCAGTCGGGGGCCAGTTCTCCTCTGGCGTTTATGAACTAGAGGCCGAATTTACAGTAACTGTAAGATAAAAAATGTATATGAATGCCTGGCTAAATAGATGCGTCTTCAGTCTAGTTTTAACATTAATATTAACTAATGAAACCTTATTGTAAAGTGTTACCTATATTTCTATACTATTTGACTAAATGTATTAAAAATAAAACGCCAAAGTCATTTTAAATCCTACATGTGTATTTGGGCATCACAACATTACATGGTACAACATTTACCTTGATATTTGCTAAAGATTGCATTGTGATTAAATTACTATTGATTTTAAATATTAACTTTTAAATGAGTTTTAGATGACGGCAAAGGTAAAATAGAGGAAATGAGCTGCACAATATCAAGCTAATACGAATTAACTAATATTAGCCAATAAACTAATATTGGCTGATATGGAACCAATATATCATGCATCCCTAATTTATTAATCTAATATTTGATTTTCCATTCAACAGATGATGGGTTCAAAGGGTCTTGGGCACGCTACAGAGGTGGCCATCCTTAACGCCAATTACATGGCTAAAAGACTGGAAAACCACTACAAAATTCTTTTCAGGGGCACTAAAGGTTGGCGTTATTGAATGAACAATTTATTTTTTTAAGATCAGAAAATACAATATAAGTACCTCACAAACATTTCTGATTATTTGCAGGATTCGTTGCTCATGAATTTATTTTGGATGTGCGGCCTTTTAAAAAGTCTGCAAACATCGAGGCAGTTGACGTAGCAAAAAGACTGCAAGATTATGGTAAATAGAAAAACATTTAAAGCAGGTTATTTCATGGATGACAATCCTGATTCTCCACAACCTTTTATGGCAGGTTTTCATGCACCGACCATGTCATGGCCTGTGGCTGGAACTCTAATGATCGAACCCACGGAATCTGAGGATAAGGCCGAGCTCGATCGCTTCTGTGACTCGCTGCTGGCCATCCGGCAGGAAATCGCAGACATCGAAGAGGGCCGGATGGACTCGAGGGTTAATCCTCTCAAGGTGAGCGTTAACTTAACTTAACATTCCTTGTCCGCAGCAGCGTCTGTGGAGCTTTGCAGTAATGCCCTTGGAAGTTTACGTAGCGTTATTTGTATCTTGCCAACTCAAATTAGACACATTTATGTACAGAAGAATTAATATAAGTGCTTTATTAAAAACAAGAGCATATTGCCTTGCCCGATATAACTTTCATTTTGTCTTGGATGTGTCGTCCAAAGATGGCTCCTCACTCATTGGCCACTATTACCTCGACCACATGGGACAGACCGTATTCCCGAGAGGATGCTGCTTTCCCCATGGTGCGTACCTTAAATCAATACAAAATACAGACTCCTCACGCAAAACAAATGCTTTCTTATTAATTCATTTTTAAAATCTATCTTTAATCCTGTTGTTTCAGCCTTTTGTGAGACCTGAGACCAAATTCTGGCCCACAATCTCAAGGATCGATGACATCTACGGAGACCAACATCTCGTCTGCACCTGTCCACCCATGGACGCCTATGAGTCTCCATATGAAGAAAGAGCTTCCTCGTGACCTCATTACTCAATGGCACGCTTCTTCATCCAAATGAACCATTCCCATCAAATATGATCATACATTCTTACCTGTGATTTACAGTCTCTTCGGTACGTTCACGGTGCCTCAGATTTTCTTTTGCATACATTGCACAAATAGCTGGCCTCTTCTCATCTGTTACTCTACTAAAACAATCCAAATCTGATTCAGATACTGTAATCGACCTGTATAGGGTTCATTTGTTGTTGTTTTTTTTATATTTTTATTCACTGTATACAAATATTTGGGTGTTTTTGGTCTATGTAGGTATAACTTTCAGGCACTGTTCTCGATGTTAACAGTAATTTTATAGATGTTATGTACGTTTTCTAATTATTTAATAATAGAGCCAGTTTGTAGCAATTTAATAAATATTTTAAAAGAAACGCTGGTTTACATGTGTCTTGTAAATCAATGGTATTATTACAAGTCGCACAACCACCAGACTCTCTAATTCGAAATGGAGTTAAGCTGCGTTTCATACTGATCATCGTTTCTCTTTTTCCATAAATTTCCAGTCACTATTCCTAAGAATAAAAGCAGTCCGAGGTTTCGGTTTGAAGCAAATTTTTTCCAGCAGTCCTCAGGTCTGTTGATGTCCACAGCGTAGATCTATGAAACACACAAAAATATTAATTGTCAAAGCAAAACTTCTTTTATTTGAGAGATTTCCTCAGCAAATATTGATATGCAGGTAATAAAATAAATTAATCTAGCATATCATGCAAGTAATTTTAATCCCAAATGTTTTTTGTTACATTACTGCTCCACAACAGTGAATTGGAGCAGTTGAGAAAAAGAAAAACACAAACTTTTGAAATGGCTCATTATTATGGTATGCAATATATTTAAAATATTGTGTACATTTATATAAATTAGGGCTTAATACTCAGTTTACAAGTCGAACAAGTAGCTTTTAAAAACCTTCATTCTGACCATTTTGAGAAAATGCAAGACAAACCATTTTAACTATAGCATGTCTTTTTCTTTTAATAGGAGATTTAAATAAGAGTGAGACTGGTCACAACATTTGCATATTGTTGATTTGACCGCTTCTATCGCTCTCTTCATTTGTAAGTTTCTTTGGATAAAAGCGTTTGCTAAATGTAAATAATCAAATAGGATATTATTTTCCTATTATTAAATAAAAAATATCTTATTCTCCTGTATCTTTATCCTGTTAATATTGTAAGAGTTCAATAAACAATTAAGCAACAAAAAAATATATTTATTAATATAATTCCAAGCATATACAGCTGACAATCATGTGACCGACCACATGAGCAGCGCGTTCGTAGGGTCACAGAACTCGCTCCTCCACCATGAACAAATTGCCATCCGAATGCATGAATTTTATCGTTGAGGTGCCATGCAAATTTATTTTTACAGACATCCACATGACCATTCAAACACGGCTAAAGGCTTAATTTTTTTGTAACCCCAGGTAGGCCGCTGTCATCAATTACAGTTTGTCTTGCTCACCTGATGTGCGAGATGAATAGCCACTGCAGACACAGCACAATAGTAGGGCAAAGTCTGGTCCGCATTAACTCCCGCTAGAACCAGCCCTGACAACATCGCCCCTGTAAAGCCACTCAGCCACAGTTTGGTGTTCTCCTGGAACCTCAGAGCTGTAGACTTCACACCCACTTTTAAATCATCATCTTTGTCCTACTCACGAGGGGGAGATGAATCAGAAAAATGTACGCTACAATCATTTTTATGTTAGGGTGTGATAACTAATCGAACACCGTACCTGATGGGCATAGATTGTGTCATAAATCAATGTCCACATGATACCAGACACATAGAGAGGTAAACACACAGACCAGTCACATGATCCCTTCACAGCAGACCAACCCAGAAGAGCACCCCAGTTAAAAGTGAGACCTACAGGTGGACAAATCATGCACAGAATGTTCAGTCTAAGTACTTTCACTTTTACATTTTTTTCAGAGTAATATGGAAGGGTGGGGTTTGAGAAAGATTAAATAAATGGTAACACACCTAAAACAAACTGCGGCCAGTATGTAATTCTCTTCATGAGAGGGTATGTGACCACCAGCGACAAAGAAGCAGCTCCAAGAGCTATGCTAGAGAGAGATGGGAAGTCACAGTTTATCAGAAATTAAAGCCGGCATGAAACGAATATTGTAATCATATTTTCCCCCTATTTTAATGTATATTTTAAAGAAATTGCTTCTCCAACAAGAAAAAATGCAGGGACTTGATTTTGTCCATAGGAAATTGTTTGGATCGTTGTTGTTTGCTAATAGAGTACAACAGGTTTGTTCCAGAAGTAAAAACTCCATTAATTTTCACCACAGGAAAATTGATTTTTTAACAACAATTTCTAAACCTTTAAAGACAGACCTACAGTGAGCTACACGGTTGTAAATTGATGGTATTTGCATTGAAGGGGTGGATTCTTGAGTCCACTGCCGCTTCAATGTATATCCTTTAAATGGTTGGTAATCAAGTTATGAATTAATATTTATCCTTCTAAATTACATCTTCAAGCTTATGTTAAAGCATTTACTTTACTTTCCATCTTTAATCACTAGAGAATAATGACAAATATTGTCTGAACCTTTTACTAGAGAAAGTATACCTTATTATGTTTTCCTGTCTCATGCTGTTTTGTCAATCCTGTGAAATCTCTGCAATGTTTTCACAGTTTTTCATCGACGACTAGTACAGAATTTATCGCAAAGTTTAATGAGGTGTGCAAGGTGTCTGACTCTGTTTTTCAGGATATGGGTGTTGATGAGCACTAGTGTTGGCTGCATTCAACCTGTAAAGATGTTAGATGCAGTGGCTCCTCAAAACACTAAACAGCATAAAGTTAGGTCTGATCCATGGTTAAATGATGAAATAAGAGGTCAATTTGACAAATTTGTAGGCAAGCAGAGAGAAAGTGGAAGAAAAATAAGTTACAAATTTACTATGACATCCTTAAGGAAGCGCTAAAAAAAATTCAGAGGACTATAAAATTAGCCAAATCAAATTATTGTGTTGAGCTAATAGAAAAAAACGGTAACAATCCTAGTTCGTTATTTAATATTATAAATACAGTTATAAACCCTCCTATATTAAATCTTGATCCGACCCCATTGATATGTGAGAACTTTCTTAATTAATTTTAAAACAAAGATTGAGAATCTTAGAGGAATTATCCCACAAATGAGCAATGACTTTTTAAGCCTTGTTATACACACTACAGATTTTAATCAATTTGAACTCATTACATTTCAGCAGCTACGGGAAATTGTAAGTAGCCTGAAACCTACCGGGTCAGTTATAGACATGGTTCCTCCTTGGTTTTTGAAAGAAAACATTGAGGTTGTTGGACCTAGTATTCTTCAGATTGTGAATAAAAGCTTATATACAGGTATTTTTCCTAGCATGCTGAAACAGGCCTTTGTGCAACCTGTGTTAAAAAAAAAACAATTTAGATCCAACTGACTTGAATCATTTTAGACCGGTCTCTCATCTCTCATTTATGTCAAACATTTTAGAAAAAGTGGCGCTTAATCAACTACAGGTTTATTTAGAACAGAATAAGATTGGTGAAGTTTACCAGTCTGGTTTTAAGAGGCATCATTCTACAGAGACTGCCCTTGTAAAAGTGTTCAATGATTTATTGATGACAGTGGATTCTGGTGATTCAGCAGTGTTAGTTTTATTAGATTTAACCGCAGCCTTTGATACAATTGATTACACGGTGCTGCTATCGCAGCAAGAGGAATATGTAGGGATTCAGAGGAAGGCAGTGAGATTCGGCCAGTATACATCAAGATCTACATCACTTATATGTGGTGTGCCACAAGGCTCTATCCTGGCCCCAACACTTTTTTTGCTTTATATGCTCCCGTTGGGAGATATTTTTAGGAGGTACGACATTGCATTTCATTGCTATGCAGATGACTTGCAAATATATTTACCATTAATAAACTGAAGTAGCCTGGAGCCTCTAATGTCCAGCCTGTCTGATCTTAAATCATGGCTGGCTTCTAATTTTTTATATCTTAATGAAAATAAGACTGAGGTTGTAGTGTTCGGCCTCAGAGGAACCAGGGGCGCAGTAGAGTTAAATTTCGGCCCACTTTCAATATACGTTAAAGAACGTGTTAAAAACTTGGGTGTATATTGATAGCTCCCTGAAGCTGAATGCACAGATAAATCATGTGGTAAAGACAAGTTTCTTTCATTTGGGAAACTTGGCTAAGATGAAATCATGTCTGACGTATAAGAGCCTTGAAATTGCAATTCATGCTCTTATATCGTCAAGACTTGATTATTGTAACTCTTTATATAAGGGTATTAGTCAAGCATTCATTCTACGGCTGCAAAAGGGTCAAAACGCGGCAGCAAGATTATTATTGAATATTAAAAAACGTGAACACATCACTCCATCTTTGATCTCTCTACATTGGCTCCCTGTTCAATATAGGATTGATTTTAAACTTCTTTTATTGGTGTATAAATCACTCATTGACCTTGCACCGACTTATTTATCAGCTCTGTTAATGGAGTATCAGTCAGGAAGAACTTTGAGATCATCAACTCAAAAGTTGCTGAAAATTTCAAGGACCAAGTTAAGCCAGAAAGGGGATTGTGCTTTTGCAGTAGTAGCGCCAAGACTTTGGAATAGTTTACCATTATATGTTAGGGATGCTGACTCTGTACGTTTTTAAAGTACAACTTAAGACATATTTGTTTGCCATGGCCTATTCGTCCTTTTGATGGAATTTTTTTAAATGATTTTATTTTGTTTTATTCTATTACTATTGTAGTATTTTTTTTTCTACTTTTTGGTGATGATGTAAAGCACATTGGTCAACTTGTGTTGTTTTGATAGTGCTATTTAAATAAAGGTGACATTGACATGTTTTGGGAAAGTTCCTTGTCAGAGCTAGAGCTCAGTGGGTCACTTTTGGCGCTTTTCCACTGCATGGTACGGCTCAGTACGGTTCAGTTCGGCGCGGCACGGTTCGGCTCGATTCTCTTTTCCACTGCGTGGTACGACTCGGCTCGGCGCGGCACGGCTCGGTTCGCTTTAGCTCGGTTGCTTTTCCACTGCAGTTAGTACCGCTTCAAAGTGGGTGGGATTATGACTGATCGTTATAGTTTATCCGCTCCTCGGCAACCAACAAGAGGAACGTCTGCGCTTCTCGTCCACTGACCACGATTCAGCCATTTCTTTTTTGGAAGTTTTTTTTCTTCAAGCAAGTAGTTTTAAAACAGGTGCTACAGCGGCTGCTGTTACTGGCTATTTAAATCTAGCAAGTTTGATGTCTCGCAAATACAATGACGCTGGTAGTGACGATTCTGTCTGTCTGACCAATCAGTGATCTACAGTGCTTCCACGTCAAATTTTAGTATCGGTACGGTACGCTTGGAACCTCAACAGAGGTTGTGCCTAAACCAGGATTTGGACTGACATCCTGTTAATAAAAGGAGATAGGCTTCTGGGGGGCGTATTACAGAAACTTTCTATCGTAAGTCTTAAACTAAGATCTGACAAGTTAATTTAGGATTTTTCACAAATTCGTATTACAGTAGCAAATCTTATGTTGATTTAGGATTTCTTATCCTAAATCTTACAAAATCTCATCTGTAGTTAGGAAATCTTAAACCCCTTCAGTGAGTTCGGTAATCAACTCTCAGGTCTGTTACCAAGCAACCAACTACACGCAAACAGCTGCTGTAAAGTAAAACGAAAAAAAAAATTGTTTACTTATTATAAACAAAATAAGTGGTGCTTTTCATTGAGTAAAGTTTTGATAAACTTGGTAGAAAAGGCAAAGCCTAATCCTTTTATTTCATAGGAGTCTGTAATTATTTGTTAAAGTTTTGTTGTCAAAGTGAAGCACATCTTTTGGGTGTTCACAAAGTCTTTCCACCATCAAACATTGCTGTTCTTCATCTTGTATCGTTAAAAAATGTGACATCATTCTCAGACAGGGCTTATGTGATTTTAATAGTTGGCTTTCAAATAATTTTGAAGTTAGGACACCATTGGGGTTGTCCTAAAGTTAAGACAGTTTTTAGGATTTTTTGTGGAGTTCTCTTTAATACCATTCTCCTTTCTGTGGTTAAGATAAGATTATGCACTGTCATATGCATTTAAATGTCATTTTGTAATAGCTTATGTCCTAAATAAGGTCCTTACTGAAATTGCCATGGATACCAAACAGATAAGATAAGATTCTAAAGTTAGGATCTTTTTGTAATGCGTCCCCTGATGAACAACCATATGTGGAAATTTTCTAAGTTTATCTGTGCCTTAACCAATCAGAATCATTCAACCTGACGTGATAATGTAGTTTAATGACCTGTGTAGAGTATAACTGCTGTTGTTTTGAGAATGTACGGCAGAGCGGCCTACTATACGAGCTGCTTCCTTGCTATTAGTATAATATCAACTTGAAAGTAAAAATTCTGCCCCAGTCCCAATTGTTAGCAAAAAATACATAAAAATATTGTTTAAAAAAAACTAAAATATGAAATACCTGTAGTAATTGAGGGATAGCAGGACCCCCAGTGCTAAACTCAGCTGGCCTCCGAGGAAAACCAGAGCCCGAAACGGTGTGATCTCCCCTGATGCAATGGGCCGAGTGGCTGTCCTTGACACCTACCAGAAACATGACAGACCCCAGCATCAGATTCCAACATCTTATTAAAAATACCTCAGTATTTTTTTTTATGTCAATGCAATGAAATTCAATTATAACCAAAACTGGTAAGGTAACCAACATTCTTTAAAACATCTTATGTACTACAGAAAATGTCATAAAGGTGTGTAAGGGTAAGTGATAAGAGAATATTCTTTTTTGATGAACTAAGTCTGACACTGACACTGTTTATGGCATGCTGTCACAGGTAAGATTAGGAGATAGGTTAGGTTAGAGTGTTGAACAGCAGATGATAATGCTGAAATGTATGGAAGCTTGTTTCCGCTTCTGAATAAAAAATAAAAAAAGTAATTTGCGACTTTTTTCTCAGAATTGTGAGCTATAAAATCGTAATTGCGAGTTTTAAAGTCCGATTTGCAAGATATAAACTTGCAATTGTGAGAAATAAAGTCAGAATTGTGAGATCTGTGCCCGGTTTCAAAGACAATAATGATAAACGTCAATAATAATAAATAAGAATAAACGTCAGAATTGCGAAATGTAAGTGAGATAAAATGACGCAATTACATTTTGTTTTTTATTCTGTGGCGGAAGCAAGCTTCTATAGAAATGTACAACACTAGTAGAACGGAAATCCACCACATCTAATGTTCTGAGATAATGAGCAAAAACAATAGATTACTTTTTGGGACTAAGGGAAGAACATTATGAGGGGGAAAACATATTAAAGTCACCATAAAATCAAAATTTTTGTGGAATATTGCAGTATTTATTATGAATGGTTTATCTGTGATCCTTAACATCTTTTCTCTGATGACGCATTTACTGGCACGAGGGCAGGACAACCTGTCACTCACATGAGATGATCGAGATCACAGCAAAAAAGCAAACCACAATGATCCACAGATCCAATTAATTCCCAGTGGACAAAATCAAGTCATCAAGAATGATGCCTCTCAATTTTTCTTGTTCGAGAAGCTGTTTCACTCGGATATGTCAAAATAGGGGAAAAAAAAGTCTATCGCAACCTCCATTTCATGTCGACTTTTTAAATTCATGTGCTCATACCTTCCTGTCAAAGTCTTTATCCCACATGTCATTGATCGTGCATCCAGCTCCTCTCATAAGCAAAGCTCCGACACCAAACAGCACAAGCGTGCGCAGATCAGGAAGGCATCCCGGGTCTGCCGCCAGCCCAATACTCCACGTACAAGGCAAATACAGCAGCCACGTTCCTACAAGAACACTTCATTAATATTATAATGAAACACAGAAGAGCTTACAATGTTTGAGCTTCCTGGATAATGTGTTGTTTCGTTTGACATGAGCTCACCTATGGGTTTGTCCAGTCTCATTAATCTGAGGTACGGCTGAACAGACGCTGGAGCTGCATTGACAATCCCAACAGGTGTGAGGCTGAAAAACCTTCTTCCATAGTTGTGACCTGCCAGTGAAGGAGACCATATTCTCTGTTTGTGATCATCACTTTTGTTAAAGCAGGATCCAGGCTGACAGAAGTCTGTGATTATGTTTTCATGCTGTCTTCTGAGGCTTGAAAAACGGGCAGAACAGATCTGTGGTAGATTCCTCTTCACTGCATGTGGCTTGAGCAGTGTCAGTAGTCTGGTGCACATCATTTTGTCTGTTGAGCTGTCATGACCGACTTTTAGTAAGAGATGTCACAACTGCAAAGTAGTGAGGTGCTTCATTCATTGTCTACTTGCATTCATGTGTAAATGAGGGACCTCTTCGGGAACAATAAACCTGACAATACAAACAGCAGAGAACACAATACACCGTATTCAGTACAGATTACTGACGAGTCATGAAAATGCCAAGTTGAGTGAAAATAAGGCTTTTTCTTGTAAAAATGTGTGCCAGTATTCTGTAAGTGTAATCAAATTGAATATAATTTTAAGATTTTAAATACTGCGCTCCTTCTGTTACACTATTCCCACTGAAATGCCCCCGATTGATCAAACAAAATCGTTACAAACCGCAGAAAGCATGTACCGGGGGAAAAAATGATAGATCAGTAATGTCAATGATATTTCCCTGTTAAAACGTTTTTAAATCATTAATTTCTATTGGACATATTTAACTTACAGCGCTATGTGACAGCTGAACAATTTTTGAAGTCCTTTAGTTTACACTATGGTGTGCGCTAATGTCGTGTTCCTCCTGAAACGTTTGTTTTCTGTATAGTTCCGCCTGCTTGGTGGTTTAATTTTTCATTCTAGTGTAGCCTACTTGTTGTCTTTCATGTTATTATTCAGTATTTGCGAGCACCAATTTAAGATGACATTTAAAGAAATATCACAGTCGATATGCTTTAAAACATTTGAAAGCATCATAAAATATGATTTTTATAAAAAGTTATACTTCAACCAAACCAGTCCGTTTTCATTATTAAATTGTCATGTACGTATGACGCTGTTCATAATGATTGTGTCTTTGCAATGCAAGCACTATAACAACTTACAAGCTATACATATATTTGTTACTATATCAAACCAAGCAAACCAATAAAAATGACCAAAAATGACCCATATATTTATGTAGAGACAAAAATGCCTGTGTGGTGAACTCCACGTTTTTAAATGTTATTTAACATTGTCATAATATATTCATCTAAATGGTGAAAGGTTTAGAAAATAAAATGACAGTGCTTTCTCAACAAACAAACACAATATCACTCAACTCTAGTTTATGTTTAAATGTTCATTCTCTCTATCCAGAGGCAGAAGAACCCTAATTAATACTATTTAAAATAATATATTTTGACTGATTTACGTCAATAGTTTTGAAATAATTTGCTTCACCGGCCAATCTGTTGTGAACATTATCATTTAACTTCCTCTCGTGGTCTTTGGAAACCATTACCATTACTTTGTAATTACAAACCTGTAGTGATGTTGAAAATTAAATTGAACAAATAGATTAAAATTAATTTGAGAGGAATGATTAATTTATTGATTTGTATTATTTTCATTGATAATGCATGTCCTATGATCCTCTGTTCTGACAGATGAGGAACACATCGTTGACTTACATGCTTACAGTATTATGTCTCAACGTTGTTCCAAATTATACCTTCATACTACAGTCTGCATGAATCTATATTGTGTGGCAAGCTCTTATTTGTAAATATTTGCACATTTTCTGTGCATTCATTAAATTGTCTTAAAGGAAATCAGCAGTATTGCTCGTGCTCATCCCACTGCACGTCACGGTTGTCGTAGCTGGTGAAATAAGACACCGCGCTCGCGCTTCTTCCTGGTGTGTGTTCATGATGGGGGAGTGTGTGGGGAAGTAGCAGCATCTTCTGGGAACTTTGATTGCGCACTGTGAGCTTAAGGTAAGATATCAAGTGAACTGTACCCTCTAGGTTAAACGAAGAAAATATCCGACTTAAATGAGTTACAAACTGCCGAGTCGCTTAGAATTTATTAGAGTTGATTTGACAACTGTTTTCCCGGGGACTCTCAAGCAGAAGAGAACTGGGGTGAAATAATGACTGAATGGGCGGCGCGAGTTTATATGACCGGTGCATGATGAATGTTAGAGTTTTGGACTTTTTAATAAGTTATAGTAAGTTTTTTTTTATTTTTTATCAGTCCTCGATTAATTAAGAGTCAATTGAAATATTATTTAGTAATTTTTTGCAACACTTTATTTTACAGTATCCTTGTTACACGTACGTACTCTAGTAACAGTAAATTATGCATAGTTAAAAGCAACTAACTGCAAACCAAACCCTAACCATAAAGTAAGTACGCGTTGTCAATTAATATAAGCCAGTAATTATTTGTGCAATTACAACAAGAACACTGAAATATTTATCAAATGCTTTTTGGTAACACTTTATTTTACAGTTTCCTTATTACACGTGTTACATGGGTACTTACTCTAGTAGTAACAGTAAATTATGCATAATTGGACTACAAGCAACTAACCATAAACCAAACACTAACTCTAAAGTTAGTAGGTGTTGTCAGTTAATATTATTCAGTACTTATTTTTTGCAGTAACAACAAGAACACTGAAATATTTGTTAATAGCTTTTTGGTAACACTTCATTTTTCCATGTCCTTTTTACACATGTTACATATACTTACTAAAGTAGTAACAGTAAATTATCCATATATATAAGCAACTAACCATAAACCAAACCCAAATTCTATAGTAAGAACATGTTGTCAATTAATATTATCCAGCCTATATATTTGTGCAATTACAACAAGGACACTGAAATATTTATTAAATGCTTTTTGGTAACACTTTATTTTACAGTGTCCTTGTTACACATGTTACATGTGTACTTATTATAGTAGTAACAGTAAATAATGCATAATTACAACCAACTAACCATAAACCAAACCTTAACCCTAACCATATAGTATGTATGTGTTGTTAACTAATATTACTCAGTACTTATTTTTGCAATTACACTGTAATAAGGTCACCAAATATAGGATATATAGATATAGATATATAGATATAATATCATAAAATGTAAATGTGAGTGATGGTATTAAATTACAATACCAAGGCATTTAGATATATTCCATGGTACTGACTGAATTATTTGTAAATTATATTTGCATGTCTTTGAAGAATACCCAAAAACATATGGTACCATCATGTCCAAAAAACTTTACCATATCAGTGCACTTATTGTTACTTTAGTATCAAAAACAAATAATGGAGTACATACTGTTGTTCATTGTTTGGTTTTTGTTCAGTGATTCAGTTCAGTGCCCACAGGAGATGCTTTAAGATTTCTCGGCTGTAAAGAAAAACAACCGGAGTGGAGAAATGGCAGGTGACAAAACTACATCTGAGGACGTTCACTCTTCCAGAGTCATCAGGCTGGTTTTCGTGGCACTGCTGCTTGACTTGCTGGGTTTCACATTAATACTTCCACTGCTCCCTTCCATCTTGGACCACTACAGTCAAACTGGGGTGAGATCATCATTTGGATATATTGTTGTTATAAAATCTCAAAAAGGTGTTTGGCTGGCTCTCTATTCAAAAAGAAATGCTGCTGTAATTTGACCTAGATTAGTCATGCATGTAACTGTAGACTGTGTGACAGTGCATAATGCATTCCAGTCAGGACATGTTTCCCCTTCTTATGACTTTTGAAGATACAGAGCATTTCCAGTACAAAAGTCAGCGATGACTTAGGTGATTGCATACTGAATGAATGAACTTTATAATATTAAATAGTTTAGTCTGTGGAAGGCCTCCAAGCTCAGAGCTGTTCTTTCTTATTAAATGACGCTGACAATGGCTTCATTCACGTTTTCATGTAGCACGCTCTCATTGAACTATATCAATTAATGTGTTATGTGTAAAATGTTTTACTTAGTTACATTTTTCCCCAATGGATGGGAAAAAGCAGCCGTTGTATAGGAACATAAAATGTGAACTGAAAAAAATATATATTTTCTTCTTGTTTTCTAGTACAAATTCACTTGAGAAGCAAAATGACTTGTTATCTGAAACATTAGGTGATATGTTTTAAAAAATGAGATGAAAAATATCTGTCAGTGGGGTAAGAATGAGTGGGGTAAAATGCACTTATTTTAAATGGGGGAAAAAAACATTTCTCACCATACTGACAGATTTCTTTCCCGTTTTAAGCACAAATTTACTTAATTTTGACAAATGTTTAAGAAAACAAGACTTAATATCATAAATCATTTTCCTGCTCAAGTAAATGCGTCTTGATATAAGATTCAGTAACAGTTGCAATGTGCATAAACTGGCTTTCGCGTATGATTTTGATGTTGTAATCTCTGCATCACTTTTTTCCTGTGTTTTCTGCAGGACGGTGTTTATCAGTCATTACAGAGCGTAGTGGACTGGTTCAGAGGGGCAGTTGGAGTTCCTATGGACACAAAATATAACAGTGTTCTTTTTGGAGGTAACGTCAATAGCCTACTCTGGCTGATATTGAGGGTTTCTTTAAATGCAGCACATAATTTTGAACTGACCTTTTAAATTCAGTACATGTACATTGATTATCTTCTTCTTTGGTGTCTTAGGTCTGATAGGCTCTCTCTACTCTTTACTACAATTTCTGTCATCACCCATTATTGGGGCTCTTTCAGATGATTATGGAAGAAAACCAATGCTCCTTTTAACAACTGTAAGTATAGACCATACTGACAAATTTAGATCATAGGGCAGGGATTCCCAAACTTTTTTGTAAGTCAAACCCCTTTGACCTAAAACATTTACCTGCAAGTGGCCCCTGAGATTTTAAGTTAATATTTCCATAATTTAACAACACATTCACATGTTCACGGTTCTCGTGTTGGTTAATCATCACATGACCTGCAGATAAACAATATATATATATATATATATATATATATATATATATATATATATATTTATATATTTATTATTATTTTTTTAATGATGTGCTTTTTTATCAACTCCCAGGTTGAATTGATCAAATTAATAAAATAAATGAATTCTGATTTTGGAAACTCTGTTAATTAAGAGAGATTGAAATGCTAACATATTAACTTTAATGTATGTCAATGAAGGCCTTTTATAGATCTAAGTAACATTCTCCTTGTTTTTCAGGTAGGTCTCATGGCATCCTACATTCTGTGGGCTTTCTCTCGCAGTTTTACTGTGTTTCTGCTGTCTCGAGTGGTGGGAGGCATTTGTAAAGGAAATGTCAGCCTGTGCACTGCTGTTGTGGCGGACCTGCCTTGCCCTAAAGCAAGAAACAAGGGAATGGTGAGTTACGGTCATTAACATCATTAATTGATGCTTTCAGGACAGATTTGACATTTTTAACCTTATAACTTTTAAATGACTTTGACTTTTCAAATTCGTTGAGTTTGTTTTCTTCTGTTGTCAGGCAATGATTGGTGTTGCTTTCTCCTTGGGGTTCACATTGGGTCCATTAATGGGAGCATACTTTGCTCTGAGACTCAAAGACGCTGAGGTGTTTTATCAAGGCCCTGCCATGCTGGCTGTCCTTTTTTCTTTAGCAGACCTTCTTTTTATTTTCTTCATGCTGCCAGAGACTTTACAAAAGGTCAGCAATGTGACAATATGCAACAACCAGAGGCTAACTTTTAATAATTAGCTATCATTTAGTGACTAAAATAATGCTTGGGATATGTAATCTGCCATTTCAGGTACATTGTGATAATATAATGTGCAATATGTAATTCTCAGTGAACTCATTATAGGCCTGGTTTCACAGACAGGGCTTAGATTATGTCAGGATTAGGCCTTAGTTCAATTAGGACAATTAAGCAGCTTTTTCAAACATGCCTTAGAAAAACATATTACAGGTGTGCAGCTTGAGACAAAACAATGGCACTGACATATTTTAAGATATGCAAGATACTTTCAGCTAAAACAGTCCAATAATTCATTTTAGTCTGGGACTAGGCTTAAGCATTTGTCTGTGAAACCAGGGGATGGTAACATTAAAGTTGTCATGAAATGGAAATTCACCCTATCTATTTTCTAAATACATCTTATTGATTATATTGCAAACTATTCATAGATGCATGTTTGCATGTAACTTTCTTGAAATATTTAACCTAATTTGTTTCAATATATGAGCAACTTTATTCTAGTTTTAAAATAATTTTTTCTTTGAAAGAAAGATTTTCTATTAACATATTGCATGTGTTTGACTTCAATTCATTAACCGCAGTGCAGTGTGACGCTTCACGTCTGATGTTTGACCCACTTAACAAAGTGCGGTAAACGATAAAACAATTGCGCTACAAACTAGTGTGCTTATTAGTACGCTTGCATTCAGATCTGCCTCCATCCAATCAACAACTGATGGATAGAACCGAATCCCAACCATACATTTTAATCGACTTCACTCATATGTACGTCACATTACGGAAGAAAAGATCTGATGCTGCTTCCATTACATCGCAACTTTAATTAATTTCTGAATAGACTTTAACTTTGTTTTAATTGTTTATAGCATTGTCTTGAATTCTAAATGTAATGAATGCTTTTCATGACTCAGAGGGCATCAGAATCTTCTGGTATTCAACAATCTGGAGATCTTCTTCACCCTGTTGCACTTTTCAAATTCACTGCCGTCACAAGAACAGAGAATCCACCATCTGAACAAAGTGAGAGCATAAAGTTTCACCCAACCGAGAAGTGTTGAACTACCAGGTTGAATAACGAATGATCTGTCACATTCAATTTTTGTGATGACTTTTCCTCACGATAGAAATGCAAAATCTTAAGGTGCTTGGATTGGTTTACTTCACATACCTATATCTCTTCTCTGGGTTGGAATTCACCTTGAGTTTTCTGACACATCAGCGCTTCCAGTTTTCAAGGTAAGGCCTGAATCTATAGCTAACACAACATTGTTGAATGTCACTACTTCTACAGAACGGCTACAAAAAGCTGTGGTTAGTGCTGCTACTGCATTCAAAGAAAAGTCTAACATTATAAAGCATGCCATTGTCTTCAACAGATAAACCGTCCGTTGCAAATCGAACTAATCGATTTTGTTAGTGTTCAGGGCTCAACTTAAACCATGAGATGTGACCCAGGAAGTTGAGAAAAACAGCCTGTGGGTTTATTTGTATGTAGGCATTAGGAAACCAGGAAGTTTTGGAGAATTTATTATACATCATAAACAACCAGAATGGGGTAAGTGACTGAGCAAAGGTCGAAGAAAAGTGTAGAAGCCCCTAGGATAATATGATTTCAATTTACCAATGTACAGTCTGAGATATGTTTTGCTTAATCAGAACCGTGACATTCATGTATCATTGAGCAGCTGAACCCTATGGTCTTGCCTGAGGTTTTTAAAGTCAAACACGGCTTTCTTCTGTTGTAGCATGCAGCAGGGGAAGATGTTCTTTTTCATTGGCATTACCATGGCAGTGATCCAGGGCGGATATGCCCGCAGGATCAAACCAGGTCATCAGATCCAGACTGTTCGCGTGGTAAACTCTTTCATGCATTACTGGATCACAAGTCAATTCAAATTTTCTTGCAGTTTTCTTTGAACTTTAATGATTAACTACTCTAAGGCCTGCACATTATGACTACATATTTGTTTTCATGTTTGTGTATTTCAGGCAATTATATCACTTGTACCAGCCTTCTTGCTCATTGGAATAGCATGGAATTTGACACTACTTTATTCAGGGTTATTTTTGTACTCTTTTGGTAAGCAATTGTGCATCAAATACTATCAGTATACAAATACATTATTATCATTCAAATGAAAATATACGTTTTTTTGCATTAGTATTTCAGTTTGTAATAATTCATGTATTTATTCTTGCAGCTGCTGCTATTGTTGTTCCATGCCTTTCAACACAAGTGTCTGAACATGGTGGGTTTTTGTTGTTGTTTAGTGCCTTAAAGGGTTAGTTCACCCAAAAATGAAAATTATGTCATTAATGACTCACCCTTATGTCGTCCCAAGCCCGTAAGACCTCCGTTCATCTTTGGAACACAGTTTAAGATATTTTAGATTTAGTCCGAGAGCTTTTTGTCCCTCCATTGAAAATGTACGTACGGCACACACTCTTTGTCCAGAATGGAAATAAAGACATCATCAAAGTAGTCCATGTGACATCAGTGGGTTAGTTAGAATGTTTGGAAGCATCGAAAATACATTTTGGTCCAAACATAACAAAAACTACGACTTTATTCAGCATTGTATTGTCTTCCGGTTCTGTTGTTGATCCGCGTTCACGATTCCGCAGTGACCCTGCTGACGTAAGACGCTGATGACGTGTTATCTGGAGATTAGGACATCCGCGACATGCACACCTACGCACCATTTTAAAAAAAAATATAGCAATACAAAAATACAAACAATGTAGAATAGCTTGAATACAGCGCCCGTCTCCCTCAAACTGTAAACGAAGCTCGGGCGCACCAGATAACACGTCATCAGCGTCTTACGTCAGCAGGGTCACTGCGGAATCGTGAACGCGTAATGATCTCTCACACTTCTGTTAGTTTGAATGTGTGATGGTGTTAATGATGTCTGTGTTGATGTCTTAGGCTCAGCCAGTCAGAAGGGAACAGTAATGGGAATCCTTCGGAGTCTTGGAGCTTTAGCTCGAGCACTAGGCCCTATTGTGACTTCTACAGGTAAAAAAAAAAAAAAGATTAAATGTCTTTTTTTCATATGTACACTGAGTGATTACATGAACAACCCTAACTATAACTTAGAATTGCAATGAAATGTCCCTTTCAATTACTGTGTATAATTTATTAAAGTCTGTATCTTTGTTTTTGTTTTTTGCAGTTCTCAGCAAATCATAACATAATTATTATTTTTATTTTTCAGTGTACTGGTTGGCTGGAGCAGAATTATGTTTTATAGTCAGTTCGGTGTTCTTTATAGTCCCTCTGATTTTACTGAACCAGCTGAAGAGACAGAAGGAGACTTGAGATCAAGAGTTTTAGGATTCACTATTGTGTCGTCAGGGGGTCAGACCACTTTTTCCTTGTTGAAAGCCTTAAAGCCCACTAAAGAAAGTTCCTCTTATAGTGTTTGTTTACAATAAAAACACATACAATGTACTTGTAACGGTTATGAAAATGTTTACTTTTCTTTTGCAAAAAATAACAGACTGTAAATAGTAAAACAATAATTCATGAATGTATTTTTTTTTACAACCCAACACAGAGGACAATATGGATGTTTATGCCATGTTTAGTGCCACCGTTTTATAAGAATGACAATTTTATAAATATTTGAGTTGTTTATTATCAAAATGTGTATTTCTGAAAGTAATTCATACATTCATAAAACAATAAAGTTGATTGCCATGAAGTTTGTTTTTTCCTTAGGTTTAAATTGGATGCCGAGAAAATGGTTATCGTCGGATAAAACTCGCAGAACAAAATAGTTCTTGTAACATAAAGAACGTTTTACGTATATGGGTCAGTGTCAAATAAGGTTTGTCAAGATGAGAAATTTGAAAATCTTGTAAAAACATGTTTTAAAAGCACGCATGCATCAGGTATGTTAAAATATACATAGTGTATTTAAGTTGATTTTATGTAATTAAAAATGACATTTGAGACTCTACCTTACACAAAATCTCACACCAGTTATACCCTTTCCAGGGGCGTAAATGACATCAGTACATACATGTTGGCTACTTCTGATTGGCTAAGAGAACATAAAGTCTAAATAATTCCATACATATAGATAAATAGGAGGGTAAGTCATTAATAAAGATATCTGTCGTCAGAATCCGAGATTTAATCTGGATGTGACCCTGGAGGTCGTAGAAAGGCATCTCGGGATCTGCTGTGGCATCTCACGAGATCTGCACAGAGCATATAACGCACACACAAAAGCACAAGGGAATAGCAGTTCCTCCAAGGTTGAAGAGGGCCTGAGGTCACCATTATCAGGACAGACTACCCAAAACATACTGATAAAACATTCCCTCCTCAGAAAGAAATACAGATAATGTTCACTTTATTCATTAATGAAATACACATAAAGACAATTCTGTGAATCAGGTCACGTAAGTCACGTAGTGAATGACCCCTGTTGGTCAGCAGAAAACAGACATAGAGTCATCTGATGAGGGTGTTCTTCAGACTTAAAATCTTCTATTATCTTATTAACTGTTTTCCCCAATACAAAGAGCCGGTTCTCAGGATCCTCATTCAGGGCCATAAAGATTAGTCACAGACATTAGAAATGCATTTAGAAAGAAACTGGTAAAAATGCTGACAGCAACATATGGTTAACAATATATGTGAATCACTCACTGAATATAGAAATGATTATATAAACATGCTTATACTTGATTAGTAATTGTTATAGGAATAAGTAAGCACTCAAAAGGATATATAGATATATTGAAGAGACAAGGGATTCTGACTCCAACCCTTCAGCATGTAAGTGTACATATAGAAATAAATACTTCATTTTAATATATCACATGAAAATAGATTTTATTTTTAGATGTAATAGATGTATTCTTTAATGTTTTTGCAATAATTGGCAGGACATATGCTGAAAACACCTGTTTTCTAAATAATCTTTGACAAATTATGTAAAAATTGTTAAAAACCATGCTATTACACTAAACTAGATTATTACATTTTATTCCAAATAAATTTTCCTGTATATAATTATATTTGATGAAAAATACAGTTTTTTGCCAATTGACAAAAAACAGTTACACCACCTGACCATGTTGCTTCTAGAGTCAAAGGCCATTGTTTGTTGAAGAAATTGTGACTGAAAAGTTTGAGCATCCGCAAGAACCAATGAGGTTCATTCTCGTGTTACGCAGCACGCTTAAGCTTCAGCAAGAACCAATGAGGTTAATTTTCGTGTTACGCAGCACGTTTAAACTTCAGCAAAAACCATTGAGGTTCATTCTCGTGTTACGCAGCACGTTTGAACTTCAGCAAAAACCATTGAGGTTAATTCTCGTGTTACGCAGCACGTTTAAGCTTCAGCAAGAACCAATGAGGTTCATTCTTGTGTTACGCAGCACGTTTAAGCTTCAGCAAGAACCAATGAGGTTCATTCTTATGTTTCGCAGCACGTTTGAGCTTCTGCAAGAATCAACAAGGTTACATTGAACATTTGAAAAGAGTTCCAAATAGTAGGTTAGTTTATATTATATTTTTTATTTAATTTACATGTTTAATGCTGTGTAGTGTCAAATATCACTAGTTAAATTAGATTGATTGATTGATTGATTAAAATAAACATAATCAATCAATCAATCTAATTTAACTAGTGATATTTGACTAAATTGGCCCCTAACAGAAAGGCTTGTAATAGGAGTCAATAGGTGTAACCGGTTACACCATTTGACATTTCAGTTTAAAATCAAATTTGACAGGCATTATCATGGACACCTATGTAATCATGTGGCCTTGGTGGTGATATTTAAAATGTAATTTTTAAAGTTAATAATCATTTTTATAATAATGATGAATTATCAATGTATTCCCGGGGTCATACCATTTGACATATACTTAAGAATACCTGACCATACCCTAAAATTGTCACATTATCTCACATTTTAAAGAGAGTTAATAACATCTGCATGCAGCAGTTAATTTCACCGGGGTTCCGTCTCTTCGATGTAATTTCCTGTCACATGGTCTTCTTACATAATATTAACAAAATTACTCCTTGAATGGTGGTTACAGACACTTCAGGAATTTGACTTGACACATGATTCCCCAAATTAATTATAATATTCAGAACAATTGTGTTCCATTTACTTTTATTTGCTGTTAAGTTCTAATGTAAGATTATGCCAAACTAGCTGATATGGTGTTTTATTGAGAATTTCACCTTTTTTAAACAAGATTACACCACATAGACATTTTTGCAATCATCCCCCAAATATTCTCTCAAAATTAATTAAAACCAGAAAATTTAGACTTCAAAGAAAATGTTAGACCTCAAAAAAGGGATTGTATGCAAGTAATTTGCAATTTTATTTTGAAATTTTAACCCTATTAAATTTAATGAAACCATATGGACACAAAAAAAAAGTTAAACAGGTTATCAACTTATATATCTGCTGAATATCACACATTGTAACCACCAAGTGTGCTGAGCAGAGCGGTTGAGTAATGTCGTATCAGACCACCCTTCAAAATAAAAGTTCCCGCACCGCTTGAGCTTGTTGTCAACTTTGAGCTTAATCTTTAATTATTTGGCCTACCAGTTTTACATCTGAGCCGAACGGACTACGTCTTTTTAAAATGGAGTTTGTTAAAGGCCGGAAGGTATGAAAGATCTTACTATTTGTTAGTTTTTCATAAACGTTGGTTTATCATCATGACTGAGTTGACATTAGCTCAGATGTCAGCTATCTAGAAATCCCATATGCTGGTGAACCCGACACAGAAGAGCTGCTGAAAGCTGTTGACATCTAAACATGCGTCACACTGACCTTCTACATGTTATTTGACATGTAAGGCAGTATCTAAGTTTGAATTAAAGTTTGCATGATGTTCATTTAAGTACAGCTGACTGCTAACCGATCCAGTAACGTTACATCTCCATTACGACAACAGTCCTGCTAAAATATACCATTACAGATGAACTGTTAAAATAATAAACGTCAGTTTGGAGCAAATATATTAAACTGTATTTTTAACCGATTGTGACATAATGCTGTTTACTGAGTGGCGTAGTCTTTAACTTCGCTTTGCTGCGTCATTATTTGTCATTTACACATGGATTCAGCATCGTGTTTAAACGCAGATTTGTGCACTATATTTCAGCTCGTGCGTGTATAACCAATCTGTTCTTTGAACCTGTCTCTGTGCTCACAGATAATGAAGGCTGGAGTTTTTGATCCTCTGAAGTTGTTTGATTCATAGCCTTCCACAGCAAGACAAAATGGAGGATCATTTAAAAAGGTAAATATAAGTGATTATATGTGGCACCTGTCTTTATTTTCCAGTCAAAGCAGGCCAGCATTGAGATTCATCAACATAATATTATTTTTCCAAATAAGCACATTCAGTGCCCCCAAAAGACTGAGATACTAAAAATGTAATTGATATTTAATTGAAATGGCATTGCATAATATAATAAACTATCAAATAAGTGCTTTGGGGAAAATCCTAGCCACAATTTAACAAAATTAAACCTTGGGAATGAACCTAAAACATGGCCATGAGTTTGTGGGAATCAATTCTTAATTCGTGGCCACGATATGGCTTCCTGTGCCATTTTGAAAGGTCTCACAGGTGTTTTACCAGGTGTTTGAAAGGTCTAACCACATGTGTACTTTATCATTAGTCCAGCTAGCCAAACTTAGAAGATCCAAAAAGGCGTGTTAATCGTGTTTTTTTTTTTGGGGGGGGGGGGGGATGGGGTTGGGGTTGGGGGGTTGGGGGGTTTGGGGGTGTGGGGGGGGTATGTCTTGTTTCGTTCATCATATAAAGTGATCGGACTTGATTTAAAGTGCATTGATTCATTTTAGATTTTGTAGATTTTGGTTACCTGGACTTTCAATGAAGAGACAGAAACCTCTCAGGTTTCATTACAAATATCTTAAAGGAACAGTTCACCCAAAAATGAAAATTCTGTCATCATTTACTCACCCTCATGACATTCCAAACCCTTAAGACTTTTGTTCATCTTCTGAACACAAATGAAGATATTTTTCATGAAATCTGAAAGTTTTCTGTCCTTCCATTGACTGCTACGCAACTACCACTTTGACCCTTCAAAAAGTTCATAAAGAAATCTTAAAACTAATCCATATGAATTGGATTTAGTCCAAATTGTCTGAAGAGACTCGATCGCTTTATATGGTGAACAGATTGAATTTAGGCTTTTATTCACATATAAACATTGATCAGCAAGCATAAACAGAAGCTCACTTGACTCACAAGAACAAACCTCTTGCATAAGCTCAAAAGTTCTGCGCAACACGAGAATGAACCTCATTGGTTTTCATAAAGCGAACATGCTTGAGCTTCCGTTTACCACAACTGATGCGTGAGTTAATGAATGTTTATGAGAATAAAAGTCTAAATTCAATCTGTTCATCATGTAAAGCGATTGTGTCTCTTCAGAAAATTTGGACTTGAAACCACTTAATTCATAAAGATTAGTTTAACAACTTTATTATGAACTTTTTGAAGCGTCAAAGTTTCAGTTGCGTATCTGTGAATGGAGGGACAGAAATCTCTCAGATTTCATAAAAAAGATCTTAATTTGTGTTCCGATGATGAACTTAAGTCTTACGGGTTTGGAACGACATGAGGGTGAGTAATTAATGGCAGAATTCTCATTTTTGGGTGAGCCATCTATTTAAATTTTGTTTCGAAGATTAACTTATTCGAAGATAAGTCTTATGAGTTTGGAACAGCTTGAGGGCGAGTAAATGATGACAAAATTTAAATTTTTGGGTGAACTATTCCTTTTTCAGTACAATTTGACAGCATCACAATATTCCTTGTCTTCATTTTAAACTGTATATCATTTGATTGAATTGTCTTACTGCATTTTGGGGCCACTGTACATCAAATTGCAGTGAAGTATAACAGTATGATACGAAAATAGTATGATTTAGATTTTTTTATTACACACAGAACTCCATCTAAAAACACCACATGCCAGTTATCACCTGAGGACTGGTTCAAGAAAAGGCAGAGATCAGTAGACAATCAGTATGACGCGGCACAGAGAATGCACGGCTACAACAGCAGCTTTCACACCAACAAGAGCGCTGATCTCAAAACCCACAGTGGTTTAAAAGAAGGCTCAAACAAGCAAACTGGAAAGGTCTGATTCTAGTATGGCCATTTGGATGATTAGCATCTTTATACTGTTGCATATTTAAAAGCCTAATGAAGTTTTGCGATCTTTTAGATGTTGAAGGACAACAGAGCTGAGCCTTTCTCTCAGGACAAAAGACTTAGCAGGAGACCAACAGACAGAGGTGCTAATTCTTTTCAAGAAGCCTTTTGATAATAATTTCCTGATTAAATCGTAGTCAATTTGATTCTGTTTCCAGGTTACAGAGGGACCAAACCTTCTCCAAACCCCGCTGAGAGAGCTAAATCGGCCATTACATGTAGTGGCACATTTGAAATGAAACTTGCTGATTTCCCGGAATTGGGTGATATCACACCAAAGAACCATACAGCAGCTTCCCTGCACCAGGAGCCAACAATATGTTCTAGTGCAGTCATGCCAGCAGAGTGTCAGAGTTCACCAGCACTCATTTGTAAGGTAACTTTCATGGATGATGGTTTGAGCCAAAGAACACATTGTTCTGTTAAAGCACAAGCTGTTTTCTAACAACTTCACGGTCTCACTGAAGCTTGGCAATGTTTTTTGTTAGAATGTACCGAAACGAAGAACCAAGTCTGCACAGGAAGTCCCGTCCAGTGGAAAGTGTGACATGTCATTAACTGTCAAAGCAGGTAAAGATGTGCAAACATGCTTCAGAAATCAAAATGGCCCTATTTATTTCCCTAAATTCACCATGAAATCAAAATTGACCATTCTTATTTTTTTTTTTTTATGGAATATTGGGTAACGCTTCCTTTTACAGTACGTGTACTTACAGTGTACTTACCTAAGAAAGTATTGGGTAATATAAGGTAAGTACATGGGTTAAGGTTAGGTTTAGGGGTAGGTTAAGAAGCCATTTCACTCAAATATATATGTAACAATAGGGAAGAAAACACCATCGGAACTTCTGTTTCATGCCAACTTTAATAATACTTCTTTTTTTTTTTTTTTTGCACAGTTCGTCAGTTCATGTTATTTCAAGGAAAATAAATAAATTGAATATTCAGTTTCATCTCACTGGGAAATATATCATATTTCGGAAATGGGTTGTGCATCTTTTCTAATTAGATCTTTACATTCAATATTAAAGGAATTAAATGGATCATATTTTTTTTAAATCCAATCTGATTTAGATCAGGATAGTGCAGTATCCAATCCCACTGGATCGTCTGCTCACTCCTGGGCAAACATTGCCTCTCAGCCTCCCAGAGTCATCCAGAAAATCCCCAAAGCCAACACATCTTCCCAGGTAAACTACTTCACTGTCCATCAGCATTTTGAGCATGTACTATTCAAAATAGACACAATTTGCACAAATGTTCTGTGTCTAGGAGGATTTATCAACACAGCAAGTAGAGCAGAAAACAGAGAAGAAGAGGAGGAAGAAAAAGAAGAAATCCAAAACTGTTTCTGAGAACACAGAAGAAACACTAAAGGAACATCTGATACAGCAGGAGCCACCAAAGTTTGAGGTAAAAAACTGTTTGTGTATAGTATGTCACATCATATGATATTTTCTCAAATTAGATCTTAGAATTTTCATGTTTAAGTTGTTACTAATTGGTGTTTAAATCAGTGTCATTATTGTTGACTCAAACTATTAAATAATTTTTAAAACTTAAAAAATGTTTTTTTAAATAAAGCTGAAATAAAATATTAACATTAGATGAAAAACTTAAAAAGATGCCTTGCCTTGGCAACTAACTGAAATAAGTTCAAGATGATGTACTAAAATTACTAAACCCAAAATGTAATTTATTAAAAGTGTATAGAAATATAAAAAAGAACAAAAATGCACAAATTCAAACTAAAATTAAAATTGAAAAACAAAGTACTATAATGGTATATAAATAATACTAAAATAACTGGTATACATTGGTTTTAGAAGCTTTTTTCCCCCACCGTTTTGCACTTTTAAATTTCTTTTAAATTTTAATTGTTGAAATATTGCTTTTTTTTCACCCTTCATTTTCTTATGTTTGATCGTTAACCTACATTAGAAGCATAATGTGATTATCTAAGTGTTGTTTTTGTAGGATGAAGAGGAGTTTCCAGACCTGTCGCTTGCATTTGTGAGTTTACTCTTTTGGCCTGAGCACATTGTGATGCCAGCAGTTCAAATAAAATGTTTGATATGCACATGCTTTATTGTATCGTCTGTAATTACATTGATTCAGGAACTCAAAGGACATTCAGAAGCACAAAAAGAGCGATTGTCTCTACACCCAGGGATAAAACACAAAGCCACTACACCCGCTTATGCCTCCGGTGACGCTAAGAAAACACAGGTTGGTGTCTGTTTCCAGTGCAATTTTTAAACCCTATCAAAACAAAACACTCTGTCCATCATGTATAAAGGTGTACAGTTAAATCTGATTGAACTTGACAATACCATGTAAAATTAATCACTAAATGATTTTTCTGAAAAACGAGACAGTCGCACATTGTAATTGATTTTTATCCCATCTTATCTCATCAGACTAGTCAGAAAAAGTCAAAGGTTCCTGTACAGCTTGACCTTGGAAACATGCTGGCATTTCTTGAGCAGAAGCAACAGTCTCAAAAATCCAAACAAGATCAGCGACCAGTAACACTTACAGGTAAGAAATATAAGTGGATACACTTTTTTTTTTTTTTTGCTTTTCTGGTTGGTGTAATGCATTTGAAGGGATAGTTCACCAACAATGTAAATTCTATCATCATTTGCTCGTTGTTGCAAACCCATAAGAACTTTGTTTATCTTCGAAACACAAATCAAGATATTTATAATGAAATCTGAGAGATTTATGTCCCTCTGTTAAAGGTCTATTCACCCAAAACTCTGACGGTTCATAAAGAGAATGTAAAATTAATTCATATGAATTAGGGATGTCCCGATACCACTTTTTCACTTCCGATACCGATGCCGCAGCTTTGGCTATTTGCGATACCGATATTAATCCGATATTTTTTTTTATTCTTGAACTAATACTAGGCCTAATAAAATATATGGAAGCACTTTGCTCAATTAGCAACCTAAAAACATCTCACTCAAATGGAGAACAAATACTTCTCCAGTATATAGTCCACAACAACAGTTAATTATGAAAGACTGCCACCCTTTATTCAAACAGGAAAAAAATAAAATAAAATACAGGCAGGCAGGCTACTTCAATAGGCTACTTAAAGCTACCAGAAGGTTTAAAGTTAATCATTAACAAGCTTTAAAATTACCCATTGATCCGTGTATTTTCGCGTCCATTCCTTTTTCCTTTTTAACCCGTAAAACGAAAAATTAACGGTTGTTGTATTTTTAAAACGCAAAGTTGAACACCAACATTTTAATTTGAACTGTATGCACACCAAAAGCTGCGCAAAAAAAATATATATTGACGTAAGTTATATATAAATAAGTTATTTTCTGTATGACCAGAAATGATAGAGTATTTTAAGTTGTTTCCACTGTTGAAAGAAAAACGGAAGTGTTCGCGCCCGCGCTCCGTGCCATGCAGTGCGCGCTCCACACTCTGCACACACACTTGCTTGGATATGCGTCAAAATCCTGTGTAGCATACAGTTTACAGCCTACGGTTTATAAACTGAGGAGACAGATTGCAAAACCGTGTTTATAGTACACCGAAGGTAGTGGGATGGAGTGTCTGTTGTGAGTTTAGGGGGCACGTCAGCCAGAGATGTGTGTGTGCGTGAGTGAGTGAGACAGACTGCCAGCTGAACAGAGTGTCGCCGAAAGAAGGATCTGAAGTGCCGGTGTTTCGGCTACAAAAACCCGCCGAACTGATCCGAAACCAGCCCAATTTTTATCCACCCACCCAAACCCATTTTTTGCCTGCAAAATAGATTGCAAAACCGCCCAATATGCGCCGCTTAATTGGATGTCGCAGCAAGGGAAATGCTATATTCAAGCATTGTTGGATAGGTATCGGATCATGACGCGAGAATGAACCTCATTCTCGTGCATCAAGCAAGCACGTTTGAGCTTCCATTTGACCAAATTTGAGCACTCTGCTTTATGTACATTTGCTGATCAATGTTTATATGTGAATAAAAGCCTAAGTTAAAATCTGTTCATATAAATTGATAATTTCCTTTCAGAAGACTTGAATTAAATTGAATTAAATCGCTCAATTCATATGGATTATTTTCCCTTTCTCTTTATGAAAGTTTTGAAGCGTGAAGAGTTCTTGGTGAATAGACTTTCAATGGAGGGACAGAAATCTCTCAGATTTAATTAAAAATATCTTCAATTGTGTTTTGGAGATTTAAAAAAAGTCAAACAGGTTTGGAACGACATGAGGGTGAGTAAATGTTGGCAGAATTTTCATTCTTGGGCGAACTAACCCTTTAAAGACTTCGTAGGACACCATGATGTTAGTCACCACATTGAATATAACAAATAATATTGCCGATGTGTTAGTTGGAGGAGCTCTACCTGTAGTCCACAAAGAAACTTCAGTTCAGAAAAAGCAATGGCAGCAAGAGAAAACACCGCACAATCCGCTGGACTCCACTTGCCCCTTAGTGAAGAAGGGAAAACAGCGAGAAGTTCCTAAGGCGAAAAAACCAACACCTCTCAAAAGAGTGAGTCCAGTGTCCATTTAAAGGTGCAGTGTGTCATTTCTGTGCCACTGGTGTCGTCAAACAGAATTATCATTTGTATTCGGTGCTGCTATTAGTGCAGAAATCACACACCTTTTAAAATAGTTTTTTTTTCCTGTGAATTTGTTGAATCTCTGTTTTTGATAAGCATTCTAAAAGATGTTTTGCATTTTGAACAATTGAGGTCATTCTTCGGGAGAGAGAGGAGAGAAAACAGAACCGCCTGCTGGAGGAGAGAGACCCGGCCCGAGTGTCCACTGAGGCTGCTGAAAAGGAAACTAGTAATAGTGAGAATCCTTCTGAAACAAGCCTTCCTGACAATGATCAGCATCTTTTCACAAGTATGAAAAGTATGGAAGTATGTTCACAATCTGTATCAGATATAGATGAGAACCCTGGACTCGGTGGTACTGAGGAGTCAGAGTGTGACCAGCCTGGTTCGCCATCTGATCACAAGTTGGATGACAGTGTGTCAGAAAATGCAACACTAAAATCCTGGAATCCCAATTCCAATCCCAATCTTCCCAAAATCCACAGCAGGAAGTTCAGAGAGTAAGAAAATCAATGTTATGTTTTGGTAGTGGTGGGCGATATGACCAAAATCGTGTATCATGATATGAGTCTTTTTATTACACTATAACGATATAAATCACGATGATAGAGTCATTTTTGCTTTAAATAAGGTTTTTGAAATATCAAAATTTGAGATACCATTGACATAATTTCATAATTCTTGTCACCAATTTCAATATCACAAACTAATACTAGCCTAACTAAATAAAAAAAACCTCAAGCTTACTGAAGACATGTAAACATTCAGTGATAAAATAAGAACAAATAAATTAATTACAAGCAATAGGACAATTTTTCTTTTTTCAAAAGAACAAAGACACAACTAAAATAGTCCTACCAAAAAAACTTCAAGTGCTAAATAAGGAATGCTACAATAATTGTATAAAGTTATCAAATGTATAAAAAAAAAAACTGCATGGTCTTCACTGTGTAAATTAAATATACAGTGTTCTTAATAAAGTTACAGCAATTACAGAATAGGCTGCTGTCACTTTAAGAGCTGCCCGGATCCATTATACAGTTACACATGCATTTCCTTTCGCAACTGTTTACGTTCACTTAAGGCATAAATGAATGCTAAGACAGGCATTTTGTGAGAGTATTTAACCATTCATGGCCAATAAAGCGTCAAAAATAACTCAGTTTAGTACACGCAGCGGCTTCACGTGCTCTCAGACAGCACGCGAATACGTATAGCAAAATGAGTTCGTTCGCTGCTTACTGCACTTCAACGGTTTATAATCACTTGTTTTTTAAACCATAATCCTTAAAATCGCATGCAAACGTTAAGCTTTTGTATAACGCACGCTGCACAGCAACGCCACACAAGCGTAACCGCGTTAGAGGCAATAGTCCAAAATCTCTATCGGTTGACAAATTTCTACCCGTTAATCGTGTCTACCGGTATATCGCCCACCCCTAGGTTATAGTTTTGTTTCTCAAAGATATGCAAGATATGTTCCCAAAAATAAATTAATGTCTGGGTCCTGAAATTCACATCTTTTCAAGTGATGGAAGAAAAAAAATGTAGTAATAATAATTATTATTATTAATTTGTGGTTGACGTAGTTTTCTTCTATTTCTACAGCTACTGCAACCAAGTGCTTAGAAAAGATGTAGATGAATGTGTGAGCAGCTTACTGAAGGAGCTGGTGAGGTTTCAGGATCGTCTTTATCAGAAAGACCCCATGAAGGCCAGGATGAAGCGCAGGCTGGTCATGGGCCTACGAGAGGTGCTGAAACACCTCAAACTCAGGAAGGTCAAGTGCGTTATCATCTCGCCCAACTGTGAACGTATACAGTCCAAAGGTAGCGTGAACTTGGCACGAACTCACATTTCAATTCATGTTGCAGCTTGTATGTTGTTGCTGATTGATCGCCTGTTGTTTTAATGTAGGAGGTCTAGATGAGGCTCTTCACAATATCATTGACACATGCCGGGATCAAGGTGTCCCGTTTGTGTTTGCCTTGTCGAGAAAGGCGCTGGGCCGCTGTGTTAATAAAGCCGTCCCCGTCAGCTTGGTGGGAATCTTTAACTACGATGGCGCACAGGTGAGTACTAGAAGTTTCTGGTTGTAGTTGTGGTAAATATTGTTGATTCTTGTTAAGAATCTTGAGTGGCATTGCTGTCAATTTAAAATAAGTCAACATACTTAACTTGATTGTATTGATTCAGTGAATTTAGCTGATTCCTGTACATGTAATTATTTCATGGCCACAGGACCTTTATCACAAAATGATTGAGTTATCAGCCGAGGCCAGGAAAGCCTATGAGGTGATGATTGCAAATCCGGAGACAGAATCGCAGGAACAGCAGGACGAGCTACAGGAGGTGGAGCCGTCGGGAGAACCTTCTGGAACAGAAGAGCCAGAGTACAGTACGTCCTAATTAAAAGCCTAAAAATAGTGTGAATTCATTGCTTTTGCGTGCAATACTGCGGTTTCAATATTCTCTTAGTTAACTACTCTGTTAAACTACTCGTAACTGTTAAATGTGTAACTTATTTGCTTTGTTTATAGGTATGCCAGCCATGATTAGCCCCAAGGGTTTTTGTGAAACTGTATCAGTGATTGACAATATGTGTACAGATATTGTGTAAGATCTACACAAAATTGATGAAATTAGATTGAGCACACATTGTGTAAATTAAAGTTCTCTAAAATGAGAACTGAAAATGTGAATTCTCTGGAATTGACGCATTTCTTAACTTACAAGGGCCACAGTGAAATTAAAGTGCCCCTATTATGCTATTTTAAAGGTTCCCAATTTAGTTTTGGAGGTCTCCTGTAACAGGTTGACATGCATCCAAGGTTAAAAAACACTTGAATCTTTTCATAATATACATTGCAGCATCACTGCTTTTCTCACAGTAGCTGAATTTACATGGACCCTAATAATTGGATTGTAATCGGAGTACTAGCACAATCGGGATATAAAAAAGTCACATGTAACCACGTCAATCGGAATGAATTGGCCAGATCCGTTTGGATTCATTCGGATTGTAAGGGGTGGTTTAAACCTTTTGTAATCTGATGGAGAGGACATGTAAACACTTGATCGAACTGAAAACGAAACTGGAAAGTAATACGCATGTGCAATGAAGTAGAAATGGCGTATGGAACAAGCTGTTGTTGAATGAAGCATCATAAATGACTGTCGTGTTATTCTAAAATTCTCCTTCCACTCATCATCTTTGAAGTGGAGCAGGACAACGTCCCTCCAGTCCTTGTTTGGGACTCCCATCCACAGACGCTTTGTTTTGGGCACGGGAATGATCGTTTTTACTTCTTGATTAATATAAGCGACATGGCACAACAGTTTATGCGCTGGTCGTCTCCTTATTGGGACCCGAAATCAAAGAAAAGAAGCAATTAGAATAGTATGCGCAAACAGCAGAATTTTCTATATTTTCTATCAGTGTGCGCATGACATAAGCCATTCCAATTAAAAGCTTGTGACATATAAACGTGCGCATCAACCCAAACACTTTATTTAGTGTTCATGTAAACACTACGTTCGGATTCATCAATCAGAATTAATTAATTCTGAAACATAAGGTGCCCATGTAAACGTAGCTAGTGTCTGAAATGGTTTGATAAAGGATTCAGTCTCTCTAAACCCCTCCTTTCTGCAAGACTGCTCTGCTCTGATTGGTCAGATGGATCAGTCTGTTGTGATTGGTGTACTGCTTACAGAGAGTGTCGGAAACGATACTTCCATTACCATAAGCAGAGGCGTCGCAATAGGGCAGGCAAGCCAGGCAATTGCAAATTCACCCCTTTCTCGTTACGCTGGTTATGCTTTTACTGTCTTTTTCAAACTGGAGCAGCTCTTACTCGCGGTATGTAGAAAATGCATGATTTGATTTGTTAAACATGGCCGCTCTCTGTAACGTTAACCTAGATAAATGTTCGCTATTAGGCGCATATCCAAGTGTTTGTGCGGAGTGTGGAGCGCACACTGCATGACATGGAGGCGCCGGCGTGATTACTAAAATAAAACAATCAGGGCGCACTTTCTTGGTCGCCGTGAACTGGAGTGCGTCTCAAAAATAAACCTTATATACATGATAAATATATCTATGTCCACTTGAAATGTCCACTTTTAAACAAAAAAATTTGAATCGAAAGCAAATATCATCTGATTATGTAATCCGTATGAAAGATGCATTTCTTTCTAAAGGTGCATCCACTTTACAGCGGAGATATGTTTGCAGCCGACACTGATTTAGAAAACACTAGTTTATTAATAAACAATTAAAATGCCTTGTTATTTTTTTAAGACAATTTTATTATCATTAGCCTGCTTTTGCGGCAAGATTTATGCATGCGCTTAAGCGCAGAATAGGCTACATTCCTCCATGCACCCAGTATTTAAGCAGAAATGAATATAAACGTGCGATTAGTCGACTAATTGCTTTAATCAATGATTACTAGTCGACTAGAAAAATCTTTAGTATATGGCAACTCTAATCAATACATTTACTATAGTTGACATTAATGTAAAGAGCTGGATACTAATTACTAATTAACTAAATTAGTTGAGTTCACAATTAACTAAAGAACTAATAAAATAATAAAACAAGGATTAAATTAAGACGCTAACTATATACAGGTCCTTCTCAAAAAATTAGCATATTGTGATAAAGTTAATTATTTTCCATAATGTAATGATAAAAATTTAACTTTCATATATTTTAGATTCATTGCACACCAACTGAAATATTTCAGGTCTTTTATTGTTTTAATACTGATGATTTTGGCATACAGCTCGTGAAAACCCAAAATTCCTATCTCAAAAAATTAGCATATCATGAAAAGGTTCTCTAAACGAGCTATTAACCTAATCATCTGAATCAACTAATTAACTCTAAACACCTGCAAAAGATTCCTGAGGCTTTTAAAAACTCCCAGCCTGTTTCATTACTCAAAACCGCAATCATGGGTAGGACTGCCGACCTGACTGCTGTCCAGAAGGCCATCATTGACACCCTCAAGCAAGAGGGTAAGACACAGAAATACATTTCTGAACAAATAGGCTGTTCACAGAGTGCTGTATCAAGGCACCTCAGTGGGAAGTCTGTGGGAAGGAAAAATTGTGGCAAAAAACGCTGCACAACGAGAAGAGGTGACCGGACCCTGAGGAAGATTGTGGAGAAGGACCGATTCCAGACCTTGGGGGTCCTGCGGAAGCAGTGGACTGAGTCTGGAGTAGAAACATCCAGAGCCACCGTGCACAGGCGTGTGCAGGAAATGGGCTACAGGTGCCGCATTCCCCAGGTCAAGCCATTTTTGAACCAGAAACAGTGGCAGAAGCGCCTGACCTGGGCTACAGAGAAGCAGCACTGGAGTACCCACAGTCAGTGATGGTCTGGGGTGCCATGTCAGCTGCTGGTGTTGGTCCACTGTGTTTTATCAAGGGCAGGGTCAATGCAGCTAGCTATCAGGAGATTTTGGAGCACTTCATGCTTCCATCTGCTGAAAAGCTTTATGGAGATGAAGATTTCATTTTTCTGCACGACCTGGCACCTGCTCACAGTGCCAAAACCACTGGTAAATGGTTTACTGACCATGGTATTACTGTGCTCAATTGGCCTGCCAATTCTCCTGACCTGAACCCCATAGAGAATCTGTGGGATATTGTGAAGAGAAAGTTGAGAGACGCAAGACCCAACACTCTGGATAAGCTTAAGGCCACTATCGAAGCATCCTGGGCCTCCATAACACCTCAGCAGTGCCACAGGCTGATTGCCTCCATGCCACGCCGCAATTTCTTTCTGTGTCTTACCCTCTTGCTTGAGGGTGTCAATGATGGCCTTCTGGACAGCAGTCAGGTCGGCAGTCTTACCCATGATTGTGGTTTTGAGTAATGAAACAGGCTGGGAGTTTTTAAAAGCCTCAGGAATCTTTTGCAGGTGTTTAGAGTTAATTAGTTGATTCAGATGATTAGGTTAATAGCTCGTTTAGAGAACCTTTTCATGATATGCTAATTTTTTTAGATAGGAATTTTGGGTTTTCATGAGCTGTATGCCAAAATCATCAGTATTAAAACAATAAAAGACCTGAAATATTTCAGTTGGTGTGCAATGAATCTAAAATATATGAAAGTTTAATTTTTATCATTACATTATGGAAAATAATGAACTTTATCACAATATGCTAATTTTTTGAGAAGGACCTGTATTTCTATATAGCATTGCTTGTTCCACCACGCAAACGACTGATTTTAAGGTGACAATCTGTTACACATTTGAAGATTTACTGTATCTTGAAGATCGTTGTTGTATTGTATCTTCTGTTATGAAGATGAAGATTTCGTTAATTAAAAAAATAAGCACATAATGTTCTAAAAAATAAACAATGTTATGTATTATGTAATGTTAGATGTTCTGTGTTTTGACTACTTTTTGAATTTTTTATAATAATATCTCTTGGTAATGAAGATTTATTAACAATTTTTTTTATATATATAAAACATATAAAATACATATATCTAAAAAAGGGCCTCATTGATTAATCTTGCCTGGGGCCCCCAGCCCCCCACTCAATGTTAAGTCACATGTTAGCCAAATATTGATAAATCCTCTTGAGTTTTTATGGAAGGACTTTATGAAAGCATCATTAAAGTGCTAATCATTTGTTTATTATGTTTTCACATCAAAATATGTAATGTATAAGAATGATTTGCTCACTGCATTTTGTTTCACCCATTGGTTTTAATCTTTTCTTTTTACAGTTAAAATCTGGAGGAAAATGCTTGAGAAAAATTACAACCACCCTTTCCTGAATTTCGAGGACCAGTTTTCATCCGTTTCCATTGGTTCAGAGCAGCTGCTGGATGATGATCAATAAAGTTGATGGAAGTACATAGACTAATGAGGCAAAAAAGTTTTTGTTTGTTTGCAGTGTCGAGGTCATGCTTCTGTGACACGGAAACGGATCCGCTACAGTGTGTCCAACCCCATGTGAGCCTCTAGCACCTTGTTGTGAGATGTGTCAGAAATAGCTTGAAATACCAAATGTGCCTGTCTAGAGGATTTTATTAAAAAATGTAAACATATTTTCCTGTGACCTGGAATGGTGTATTAAATCAAGAGGCAATACAGCTAAAAAAATAGCGAACAGCCCTTGATTACATATTTTCTTATAGAATACTTATATACTTAGTTTGATGTTTCCACAGTGTGAATGGTGAATATTTTTGCAAATAGCCAATATCCATCTATTTCTATTCAAATGAGTGTAATAGTTTGATAAAATCATAGGAATGATTTAAAACACTTAATTTATGTATGTTTACACTTGTAAATCAAATGTATTTTGCTTATGTTGAAAGCACAATTTTTCTGATCATGACCACTGTTTGCAGCCCACGTATCGCATTATTGGCAGGTTGCGCTTTAATTCTGAAGGCTCATAAGCGAATGATTGTTACGACCGTGAACTGTTTGTGGGAATACCTCTCCCTCCTAGTCCTAGAACTTATTAAACATCACTTACCTAAATCATAGTCTCCACTTTAAATTTATTAACCCTCCTCTGGCTGTTCCTTAACACTAGCTAATCCATTAATACTGAGTTCTTGAGGTGGTTCTCCTTAAATTTCTCAATGTGAGTTTAGCTTTATGTCTTTATGCTATCGACTGCAGTTAATAGGGAATGTGTGCGTTATGCAGTTGTGTAGTCGAGTGTATGGTATATTCAATGTAGCATAGGGCCAACAATTCACAACTTAACTTGGAAGTATAACTATTTTTCACATATTAACCTTTTGCCCTGCTTCTGTGTAGTTTCAAAATGTTGACCTTGGGACCAAAACATTGTGATTGTGAAGGTTTTAGAGTTTTCTCCAGTATTTGCAATAAATTCATTGCAATAATGATCTTTTGTCAGAAATGTCTCGTCTTTGGAATACCAATATAAATTTCATAGATATCAGAAATGTAGATGTAGTAGTCATTATGTACTATTGTTAATGTTAAAAAATAAAAAGATTCTTGTCTGTCCATTAACCTAAAACTTAAAGTTCATAAAGACATTGTCTTCTGAAAAGACACAATAACTTTACATGATGAACAGATTTAATTTAGATGTAAACATTAACCCACAAATAAATGCACATAAAAACAGTAATCCACTCTATTCATATGGATTACTTTTACGTTTACATGAACTTTTTGTGGTGTAAAAGTTTTGCTTGCCTGGACTTTCCCTCAGGATTTATTAAAAATATCTTTGTGTTTTGAAGAGGAATGAAAGTCTTATGGGTTTGGAAAGATATGAGGGTGAGTGAATGATGAGAGAATTTACATTTTTGGATGAACAAACCCTTTAAATTTCATTATCAAATGAAACATATCATCACATCTATCCCTACCACAAACATCTGACTTAGGTCTACAAATTTATGATATTGGCTACTTGAGAATGTGAAAAGAATGTTAATTGATCTGGAATAAACCACCAATTCTTGGCCGAATCAGTTCTCTGACTCAGAAGTGTTGCTTTTCTGTTTCATGAATTTCACTAAGAAAATGTTCAACTTTTTGATTATAACTTTTTTATTTTAGCTTAAGACATGAAATGCAAAACTGGTGTTTATTGAAATGATACAAAATAAAACAATTCCTAACCTTTTAGCAAGTGTCTCTGGATTTAAACCGCATTACACATGCCATTGTCAGTGAAAGAATGTGAGGAGCTCATGCTAGAAACAACAATGCACCTCTGTGCTAACAATTATTTTCCACAACATCATATTCATCAAACGTCTTGAGCTCACACTGTCACATCACAAACAAAATGAATCCAGTATATGTACCACAATGGGTGGTATTAAAAAAAACAAATGCCTTACATTCTGATTTAAACTAAACAAAAAAGCTGCACAACAGAACTACAATTTTCTTTCATGCTGAACCGAATGTTTGTCCTTGTGTAGTGTTAAGTCAATGTTTGACTTAAAGTAACTCTTTACTGCTGCACTGCAGACCATAAATGTCCCATGATGAGACCAGCTGACCCGTCTATGTCTGCCGCCGTAACTAGCTCCTCTGAGGCGGTCCATATAATATATATTTTTTAAAACATCAAAGACCTGCCAGACCATTCTGGGCTCACTGCCCTTGTGTTTAGTTAAGCTTTGACAGCAGTTAGGCTTTGACAACCCTTTCGTGCCAGCGCTTTACACAGATCTAATCTATTTTAGTCTTAATTCTTGTTATTATCTTTATAAGTTTCCAAGTTCATATAGTTCTAAATCAGAAGGATGCATTCACAGTTTGCTTAGGCAAAAAAAGAGTAAATATTGATTGCCATTTTAACATTGAATCAGTGTTAAATCATGATTAAATTAAGTATAAATAAAATGGATTGTGAGCGACATACAAATAGTAGATCTAGTTCAATAAATACAGTAAAATCATTAATGGTTTTGACCAAAGAAATCTCACACTTTTTATATTCATAGTATCATTGTGAATAAATATACAAAAGGCGCTTGTCTGCATATTAACTATAAAAATGCTTAACAACAATCAACTTTAAAAGATCAGAAGCAGCAAAAGCATTAAGAAAAGTGCCAGGTCTTTAGAGAGAGTGGTGAAACTCTTTGTATGAGGTAGTAGGTTGAAACCTTTCGAGAGGTTTAACAATTAATATAATTATCTTTAATGGTATTTTTTAACAGCTGTTGGTCGATGTGTAAAGGTTAAGAATGATGCTGTCTTTTAATCTCCTTTTCGACCCATTGCTGTAGCTGTAGTTGTGCAGGTTGACATACAACACAACAAGGGGTGCATTTCACAGTATTGATAGCAAACTATGGTTGCAAGTTTTGTCGTTACCAACTTAGTTCAATGATTTGGAAGTATGGCTCTCAACCTGTAGTTACAAGCTAGTTTCTTGTTATAAATGTCATTGACTTAGATCATGCTCTCGAGCAAAATAAGCAAGGTACTGTACTACAGTCTATATCTTTAATTCCAAAATAAAGTGGCCGGTGAGTGTATACAACTTTCAGAGTGGAAATTTTAGTTTGGAAAGAGAATGAAAGCATGAGTGAATGTGCTCTAGCATCCCATGATTGAATCAAACATTAGGAAATAAAGCAAAATAATTGCAAACTAAAATACTGATTTAGTCCTCAGATGTCATGTTCGCTATTTACAGCAATTGTCTGACATTACTTCAATCATGAACCGATTAAGTAGCAGAAGTTATTATTTCACACAATTCTAGATTGTTGAGCCAACGTGGTTCAAATGACAAAATAGGGGTTTTGGGAAACAATCATGACTAGCTAGTTAATTTCTCCAATGATTGCATTGTACTATGGCAGTTAAGCAGCAATTTATATCATTGTATGGGAAACACACCACAGATTTCTGAAATTAACCTTCTCACATCTCTACTAACAAAGTGCTTGATAGTTTGAACAGGACACTACAAGACAAAATAGTCCCAAACCTCTAAAGTTTAAGTCACAAAATAGTCAAGATCCACTTGAAAATGTTGTCACGGTTTCCATGTATCCCAGAGGTTCGATGACACCTCCAGTTTCCTCAGCTCCAGAAGTTTTGTCACATTTGGCTTCTTTGTGTCCCTGTACAGGGATGCTTTCTTGTAGTACAAGGATATTATAACTGTTAACATCACTGACCATACTGTAGTCCTCCCCTACCAGGGGCTTTTGGTCTCGTTTCTCTTCGTCAACCTCAACGTACCCTGTAAATCCACCAGGAGTGATGCTGACGTGCTCACATTTGCTATCAGAGATCATTTGAGTGTTTTGGTCCTGAGCTTTTACTGGCGAGCCATTGGAATCAAGGTGAAGTCGTTGTTGAAGATCTTCAAGGACGCTGATGGTGGGACTTCGCTGTTTGGAGACAATCCCAGGGTGAGTTGTTTGCCCCTGACTGCTGTTCCATGTGATCTGGATGCTGATTTGTGCAGTTTCTGCAGGACTGTTTTCTCCCTTTTGGTTCTCAAGACGAGCTTTGCTATCAAACTCCATTTCCTCCATTTCCTCATCATAGTCAGAGACCACGAGATACTCCACCTGACGGTCTGAGCTCTGGACTATTTGGGGATATCCCAGAGTAACCAGAGCACTGAAGATCTCCTCAGAGTTCCCACTCTGTGAAACGAGAAGTAAAATGACCTTTGTATTTTGGCACAGCAGTTTTGTGGGGTCAATTCATTGTCAGTTGGAAATGTTTATTTTTTTGTGACCATGATAGAGCGAAGAAGAAAACCTCAGTACAGATTGTTTTGTGAAACTTTCACGATGTAATACAAACTTCAGTTAAAAACGATATTGGATTTAAATGCAAACCCACAGCATGGCAAAGGGAGTGTTTACATTAACACTAAGTCTTAAAGTGCCACTACTGTGCTTTTTCAAACATTACCTTTCATGCAGTGTGTAATATAGCTGTCTGTGCATGTAAACGATCTGCAAAGTTGTAAAGTCGAAAGTGCACGATAAATAATGTTATTGATAAATAATGTTATATAAAAGAAAGAATCGACTGATCCAGCTAAACGAGTCGTCAGGAATTCCAGTCTCACTTCCGTGAGATATACGTAATGCGGTAACACATTTGCATAATGTCCACCTATGGTCTTCAATGGCTGTACGCGAACAACATCTACTTTGACCCAACCTAAAACACTGTAGCTGGTTCATGTTGTTAACATGTCGAGAAGATGCTGTTTTCTGAAAATACAATTAGAAATATACACATCGGTTTGTTGATGGATATACACTTGCTAATGGTGAGGAATTACAGTTCCAACATCTCATAATGTACCTCAAACTGAGTAGCGCATCACTGAGAAATGTCCTAATCAGGTCGTCCTTGCGATGGAGGTTCGGGTTAAATAACTAGTTGTTCCAATGTTTCATCAGCAGACTTGCGTTCGGATAGATACTGTATGTTAAAATGAAATCGTTACCGTCTTTATAGTGTGTATGAGAACTGAAGTAGCCTCTGGACCTGAAATTCAGTTATGGTAATGGATGTTTAGCTTCCGACACGCGCTGTATGCGGTAGACCAATCACAACAGCCTGGGCCGTGTGGCCAATCAGAGCAGAGCAGTCTCACGGAAAGGAGGGGATTAGAGAAACTGAATCTTCAGACGAGTGTTTTAAGAATCATTGAAAAATGTGGTGATGTGCAATGTATATTATGAGAAAATAAATGTGTTTTTTGACCTTGGATGCATGTAAACATATTGTAGGAGACCTCCAAAACAAAATGAGGAACCTTTAAAATAGCATAATAGGGGCACTTTAAACTAAAGGCACTTTATTGTAAATAAAACAGCACTAACATTATAAGTCAACCTCAGGGAAAATGAAATAATAAAGTAATGCATGATATGGCCCCTTTAACAAGCTAGAAATGCACAAATCATGGTAGTGTCGACTGTACCTTAAGGAGCTGAGTGTCTATGCCACTGATCTTCGGTTCTGGAACCGGTGGCAGTAAAAAATGCTTCACCCTAGAGAAGAATGCGAAAATGCAGAATTAACATATTTTTAATGTAAGAGCGGGCACAGTCTTACTTAACTTGAATGTGAAAAACTTTTGCTGCCAGCCACATTTTGTATTTGTTATCATATTATTTAAATTTATTATTGTAATGAAACATGTTTAATAGCACAAATAGTTTTACCATTTACTACGCACTGTTATTCTTCTAGTTATTGACCTACAGTTGATAGTGAATCAGAAAACTGTCTTGAAAAATAAGGTGGATTCAATATTATGTTAATGTTCAATTTGTCTCATGCACATAATTCTGGATTCTAAAGGAAATCCTGGTAAAACTGTTATCTTTTATGCACTGTCATTAGTGTAAATCCCTTTGTCGTTATGAGGTAGGATGTCATGCTTACTGTGTTATCTTGACAGTCAGCACTCCTGCAGTCAGCAGGAAAATTATGACGGTTAGAGTGACGGCAAGGATCATAACTGCATTCTGTGTGTCAGACATAGCTGCAAAATAAGAAACACAAAGACTTGTTTACTTCAAAGTGTCATCATCATCCCTTAATGCTGTATATTGAGTTAAAGGGGTCCTGAGTTACAAAGCACAAAGTCCACTCCAAAGGGAGTTATTCTCTACATCAATAACTAAGCACTGTTTCCGAACTCCCTGAAATGCCTCGTTTGTTGTCTTCAGTTTTCTACCGGGAACATCATTTATATTCCTAATTTATATACAGTAATTCCTGTCCAAAGCATATGCAAAAAAGGACTGATGGTTGAATTGCATTATTAGTGTGTCAAATTAGAAATTTCCAAAACACACTCAAAGCGGTTGACCAATCACAGTACACTAGTCCAGCCGACCAATCAGAGCACTTTGAGTTTTTTCATAAAGCTGGGAAATAAACTGAGTGTTTTAGACAGACTGGGAAAAGAGCTGCAGCATGATATGCAATAGGCTAATGTAAAAAATGTGAAAATTTTGTTTTTTGAACATTTAAGCATGAAAACCTATTTTAGTAAGACTTTGAAAAAGGGCATGATAGGTGCCCTTTAAAATGTACCTAAAGGCAGAATTGTTTCAAAAATCTACAAAGTTATTTTAATTCTCTTTATTTATACCTCATTTATTCTTTACTTTCCTGTAGCCTGCACACTGTTGTGTAAGGCTAAAAATGCTCAGTAATGTAGAACAATGGCTGGAAGGTGTGAAAGATTGAGTTGCTGTTGCTGGTATCATCTTACTGTCTGGAATCTGGATGAAAGCGGATGGGCTCCATTCACTCCAGAGGCCTTGGTCTAGTCTGCAGCGCACTTGCACAACGTACTTTGCTCCCGGCTGAGGACTATAGATGCTAAACTCCAACTGTTTTCCAGCACCATATGACTACAAACACAAAAAAATGTGTTTCAATCATAATTATTACATGGTATCAAAACTTTGAAATGCAAAAATTAGCTTCTTAAAACCAGGGCCCCTATTATAAAATGGAGATTTTCTTTTTCGTAATGAATTGATCATTAATGTATCAATCATCATTTAGAAGCAAATGTATTGTATATAAATATATGGAATATTTTTAGATTGTTAAAGAAACCCATATGTTTTATTTATGGACCCCAAGTTTGGTATGAAAAAATGTTTTACAAATCATAAGAACATTTTTAAGAACCTTGGTGACCAAGAAACTCTTTGAATCTCACCTCCCAATTGCTGCTGTACGCCTCGTCTCCGCTGTTTTTTAAGCGAACTTCATATTTGATTGTTACCCAGCCTGAGCGGGTGTCTGCGTCATGGGGAGGCTGCCATTGCACCAGGAAAAATGGACTGTTCTTGGTCTGCATCAAAGTTACATTCACATTCTCTGGAGGGTGAGGCTGCACTGTGAGAAAGAAGATGAATCATCTTAAATGACATTCAACTGCACAGACACAGCGGTGGGTTTACCATTTTGGGGGGGCCTAAGCAAAAGTCAGGACCCGCCATCCCCTCACCATTAAGTGAAAAATTTGCTTCCACTTTCAAAAAGCTTACAACAGAAGCAGACACGTTGCATACACAAGTTAACCCAGACAGCAACATAGTGTAGGCCTTGGCCCAGATCCGGGCCACATCTGGTACATGTGGATTCCACTCGTACCAGATCTGGGCCGACACTATGTTGCTGTCTGAGTATAATCACCACTGCTGTGGTGTTGAATTCAGACTCCTATCGATTCCAATTTTTCAGGTAAAAATAAATAGAAGTCAAACATTTAGATATCAGACATATTTATACTGTCTTTTTGCAAAACATTTTGTTACAGCTGAATACCACAAACAAAACCCAGCAGCCTCAAGAACACTTACACGAGGAACTTTGCCTATAGGATTTAACAAAAATATCAGCAAAAACAACTTATAATATATATTCAAACCATAAAGACCATAAAACTGTTTGTTTAATAAAATATTCTTGTAAAGTGTGTATTTGTCTGTTTAAACGCAAGAGAACTCAATTGAATTCAGTATTCGCACACTATATGAGAGGTGAGTGTATCTTCTTGCGCTTGAATAGTTGAAAATCACATTAATTGTAAACACAGGAATCAATAAGCGATAACAAATATCTGATTCCTGACCTTAAGTATGCGATTCGATTTCCAATCCTATAGCTGCCAGTAAATACAGGCAGTGACGTGCGGACACAGCTTGTTCAGTGTGAACCTGGGTCTTCAGCCTCATCAGATGTTTCATTTAGATTTTTGGGCTTTTTTTTTTTTTTTTTTACATTCAGCATTGGATTTCTTTTTTGAGGTCCTTTTTGGGTATGTGTGCTTCATGGTTGTTTCTTTCTACTTATCCGGACCGCCTGGTAATAAATAATGCCAAACGGAGTCATGAATTGAGTTAATTGATTTTGGCCGGCAGGGGCCCCCAAGCCTGCGGGGCCCTATGCATTTGCATGGTTTGCGTGGTGGTTAACAAACGCTACTGAACGGACACTATGTTCCATTACGATCAGTGTGCAACTGAACAGTGACAACAACACATTTACTAAAAAAGGAAAGAGCTGAATAGGATCTACATGGATGGCTATTCCTCATATGCTTCTTTTACACAACCAACTTCTTTTATTTATAAAGCACAATTAAAAACAACAACAGTGCTGTACAATGTACTAGAATGAATTAAAAATACAATATAACCCACCATAAGAAATAATGAATGTAAAACAGGGCATAAAAAACAACAGACAACAAAGGACATCACAAGTTGAATGCTAAAGAGAAAATATGTTTTTAACTTTGGTTTGAAAATATGAACTGTTGCTGCATTTTATAATATAAATCAGTAAACTGTTCATAAGTTTAGGTGCGGCTACGGTTAAAGCTCGATCACCTCTAGATTTTAACTTTGACAGTTAATAAACTCTGGTTGGCGGACCTATGAGTTCTCGATTGATGGTGTTCACACAAAAAGTCAGAGAGGTAAGAAGGGGCAAGGCCCTTAAAGATTTAATGACAAGAAAGAGCACATTGAAATGAATTCTAAAACAGATGTGTTCACACTAAAAGAACCGTTCACAAGTTAAGAAATTCTTGAAAGAGTCAATTGTTGTTTAAGGAAATTAATACTTTTAATTCAGCAAGGATGCATTAAATTGATCAAAAGACTCAAAGAAAGTTCAAAATCCTGGAAGAAATGTTCTGTTTCCACAAAAATATTAAGCAGCACAACAGTTTTCATTGATAATACCAAGAAATGTTTCTTGATTTCTGAAGGATCATGTGACACTGAAGACTGAGGTAATGGTTGCTGAAAAATCAGCTTTGCCCTCACAAGAATAAATACACTTTTTAATATATATTCAAATAGAAAAAAGTTAATTTAAATTGTAATAATATATCACAATATTACTGTTTTAATAAATTTTTGATCAAATAAATGCAGCCTTAGTGAACTTGTTTTGAAAAATAAGCATACTCTGAACAACAGTTTTTATATTCTTAATGCGTTAAAAAAAAATCCCCCGTGTGTTAGAGCATCGACTATATGCCAGCACATTCAAGCATCTTCAGTGGGATATTCGATACATGGCTTGAGTTTTGCAATATGCAAGACACAAACCTGTTCATCCTCATTCTGTTCAGTTAGTCAGCCAGAGCGGCCTCTGTTTAGTGCCATTTAGTACTTTTCCATTCCACTCAGACGCTCTAAAAGTCATCACCGTTTAACTCACCGTTACAGATGGATAAGCCCAGTGCACACACATTTCTAGCAGGAACTGCAATGGTTTAGGGGAAATTGTAACTAAACTATATAATTGCAAATGCAGCATTATCTGCCTTGTGTTCTAGAATGATCTAACTGATAGTAATAAAAGTTCTGTAATAAACAGTTTCAGCATGAGGAAATTAAGCTGCATGTGCCTTTATGTAGCAGTAGAGCTGTCGCGGTGAAGGAATTTCCCTTGCGGTAATTTTGAGTGGCTCAATAGCGCGATCTGCGGTTTTACCGCCATTTATTTATTTATTTATATTTATTTGTTGTTATATAAATACGTGTTATGATGTGGTCAGCATACACAAAAACAATGTAACCGAACTAAACCGCGTCTCTGCGCATTGAAAGACTGTCACTCAGCGCGCAGTTGTTACACCAACGGACTGTCTTTGTGAGTCATTAAACCGTTCATTCAACGAAAACGTTCAAAAAAGCTGATTCCTTAAATGATAGATGTAATGAAACAAGGTGTTAATTATTTTTTAACTTTGAGCTCCACTTTTCAAGGCTCAGCTGGCCAGCAATGCTTCACTTTTGGGCAAAGCGTGTCACCTCTGCACTGCAAAGATGGATTTTGATTGAATTAATTAATTTGACTGGTAACAGTGGTACTGTATAATTATTGTATAATTAAGTAGCCTATTATTGTATAAATAAGTATAATTACTGAATAATTTGAATGTTAGTATTTGACATAAAAGGTGATTCATAACTCTAAATAAGTCTAGAAAGAATGTCCATATATAGGTGAAAATGCCCCTGGAAATCAATTTAAGGTGGCAAATTAAATTAATTAAAAATTAATTTCTGTCACTGCTGTGAACTGACCACTGCATAGAATATAAAAAATATGAATATCTTTGTGAGTCAGCTGTTAACAACAGGCCTAAACCAGCCATGGCACCAGCACAAAAACACAATCAGTAAAATATCATCTAATTATTATCAACAAAACGTTGAAAATATTGAGATATATTTTTGTCAATATTGCACACCCCTAATTTACAGTATGAATTTTGATTTCTTCAGGTCTTAAAAAGCTTTAAATTTGATTTAAAAAAAGTGTGCAGGAATCCTGTAAACGGTTAGACATAGTTACCTAGCAAGTCAGTTATTTTCAGTAAATGAATTAATAAGCTTCTTGGTCCCCATTGCTTTTGCTCTATAGTTCTCACCAAAATGAAGAGAAAGAAGGACATCATGTCAATTACAGTTACTGTGACTAATACTGAATATGTAATCCAAATGTAAAAATATAATGGAGTGCAAATACATTGTTGAATGATTATAAACATGGTATTTTGCCTGTTAATGCCTGCAGTGCAGTGCAGAAAATGATATGACAACAATAAGGTCTAAATGTAACTGGCCCCTCTAACAGTCTAACTGGCCCCAGCTTGGCCCCCCCAGTTGAAATGGTCTAGAACCGCCACTGGATTCAGCGCGTTCTTCATCTTCAATCCGCAGCGGCGCCGAGCAGAGAGCACGTCAGAAACACAGGACAGGGGGTGTGTGTGTGTGTGTGTGTGTGTGTGTTCATCTGAGCCTCATTGGTCTGTCACTGCTCGTCAATGTCAGAATATTTGAGATGACCAATCAAATCAAAGTAGGCGGGCTTTGTGTTCACAGAAGCTGCTGCTGAGCGCGAATTTTAACAGTGCGACTCGACGCGTACGGTCAAGTGCGAGATAAGATGTAAGTAGCTAAACTTAACATTTTATATTTGACATTTTTTTTAGGTCATAAATGTTAAACGAATGACAAAAAATAATATAGTCAGGGCAAACTAATATAGTTTTGTCTATTTTCGCCATTAACTGAAAATAGGCCTATGTAACGTGACTTATGTAATAATTCGTTTACTGTCATTGTGAGGGGACAATAAACATTAACAAAGCCGTTTTCAGCATGTTAGGCACAAGATTAATAATGAATGTGTACATATTGAGAATATAATACAAATTGTAGCCTTTAGTAAATTAAAAAAGCTCAGCTTTAAGAGGGGAAGAGAAAGGGATGAAGAGACTGAGAAAAAAAGAAAGAGTGATGGAGATGAGGAGAGAGCAGGTATTGACAAATAATCTACTGCCCACTGACATGGTTTTAAAGCTATTTCTTATCCTTTTTTTTGGTCTTCAAACGTCTTGAAATGCACATATCAGAAAAATAAAAAAAAACCTACCAACCTCAAATTTAGGACCTCTGATTATAAAGCCCTGTCTACGGACCTGTATTAGGCATAAGATCAATAATGAATGTGTAGCCTACATATTGTGAATGCATTTAATAAACTTAATTACCTAGCTTTAGTAGCTTTCAGTAAATAAACGCATCTGAGAAAATGATTCATAGGCATAATCAGTTGACCCTATGTTTACTTTCTTCACTGACAGACACAAATGAAAAGCCTATATCAGTCAAAGCTCAGCTTCAGGAGGGGAAGAGACAGGGCAAGATAAAAACAAAGAAAAAAGAGTGTGATGCTGATGAGAGAAAAATAATCAGCTGCCCACTGACATGGTTTTAAAGCTGTTATCCAATTTTTTTGGCCTTCAAAACATCTTAAAATGCACATATGTAGATCAGAGAAATCAAAATTTTCTCGGGAAACCCCGAACCCCCCTATCTGCCCTACCTCACATTTGGGACCACAGTGATTATAAAACCCTGCCTTTGCATGGTAATGAAATTAATAGTGAGCATTAGATCCTAAACCAATGGGTAACTTGTTTTATTATTTAAAAAAAAAAAAATCATACCCTCATTGGGGGCTTAGCCCCCCTAAAATGAAAATCCTAGTGACGCCCCTGGCACGCGCTCAGTCGATCACATTCACTGTCTGTTTAGGCTCAAGTCCAAATCCATGAATCCTCTGTACAAATCACCATGATAAACAGTCTTGTTATCATTATTAACTAATTTAACATTCAATACACATGGTAAGAACTACGAAGGGTGGCCTTATGAAAAAAGAAAACGTGGTTCGCGGTTGCTGCGGTTACTTGCATTCCTCTGCGGTTGGCCTGTCAGTAGCGCGGTACTGCAATATTGCGGTTATCGCGACAGCCCTACGTAGCAGTATATTGAGTTTTATATCAGGGACAGGCAACTTCAACTTCACTCCTGGAGAGGCTGAAGTTTATCTCCATCTCTAATCAAATACACCTCAAACAAATCGAACAAATGTCTTCGTGAATCCTTGAAAATGACAGGAAGGGATGGAGGTAAACTCTGCAGGACAGTGGCCCTCCAGGACTGAAGTCTCCCATCCCTGTGTAATATACACTATAAATATAGCTCAGCTCACTGTGGCTGTTTTCAAAACAACCCTGAAATTGGTCTCTGTAGTAAAACATCATTAACCATTCATGCATGCTCAGTATACGCTAGGGGCATTTTGCAAGCACATAAAAACAAATCCATTTTTGGATGCATTTTAATATGTTGTAAACACAAATTAACTTACCGATATCCATAACATCAACTTCCATAGATTCTGAATAGGCTTTTCCAAGTGTATTGGAGGCCACCACTGTGATGTTGTATATGATCCAAATAGAGGTGTGCCGCTTATCAAAATAACAGGAATTGTCCCCCGCCTTATGATAATCCGGGCATTCAAAGACTTCCACGGAGCTGAAAAAGTTTATTGAAGGTTCAAAAGTTGACATTGATGACATAACTTTTGGACAACAGATTAACCAAAACCTGAGATTTATTGTTATAAAATATGTAAACATGAACTCATACTAGCTTTAGTCTGCTTATTAATAAATATGCGTGCTGTACAAATGTTCATATTTAGAGAATAACAAAAATGTAAGTTCCAGAATTATGAGAGGTACAAATATACACTACTGTTCAAAAGTTTAAGGTCAATAATGTATTATTCAAAGAAATTAATTTTAAAGAATTGTATTCAGCAAAGATGCATTAAAGTGATCAAAAATTGATCAGAGTAAAGACATTTATAATGTTACAAAAATAATTATATTTCAAATAAATGCTGTTCCTTTGAATTCATCAAAAAAAGTTTATCAGGGTTTCCCCAAAAAGTTTAATCAGGACAGCTGTTTTCAACACTGTTAATATATCAACATTCAACATTGATAAGTAATGTTTCTTGAGCAGCAAATCAGCATATTGGAATGCTTTCTGAAGGATCATGTGACACTGAAGCCTGGAGTAATGGTGCTGAAAATTCAGCTTTTGCCATCACTGGAATAAATTATATTTTAAAATATATTACACTAGAAAACAGTTTTTTTTAAATTGTAATAATGTTTCACAATATAACTGCATTTTTAATCAAATAAACGCCATCTTGTGAACATAAAATACTTATTTCAAAAACATTAAAAACTCTTACAAACCCCAAACCTTTGAACAATAGAGTATAGAGTAAATCATGGGATATCTTCTTGAGCCAAACAAAGCCTACATTCGAAACTGTGTCAGAATAAGCACACAATGAGGCAGCTGTCCATGAATTAATACAGGGAAAAAGAAAAATGTAACCACAAACTTTTTTGTTGTTGTTTTTTAAAGCAAGTTAAAAGGTACAGTGATGAATAGGGATTTAGGTAGCACTAACCTCTCTTTTCTATAATACAGGTGGTAGCTGGTGGGCAATCCACCAGTGGATCCAGGCTCCCACCAGCAAGTAAAGGTCTCTTTCTCAGGTGACCGACATTTTGTTAGTCTGGGCCTCCCTGGGGGAGAATGACCTGGAGAGATATTGTAATTGAAGAGTATATGATATATGATATCTGTAAAAGCCTATTATAGAACACCCTATTATTGAATTCTTCTGGAAATAGTCCATATGTTGTGTGTTTATGGGTATTTCATATTGAAAAATAAAATGTATTATTAAAAACTATACATATAGATACTTGGTTAAACTCAATATATAGGATTGAAAAATCTGCACCCTGTTAGCAACATCAATTAAAATACAGGAATTCAATTCTGAATGGCACGCAACTGTACGGCACATGTACTGTACAGTTTATAGACAAAAGGCCAACCCAAAAAAAAAGTATCTGTGTGCACAATCGCAAATTGATTGGCTGGTTTTTGTAAAGTCCTGCTTTGCTCACTTACACATGCTGTGCGGGATCCAAGAGAGAAGCCACATCAGAGTCAGCGCCTGCTCTGCATCTCTCCGCATTTTTCCTGCATGAGAAATGAATGTCCACAAAGTCAATAAGGTGTCCAAGCACGTTAAGTATCACCTGTAGAGTTTGTTTCTACTTTAAACATCAATCTAGACATGCAAAACAACCACTTAGCATGTGTAAACACCTTCACTCATCACAACAGCTGAAAGGTCATCGTGTGTACAATTGCATCGAGTTAACTAACTCTATGCCAAGACATATATATATAAAAAAGATGATTTTCTCTGATTCCATGAAAAATGGCCATGTTGGCATTAGTGTATTTTTTATTTTACTTTTTTATGTAGTAAATACACTCGGCTAAGTAAGATGATGATGAAAAGTGACATTTTGATTTGATAAGACTCTGATTATGAGAGCAGCACAATCACAAACTAATCATAAAAAAAATGATGTTCCTTTTCAAACAGGTGCAAACAAAAAAGCACAAGCAAATCATGATCCCAGAAGAGATGTTTAACACAGAAAAATAAAAAATGTTTATTTCTGACAGCATGGTAATGTACAATGTTATGAAGACAAGGCATCAACAAAAGAATCAGGTAGGAGCAGAGAGGTGACTCAATGGAAAGTTACTGCCATGGAAATGGTGAGTTCCTATAAGTGACACAGATCGAAAGGGCCAACAATCTGCTTTATGTTTTTGGATCATTTTTAGAAACACTTGGCAACAATATCTTGTAGAATATAGATGCAATTCATGCAATGCATTTTGTGTTTACATGTTTTAGTTTCCATGGACATGCCATCGGCTTTATTTACAAACTTATAAGTCTTCAAAATGCCAAGGACGAGATTATGTCATCAGACTATGCTTCTATGGTCACCGTGATTTTGCCAAGTAAGATGTTCCTGGATCAATATTTTGCTGATCCTGGAACAACTTCCCTGTCTGTAAATTTAGCCATAACCGTATCCCTACCCCACCCATAACTTTTCCCTTAAATCTGAGGGAAATAATAAAAAAAAATGTAAAAAAAATTCAATAAGTTATGACAACATATGTTTTCGCATTGCAATTTTCAACTTTTTTTATGTTATACTGTACAAGATTCAGCTCATTTTTAAGTCAGTTTAATGTAATTTAAGTTGGAATTACTTAGGCATCCAAGTTGATTGTACTTAAAAATTTAAGGTAGCATCTTTTTGTTTTTTTTACGAGATTAACCCAAATGTTCATGCAATGAACTTGGTATAAATCCGACAAGCTATTGTCTATGGTCAGTACAGTCTTTTATTTTCCCACATTATATGCATATATTGAGAAGGAAGTGGGCTGAAGTCCAGGTTTAAAGGACCTCAAAACATTTGACATTAAAGGAATAGTTTACTTCAAAATGAAAATTCTGTCATCATTTACTCGCCCTCAAGTTGTTTCAAACCTGTATGAATTTCTTTCTTCTGCTGAACACAAAGAAAGATATTTTGAAGAATGTCCATAACCAGACAGTTGATGGAAGTCATCAGTAGGAAAAAAATACTATGCAAGTTAATGGGGTCCATCAACTGTCTGGTTAGCAAGTCCGACATTCTTCAAAATATCTTCCATTGTGTTCAGCAGAAGAAAGAAATTAGCCTCTCGCCACCCAAAATCAAACAGTAAGCAACTAACTAGCTAACTAAATATTCATCCATAAAAGATAGATATTTACTAACTAAGATTAGATATAACAGGGCTCAAACACATGAGGGTAAAGCTGGCAGTGGAGGCCAAGTATAATCAAGAATCAAACTATATGTATAAACGGTCTAAAGAATTGTCAATTAATACATATTTTGCAACAGGCAACACAAAAGCAAGTTTTTACCAAAAATCTGTTCATCTGATGCTCAAAATATTACTAGGGTAGGGAACAGCAAACTGCATATTATAACTGAGTTTACTCTACACAAACTCCAGTCTCATTTGGTCTCTCCTCCAGGGGCCAATTTTGCCACCGCATTCTCAGTCACTGATAACAATGTGATAGCCATAAACAAACACACATTGCTTCAGTAAGCCGAGATGAGGCAGGTCAGACTGTCAACCCATGATCCCAGTTCATGATCCCAATTGAACAAAAAAATGTAGGCTGGAGAAAGAGATTATGTCATCAGACTATGCTTCTATGGTCACCGTGATTTCGCCAAGTAAGATGTTCCTGGATCAATATTTTGCTGATCCTGGAACAACTTTCCTGTCTGTAAATTTAGCCATAACCGTATCCCTACCCCCTAAACCTAACCCTACCCATAACTTTTACCTAAAAATCTGAGGGAAATGATAAACAAAAATGTAAAAAAAATTATATGATCAATATGTTATGACAACATATGTTTTCGCATAGCAATTTTCAACTTTTTTATGTTATACTGTACACGATTCAGCTCGTTTTTTAAGTCAGTTTAATGTAATTTAAGTTGAAATTACTTAGGCATCCAAGTTGATTGTCATTTTAAATGACAATGTCATTGTGAAATGACTTAAACATCCAAGTTGACTGTTGAATTAAGGTAGCATCTCTTTTTTTTACAGTGTAGGTGAGTAACACTGATGTAGAAGCACGTAACCCTGGTTGTAAGCCAAAACTTGACAAACTGTAAACTTGCCTGGTTGATTGAAATGTTTTTCCAGGATCAACAAAGATGTTGATCCAGGAACATGTTGTACTTCGTGAAATCACGTTCATCGTGGTTTCTATAACTTCCTTCAACAACTAATCTAATCTAAAAAAAAAAAATAAAAAAAAAAACATATATATTCTAATAATATTAACTGATGTTTAAACATCGTAGAATGACAAAGGAACAGTGAAAGCGCCATAATTGTAGCGCCATAATTATCCTTGCATGAAATATAGGCTAGTTTTGTTCGGCACAGAACAAAATAAGTGCACAATGACATATCATAGTTTCCGCCGCTTTATAAAACATTGTAAATATCGAGTTTTTTCTTTTGACGCGGAGACTCACCTGGATCCGCCACCCAATCCGTGACCGAAACTACACACACAGCTTCACCTGTGATTTTCCCATAGTCCACAAACGTGCTGCATTTTGGACTGTTCGCTATGAAAACAGTCTATCCGAAGCGATGTCCCCCCTCAAAACGCGCACTATGAAAGTGGAAAGGCCAAATACAAAGTCACCCTGTTTACACCGCAATCCCTCAGAGTCTCCAGTTGCTTGCACACAAACAGCCCTAAAGCTGCAGAGAGTCTTGAGGAGTGGCATATTGGGTATGATGTTACTTGCATCACACACATTACGGGCCAATGGTGACACGGTGTGTGTTAGAGCAACTGTAAAGCAGATGAGGAAAGTTCGTCGATATAAAACATTGATGTTCGCCTACAAGCCTTGTCTGGAAGTTTAAAATAGTTTTTAAAAATGATTTAAAGTTATTGGACTAAGGCGGTCAAAGAGAAAAAGACAGATAGGCCTACATACAGAGAGATAAAAATATAAACAGTGCGTTACTAAGTGGTTGCTAAAGTGGGGTTCTGACTGGTTACTGAGGTGTTCTTGCTGCTTGTTGCTAGGTTGTTCTGTTGATAGGATTTGGCAGTGAATTCTCATGCAACAGACCAGGGCCCACTAGAGGGCCCCAGCAAACTCCAAAGGGGGCCCAATATTACTTATTTAAAATGAGATAAAACAAGCTTAAACAACAAAAAATCAAACAATTTCTTATATTAATTCACCCTATCAAAAGCTTTTTTTTTTTTCTTTAAAGAAATAAGGATTCCCACACAAATTTGGGTGTAAGCCTGATTAAAAAGTGTGATTTTCTAGACCTGAAAAGTAATTTAAATGAATAAAATCTTAAACTGCAAAAAAAAAAAAAAGGTCTTCTTACTTGTCTTTTCCAGTACAAATATAAACATTATTAAATCAAGATGTACTTGAGTTACTTGTTGGCTTCTTGTGAAAATGAAGTGCAGTTTATGCTTAAAACAAGATTTTAAAAAATCTGTCAGTGAGGTAAAATAATAATCTTGGTTTCCCTTTTAATTAAATTTATTTTTATAACACCACTGGAAGATAATTATTTTCTTATTTTAAGCATAAATTCGTTTTGATGATTTTTTTATTCTTTTTTTTTTTTCAGAAAACAAGGCCTGGTTGCACAGACAGGGGTTAGATTAAACCAAGATTAGGCCTTATTTCAATTGGGGCATTTAAGTAGCTTTTAAACGTGCCTTAGAAAAAAACATGATGTGCATCTTGAGACAAAACAATGTTTTAAGATATGTCACTGCAAGTTACTTTCAGTTAAGACAGCTCAAACAAGTCTGGGACTGCCTTGTCTGTGAACCCAGGGTTTAATATCTTAATTTTGCTTCTCAAGTAAATGTAGCTTGATTTAAGAATTTTTTGATATTTGCAATAGAAAACAAGACAAAAATACTGAGTAAGAAAAATGTATTAGCAGTGTAGGCTTACTTCATGTGCATTTTTATAATTAATATAGGAGTTATACCAAGCTCTAAAATATTTTATTGGATAGAAATTGAGTAAAACATATTTTTAAAAACCCTTATTCTTAATCCTTATCCAATAGCTAAATCATGAACAACTATAAAAGTCATAAAGGAGTCAAAAAGTATTGGAGTCAGTCAAGACATGGAGTCAGAAAGGTTGAGAACCACTGTACTCACACTAAGCAAACTGTAAATAATATAGGCCCACCTTATTAAGTGTAGACTAGTAATATGGTGGCAGAGGAGACTAGCTAACTTAAACCTTTACACACCATTATTCTTATTCTTAATAATGATCTGGCCATTAATCAACTAAAATGTGTGTGTGTGTGTGTGTGTGTGTGTGTGTGTGTGTGTGTGTGTGTGTGTGTGTGCGTGTGTGTGTGTGTGCGTGTGCGTGTGCGTGTGCGTGTGCGTGTGCGCAGTAAAGTAAAGTAAAGTAAAGTAAAGTAAAGTAAAGTAAAGTAAAGTAATCGTTTGAAAAGCACATACTTTATGACCAGCGTATCTCTTTTTGACTATAAGAACACACTTCCGTTTAATGACTCTTTGAACTCGGGAGAGACTAGAACACCTTCCTCTTTGTTAGACATCAGGAAGTGATGCATACACACACGTATGTTTTGTAAGTTGACTTTCCCCGCATCAGTTAGTGCAGCGAAGGATTAATGGGATAGCCTACACGTATAAGATATGTCAACATCTGATCTGCCTGAGGTATGCGACCGATATTTACACTCTTTCCAATATTACTTTTTTTTCGTGGTGAATTCTAATCTGTTTTATCTCTGTTTGTTTGCATAAACATTTACTTTTAGAAATTCATTACAGTTGAGTAATCTGCATTTAAAAATAAAAATGGCGCGTTGCCAACATAGTTTACAAACCTTCGTAGTTTACAAACCTTCATCACTCGATATGCTGTTGTTGAAGTCACTGTAAAAAGTGAAACTATCTTAAAGGTAGGCTAGTACAAGAAATTAAAATGTTGCCCTCATGTAGCTATACTCATCATCTTCTTGTCGTTCAAACCTCTGTTCCAAACCCGTATCGACTTATTTTTTTCTAGCTGTGAGAAAAAAAAGAAAACAAATATAATAGTGTCTCGATTTCATTGACTTGTTGACTTGGACTGTCATTCTCTTTAACATCTCATTAATTTGTATTCCACGAAAAGACATAAAGTCTTTCAGGTTTGGAACATCATTAAGGGTCGCAAATTATGACTGAATTTTACATTTTAATTTTACTAACCCTATATAGCTACTTTCACTTAGGCTAGCTGACCCATAACTTTTTTTTTTTATCTGGCATAATTTAATGAAGTCAGGTTGATTAAATTATTATACAAATGTTTAAGGTAAAGTTTATATTGTATGTGTTGGTCACCATCAAGTTTTTTATTTCAAGATTTTTTGCAGTTCATTTCAGGTCATGTGGTGTCAAATGAATTTTAAAAAAGTGCCATATATTATATATTTATAAAAAAGATATATTTTTTATATCTTTCATATGAAGTATGTCACATCCCGGGACACTGTCTGAAATGTCATGTCAATGTCCCACATTGCAGGTGCTTTGCTGAACATTTAAACCTGAGTTCAGCAGATCAGCCAATCACAGTTGTGCATGAGCCATTATCCTCAATCATGTCAGATTTGAATGACTCTGTAAACATAAATTTCTTGAAAGAATCTGTGTTAAAGAGACTCTGTGAGTCTCTTGATAAGGCCAACAATAAGGGATGGCGAAAACTGGGGGAGATTGTGAAAAGTGACAGGCGATTCAAAGTGAGGTAACAACTCTATTTTTCTTTATTCACATTTCATTTGAATATAATATAGGCTACACAAATAAACTCACAGTCTTTTTCTTGTTTTCTCCTTCTACTCACATGGACAGTGTCAATGATATGGACATGTGTTCTCTGAAGGCTTTGGAGGCGGAAGGGAGTCCCTCCCGCACTCTGCTCAAACTCATTGGAGATCAAGGATGTATGTTGAGTGAACTGGTTGAGTTTTTACATATCATGGGTCATACGGATGGGCTGCAGTTCCTTAAACCTCCAGGTACAACTGCCTTATTGGAAACATCTTAAAGAGAGGGTTTATGTCTCAAAAGTGCAGTGCTGCATCACATCATCTTATGTTGTTTGTGTTGTACTTAGATATTTAATCACAGTCGTAAAAGTGAAATACTTGAAGTAACATTTGTCTCAGACCCACACATAATCTTTTCCCCCCACATTTTCTTAACTGATTATCAAAGAAAATCTAAAAATTTGCACTGTAAAAAATAAGTTGCTGCCTTAAATTTTTAAGTACAATCAACTTGGATGTTTAAGTCATTTCAACTTAAATTACATTTAAACAGACTTAAAAAATTAGTTGAGTCTTGTATATCTTAAAAAAAAGTTGAAAATTTCTTAAAATTTTACAGCAAATTTAAAGCAACGTTGTCATAACTTGATCATATAATTTTTCACAGTGTGTGAAATGGATTTAAATACGGTAAAATGTGTTAAAAAGAAAATATTAAGGTGTGGTCACTCAATTTTGGCAAAATTTTGCTGGCAAAAAGCACCAATAGTGTAGCGATGCATGAAGCACGGCTCAGACAAAAAACACTTTCAAACCAATCAGCTTTCTGTTGATTAATGTGGTAAATCCACGTGACCAGTTTGAACATCAGACAGAAAACGTTTAGCATCACACGAAATTCCTGATCGTGTGGATTGCTATTGAAATGACTGGATTTTGCCTTCAAAAATTCGCAGAACAGTAAATGTGGCCGCACCTTTACACTCTTATTGGTATTGGAGAACATTATCAAATTTGCTAAAATATTTAAGTAACAGACACACACCGCTTTAAATCACATGCATTTAAATTCTGCAGAAATTCCTGGCAGAAATTCTGTGCAGACACAGCCATAAGTGATTTATTTGCATTCATAAGCCAGTTTCAGATGCTGTTTTCTTAATTGATCTCACAGGAATTCAAATCCTCGTCCAGCCGCAGTCAGTGGCTGTCATAGCCGGACATAACCTTCGTCTCAGCTGTTGTGCTGTTGGTGCTTCACATGTTCAGTTCCAGTGGTTTAAGAAAACAGAAGAGGTAAACCTAGGATATTACATTGAGGAACAATGAGTTGTCAGCCATTCACATGATTATGTAACTAACGCAACCCTTCAGGTACATAACAGCTCTTCCCCAGACCTGGTGTTTAGCCCAGTCCGGGTCAAAGATGCAGGGTTTTACATCTGTAGAGTGAATTGTGGAAGCGCATATGAGTTCAGTCACTGGGCCCAAGTAGACGTCCTTGATGTTCCACCAAGATATGGTAAATCAGAGACAAGAGAGACATTTGGTTGAATTGTCATGATATTGTCACTGTATGTCACTGATATCAAAATGGATGTTTTTTGTACAGGACTAGTGTCTTTGTCATCAGAGGGCAGGCCGAGGGTCCTGATCCAGCCTCAGCCTCAAAGGCTGCTTGTGGGTGATATACTCTATCTGGAGTGTGGAGCAATTGGCAGACCCCTACCACAATATCAATGGTACAGAAATGGGGTGCCGATCATAAAAGCCAACAGGAGGAAGTACACTGTAAGAGGATAACATTTGCTATTGTACTATATAGTGTACTGCATTTCATTACTGAGACCGTTTCACCCAGCAATTAGTAGCAAATTTCACATATAATAACAAAGAAAGAGCAAGTAAAGAATTAAACGTGAAATTTTGAAAGGGTTAGTTCAACCAAAAATAAAATCATCAGTTACTCACCCTCATGTCGTTCCAAAGCCGTAAGACTTTCGTTCATCTTTAAAACGCAAATGAAGATCTTTTAAATCAAATCTGAGAGATTTCTGTATCTCCATTGACAGCTAGGAAACTACCACTTTGACGCTTCAAAAAGTGCATAAAGAAGACATTGTAAAATGAATCCATATGAATCGAGCGCTTAATATGATGAACAGATTGAATTGAATTTTTTTTTGTGATTGAATAGTATGTTTTGTTTTAAACTAGGTCAAGAATTTGTTGCCAGAGCACCAGGGAAGATACCGCTGCGAGATCTTCTGCACTAATGAACGAACATGGAGCAATGAAGTTGATGTTGTTGTTACTGGTATGGATCAAGTCTTTTGTTTTATATCTATTCTTTGGTTAGATGTTTTCTGATCAAATCAGTGTTCTGAACAGTAGTGCGTTACAAGTAATTCTAATGTAAATAACTCCAGGATGATATAGCTAGGATGCCAAGAAATGGTCTTTGCAATGTTAAGTGTATCCAATCCAACTCTATGGTAACCTCTATGTGGGACCACTAAAAGCACAATGTTGATTCGTATGGCAGTGTTAGTGGACTGCCTTATTGAAAGAAGTGTGAGCTGCTCTCTTTTTAGGTTCACTTTATATACACTCATTTTGTGGTGTAACTCCTTGTTCCTCCTCAAGAAAATTCTTGCCATTCTGAAATGAAAGATCCAAGAATATCTCTACAAATTTCAGGAGCAATGGAGTGCTCTGAAGGTATTCTGTAAGCTGTAGTGGCACCTCTCTAACATCTAGGGACTTTTTGGTATTAATCTGAATCTTGTGCATGTCATACCCAATCATCATACTGTCATGCCGATTAATGCATGCTATAACAACTTTTAATGAACGTTTCTGGTTCAAAACAAGCTCCATCAACAGCAATAGCATAAATAATGTGAAATGCATTACATTAAACATGTTTATTTTTTTTTCCTGTGGTAATCGACGGTGTGCCACGGTTGAGCTTGTATTGAACCCGGAAAACTCTGACCCTAACCCAAAACTTAAAATGTTTTGACTTCTCTTACTGATTAAGGTGGTGGAGAACACTGATAGACCTGATGCCTTCAGTAATACAGCTCTGCATGTCTGTTGCAAAAATGAGAACATTTCCATTGAAATTGTAAAGAATGCAGTGTGAGAACATTACCAAATGTGTGACAAAATCATTTTTCTTAAAGGAATAGTTCACTTAAAAATGAAAATTTACTCACCCTCAAGTTGTTCCAAACCTGCATGAATTTATTTCTTCTGCTGAAGACAAAAGAAGATAGTTTGAAGAATGTTGGTAACCAGTCAATTGATGGACACCATTGTCTTCCATAGTATTTTTTTTCCTACTATGTAAATCAATGGGGTACATCAACTGTCTGGTTATTGTGTTCAGCAGAAGAAAGAAAATTATATAGGTTTGAAACAACTTGAGGGTGAGTAAATGATGACAGAATTTTCATTTTTAAGTAAACGATTCCTTTAAGTGGCATTAAGGGTTCACACTGGCAGGATTGGGTCAAATCTCATTTTTGGTCTCAAAAATGTATTCTATTTGTGATCTATAAGCTTTCTTTTCATTATTGTCATCATCATATGCCTTCGGAGAAGAATCCTCTAAATACCTACTATATAACATTCTCTTTTTCAGATGACTTTCTGACTATTGAGAAGGGTAAGTTTTGTGTTCCCATTACATTCGTTCTTGAAGATTTCTTGCTTTTAGTACGTCAGTGAATGATTATGACTTTTTTCATCAGATTACAGTCTTGAGAAACCTTATGGTGAGTAGACCAAATATATTCTATGAATTAATTTAACTCAAAATGGCTGGAGTCTCTCATTTTTCACATTGAATATGTGTTTCTCCCTTCAGCTACAGACAAAGTGGCCCTTCTGATCGGTAACCTCACATATCGAAACCACCCACAGCTGAAGGCGCCCATGGTGGATGTGTACGACCTCACCAATCTGCTGCGGCAGCTCAACTTTAAAGTGGTGTCTCTGCTGGATCTGACCGAGTCAGAGATGCGGAACGCCGTGGAGGAATTCTTGTCTCTGCTTCATAAGGGAGTTTATGGTACTGTGGCTTCTGCTATAGTTTATGCTACCGTAGTCTACTACGTTTTATAGCAGACTGCTATAAACATGGTAATTGCCTTGAAAGATCAAACAAACATGATGTTTGTAAAGTATATAATTGCCATAATAACCATGCAATCTTGCAATGTACAACTACTACTAATTGGTTGAAGGAGACTATTAGTTACAATATTTTCTCACCCTTTTGCCATTCCAATCCAAATCTGTATAATTTTATTCCTTTATTTCCCATCTTTCTATGTTTTTACACAACACTTGGCGTGTCATTTATCAGTTAGGCACGAGAACTAATGACATTTGACATCTTTGATGCCAAACCTGGCACAACACATTTTAATGTGCCATGTTTAAATATGTACTAAACTCGTGCTGATATTTGGTATAATATTGTGGTAATTAACCATATGAATAATTCTAGATACCTTATTATCCAAATTGTTTAGATTTTTAAAATGCACATTAGCTGCTTTTTCATCAAAATGTACATATTTAGTCAGATTTTCACATTGGTCAGAACAAAAATGGCAGACAAGCCGTGAAAAGGCTTATTATATATTTAAATACTTTAAGCGGCATGAAACAATAGTCTTTTCTTCCCTATTGTGACGTATATCTGATTGAAACGGATTCTTGAACAAGATAAAATATAGGGTGGGACTTGATTTTGTCTATCGGGTATTGATTGGATCGTTGTTGTTTGCTATCGCTGTGATCTCATGTGATTGACAGATTGTTTCGCCCTTGCGCCGAGAGAAACGTCATTAGAGAAGAGATGTTGCTGCAAGAGAGAATGGGAGTTATTTAGATTAAAGATAATGAGGGCACATGAATTTAAAAAAAAATGTGCACGGATAAATCATTTATAATAAATATTCCAATATTCCATAAAAACAAGAGTTGTCCATTTTGATTTCATGGTAACTTTAATATAATTTTTCAAACATTTGTTCAAACAATCTGGACTAAAACATGCCAGTCCAGAAAAGATATCTTGATATTGTTAAAAATGTTCTGTTCTTTATAGTTGTGCTCTTTTGCACTTTAATTTTATGGTGTTCATTTAAATGTTAATTTTAAAAGTTATTAAACTTGTTATTAAGAGAGCAACGCTGAAGTTTATCTTTTCATCTTCTTTTTGTAATTTAATACTGTGATAATACCGTATACCTTGCTAAAAAAATGTTTCAGCAACCATTGTGATACGAAAATTTGATATCATCATATGCCTAATATGTACACAAGTTCAAATTAAGATTTTCATTAAATAAACTTGCAAAGCTATCATTTGACTTCAGCGCACAAGTTACATTTGATTACCTTTATGGTACTTTTTTTGTTTACAGTGCAAGTCACCATCCGCTCTCATTATATGGGATAGAACAGACCAGACAATATTTAAAATATCTTCTTTTGTGTTTGACAGTAGAAAGAAAGTCATGCGGCTTTGGAACGACATGAGGGTGAGTAAATGGTGACAGGATTTTCTTTTTTTTGGCTGAACTGACGATTGCTCCTCCTTGTAGGTTTGTTGTATTATGCTGGACATGGTTATGAGAACTTTGGGAACAGCTTCATGGTGCCCGTGGATGCCCCAAATCCATACCGCTCAGGCAACTGTCTCTGTGTTCAGAGCATTCTGAAACTGATGCAGGAGAAGGAGACTGGACTCAATGTCTTCCTCCTGGATATGTGCAGGAAAAGGTGGGGATTCGTGGTTTTTAAAAGGCAGGATAATACACCGTATTCACATTGGTTGTCATCATTCTAATACCAGTACATTGTTTCAGAAATGTACATGACGACGCCATGCCAAATGTCATGCTCAAAGTTACAGCCAATATTGTGTTTGGATATGCAACGTGAGTTTTTCATCCAGAAATAACATGCTGAAGTACATTATGTTCTCTATCTGATCTGTTACGCCATGATATATTATTTTTGTGAAGTTGCCAAGATGCTGAGGCCTTTGAATTGAGTTCAAGTGGATTCACCAATGGAGTCTTTATCAAATTCCTGAAAGAGCGCCTCCTAGAGGATGAGAAGATAACTGTTCTGCTGGACAGTGTGGCTGAAGGTGAGTGAACCATGAGCATGTTGAAGTTAAATGAAGCATTACATCTTTTAATAGTTAAATGCAGGTCCGTTATGCTCAAACAAATGATTAACTGGTTTGAAAAGAGTACTACTATTTTGCACTATGACTACTACTTCTACTAAACATTATACATTGTCATTTCAAAGATCAATTTAGATATTAAAATAAATAAAATATAGTTGAAATATGTCAAACATGTATATTTCATCTACCCGTACTTGATGTGTGTCTTCATTATCAAAGAACTGTACTGCATTTTTGTAGATATGGGTCAGTTTGACCCCACAAAGGGTAAGCAGGCTCTGGAGATCCGCAGCAGCCTGTCTGAGAGACGTTCCCTCACCGATCCCATCCGCCCCGGGGAATACTCCCATCCAGCCGAGGCACACAACCTGCTCTGGTCTAAAGCACATGGTATTTTCAGCTACTTCAACATACTGTGCAACTCAGATACATAACAGTATAAAAAAGGTTCTGTGTAGATGTAAGCATTTTAGTTCAATTTAAACAGAATATTAATAATTACAAAAAAGGCATCTTTTGAAAATTACACTTTAGTTGCAAGTAATGTGAAAGATGATAAAAACAAAATGTATCAGTTCAAATCACAATCAGTTATTAGACCAAACTCCATGTAATGTGATGCAATGTTTTTTTAATCATTTATTACATTAAGTAACAGTTAAATTTGGTTTATTTTAATCAACCATATCCTTTTTCTCTAACAAATGTTCAGTGCATTTTTATTTTTCTACAAAATTCTTATTCTTCTTATTATTATTTGATCAACAGTATGTTTTAATTGAAATCATTGTCATGATGATTTTCACCTCTTTTTCATTGCTGACAATACCCCCCTAAAACCAAATAAATCTTGTTGATGATATTAAAGGGATAGTTCACCCAAAAATGGAAATTCTGTCATCATTTACTCCCCCTCAATCTGTTCCAAACCTGAACCTGAAAACAAACAAACTAACCAGACAGTTGATGGGCTCCATTGACATTCATTATATTTTTTTTCCATACTATGGAAGTCAATGGGACCCATCAACTTTTTAGTTTAGGGACCCATATCTTCTTTTGTGTTTAGCAGAAGAAAGAAAGTCATACAGGTTTGGAACAACATGAGGGTGAGTAAATGATGACAGAATTTTCATTTTTGGGTGAATTATTCCTTTAACACCGATGATAATTCAGAAATAGTACTGGGAATCAAACTAACATTTTCCATCTGTTTTAACCCAGAACTGCCGGAGAGCAAAATTCTGGACTTTGAATGTGGAGTTCAGATAAAAATGGACTTTGCTGCAGAGTTCTCCAATGTGCTGGTCATCTACACCAGCATTGTGAAAAATTCAGAGCAGATGCTGTCATGCCAGGCGCACATAACTAACCTTCCTCTGGTAAGTGGTCTTTGTTTTTGTTTTGAAGAAAGAATCTGCAATGCATTATTTATTCATATTCAAAACCAGTAAGTTTTTAAGATATTTTTTAAGCAACACTTTTTAAAGTAAACTTTTATTCATCAAGGAAATGATGCATTAAATTAATCAAAGGTGACAGTAATCACATTTATAATTATACAAAACAAGTTAAGTTCCTTTGTACTTTAAAGTCATCAAATAATCTTGTAATGGTTTCCATAAAAATACTAAGAAGCACAACTTAACATTGATCATAACATTGATCAGTTAACATTGAAAATAAGAATAATTGTTTCTTGAGCAGCAAATCAGCATATTAGAATGATTTCTGAAGGATCATGTGACACTGAAGACTTGAGTAATGGTACTTTGCCATCACAGGAATAAATTACATTTTACAATATATTAAACTAGAATTTTTCCCCACAATATTACTTTTTTACTGTATTTTGATTAAAGAAATGGAGCCTTGGAGAGTATAAGTGTTTTTTCAAAAACATAAAAAATCGTACCGACCCCAAACTTTTGAGCAGCTTAATTATTTAGCTATGCAGTATAACTAATCTTTTTTTAAGTATAATCTTAATTGGATTAATAGCAGTCTTAACATTTTACATGAACTGTGTTTCTTGACATGTATTTGCGATACACATGAATGTTTTGAATTTGACTTTGAAGGACCTGGATGTAGACCCTAAGCTGTTGAATAAGGAAACTCTGGAAGAAACGGGAAGCTTCTTACTTTCAGGCCGTCTTCCTCAGCACTGCCTCTACACCAGACTCAGCTCAGTGCAGAAACTCAAGGTACATCTCAAGACCTCTTCAACACATCATAACCTAGAAAGATTCACAATAGGTCTTTAGCTAGATTGAGCTTTACAATGCATTTTTAGATTTCATTCAAAACTACATTGATCCCTTCTCACACTTTCTTCCTGTTTTACAGGAGGAACTAGCTTTCACTGTCTGCCTTCAAGCCCAGTTTAACAGCCTAGATGACCTGGTCCAGTGGAACATGGACGTTAACATCGGCAAGCCCCTCACCGCCAAACTGGATCTCAACCGCCCCACCAGGAAGAACAGCTGCCAGCTGACGTGTCCCATGCCGCACAGTCCCTCGACCAGTCCCAGCCACAGTCCCGGGTCTGACCGCCGCTTCCACAGCCAGGGTCCCTGCTTTACCCAGCAGTACACCAACCCCTACCTCAACGTCTGCGAGCATCTCCACGGAGCTGTGGGGGGTTATGGGGACTTTCGATTGCACGGTGACCATACACATGAATACGAGAACTTGTCATGCTCACCCTTCCTGAACCCACCGAGCATTCCCATTGAGACCACTGATGACATTGATGACATGCAGAATGAGTTCATGAATAGTTTGCAACTCTATAACCATCCTTGAGTGAGTACACAATGCAGTTCTTTTCTTAGATAAACACAAACGCAATTTTTTTTGAATAATAATCCATCTCTGTGAGTTCATAATGCAAGTGGATGGGACCCTCGAAGTTGATGCTTCAAAAATCACAGAAAACAAACACGATGTCCCCAGTTGATGAATCACGAATGTCTTCCAAAGCGAAACGATAGGTGTGTGTATATAGCGCACGGCATGATATAAGGGAGTTTTGTGTGGGTTTTTGAAGTGTCAGCTTGGGAGGTCCTAGCTGTATAATATTGCTAAATGTAGCTTGCACCTACATTATATGCATTCACACCAGCTAGTCTGATTATTTTGCTAAAAACCTTCATTTGTGTTCATCTGAAGAAAGAAACTGCATGAGAGTGAGTCAACCGGACTCAAGACTACAGGAGTTTCAGGCCGATTTATGCCCGATTTACCCTTCGCAACATTCGGAGAAAAAACTAAACGCGTCGGTTCTGTTGTTCGGCCCAGATTATCTGGTAATGTGAGGCGTTTACAGATCAAATCTTAAACCTCCAGATCTGCTCGAGGACACATCGGGCAATATCTAACATGTTTGATATTTAGGGTACGTTTACACAACAACAATGTGCTAAAAACATTGTTTTTTATTTGTACATATGACAACAAACTATCCCCGTCAACACGGATCCTCGAAAACGACTATTAACGCTGTGTTATGCATGCCAGGCAAGTAGTTGGCGATGTCACTTTGTAAAGAAGGACTACGCGCCTGCGCACATACACATTCTTTTACTACAGTGCCGGGGACACACTTAACGACTAGCTGAAACATTCTAAGACTGAACTGAACACACTTACAGACTGTTTCCAATTACTGCAGCAGATTGTAAACACAGACTGTGTAGACCGACTGAACACAACTGTCTCTGACTCGGCACATTTCGGCATGACCAATCGTTAGTATCAAAATACATTCATAATCAGCCTTACAGTCGTTAAGTGCATCCCCGGCTTTATGTGCGTGATGCGACCAGATTTTACAATCGGTTAAGATTGAAAAACTCCTGTAGTCTGAGTTTGACTTAAATGATGAGAGATTTTTCATTGTGGGTTTAGTATGTTAAGGGTGAAGCTGTCTCCTATCCCAGCTTAAATGTCCAGATTATAAATTAATTATAAGTAATCCATCCATTAATTGACTGCATTATTTTTGCATTTGCATTTGGTGGTGGTAGTGATGCAACAATTATATCTCAGGTGGTCATGTTTAATTTCCAACACTTTTTAGTCTTCACTTTTATGTGACTAACTTATTACGGCACCTTCAAAAATATTTGATCATACAGAAAATATTGTAACATACTATAAGTATTTAGTCATGTTAAATTATCATTTATATTAAAAAATCTCATCATCTCATTACATTTAAACATGTCTTTTTCATGTGGATTTTAAACAGATGTTTAGAAAAATAACCTTTATTTTTAAATAAAAAGTGCATGAATCAAATATCATGATTATCTTTTAGCATGTAGATATTGGTCATAAGTCATAACATTTACGTTGCAATTTAAGATTACTCAGTGATCACAGTTTGGTTAAAAAAAGAAAATCAAGGAACAAAAGAAAAACAAAGAAAAAAGATTGATAGAAAAAAAGGACATGAAAGAACTAAGAATAAATTAATTTCAGAACAAGGACATTGATCTCTTAAAGAGTGACGGACATCAGGTTATTGAAACTATTAATAGTTTCACTGCATAAGTAAATGTGTGTCAAGATTAGACAACTACACTAGATAACTTTAGCCTCTTCTACGCGTTACATAACAGTGCACTTCTCCTCAGCCTTGGATTTCATCTCCACAAACGTGGCCTGAGCCTTTTCTTTGATCTGATCCATATCCATGTTCTGAAGGTTCTGCATTTGACCCATGATGGATTCCTTTTCCTCCTCCGGTGGCGCCTCTCCATCCACCATCTTGATCAGTTCTTCTGGCACGTCAATGTCGTCTCCGGCCTGCTGAATCATAATCTCGTCCTGTTCGCTCTGGGGAAAAAACATCAGCACGTCAATCAATCCTTATTTGAAAAAGATAATCCGAACACATGGGTGGTGACATTGCGCTTTTTAGCTACTTCAGTAATGATAATGGTAACACTTTATTTTACGGTGTCATTGTTACATGTAGTCACTATAGTAATAACTATAAATTATGCATAATTGCATGCAATTAACCCTAAACCAAACCCTCATCCTAACCCTATAGTAAGTACATGTAGTAAATTATTATTACTCAGTACTTAAATGTATAATTACACTGTAATACTGACACCTTAAAATAAAGTGTAACCATGATAACATTGTCTCTCAAAATAATAATGGTCATTTAATACCCATTGGGGCGCCTGTCTTGAATATGAGGTAGCCTAATCATACAAGACCGATTTATACAACTGGAAAGGCCATGCAAATTAATAAAATCTTATGCCTCCCTTGGCATTTTTGTACATTTTCCCTAGGGAGTCAGATTTCTCTAAAGATGATTTCTAGTATAACCATTCTTATTAATAAATCTTCATTTCAACAGATGTCAATCGACATGAAATCTCACAGCAATTCGTAATTATTTTACGTTTTTGGCAAATTGGCGGGTAGGTTTTAGGGGCAGGGTTAGGGGTGGCCTTTCATAATGACTGTTCATTCACATCAAATTGCCACTTCGTACAAGTAACGTTTTCCTGTGAGATCAGGTTGGGAAATACTACAGAATAACCCTATACAGCAGTGCTTTTATAGCTCAGTTTGGAGAATCACTGCGGGTGGTTAAGCCTTATTCATCCAAAGTGACTATTTCAGTCTTACTATTTTATGACTTAATCTCCTGCCACAATCTGCAATGGAAGCTTTCACACACGTGATAGTTTAACCATCTTTTCAAACTGATGCTATTAATGTGCTGCTTACAGTCAGTCAGGGACAGGAATAACTCAGTTAAGGCAAGACACCTCAGGTGAATAGGATTAAAAAAATAAATACTAACAGATATCACAATATGTCCTCAGTTGATTTATTACATTAAGAATTGCACTTTTTTTTTACATTACAAATTTCCTAAATTATATGTTTAAATATGCAAATGTGGGATTATCTAATTAAATGTGCACTAATTTGCATACATTTCCAGAACAGAAATCTGAACATTGTATAAAGACAGGTTCAAAATTCTTGTTTCATTCCGTTGACATAGAGTCGAAGGTTTTTACAAAGGGGATTTTGGATATATATACATTTTTAGGAATAAAATGTTTTATACATTTAATATAGATGGGAATAAAACTATAAAGTTTTGTGTAGTTTCTGTAGTGTTCTGCCTTAAGCATCATTGAGAAGGATTCCTGGATTATCTTCGTCTGCATGGGACTCTCACCTTTGGAATTCGATATTTGTCTCTTAAACAAGTCCTCAAACAAGCTCTTTCTGCTTTTCTTGTAGAATATTCTGCATCTCTCTCCATCCTTGATTGACGGGGAAAACACAGAGAACAGGAATATAAAAGGACAGCAAAAACACCAGTTGCATTCAAGAACTGCAACAACAGAGCATCATACCTCACGTTTACCATGTAGTTTCTTTCACAGCTCAACCAATGTAATGCTCAGTAACTCAGATAATAGTTTCATAAAAAGACATATTTTTTTGAAATATGTGTTTGGAAGGGTTGTTATATTTATACTCAATGAGTTTATCAACCGGTTTAATTTCTAACCCAATGTTCTTTAAAAGAGATTCAAACTTACTTTTCCTCCACCATCTGCTTCTGATACTCCTCATATTCCTCCCTGGACATTCCATCATGAGACATTTTGCTAGTTGTTCCTGCTTCTTCACCTGGCTGATCACAATGAATGTGAACTGATGATCTTTGGAAAAGAAAGATGCACTTCTCCTTTCCTTTTTTTCTGAATCAAGCTTCGTTCTAGCTTCGGGATTGGTCTATCAGAGTAAATCCAATGAGAGGCTTTTCTGAGCAAGAGCCCTGCGGACGCGTTGCATCATCAAGAACATCCTGATTCCTGACAATGACCCAGGCCAAAAAAGAGTAACAATATTCTGCCAAATTCCATCAGCTCGTCTGAGGACTCTATTTCCATTGCCAGAAATTATTAATTAATCATTTGCTCAATAATTGCAACTTTGTCAAGGCCTTGCAGTGTTATATAAAAACTTTCACAAAAAAATTTTGACTATTGTGCCAGACAGTTTCAGGGATTCATTTATGTTTGTTTGTATGTAGGCCTATGTATTTATTTATTTATGATGAATGCTAATAATAATTACAGTTGCATCTGCAATCATTAATTATTGTTAATTAAGAATAAGAAGAATAAGAATAAATGAATATATTATATATAATTATATATATACTGTATATTGTTGTTGTTGCTATTATTATTATTTCCATCCAAAAATGCCTTTCTTAGAAAATTTGGTTATTTGTGTGGGGCATTCTCAGGAAAAATATTTTTATTTATTTATTTTATTACATTTGCATCTAAATTGGTTATTGTTAAATAATAATAAAAATAAATGAGTATTATTATTATTATTGCTGCTGCTATTATTAGTCCCAAAACACCTTTTTCATAAAATTCGATTATTTGTGTGGGACACTTTCAGGAAATTATTTGTTTGTTTGCTTGTTATAATACTAATAATAATTACAGTTGCCTTTGCAATCATTAATTATTGATAAATATTAATAATAATTATAACAACAGCAATGATAAATGTATATTATTATTACAATTTATATCTCAGAAAAAAATCTGATCTAATACCGTAAACCCTGAAAGTGTGATTACAGTCATGCAAAGTTCTAATAATTAATTTAGTTTCTACATGTATGCCTAAAAATAAGCTCTACATTGTGTTAATTACATCACTGTAAGTATGGATTTTATATACTTATAAACATGTTTTGTTCCAACCCAGATCCATTCAAAATGTAAATTCAGAATATATAGATTTTTTTTATAAAAACGTTCCCCTATAACAGAGTTGAACTACTGATCTTCCAGTGTAAGTTTATACAATGAAATACTGACTGTAGATCAGTTGTGCTGTTTGAACCATATGGGACATTTGAACCTCCTTAGGGACATTTTTGGCCTTTTCAGTTTTGTTTTTTTGATCACTTTGCCTGTGTTAATGCTAACTGCATAAAATTTGACACAGGTGTTTTTATTGTAAATTAATTAAAATTAATTTTTATTGTAATTTTACTATTCCACCGCTATTTCCTTAAAAAATATATTTTTTGCACTAGGTACACAAATTACTCCCTCTCAGCGCCTTTTGGACAAAAATGGCCCCATTGAAACCCATTAAAACTGCAATTTTTTACCCCAGGGCCAAATGATGCAATCTTTGACAAGAGGCTTTCATTCTGTTGGCAAGACTTCAAAATTTTAATTTTTACTATTTTTTATCAGATGGTGCCATTTTTTCAGGTTTGGTCTATAAAACAAATACTCGCTTTATTCCTGTTTTCTGCTTCGTCATATTATAGAGCCAATTGGATAAATTATGCCACGATATTTGTGTGGGTGTGTTGGTGTGGATGTCAGAGTGTGGTTGGTATGTGTGTTATAAAAACAAAATGTGTGTGCATGTATGTGTTTGTAATATTGAGAGGAAAAACTCAAATTCAAATCTAAAATCCAATCATGTGCACCAGTGGAGTTTTGCTGGCACCCAATGGGGAAAGTCTGTTACTGCGCCCAAACAAAATCATACCGAAAGCTAATTTTTTGAGATATCAACCTCAAATTTGGAACACAACTTATTTATATTTATGACTTTGATTTTCTAGCCGTTTTAGAGTTCAACTTGTTTTATAAAATATATATTTTATATAAAATAATGTTCATAAATAATTTTCATAAACTTAAACCTATATAACTTTTTTGGGATTTACTTATTCATTTTTTTTTTTTTACTTCAGCAATAATCTGCCAAGGGTCTTCTTTAAAATGATACCAAACTTAAGCTTCAAATTTTTATGACAGTTTTTTGACATGGACATGGTTGTCCTCTATGGACCTATGTGTAACTTTTTTTTAAATGAGGCATAAGGGTTAAACAAACGAAATGGTATTACTCCTTTAAATATGTCAAGAAATGTTGAACGTGGTAAACGTCAAAGCATAACAGTATTAAACAGAAAGGGTAGGGGGGTCATATATTATGGATAAATAAAGAAATATTTGTAATATTATTTGTTCATTATTTCACATATGAATAATACATTATTATTCATATATTGAATGAAAATCCAATATATGAATTTCCCCCCCTCCCCTCTATTTTCATTGGTCCACTGGATGATTGGGTAATTTATTGATGAATTAGGTCAGGTGGGATAATTCATCATGCTGATATACAGGTCCTTCTCAAAAAATTTGCATATTGTGATAAAGTTAATTATTTTCCATAATGTAATGATAAAAATTAAACTTTCATATATTTTAGATTCATTGCACACCAACTGAAATATTTCAGGTCTTTTATTGTTTTAATACTGATGATTTTGGCATACAGCTCATGAAAACCCAAAATTCCTATCTCAAAAAATTAGCATATCATGAAAAGGTTCTCTAAACGAGCTATTAACCTAATCATCTGAATCAACTAATTAACTCTAAACACCTGCAAAAGATTCCTGAGGCTTTTAAAAACTCACAGCCTGTTTCATTACTCAAAACCGCAATCATGGGTAAGACTGCCGACCTGACTGCTGTCCAGAAGGCCATCATTGACACCCTCAAGCAAGAGGGTAAGACACAGAAAGACATTTCTGAACAAATAGGCTGTTCCCAGAGTGCTGTATCAAGGCACCTCAGTGGGAAGTCTGTGGGAAGAACAAAGTGTGGCAAAAAAACGCTGCACAACGAGAAGAGGTGACCGGACCCTGAGGAAGATTGTGGAGAAGGACCGATTCCAGACCTTGGGGGACCTGCGGAAGCAGTGGACTGAGTCTGGAGTAGAAACATCCAGAGCCACCGTGCACAGGCGTGTGCAGGAAATGGGCTACAGGTGCCGCATTCCCCAGGTCAAGCCACTTTTGAACCAGAAACAGCGGCAGAAGCGACTGACCTGGGCTACAGAGAAGCAGCACTGGACTGTTGCTCAGTTTTGCATGTCATTCGGAAATCAAGGTGCCAGAGTCTGGAGGAAGACTGGGGAGAAGGAAATGCCAAAATGCCTGAAGTCCAGTGTCAAGTACCCACAGTCAGTGATGGTCTGGGGTGCCATGTCAGCTGCTGGTGTTGGTCTACTGTGTTTTATCAAGGGCAGGGTCAATGCAGCTAGCTATCAGGAGATTTTGGAGCACTTCATGCTTCCATCTGATTTCATTTTTCAGCACGACCTGGCACCTGCTCACAGTGCCAAAACCACTGGTAAATGGTTTACTGACCATGGTATTACTGTGCTTAATTGGCCTGCCAACTCTCCTGACCTGAACCCCATAGAGAATCTGTGGGATATTGTGAAGAGAAAGTTGAGAGACGCAAGACCCAACACTCTGGATGAGCTTAAGGCCGCTATCGAAGCATCCTGGGCCTCCATAACACCTCAGCAGTGCCACAGGCTGATTGCCTCCATGCCACGCCACAATGAAGCAGTCATTTCTGCAAAAGGATTCCCGACCAAGTATTGAGTGCATAACTGAACATAATTATTTGAAGGTTGACTTTTTTTTGTATTAAAAACACTTCTTTTATTGGTCGGATGAAATATGCTAATTTTTTGAGATAGGAATTTTGGGTTTTCATGAGCTGTATGCCAAAATCATCAGTATTAAAACAATAAAAGACCTGAAATATTTCAGTTGGTGTGCAATGAATCTAAAATATATGAAAGTTTAATTTTTATCATTACATTATGGAAAATAATGAACTTTATCACAATATGCTAATTTTTTTAGAAGGACCTGTAAGTTGTATTTAGTTGTATATTTGTTGTTTGCCTGACGAAGACCTTGTGGTCGAAACTTTTCAAGCTATAATGAAAAGCTGTGTGCCAGTTGTTTTGTATTTTATTTAAACACTGAGATGTGCCAGCAGTTCACAGTGTCTGCTCCATCTCAATAGAGGGTGATGTTACAGGCTCTCCTATATCATCTGATCAGGCAGTGCTGTGGCCACCTCCTGACACTCATGATTAATTTAAAGCAGGAAGCTGCAAACATACACCAGCCTTGCCAAGTCACCATAGCAGCAGTAAGGATGGGTGAAGGGGAGGGGTGGGGGTGTGTGTTGTCCCTGGGGACCTGCTTCCGAAAAAAAGACGCACCAGTAAAGATGCCTCGCACGGAGCAGAGCTGCAGGGAAGGAGCGCTCTTCTCCATGGCTAATGTCATGCTTCTCATCTTACTTCTTCTCTACTGTGATGGGATGAACACAGGTTTGGCACGTCTGCTTGTTAGTCTAGTGTAACATTAGGGCAGTGTTATGTCATTTTCAGGCTTTGACATTATGACCTTGCTTTCAGTTAGACTGAAATGAAGTTCTCTTGACTGTTATTCCAGTGTTTCTAGGGGATGTTAAAGTAATTGCACTATTCCTGAATCTTTTTTATTGTTCAATAAGCTGAGGCTTATTATAGTAATGCAAATCTCATTTAACCTTGACTAGACCTGTCTCTCTAGTAGAAGTGAGTTAGTATTGTAAATTCAATGCAACATTTGACATTTGAATGTGACACATTGTCTTTTTTTCCCCCAGAGACAACCTCTTCACCAGAGTCTGATCCTGTAATTACAACCAAAAAAGCTGTATCTAAAGGTACGGTTTCCCTGTCATAGCTTATTAGCCAACGCAAGCATGCATTTGACATCAACGGATGTATTTAAAAGTGTACAAATGATAAAATACACATTTAGTTACTCTACATAATTGCAACGAAGAGGTTTGTTTTGCTGATCGGGCTACAAATGTTTTGGCACACAGGTCAAAGTCAAGTCATTATTGAAGAGCTTACAATCCTGACACCCCAATATATAGAGCTTATATGTAACTTAACTGATTTACCAAATAACCCCCCATACATTACTGGCTATTGGACTAAAGATGGACAAGAAATTGAAAACTCTGAAGAAACTGTAAATAGAAACAATGAACAGTATATTCTTAAAAAGACGTAAGTGGATGTCTATTTACACAAAATGATTATGTGTCATTTCTATAAAATGTCGAAATAATGCAGAAGTAAACAAGAAAATCAGTACTACTAAACAATGACTTAAGACTGCTCTAAGTTGTTTAACCTTCCTTCATAGTTTCAGTATACAGACCAGAGACCTGGGAAATTATTCGTGCGTCTTCAGAGAAAATGAAGCACAAGTAACATTTGTTTTAGATGGTATGTTTATCCTTTTATGCACATCTTTGGAATGGTTTTCATATTTACCATTGTTCGAGATTCTGGCGGTTAAACTGATGTATTGTGCTTTTCCTCAAGTTCCGGTAATGAAAGACAAAAGAGACAAGCCGATAGTGAGCTACATTGGAGATTCAGTTGTACTCGAGTGTAAACTCAAACACACACCAAACACATGGAACTGGTACAAGGCAAACAACACTGAAAAGGTGAATCAGAAATGGGGAATGTGGGATTGATTATTACCACACAATAAAAGGCTTATTCAAATACAGTGTTATTTTATATACTATTATAGTATCTATTCATATTTTGAATCTATTCATATTTCGTACTTACAGTGTAGTTAGTTACCCAAGAAAGTACTGGTAATATAAGGTTCGGTTTAGGAGTAGGTTCAGGGTTAGTACCATAGGTTAGTACCTAGTTATAACACAGTTATTGTAATTGATATAATAAGTACATCGTATGTACATGGGGAACATGACTGTAAAATAAAAGGCTACCATCTTGATTTCATTTTTAGTCAGTTTTGGTAACGCATTACAACCAGACAAGGTTTAAATTTGTTAACATTAGTTCACTACATTAAGCAAACAATGAAAAATGCGTCTAAAGCATTTATTAAATACAGTTCACATTAATTTTAACTGATTTAAAATCAAAAGTTGTATCTGTTTCTTTTTTAATGGTCCTGAATGAGCTAACATGAACTATAAACAATTACAGTTGTATTGTTCATTGTTAATGTTAATTCATTATATAAATAATGTTAAAGGGATAGTTCACCCAAAAATGAAAATTCTGTCATTGTTTACTCACCCTCATTTTGTTCTAAACCTATATGTTTTAAACAGTTGATACACCCCATTGACTTCCATAGTATGGGGGGGATTACTATTCAGGTCACTGTTTGGTTACTAACATTCTTCAAAATATCATCTTTTGTGTTCAGCAGAACAACTTGAGGGTGAGTAAATGATGACAGAATTTTCATTTTTTGGGTGAACTGTCCCTTTAAGTAATTAAAGACCTTTTTTTGACAGTTTTACCAAGGCAGCATTTCTTTTCATCTAATATTTATATTTGATCTAATTTCATTTTTATTTCAGTCAGTGTAAATGATTTTTAGTTGTAGTTTAAGTTCTAGTTAACAATAACACTGTTCTTATCAATATTTTTCTCTTCACAGGTGTTCATCAATGTCACCGCAAACCCTCTGAACTATAAGATCCTTAATAATGGAAGTAAAACCAAACTGACTGTACTGAATCTGACTGAGGAAGATTCTGGAAAGTACATCTGCAGTGCTGAGTTTGACATCAAACCCAGCGAGTCGTATGTGGAGCTGAAGGTCATGTCGTACACTGAACCTCTCAAACCCTTCATAGCCATAGTGGTTGAAGTCGTTGTCCTGGTCACGCTGATTTTGCTTTGGGAAAAATGTAACAAGCCACAACAGAACAACTCTTCTGGAGGAGGTACAGTAATACTTCAATGATTAATAGGAAGGTCGTCGTTCATATTTATTCAGAGCCGTCACAAATGTAAATTATCTGCAAATTTTCCTCTTGCAGAGAATGATGTCTACTCTGAACAAACCAGAAAACTGTAAGTGCATTTATTAGATGAGTTCACTGAAGCCTGATGGTAAAATGGTTACACTTGTTTCGAGTTTTTTTCAGACATTGTTAATGATGGTGCTGATTTCTGTTCTAGCACTCATGATGACAGCAATGGATTGGAGAACACGGCAAGACAAAGAAAACTGGAGCATTGAGATTTTCATTAAATCACATGAAAGAGCAGCGTGTGATTATATAAAACATTTTTATTCTGCTTTTTAATTCTTGTGGTTTGAATCACATGAGCAATAAGGTTTTTTGTCTGTCACAGCAATATCCTATATATTTACATTCCTAATATTAAATGTTTTAAAACAGCATGTTTTCATACTTCAACATAGTGCTATTGTAAAAGTTTCAGGGTTCATATGACCTATTTTGGACATCAGTTTAATAATAAAGGTCAACTAATGATGAAGCAGATTCCTGAAGGCTTTATTTAAGGGTTAGATCACTTTATATGATGAACATGCTTTATCCTTTTATTCAAATAACATTTACCACCGCACATGCACAGAAGTCAATGGAAGCTCAGCTGTGCTTGTTTGACGAGCGAGGACCAATAGTGTTTGTTCATCATGTAAAGTGATTGTGTCTCTTCAGAAGACTGGATTACTTTTTTGATGTCTTTTTGCACTTTGTGAAAGTTTTGGTTGTGTGGGCTTTCAATGGAGGGACGGAAATGAAGAGCAAATATTAAAAACATCTTAATTTTCCTTTCAAAAATATAAGTCTTATGGTTTTGGAACACTATGAAGGTGGCTTGTTTAGTCACGGACACTTAATATTCAGCAATATTACTGATTTGAATGCACTGACACTATCGGATGAGAACTGAGCTGGGCTGCGTTTCCCAAAAGCATTGTAAACCTAAGTTGATCGTATAGACCATTGGTGGCAATTGTTCTACGATCAACTTAAGCTTACGATGCTTTTGGGAAACACTGCCCTGGATGATGACATCGCTGTTTTCTGCAGAGCTGCTTTATAGATTAACTGATCTGATTTCATATTTGATGTACAACACTGAACTGATTAATAACTGTTTGCAATTGTCTTTTTAGAGCTGCTTTACAGCAGAGTTGAATTCTGCTTGCATCATTGAATCATTATTTTCCCATTATAACTGTAAAGCTGTTTTGAAATAATCTGTATTGTATAAAGCACTAAATAAAGGTGACTTGAATCCGAAACAAAATCTTCTTTAAACATCTAGTTTTAAAATCAAACTTGAATGGACACAAAAACTACACAGCTGTATATATTATGTTTATTGACACACACAGATCTATCATATCATATATCCATGCTTCGGCGTTCTCACTGTGGTTTGTTCAACAGAAACTGCAGCATCAGTCTCAGAACTGCATCATTCCAGCCCACTATGTCTCCGTCTGTGACTCTCTCATACAAGCGCATGCTTTCTGTGCCCCAGCATAAGTTCTTCCTGGCATTGTTGCCATCAGCCCTTGGACTCAGAGCCAAAGTATTGAGCTGATAGCAGAAAAATGAGAAGAACTGCCCATCTGTGATGACAGCCTGAGACACAAACGGCCTGCTCACGTCCTCTTCACTCCAAAAGCCTTGGCAGAACAAAACATATGTAGTTAAAGGGACATTGTGTAGGAATTTTTCCCATCTAGCGGAGAAATTGTATTTTGCATTCAAACGAATCGTGCTCTCCAGCGCCTCGTTATTTCAAATGCGTGTTGCATTTACGGTAGCTGTTATGTACCAAAAAGCTATGACAGGATGTCTTCTAATAGCACTTCGTCGAGTTTTCCTTCGGGTGAACAGGTTTGTTATTTCAAACAAACTGCAACTTGACACAACGAACAAACGAAGGTTACAGTATGAATAACTGACTGACTTGCCGGGGCAGTGACAAGCGCCTCTCACTGCTCTACTCCTCCGTTTCTGCTGCTTTCAGTTACGTGACGCTGGCTCTGAATGAAAACCTGTTGGCCTAGTACCTTTTGACCCTCTCTGCTATTATAGTTTTTCAAGATGACGGAACGACATGGAAGCCTCCGTGGACCTAACCGTCACATGTATATAACGATAATAAATTCTTCGTTTATGAGGATAAGTCAGATAATTGGCAGAGGTGTTTATACACCATTGAGGACATATTTATGAATGAAAATACTGATTTTAGATAATAAAATACCTAAAAAACTACACATTAAGGAAGAAAAACTTTTTGTCGAGATTTCAATGTTTCGCTGTGATTGTCAAAGGTTTAAAAGACATGGCCGAATAATTGTCATTTACGAATAAGATCACGTGGGTGTTTGAATCGAGTTTGCAATATTTGAACGATTAATCGTGCAGCTCTAGTTTATTTTAACCTGACCTCAGGACAATTCTGGCATTATTTAAGAAAAATTACCCCCAAAAAGATCGAAAATACTAACCTTGATACATAGCCTGTGCCCCTGTCCATGCAAACAGGCTGGCAATACCGTTCGCTCTTAGTGACACCTCGACTTGATCAGAGAGGCTTCTCTTGCTCATTTTGTCCCTGCGAAACCTATCAGGGACCATGTGAAACTGTGTGTGACCGTAGCAGCATGAATCTTCCAGTTTGGCGCCTGTGGAGTAAAACAACATGCAAATAGTTTCAGCATAATGAATTTAAATTCAAAACTAATAGTTCATTTATCATGTACCACCAGCCATAGGAGGCTTTGCAACTACAGCAGTTGGTCTAAGCTGGTATGTACCCCGGGTCTAACAAATAGAGTGCCGAAGTTATGAAGTCACTTTGTAGGCCAAAACGCGGAAGTGAGTTAGCATTTTAGCACTTCCGGTTCCCTCGCCCTAAAGTCTATGGGTTTTTTCTAAATCGCCTGAAATAAGGTCTGTGGTTAACAAAGCCTCTAAATATTTTCACGTTTTGATCTATGACATAAAACACACCAGTTATAACCTGCTTGTGGTTTTTTAAACTTTATATAGGCTTCAAAATGTATAAATTTTGGATTAACTTGTAAAGATTATCTTGATAGACAAAACGTGTAAGGGTCACAACTCTTTGTTGAACACAGATCTTATTTTTTGCGATTTTCCAAAAGTCTATGGGGAAAATGCATAGCTTTTCGATCGAGGGAACCCATGCGCCGCTAACTTCCGAGTTGTCCAACAAAGTGACTAAAAATATTTTTTATATATAGAACCAAACTTAAATCATTTTTTTTAAAGATTCATTGCCCCCCCCCCATTGGGGATTTGCAGAGGACTCCAAGAGGCCCCAGCACCCGGTTGAGATTTATTACACTACAGTGATTTTACTACAGGTAGTGATGGGAGAAACTGAGCCAAAGAGCTCAGTTCTTTGTGGAGAAAGCTAAACAAGATCAGAGGCAGAAGATCATCCAAGCTGAAGGAGAGGCCCAGGCAGCCAACATGTTAGGGGAGGCCTCAGTCATTCATTCAATGAGTGAAAAAGAAAGACTGAGAATGAGGCATAATAGAGTTATAATCTCAACTCTACATAACAGAGTTACAATCTTAACAATAGGTTCAATCAATTAACCAATTGTTCACTGTTTCGAAGAGCTTGAAACACCCACACGATGGTAACCCCTGCTGGTCAGAACGGTGTAAATGCAGCAAACATGCATAAAACACCTTTTACAAATCAATTGCAAATGTTTTATTGAAGGTGTAGTCTATTAAACGCAATTAACAAATCATCTAATACCATTAAATATTAAGTGTATTTATTAATGTGTTATTGTAGGGCTTGTTTTGTTTGTTTAATGAAGCTTCATTTATCAGACCAATAAGAGACTTTAACTACAACTCTTCCTTTTTATTAAACAATTGTGTCATTAATGTCTAAACATTTATAAAAATTGATCCAATGATATAGACACTGGTTCACGGGTTCATAGAGATCACCGCCCTCTAGAGGCGGACCATTAAAATTGCAAAACATTCTGAAGCAGTTGTGTTGTAAGGACGCGTGCCAAATCACGTGACAATGGCAGTTTGATACATGGTTTGAAACAAATGATTCGAAACAAATGATTCTCAAAGGTTTCGAAGCTTCATGAAGCAGTGTTTCAAAAGCACACACCACTAACTACAGGTGTTCGTAAAATTTTCTACAACTGACACCAGCAATGTGATAAGACACCAATGCTCAATAAATAGATAAATTATAACAATACAAAGTTTTTTTAATGTATAATAGTGAAAACTTTGTTCATTATGTAATTAGTTAATTAGCCTAAATGTAAGTCCTTTAGAGTTACCAAGCAACATGGGAACTTTCTCCATTAATATAAAATGTGCAACATCCAATTAGAATTTAGAGTTACAATTATCTGTTGCATCATGGGATATCTGAAGACAAAAGCCTGGAAACAAACTAGTGTTGTAAATGTTAACTAACAAAATTATTTTTTTTTAAAGAAAGCGGAAAGAAAACAAACAGATGAAAACAAACGTAATCTTAAAAATAAAAAAATAAAAAAATGCTGCTTTGGCAACTAACTAGGGATGTCCAGATCCGATCCACAGCATCGGTATCGTGCCGATACTGGCCCAGAACGCTAGATCGGAGATCGGAGGGGAGAAAAAATATGATCCGATACCTATCCAACAATGCTTGAATATAGCATTTCCCTTGCTGCGACATCAAATTAAGCGGCGCATATTGGGCGGTTTTGCCCTCTATTTTGTGGGCAAAAAATGGGTTTGGGCGGGTGGATAAAAATTGGGCTGGTTTCAGATCAGTTCGGCGGGTTTTTGTAGCCGAAACACCGGCACTTCAGATCCTTCTTCCGGCGACCCTCTGTTCAGCTGGCAGTCTGTCTCACTCACTCACGCACGCGCACACACACATCTCTGGCTGACGTGCCCCCTAAACTCACAACAGACACTCCATCCCACTACCTTCGGTGTACTATAAACACGGTTTTGCAATCTGTCTCCTCAGTTTATAAACCGTAGGCTGTAAACTGTATGCTACACAGGATTTTGACGCATATCCAAGAAAGGGTTTGTGCAGAGTGTGGAGCACGCACTGCATGGCACGGAGCGCGGGCGCGAACACTTCCGTTTTTCTTTCAACAGTGGAAACAACTTAAAATACTCTATAATTTCTGGTCATACAGAAAATAACTTATTTATATATAACTTACATCAATATTTATTTTTTTGCGCAGCTTTTGGTGTGCATACAGTTCAAATTAAAATGTTGGTGTTCAACTATGCGTTTTAAAAATACAACAACCGGTAATTTTTCGTTTTACGGGTTAAAAAGGAAAAAGGAATGGATGCAAAAGTACACGGACCAATGGGTAATTTTAAAGCTTGTTAATGATTAACTTTAAACCTGTTGGTAGCTTAAGTAGCCTACTGAAGTAGCCTGCCTGCCTGTATTTTGTCCTGTTTAAATAAAGGGTGGCAGTCTTTCATAATTAACTGTTGTTGTGGACTATATACTGGAGAAGTATTTGTTCTCCATTTGAGTGAGATGTTTTTAGGTTGCTAATTGAGCAAAGTGCTTCCATATATTTTATTAGGCCTAGTATTAGTTCAAGAATAAAATAAAAATATCGGATTAATATTGGTATCGCAAATAGCCAAAGCTGCGGCATCGGTATCGGAAGTGAAAAAGAGGTATCGGGACATCCCTACAACTAACCAAAAATAAAATGAGTTGAAGTATACAATTACTAAAGCTGAAATAAAAATAAATTAAAGCTAAATATAAATACTTAAAAATACATAAAATAATAATAAATAAATACTATAATATTACATTATTCTTTATATACTAAAATAAGACTAGAACAGACCAACCTATGAAGATGTTGTTGTCATACTGTCTCCTGAACAAGGGGAGCCGGTCAGGAGCCAAACTGATGACAGGAACTTCAGCAGAGATCTCTGCCTCAAGAGGAACAAACTGCAGGAAATGACATCACTCTTAAGCACATATCATACATTTATGCTATTCCTCCAAAATGTTGCATGACAACAGAAATTACCACAGACTTTGTTAAAGTTACAATTTAAACAACTGCCTGTAGTCATCATTAAATTTGCATAAATTATATTCATCATAATCATAATAGGGAGTATTAAACCTACCTCAGGAAGTTGTTGTGGGATTCTGATCTGACTGTGAGGTTTGTCATCAATCTGGAATCTCATCGGCTCGATCCGTCCACTCCTGTGTCCTGCTGGAATAGTCCTTTCTCCCCGTAACCAGTAATAGTTGACTTGAGGGTCAAAATCTTCAAAACATAAATAAGAAAATATATAAATAAGAAATAAAATTTAAAAAAAAATTATATATATATATATATATATATATATATTATTTTTTTTAAAGCCACTATGAAATGGAAGTTGCCTATTGTGATGTATATATGAGTGAAATGGCTTCCTGAACAAGAAACCATGTAGGATTGAAATTGATTTTGTCCATCTGGATTTGATTGGATCTTTGGATTGTTGTGTTTTGCTCTAGACATTATACAGAGCAGCGCCATGACAGGTATGAAAGCGATGCTGTGAGGAATATACTTGCCGTGTTTTCAGTGGCATCTGCTCTAAAAACTGTATAAAACTCTTAGATCACTTATTTTTCAAAGCTCATGTTGTCTGGAGTTTTTGGTTTACTGACATTTCTTGGAAAGATATTTTTGCACTGTTTAATCAGCAGAACAAACTAAAACATTAAATAACAGTACCTACTGCACAATACCCACTTAAAGGGTTAGTTCACCCAAAAATGAAAATTATGTCATTAATGACTCACCCTCATGTCGTCCCAAGCCCGTAAGACCTCCGTTCATCTTTGGAACACAGTTTAAGATATTTTAGATTTAGTCCGAGAGCTTTTTGTCCCTCCATTGAAAATGTACGTACGGCACACACTCTTTGTCCAGAATGGAAATAAAGACATCATCAAAGTAGTCCATGTGACATCAGTGGGTTAGCAGACCTGCCAACCTTGACATTATTTTTTGAGTACTATGGGGGGGGGGGGGGGGGGGGGGGGGGTTTGGGTAGGGGGGATAATTATTCATTATTAATATTGCATTGTATATAATGTGTGCTGGTCAATAGTCTAAAATTAAGAAACCCCTAGAAAACAGTAAATAAAAAAATCACTAACATCGGAACGTTGTACATGTAAGATAGGCTACATAATTTATTATTCCAATATCCAAATATGATACTAAATCTCAGGAAAAAAAAGGCTTTTATTTGAGACGTGGTGTCTTTGCATTTGTACATTTTAAACAGGACACGGATTAGCTGAATAAACGAATCCGACATGTACTGAGGGCTGTGTTGACAGTAAAACGTCCGTCATTTAACGAATTTAAAAAACACGGATGGATCAAACAAAATGGTTTATGACATTTTGTCAGAAAAAAAAACACAACCAAGAACAAAATTTAAACTTAGCCCGTCAATTTTCATTTTACAATCATCTTCTCTCTCTCTGCGTGCGCGCGTCAGTGTTTGTGAGAGAGCTCGCGCAGCACTGATACAACATACTTTTTAATCCATAAGTAACTAACGCGCTATAGTTTTCATACAAAATAAATATGTAACATTAGTTTAGTTATTATTAACGCAATAACGTAACACATGCAGGCTACGTTTCTCAACACTGACAATGAATAAATAAACGCCTGTTTCTCCAGACTGGCGTTTTATCAGTAATCCACAAATCACAGAACTGTCATAATCACTAAGCCATAGCGATTTAAATTTTATTCAGATTTACTGTTAAGCATTACTTAAGCATTTTATAATTTCCATGGATGAATGATGTTTTCCTCTTATCTGAGTGACCATGATGAATTACGGAGTATTTTAAGATAATACATGCGATTGCGATCACTCATGTGATCATCGAATCCAGATTTAGTTAACTCAATACAATATTTCAACTTTCCACATCCACCCCAGCCCGTTTACCTTCAGGAGTCAGAAGTACTGTGACTACTGTACTGTCCTCGCTGACGAACTCAGTCAGACGGCGGAAGAGGGTTCGAGCGGGATTACTTTATTGCTGTGGATTTTCATTCTCTTTTTAATGATAGGTCTTACGCATCTGTCAATCTTCCTCCCTTGCTATTTGGGGAATGAACTCAGCGCTATGATTGGTTGAACTCTTCTTCTTTTGCTCTTGCTTGATTTGAGGACTGCGCGTGCACAGAGGCGCGTCACCAGGTTTTTGCGTAGTTTAGAGTGACAAATCGTACCAGCGTACTTTGAGGTCAAAACGCGTATCCCCTACGCAAAATGCGTACAGGTTGGCAGGTCTGGGTTAGTTAGAATGTTTGGAAGCATCGAAAATACATTTTGGTCCAAACATAACAAAAACTACGACTTTATTCAGCATTGTATTGTCTTCCGGTTCTGTTGTTGATCCGCGTTCACGATTCCGCAGTGACCCTGCTGACGTAAGACGCTGATGACGTGTTATCTGGAGATTAGGACATCCGCGACATGCACACCTACGCACCATTTTAAAAAAAAATATAGCAATACAAACAATGTAGAATAGCTTGAATACAGCGCCCGTCTCCCTCAAACTGTAAACGAAGCTCGGGCGCACCAGATAACACGTCATCAGCGTCTTACGTCAGCAGGGTCACTGCGGAATCGTGAACGCGGATCAACAACAGAACCGGAAGACAATACAATGCTGAATAAAGTCGTAGTTTTTGTTATGTTTGGACCAAAATGTATTTTCGATGCTTCCAAACATTCTAACTAACCCACTGATGTCACATGGACTACTTTGATGATGTCTTTATTTCCATTCTGGACAAAGAGTGTGTGCCGTACGTACATTTTCAATGGAGGGACAAAAAGCTCTCGGACTAAATCTAAAATATCTTAAACTGTGTTCCAAAGATGAACGGAGGTCTTACGGGCTTGGGACGACATGAGGGTGAGTCATTAATGACATAATTTTCATTTTTGGGTGAACTAACCCTTTAAGAGATGCATGTATCACTCACAGCATTGCGTTTATTCAAAGATGGCGCTGCTGTGAAAAAGGTCTATTGCTGTTATGTCATGTGATTGACAGGTTACCCCGCCCTCACGCCAGTAAACACGTCATCAGAGAAAGGTAGTTGTTGCAAGAGGGAGGGGAAGATATTTTGATATCACATTATAGGCCACATTATTACTAGAAAAAAAGAAAGAAGTATGTGGCACGGATAAATCATTCATAATAAACACTGAATTATTACATAAAAACGTCAATTTTGATTCCATTGTGACTTTAAACAATATAAAGAGAAATCTCACATTACTGAATGAGAAACCTGTGTTGCAGCAAAGAGTAACCATGGAGGTCAAACTCACCTAAACTAGACAGACACAGCACGGGGTTTTCTTTGACAGGAAGGTTTTTTAGAGCACAGACCATGTTCCTTAAAAACGGAGTGACGAATTGCTCTTGCTCTCTGTGGATGAAAGTTCTCCCTTTCTTCAAGTACCAATGTTCTTGTAAGATGAAGCTGCAGACCACAGATCGCAACTCAGACAACACAGACTCATCAATCACCGGCGCGGAGTGTATTTCGGTGTATTTCTCTGGCAGACCGCTGAGATATGCTGTTTTGGTGTAGTGCTGGTACCATTTATCCGCGTTGAGAGCAAATGTCTGTGGATAAATCACGTACTTCTTGCGTTGAACGCGAGTGAGCGCGCGGATCTTCTCCTGGACGGGGCGCGCGCGCAGCTGCTCGAAGAACTCAGTGACCACGCGGCGCTTCGCTGACTTACTCTTCGCGGTCCGAGAGGGCAGAATAGGTGGATATAAACTCTTTGCTGTGGAAGCTTCAACTTGGACATTTCTGTTACAGGCGAGGCGTGCTGATGTAGTGGAGAGAAAAGGATGCAAGGGCAACCTACCGCAAGACGCCATGTTTTCTCCACGTGATCTGTAGAGTTATTCTTCTGTCATTCAGTGTCACTGTATGGTTTTCTACTGCCATCTGCTGGAGTGGGAGAGGGGAGCATCATATGTGTAAGGCCTGGGTTCACAGACAGCCCGTCTTTAGATTATTAGACCTTAGTTCAATTAGATATTTAAGTAGCTTTTATAAATTTGCCTTAGAAAAAATAAAAACATTACTGGTGTGCATCTTGAGACAACAATGTCTATAAAATATATTTTAAGATATTTCAGTGTAAGTTGCTTTCAGTTAAAACAGCTCAAACATGCATTTTTGTCTGTGAAACCAGGGGTAAATCTCTTATACACAAATTTTATCCAGCAAATCATTATTTAAAAAGGTATAATATTGTATTTTGTGTAATAACTATCATGAAACCACCGTGCATTTATTTTGGCATTGCACTTATACTGTGGTATACAGGAATGTATAAATGGAAAATATTTATTTAATACATTTACTCATATTTTTGAAAGTTTCACTTTCATAAATGCACGTTTATGATTAAAAATATATAGATATAATATATAACTAATAACTAAGAAACAATAAAAATATATTGTTATAGTTGTTTTTCTCTTTTTCCTGCCCTTTTTATGTATTATATTCTATGCATTTAGTATTTGCATTACTATTTTTTTAGTGACTAATAACTAAGAAACAATAAAAATATATTGTTATAGTTGTTTTTCTCTTTTTCCTGCCCTTTTTATTTATTATATTCTATGCATTAGTATTTGCATTACTATTTTTTTAGTGACTAATAACTAAGAAACAATAAAAATATATTGTTATAGTTGTTTTTCTCTTTTTCCTGCCCTTTTTATTTATTATATTCTATGCATTAGTATTTGCATTACTAATGCATTATATTCTATGCATTATATTATATTTAATGCATTATATTCTATGCATTTAGTATTTGCAATTGAACCAAAGTGTGATTCAATAAAAATTTAAAAAATCTCACGAAAATATGTAATGTTTAATCACATTTCATCTAAAAAAAGTGTGAAAATAAAATCTGCATAATGAAACCATAGACAGTAAAGGAGAATGAAACCAATCTTTTTACTGTGAGTAGCTTGGCGACCTTTATTTTGAAATCCGCAGAACTTGAGCACCGGATGTAAACAAATCATCGGCTGCAGCTCATGAGAGTTGATCTTCTATGGAACATGGACGTTGTTTGTCCTTAAACAGTGCAATGACAGTCCGCAGTATTTTACTAACCCGGCAAGTGTTGCCTCTTGGACATCATTTACTGCGTGCCTTACCCGTGAAGGTGCTTAATTTTATCTTTTGCACACTCCGTCAGTGTTTAAGTGCCGTCTGTGTATGCTCTGAATTTGAAGTGCGCCAAAGTGTACTAAGCTTGATTTAGGAGAGATGATGTTGCTGAGAGTTTGTTTGTTTGCTTGTTTGTGTCAGAGCTTCTGCTCTTCCACGCGTGATGAGGTTCGCTTGGCAAAGGAGGCCAGCAAGAAGTACGGAAAACCGGAACCCACTATATTTTCTAAAATAATTGACAAAACTATTCCCGCAGTTATCATTTATGAAGATGAGAAGGTATGTACAGACCACAAATCTTTAGTAACTTTGATTAATATATTGTTAGGTAAAATTTTCTGAAAACTTTTTTTTAACTTATTATTTTGTAAACAGTTTATAAATGAATAGTTTGCATGTCTAATGTGTTTTGTTGCAGTGTCTAGCATTTAGAGATGTAAATCCTCAGGCTCCTGTTCATTTCCTGGTTATTCCAAGGATTCCCATTACCAGGATCAGTGAAGCACACAATGATGATGCACAGGTTTGTCTGTCTATGTACAGGTCCTTCTCAAAAAAATTGCATATTGTGATAAAGTTAATTATTTTCCATAATGTAATGATAAAAATTAAACTTTCATATATTTTAGATTCATTGCTCACCAACTGAAATATTTCAGGTCTTTTATTGTTTTAATACTGATGATTTTGGCATACAGCTCATGAAAACCCAAAATTCCTATCTCAAAAAATTAGCATATCATGAAAAGGTTCTCTAAATGAGCTATTAACCTAATCATCTGAATCAACTAATTAACTCTAAGCACCTGCAAAAGATTCCTGAGGCTTTTAAAAACTCCCAGCCTGTTTCATTACTCAAAACCGCAATCATGGGTAAGACTGCCGACCTGACTGCTGTCCAGAAGGCCATCATTGACACCCTCAAGCAAGAGGGTAAGACAGAAAGAAATTGCGGCGTGGCATGGAGGCAATCAGCCTGTGGCACTGCTGAGGTGTTATGGAGGCCCAGGATGCTTCAATAGCGGCCTTAAGCTCATCCAGAGTGTTGGGTCTTGCGTCTCTAAACGTTCTCTTCACAATATCCCACAGATTCTCTATGGGGTTCAGGTCAGGAGAGTTGGCAGGCCAATTGAGCACAGTAATACCATGGTCAGTAAACCATTTACCAGTGGTTTTGGCACTGTGAGCAGGTGCCAGGTCGTGCTGAAAAGTGAAATCAGATGGAAGCATGAAGTGCTCCAAAATCTCCTGATAGCTAGCTGCATTGACCCTGCCCTTGATAAAACACAGTGGACCAACACCAGCAGTTGACATTGCACCCCAGACCATCACTGACTGTGGGTACTTGACACTGGACTTCAGGCATTTTGGCATTTCCTTCTCCCCAGTCTTCCTCCAGACTCTGGCACCTTGATTTCCGAATGACATGCAAAACTGAGCAACAGTCCAGTGCTGCTTCTCTGTAGCCCAGGTCAGGCGCTTCTGCCGCTGTTTCTGGTTCAAAAGTGGCTTGACCTGGGGAATGCGGCACCTGTAGCCCATTTCCTGCACACGCCTGTGCACGGTGGCTCTGGATGTTTCTACTCCAGACTCAGTCCACTGCTTCCACAGGTCCCCCAAGGTCTGGAATCGGTCCTTCTCCACAATCTTCCTCAGGGTCCGGTCACCTCTTCTCGTTGTGCAGCGTTTTTTGCCACACTTTTTCCTTCCCACAGACTTCCCACTGAGGTGCCTTGATACAGCACTCTGGGAACAGCCTATTTGTTCAGAAATGTCTTTCTGTGTCTTACCCTCTTGCGGTCAGGTCGGCAGTCTTACCCATGATTGCGGTTTTGAGTAATAAAACAGGCTGGGAGTTTTTAAAAGCCTCAGGAATCTTTTGCAGGTGTTTAGAGTTAATTAGTTGATTCAGATGATTAGGTTAATAGCTCGTTTAGAGACCCTTTTCATTGTATGCTAATTTTTTGAGACAGGAATTTTGGGTTTTCATGAGCTGTATGCCAAAATCATCAGTATTAAAACAATAAAAGACCTGAAATATTTCAGTTGGTGTGCAATGAATCTAAAATATATGAAAGTTTAATTTTTATCATTACATTATGGAAAATAATTAACTTTATCACAATATGCTAAATTTTTTTAGAAGGACATGTATATTATACATTTTTTTGGCTTAGTAATTACAGAGTATGATGCACCTCTAAAATATTGGATGTTTCTCCACCCAGCTCCTGGGTCATCTCTTGATAGTGGCCAAAAACGTAGCGAAGAAAGAAGGACTGGATGAAGGTTACAGAGTTGGTGAGTGAAATCGCTTTTGTTTGAAATGGGTTCATTTAGCATCTACAGTGTATTATGTTTATATCTGCAGTACATTTAGTGTAGTACACTATAATACCATGTCATTAGCTGTAATGTATAATTGCTTAATTATGTGTCGTTATTATTTACAGTCATTAATGATGGAAAAAATGGGGCGCAGTCCGTGTATCACCTTCACATTCATGTTCTTGGAGGACGGCAAATGAAATGGCCTCCAGGATAGATGGACCTATTGTCAGAATAAAAGTAATTTTCTGCATTTTTGGAGGAGATTACTGATCAAAATTTTTTTTAAGCTGTTGGATATTATCAAAAAATGTTTGTCAGATAATGAGAGAGTGGACAAATGTAATACTGTTACATTAAAACGTTTTTTACTGGATTTCAGTCTACAGTTGACGTTAATGAGCTGTTGAATAACCTGCATTTAGCTGGGTTGGGTTGACTTTACTATTGTTTACTGTCAGCAGTGGGTAATAAATGTTCTGGTGAGTTTTGCAAGTGTCCCAGGTTGTTGAGCAATTAATGGATATTAAATGCTCAACATATGCAACAAAGTACTGAAAAGAAGGACAGGTACTATATAAAATTCATAATGGGTTTTAGTAGTGATATGCAAGCAGAACACATTTCTTGCAACAAAAAAACCTAAAAAACTAAAGACCGTTGCATTCAAGTCAATGGGACTATTTACATATAAATGAGTTAATAACATTTTACAGTACACAGCAAATCCTTTTGCCCATGTTTCATGAATAAGGGCCAAAGTGTTTATACCATGAAGACACATTTTAGGATGTGCTGGGGAAAAAAAAGATCTAAAATCTTTCATTAGATCCGGTTTGGCCTCAGCTAAGGTCATCCTGTAGAGCTGTTTCACTGGTGACGGGTGGTGTGATCAAGTGACCTTGGTGGCCAGTTTGTGTATTTCTATGGCTCATGCACAAGTGTTTATATTAACTGAACTTTCATCTTATTTGCTGAAACATCAGATGCATCGGTACAGTTCAGGCATCAATGTCTGTGCTGACTAGAAGAAAAAAGTTGATAGCAATCCCAATATTTTAAACATAAACGACTATCATTGTCTCTTAATTATTTTAAAAAAAGTGAATTCCATCTCAGTTCAACGAAATACATTATAGTTAAATTGTCCACAATTGTCTTATCAAAAGCGAATGTCCACAATTGTCTTATCAATAATGAGTTTTGATTTATCTTATCTGCTCAGACACTTTGAATCTTAATCTCTCAGCTCTTTCTTACTATCTGTTGGTTTTAAGTGTATGTTGTGGCCTTGGAGGTTGTATGACTCAATGAGTGAATAACTTAACTCTTAGTGAATAACATGTGGATCAGTTAACAACACTGAATTTAGCAGAAAACGGAAATACCAAAATTAAGCCTGCAAACATCAATGAATCAATATTAACACAGACATTTGCTGTTGTTGAGATGTACTGCAAGCTTTATGCAAATGCTGTGAAATGCAACCTAAATAGATTTTAGAATGCAAATTTTATTGAAATATTTCAAAATTATTTACATGACGTGCCACACACATGGTCAAATTTCTTTAATATACTGTTTTATGTATGTGACAGACTTGATTGTAGTTGGTTCGACAGTTGTATTGGTTCGACAAACGTCTCATTGAGTTTGCATTTATTTGTCTTTTTTAAAAACGTTTATTGTGCAGTGCCGATTAAATCGTTTATTTAATAATGGAAATGTGAGAGCAGACACAGCACAATATATAATCTGACACGTCATGTGACGATTACACTGCGGTCCATAGGTTTGAATGGAACACCAGGTGCCATACTGTAAGTTCTCACTGCACCTGAGAAACATACGTCTGTGTCTCATCCACTCCTGCTCCGCACTGACAAGTGCACAATTCCAAGTCTTCAACATAACAACGACTGACAGAGAGGGGGAAAAAACACAAACATGTAAGTAGTATTCACTTTTTTATAGTTACACAGTTAACATAACGACGCATTTGTTATGAAGATTATTTGTTTGCTTAAAAACGAATCTGTCGCGGTAAAGTTGAAAGTAGCTACGAAATTAAGGTCATTGTTAAATAAAACTAATGTTGTTTTGAGTGAAATTTAATGGCTGTTTCCACTGTGATTTACAACATTGTGACAGTAGGCTATGCATATATATATATATGGAACATTAACTCTATAATTTTTTCCACTGGGCAATAACAGTGTAAATGTTTAATTTTTTAAGGTGGGCCTATAGAAACTGACTTTCCAATTAAACCCAGCTGCGTAAAAACTGTAACCGTTAGTCCTGGTCTCCCTCCGTTATATTACAAAAAAGTATTCAAGCTGCTCTCTTCACCTGCTTTGTCATCAGGTTATAGATTATATACTATAGAGCTGCTGCAGTGTGCTCATACTATTAATTTTTATATATATAGCCTATATATATATATATATTCTGTAATAAATTACTTTTTTCATGCATAAAGCTTTGATTCAGTACAATATTATGGTATTTGTAAAAAGCTGCTTATGTGAATGAGTGAACCTTGAACATGACACCTTCACTCCCACTACTTTTAAGTACAGATTAGGATCCGATTCCTTAAGGCCATCAAATTATTTCACAAGATTACTTGAGCCTATCCTTCTCCTTGTCAGTAATGAACTGTGATAGTCTCAGAGTTCTTTTTTTTCATCTGTGTAGAAGTTCAAAATGACAAAGATCATGATGTGGCCACAATTATGTTGTAATTATCATGAACTTTGTCATTTTGCAATCTTGAGTACAGTCTAGTGATGAACTTCTAGGTATCATTACAATGATTAGAATTTTATTTATGAGCTGTTTAATGAACTGTTTTATGGAATTCAAGACAAATGTCTGAAGCTTGACATCTTTTGAGTATGCCTACCTTATTCTAATGGGCCGATATACCACAATCACAAATAAAATGTGACTTTTCAAAATGCAACGTCCAATCTACTCAACCTAATTGTCAAATATAAGCAATACATTAGACGTACTCTAGATGGCACACTTGTGTAAACCTTAGGAAGCACCAAAAGATGTAGGCATTTCTCATTTGTAAATCTAGATTTAAAGACATGCACATTTGCACATTCGACTAGCCTGTCTTAAACAGTTTCCTAATGTAGATGAAAGGCCAGTGTTTCACAGAAACCCTCTCCTCTGCTGCTTTCATCATCTGGCACTGTATCCACTGGCACATTTAGCTAGTATTTTGCAAGAGTTGGGTACATATAAAGATAAATGACATGTTGAAACCACTAGTGTTAGAGTCTCGGCTAGTTTTGACTGAAAGGAAGACATTGGACATATTATATTTTCTTTTAATATTGCATTTGGTCACTACTTTGTGAACCCAAGTTTTTGGAGTTCTGTAAATAATTGTACTTTTTTTGTCATTTTAAGACTCTGTACAATGTCTGCCGATGAGTGTATACCACCAAGTGATTCCAAGGAAATTCCTGTCTCTGGAAATGGGTATGTAGACTTAATCAATGAAATATGGAATTTCTGTCCTCCAATATTTAATACTTAATAATTGTTATTTTTACTGATATATTATGTTATCACGGCAGAAGTTTCATTTGTCTTTCTCCTTAGTTCTGTTAAAACTGAGGAATATCAGACTGTAGCACTCCATGACTCCAAAAACCATCCAAATGGAAATTGTTCATTCTCTGTAAAGAGTAACACAGGTACAGCCTTCACATGAATATTCCCAAAATGTTTACATATTGAAAATCCAACTGTTTTGCATATATTCTAAGGAATATTCAGTACCCATCAGTCATGTTCTACTTGCTGGAAAATATACAAAAGATTATGTACACATAGATTCTTGTGAAAATGACTAATTATTTTGTTTCTGAATGTCAAACCAGATCTAGGTCACTGTATTGTCTCACACACACACACACACACACACACACATCCACCATATCGGTATCGGCTGATATATGTTCATTTTTTAATGTTCTCGTTATCGGCCCGATAAAAATTTAGGCCGATATATTAAAGCCGATAAATAGTGGATTATTTCCTTCAGGTGAAACACTTCAGATCCGCACTGTTCTCCATGATGGTTTTGAAATATGATTTGAATCACTTCAAAAAAGGAAAATACAGTTAAGTGCAACATGCGCAGTCATTTCTGTATATGTCATGTCGGCTACATAAAATTATAATGAGAACATTATAATTGTGTGCTTGCTGCTTGGGACATGGATTTTAATGGTGAGACTTTTGTTTTTGTAATCAGGCTCTCAAAAATGATATAAAAATTTGGATTTAGATTTATAAGCAAATATACTGGTTATTGTCGGCTTTCAAATATAAAGAGTTATCGGAATCGGCTGAAATTTTCATATCGGTGCATCCCTTACAAATTTGTACCCAGAAGTGAGTTAAACCTGACAAAAACTCCTCTTGGTATATCCTCATTTGTAAAAACAGTATAAAATACAGCAAATACAGTTTTTTAAAAAGACATTGTAAATATTCAGAAAGTTTTCTGTTAGGTTACATTTATAACTAGCTGCATATTAAAAACAATAGAAATCTTTGCAAGTCCCCATAAGCTAGTAAATGTGTCTGTCTGATTTTATAATAATATGAATAAATATCTAAATAATATATTTAACAATAATTATTATTATTAAAATAATAATAACAACATTTAACTTATCAATGTAGCTGCAGCAGATATGTAGATTTGTAGCCCACAACATGTAAATGCACTAGTTATATAATAGAAATAGATTTTTTTTTTAACCAGTTGTGAAACCTGATTGGTGAGACACACACACCATATCCTGCCAGTAACCTGACCTGTTTCTGCACTCTTGTTAAGCTGTCAGTTCGTCTGTGTTTTTCTGAATGTGTGATAGGAGACGAGGGCAGGTTCTTGGATGGACTGATCTGTTCTTGCTTAGACCGCACACAGAAGCTTCATCCATAAATATACAATTCCTTTCAGAAGCACTTTTAATATATGGTCATGTCTCCTGTGTGTCCCTGCTGTCCTGCTCACAAAGACGATGAACCGGCTATACCATTGACGGCTGAAGATGTGCGTCTCGCTCCTGCCGAGGAGCTGTGGAGCACAGCCAGAGACAAGCCTGTCAAACTGAGGATGAACGCTTCAGAACTCAGCTCAGAACCTCCCATGACGGTCCATCAGATGTTCATGGCTACAGTGCAGAAGTACGGAGACTCTCCCGCCCTCCGTGCGAAGAAAGATGGAGCTTGGGTCACCCTGACCTATAAGGAGTACTATCAACATTCAAGAGCGGCAGCCAAAAGCTTTCTGACGGTAAGAGTTCACATATTTTTTTTATTCTTTGAAAATTAATTTCAAATGTTTTTTCAGAAACGTGTATGAAAAGAACTGGGTAACACTTTACAATAAGGTTCATTAAATGACATTTAGTTAACTACATTTGTGAACTGCACTTATACAGCATTTATTAATCTTAATTTAAACATTTACTAATACTTTATTCAAATTTTGTTAACATTAGTTAATGCACTGTGAACTAACATGAACAAACAATGAACAGCTGTATTTTTATTAAATAACGTTAACAAAAATGAACAAATACAGTAACAAATGTATTGCTCAGGGTTAGTTCATGTTAGTTAATACATTAACTAATGTTAAATAAATAACCTTATTGTAAAGTGTTACCAAGAATGTTTTTTTTTTTTTTTTACTTGTTAGCTATTTAGTTCATACATGGAATGTGCTGTGGTGCAAAAAACAAAAAAAGGCCATTATAGTCGGATGTTTAAAAACGAACATATTCTAAATGTGTCTTTTTTATCTACAAGTTTAACTATCATATTTGTTTTTGAAAGTCCCTTTGAATTTTGAATGATATATCCATATCATTTGTGTAATGATCAAACTATTGGCTTAAGGCATTAAGGAGTCAAAGTATTTACAACTCTAGTTTCATTGTGTCGAAGCTCTAAACAACACTAGGTGATGAATTGCTTTTGCATACGGTATATTGAGTAACTGTGCTCTTTGTGTACTCTAGCTTGGCCTGGAGCGATTCCATGGTGTCGGTATTCTGGGCTTCAATTCTCCTGAATGGTTTATAGCAGATGTTGGATGTATCCTAGCAGGGTATTGACTGTTCATCTGTTAAACATTAATCTTCTCAAAGTTAGACAATGAGAAAAAGACTTGAGAATAAGTGATTATGGAATGTAGGATCAGATAAAGTAGCTGTGTGAACATACAGTATATCTCACTTGTTTTGTCACAGGGGACTGGCCACTGGCATCTACACCACCAACTCTCCCGAGGCCTGCCAGTATGTTGCTGCCAATTGTGAAGCTAATGTTCTGGTGGTTGAAAACAACAAGCAACTGATCAAAATCCTCCAGGTAGTTTGAAAATGAACAGTATTTAATCATTTAGTGGATGCTTTTATCAAATTACGAATGTACGGAGCCCTGGGAGTCACATGTAGGAGAAAAAAAAGGGCCCCTCAAATCCGTGGCCACAGTTTTGCAATTCGTCCCCTCAGTTTATAAACCACACTTACAGATTTTACAAATTGCACCCATGGGTTAATTAACTGTACCCATGATTTTTCAATCCGTGTGCTCAGATTTGTAAACCGTACCTTCAGTTTTTCAATCCGTACCCAAAAAATCATAATCCGTGCCCATGCTTTCACAATCCGTTCCCACAGTTTTGTAGGTTTTGAACATCAGTGGTGCAGTACAAAGTTTAAGAACTGCTCAAAAAAGTATGGGCCAATACAGAGATGGTATTCTTCAGATGGAATTGGAAGGATATAAAAAATAACTATATATCAATAAAACATTGGATTAATTATTAGACCCATCTTATCTAGAGTGTGTAACAATGAGTTAAAAGCAGATCAATCATTTATTCACTCACTAAATCTAAATACTTCCTTCAGACACAATTATTTTGTACAATACATAATGTAAAATAGGGATCTTATCAAAATAATCTTATCAAAATTTTTTTAAATTTTTCCTGCTTGAAGTACAATAACCTGTAAGTCTGAAAGTTCTTATATGAGTCTTCAGTAACATTTTACAAAAAGGAGAACGTTAAAGGAATAGTTCACTTCAAAATGAAAATTCTGTCATCATTTACATTGTGTTGAACACAAAAGAAGATATTTTTGAAGAATGTTGGTAATCAGATGGACACCATGTCTTCCATAGTTGGAAAAAAATACTATGCAAGTCAATGGGGGTTATCAACATTCTTCAAAGATATCTTCTTTTGTGTTCAACAGAAGAAAGAAATTCATTCAGGTTTGAAACAGCTTTTAATAATCTTGACTAATGATCATTTTTACATACAGGCCCAGTTTAACAGACAAGGCTTATATAAAGTCAGGATTAGGGCATTTAAGTAGCTTTTATAAACATGCCTTAGGGGGAAAAAACATTACTGGTGTGCATCTTGAGACAAAAACAATGGAACTGACATATTTTAAGATATATCCGTGCAAGTTGCTTTCAGTTAAAACAGCTCAAACTTGCATTTTAGTCAGGGACTAGGCTTAAGTCTTGTCTGTGAAACTGGGGAAATAATACTTCCAATGTAAAGTATAAATGTTAATGAACAAATAACAATAAATAGTGTAGTGTGTCAATGTATTATATATGAATATCTAGTTGCAGCAAACGTTATTTAGAAACAAAGGAAACAGGAGAAAACCAACACAAACCAGAACATCTATTACAAAACATGCATAGACAAGGACTGACAAAACTGAACTGAAAACACAGGCTTAAGTACACTGGGAAAGATGGGACAGGTGAGCATAATCAATTAACAAATCAGAAACCATGGAAACAAACAGAGGAAACAATGAGAACAAATGAAACATATGAACAGAAACCAAAACTAAACACAATATACTGAATCTTCTCATAAAATACTAATACATTTTATTTCACTGTCATTATAGGTGAGGGATCAGCTGCCACATCTGAAGGCTATTGTTCAGTACAAGGGTGAACTGGAGCAGAAGTTACCAAACTTATATACAGTAAGTTTTGCCAAATAATACAATAAAACTGCCAAATGTGTCAAATGGGTTTCTGTACAAAACATACAAATGCAAGCTGGAGGTCCACTGATAATTACAGATATGTATATACATACATTTAAATATTAGTCGTGGAAAGTGAATGTAAACAAGCAAAACGTTCCATCATGTCTACTAGGCAAATAATTAAACAGTGCTCCTGGTATATTTGAATATATACATGAATTTGATGTTCTCTCAGTGGGATGAATTTATGAAGTTGGGAGAGAATGTCCTTGATGCTGAGCTGGATGCGCTGATAGACAGTCAAAAGGCCAATGAGTGCTGCACATTAATATACACCTCAGGCACCACAGGGAATCCCAAAGGCGTCATGCTCAGCCATGATAATGTGAGTACCACGTATAGTGTCACATGAAGTGACTAGTTCAGCACTTACTTCAATGCCAAATGTAATTAATCACAGATAAACAGTGTAATTCTTCTTTTGATGGACAAGTAGTGTTGTTCCTTAAATTCATCCCTGCTCTGTCCAGATCACATGGACAGCCAGTTCAGCAGGTCACATGGTCCGGCTGAAGATGGGCGAGGAGGAAGTGGTGAGCTACTTGCCCCTGAGTCACGTGGCAGCCCAAGTCCAAGACATGTGGATCTGCATGAGGTTTGCTGCCGTAACCAATTTCGCCGAGCCAGATGCCCTGAAGGTTAAAGTCTTAAGATGTTTACATTATTTACTTATGGATTTATTTTTTTTTTTTGTCTAGATTTAAATGTATTCGTTCAGCAGACACTTCTGTAGAAATGAGGAAACGCAAATGAATAACTGGCAGTGTCTTGGTTAAACAATACAGGGCTCCCTGGCCAACACGTTGAGAGAGGTGCGACCCACGAGCTTCTTGGGAGTTCCCAGAGTGTGGGAAAAAATGCAAGAAGCAATGAAAGCTGTTGGTGCGAAGTCATCCGTCATGAAGAAGAAGATTGGCGACTGGGCAAAGGGAATCGGACTTCAAGCAAGCTATAATGCCATGAATGGGTGAGTTTTTAAAAGAACCACAAATTAATTTACAGATTGAATTATTTGAAAGAAACCCGAAGCTCATGTTATTTCTCTGCAGGGATTCCTCAGTGCCTTGGGGCTTCACCTTGGCCAATCATCTGGTTTTCAAGAATGTGCTCAAAGCTCTTGGTCTTGACCGCTGTCGAGCCTGTTTCACTGGTGCAGCTCCCATCACCAAAGACACACTGGAGTACTTCATGAGCCTTCACATCCCTGTCTTTGAGCTGTATGGCATGAGCGAGAGCACTGGACCTCACTCCATCTCCTTTGCTGAGGCTTATCGCATTATGAGGTCAGAGGCATGATGTGCCATGTATATATATTAACGTATTTGAAATTACAAAGATGTTGTTATACTTACTTCATGTTGCTCCAAACCTGTGTTCTATTTTCATATGAAAAAATAAAAACTGCAAACACTTTATTTCAGGGTATTATATTTATACCTATTACATGTACTTACTATAGGGTTAGAAATAAATACTGAGTAATATTAATGAACTACGTGTACTTACTCTGCTATGTTTACTTTTCTCATGCACACTTTGGTCAGTCTTGTGACTGTTTTAAATGTGCTTTAAAAGTAAATAAACTGAAACTATAGGGTTAGGGTTTAGTTTAGGTTTAGTTACAGTACTTAATTATACATACTTTACTGTTATTACCATAGAAAGTACTTAAATATGTATAACTATGTCACCTTAAAATAAACACCAGAATATGCCGCGCTATTTAATTGTTTTCATAATTACTGTGGTCCTATTAACTAAGTGGAGACTTAAGCCACATTAAAAAGAAAACAGGTTTAGAACAATTTAAGGGTGAGTAAATGATTGCAGAATGTACATTTTTGGGTGAACTATCCCTTTAAAATTCAATGACAAAATATTCATCCAAGAAAAGTAAGAAAATATTGTATTTTCAACAAAATATTTCACAAAAAAAGTTATGAAAAGTTGTAAAACAAAACTCAACCTGTGTGAACTTGGCTTCAAACATCGACTACTGGTTAAAAGTCACTGGATACTTCTAAAAAAAAAAGTTCTAGTTGCTGATAACAACCATATGTGACATACATGTTTTTTTTTTCTTCCTCCAGCTGTGGTAAGGTGTTGACGGGCTGCAAAACCAAGTTAGACAAACCAGATAGTGATGGGAATGGTGAGATCTGTTTCTGGGGAAGGCATGTGTTCATGGGATACCTGAACATGCCAGACAAGACTGAGGAGGCACTGGATGCAGAAGGGTGGCTCCACTCAGGAGACCTGGGCAAACATGACAGCAATGACTTCCTCTTCATCACTGGCAGAATAAAAGGTAGAAATACACATCTGGAGAATTTCACATTTGTACATTTAGGGTGCAACAGTGCCTGCCACTGTCACTTTTTCATCGGCCTTGGTTCCATAAGTACTTTTCCCATGGAATTTTTTAAAAGTCTTCATGAAAGAGTTATATGAACCAAACCAACCAGCTTCAAGGTGAATTACAAACTTTGATTTGAATCAAAAAAGTATTTAAAAATCCGTCAAAAAGGCAAGCTACAAGACTGTGAACTTTAATGAGGGAAAGAACTGCAATTTTATAATGCATTGCAAATTACATATTCTTGCCGCAGATTTCTTTGCAGAGTCATGGGTAATATAGTTTTTCACTTGGCATTTTGCTGTTAAACACAATTATATAAAAAAAGTGGACTGATGATCTCAGTAATAACATATACCATCGATCGAGTAACAAACGTGTAGCTCACAAAAGGTCTGTCTTTAAATGTCTATGAGTTATCATTAAAAATAATTTCCCCTATGGAAAAAAAATATTTTCTCTATGCCTTTGGATAACTCTCATGTTACTGTGAGCAAAAAATGATCATATCAATTAGATCAATTCATATAGAATGATATACTATAACATAAATTTGTATCTAATTACCTTGCTTTTCCAGAATTAATCATTACTGCCGGTGGAGAAAATATTCCACCCGTCCCTATTGAGGACGCCCTAAAGGAGGAGGTGTCAATCATCAGCAATGTCATGTTGGTTGGAGACAAAAAGAAGTTCCTTGCTATGCTACTTACACTCAAAGTAAGTCTATTTTTACTTAGTGGGACCTGTAAGAGCCAGGTATGGTTCTATTATTCTGAACACAAATTTTTTTTCTCGGTTACTTACGGTAATTAAAGGAAACAGTTATGGAATGTATTAGCTACACAACCTTGTCTGTTTCTCACGCAAATAAATCTACAAAACGCAGTCTTTGGATTCATGATCATTGAGCAAGCCCGTTGTTTCCCCTACTCAGCCTCTTGGTCGACAAATTGTTTTGGCTTTCAGATTGTCGCCCACAGGACCATTAAATGTGCACATTTGACCAAATGTTTACATTTATACCAGCCACTATAAAAGAGTGTTTGCTAAGGCACCATTTTCTAAATGTATGTTGTTATATTTTCTTCTTAAATAACTGAATCTTATTTTTAGTGTAACATTGATGACAATGGAGACCCCACAGATGAACTGACACCACTAGGGGTGGAGTTTTGTCGGCAACATGGTGTAATTGGCAGCAAAGTTTCAGAGATCATTAGCAAAAAAGAGCCAGCCATTTACAAAGCCATCCAGGAGGGCGTAGACCGCGTGAATGCCAAAGCGACATCCAATGCCCAGAGAGTCCAGAAGTGGACCCTCCTTCCACAAGACTTCTCCATATCTGGCGGAGAACTTGGTGAGTGTTATTTCTTTATATAGACAAGAATGTAAAATAGATGAAGTGAAGTAAAGATAGTGCAGAAGTACTTTTATCAGTCAGCTTGACAGACAAAATATGAGAAGCATTTGTGTCAGTTCATGTCAGTACAACTCATCTAAGTCTCACATGTTTTGATGAAATGGCTTTGCGTGACACACTGAACATGCTTTCCTAACTGCATTCTTGAATGCATAATTACAGAGAGGAATGTAAACAGAGAGGATTTATTAGATGTGAAGTGAGCTCAAGTTTCTCCTTCTTCTCAGGTCCAACCATGAAGCTCAAAAGGCCTGTTGTCAGTAAAATGTATCAAGAAGAAATCAACAAATTTTATGGTGAATAACAGAAGAATCCAAATGAAACTGTGGGAATTAAACGCAAGACTACACTGGATCATATTCTTTTGCCATTGTTCAGTAATCTGTATTTTGCTCACTCCAATGGGCCTCAGTCAAACTTTACACCATTTTATACCAATAGATTCATTACCTTCTATAAATGGTCAATTAATACGTTTTCAAATCCATCTATTTGTCATTATAACTGGTTATGTATATTCTGTACAATGTATGAAATTGGAGTTGATTGTATGTGATATTACTGTCTGTGCGCATTACTGTTAATCTAAGATCTGTGAAGAAGTTCAGTCAAAATGTCTAGAAACAGGCTTAGATTGAGTGATATGTACAAGATTAATATTGTTGCTTGCACACTGAGTGTTGTTGGTACGTCAAACAGTTACAGTGTAACTGTAAAGATACAAATGTGTAATGAATGTTTGTCTTCTTAATACTGTTCAAATTTCACCCAGCACATTTAATATTTATGAGAGTGGAGGCTGTCAGCATATGTTGGAATATAAGTGAATAATATATTGGAACTCCATAAGTGTTTAGTTCCTTTTATGAATGTCATTTTTTCTTTGTGTACATTTCTTAAAATGGGAGTGTCACTAGTGAGCAGGTGCACGGAAAACTGCTGATATGTTTGTGTCTGCCTGTGTGCTTGTGTTCTGAAACAACACAAAAGTCTCTCTGATAAGGTCTCAAACTAAAAGGACATTGTGGTTTAAGTCCACCCCGCCCCCCAGTTATTGTTCATATTGTGTTTGTGAACCAGTTTTGAGGTAATGCAGAAACACTAGAAGGTTTTATCAAGAAACATCATCCCTCTAAAAAAAAGAGTCATCTTTTGTTCATTTCTCAGATGGTTTCATTGAGACTGATCTGTTGTGTGTTTTGCATTTCCATTTGTTGGAGGTTCTGGTGTTACATGCAACTATAGAACCCAATGAACTACTATAATTATGTAATTATTGAAAGTATTTCTAACACAGACAGTATGTGAGGTAAAAGCTCAGAGGTTAGATTTTAGGATATAAAATGACATCTAAAGTAATTTTACAGCTTATAGTCCATCGTTCTGACATGTTATTAAGAGCACGTATATATGTATGACACTCTTACTTTTATGTAACACATATGGAGACACTTTCAAAAAAACAAAACTTGTGAATCACTAAAAAAGCTTAAGATGCGTCAGTGCATCATTTTCAGCCATGTGGTCATTTAGAAAGGGCCCATCCTATACAGATGCACATGGCAAAAAAGCATTAAGCACTTTTTTTAGCTAACCTTTTTTTCTTTTTGTGCATGTCGAAGTAAATTTTTAAAACGATTTTTAATACTCTTTTAAAAAGATAATGATTCAAATATTCTTAATAATATAGCTTGTCCTGGTTGGGGAAATAAAATAAAATGTGAATGATGTGTTGCAAAATAAGACTTGGCAATGAGATAACCATTTTTTCTCTATTATGTTCATATTTTTATTTGAAATGTGAATCATTCACTTGTCCCCCAATGATTTAATGTACCCCTTCAACATTACGCATAAATCCTCTTTCCAAAAACTGGTTATTGCTCTTCTGATTAACAAACATGATATCTGTCCATTGAGGACAAAGTCCTCAGATCACAATCAGAACATTAAATCAAAGGAAGTCATCAGTTCAATTAGCATACCAGTAATAAAAGTGCCGGAAATGAAAGATTTTCATTCACTATCTCTGTTGACATAAAAAAACTGGACTTTGGTCAAAACACAAGAATAAACTAAAAATATTTCACTTGAACTCTGTTCAACAACTCAATCAACAACTGTTCTTGCTATCATTTCATCCATCTGACCAGAGCAGGGGTGCGTTTCCCAAAGCCAACTATGGTCGCAAGTTCCGTCGCTACCAATAGAGTTCAATGGAAATTGCGATCATAGTTGGCCAACGATGCTTTTGGGAAACGCACCCCAGGTTAGTACGTGACCAAACTGGCTCTGGAACAATTTAGAAAGTCTCCTCAGGGGGTTGCCTTTCGCTCTTGCAACATAGACAGACTTGTGTTGGTTTTTACCTTTATTTAAAAAATTACCACATATCAATTTACTGGGTGAAATCTTACAACACAAGTCTTAAAGAGACAGTTCACCCAAAAATGTAAATTCTGTCATTTACTCCCCCCTCATGTCGTTTAAAAAAGATTTTTTTTTTTTATCTTTTGCGGAACACAAAAGAAAATCTTTGGCAGGATGTTTAGGCTGCTCTTTTGTTAGAAATGTTATAAAGTTTTTAATGATAAAGTTTGTCTTTAATGATAAACTTTGGCCCTACTTTATAAGGCAGCTGTTAGTTTACAACACAATATAGAACATACTAACATGTATATCCAAGGTAGGCTAGACTCTCCGACACACTGACATCAGCGTTTCACCACAGAAACGGTTTATTATGAAACAGTGCAACACTGCGCTCATGTGGTCATGAGACGATCAGTCACACCAATTGCATAACAAATGCCACTTAGGCTACTATCTCTAGCAGACTGAATCTTAGAGGACAGTTTAATTCATTCATTTGCTCAACAACAAACAACCAAAACAAAAAAATAAAAAGGTGACAAATAACAAACAAGGTATTAAATCACTTACGACTATATGTTAAATAACATGTACCAATATAGCCAAAATTTTAACCCGAACATCCAAGTAGTCATAGTGTATATAGCTGTATAAAATCTGGACTGTAAAATCTGTAGGCCTATGTGTACTGTATAAAACCAAGAGAAATTGAATACATCAATGAACAAAATATGCAAAAGAAAAAAAATTATACAAAATATAGTAACAATAAACCTAATGTACATGCAAAACACAGGTTTAGATAGGATTATATAGTTCAGAAAGTTAAGAACTAAATTTTGCCTAAAATATTTATACCATTAAGATATGTTCATTTTTTATTATAATGGTATTTTAAAGTAGACTGCAATTGAAAAATTATCTTAAAATATTAAGACAGGGATTAATTTGTTTTGTTACACAATACACACAAATGCCTAAAATTATAGACTAATAATGATTAGAAATTAACAAAAGTTGCCTTGATAAAAAATATGGCCTTTCACATTAATTTCACAATTCATATACAGTATTTTAGAGAAGACAAGAGTGCATGCAGCTAATTGTCATTTCTTTGCTCTCCATTTTTACCCCTGGAATTTCATGTTAATTCCAATTTACATCACAAAATGCATTTTCTACAAGGTTTTATGAATTACATTTTCTTGTAATCCTGCCAACCTTTCTTTGGCGTCAAGAAACACCTTTTACAATTAAAACAATTTTAAACCTTTTAAAACAATAGGGCGAAAATCTCATTATGAAATAAATGTTTTTCTCTAGTTCACGTTGAGCAAGCATAGTGCAAACTCATTTGGTGATGACAGCAACAGCTTTCTTCATCCAGGCATTGTTATTGAGTAGAGAGAGCATGAAACGAGCCACATCTCCTCTTGACACAGACTGGCCGATTGGCAGACCATTTTCATCAGGGACATAATAACCTTCATGTGTGAGGAACTCATTGGCTTAGAAAAGAATGAGAAAAATTACCACAAATTTAACAAAATACAAAAATACAATTTGTGATAATCTAATAGCTTTGCAGCAAAGGCAAATTTGTCAATAAGCATTTTACCAGTGGTGGACAAAGTTATCACACACTTGAGTAAAAGTACAGATACTCTAATAAACTAATACTCCTTTCTAATTTTATAAAAGTACTTGATTTTTGATGTACTTTAGTATTAAAAGCAGGGCTCGGAACCAGATCAGAAAATAGCAGAATCAATACAAAACATCACCAAACAAATAAAAACATGATTAAGTTAAGCATAAGCCTGAGAAGAATAAAAAATGTTTTAAGAGATGATTTAAATGTAGACAACGTAGGGGAACATCTGATGGAAAAAGGTAAGGTAAGGTACGTTTAAGGAAAAAGGTAAGTTCTGTTTAATATTTTAATTTGGCAGTCAACCAATCATGAATTCAAATAGTAGACTACGGCCTATACAAATGTGACGTTGACGTATCCAATGTGAGTGAAATGCCCGTACTCAGCTGCCGAGTCACCATATAAGTCACTCACTGGCATTAGCTTTTGGATCTCAGGAGTTTTTCCAAGGATGTGTCACCAACCTTTAAAGTGTTTTGATGAATGGCAGGTAATGCGTTTCAGGAAGTGCGTTCCTCTGTGTCAGCAGGACACACACACGACTTGCGTGTTATTATAAAGAGTTTCTCTATGAAGAGGCTCAGATCACGTCTGTCCCCGCTGAATGGAAGGGAATACGCGGCAGTGGGTCAGGCCATGGCACTTTTTTATTTGAGTGCTTAGTCAAAGCCGATCAGGCAGACATTCCCCTCAGCATGGCATAGTGGGTATTTGTTCCCCATTGCGTCTTGTCAGACGCAGTGCGAGTTCCTATTCGAAAGGGAACGAGACACTGGCATGTCTCAGTCCTGCCTGCTTACGTCTCCTTCAGACGAAGAAGTTGATGAATATACCTTTTATACTCATGGTCGCACCAGGAGTGACATCACGGACTGTCGTCGGCCAATGACATTGTTGCATTTAAATACGTGCTTCAGACACCGGTCACGTTGATGACGTTAGTGATGTATGTCTCGAGACCACTTTTACGTGGTCTCGGTCTTGTCACGGCCTTGACGGTCTTTGGTCTTGGTCTCGGACCTCTCGGTCTTGTCTAGGTCTCGCTGTCTCAGACCGACATAGTGGTCGGGGGATTTAGCAATACAATACTACAATATCCACGACGACACAACGTTCGATAATGCAACAGTATTTGAATTTTCGTGTGACTTGTTTCGCCTATTTGAACAATGTATATCTTAATGGTCCAGCGGTAGAATTTTTGCCAACCGTGTCAGAGGTTCTGGGTTCTAATCCGCACTCGTATAGTTTTTTTTTTTTCTCGTAGTTTTTTTTCTCATCAAAACTGATTATGTTCATCAGTGGTTGTATATCAAGCAGGGACACGTTTGTGTGCATTATGTTTTGTGATTTCACCAGAACGAATAGAGAGTACGCTAGCAGTGTTGTGCCTGAACGCGTTCATTGAACGATAGTTCATGAACTCGTTCATATTTTGGGCGAACGTGAACTGAACGTACTGTATTACTGCCTGGTAAACGTTACTGTGAACTCGTTCATTCTGGTGTCTGTGAACGGCGCGCGCGGCGCACTCTCAGTTTAACTTCGTTCAATAGGGTGCCAGATTTCTATAGAGCCTTCCAGGCGAAAACCCGGCTAAAACACACCGTAAACAGGCCTTAATATGTAGCGGAAAAAACACCCAATCTGGCAACACCAGCCACCAGCGTCGCACCGCCGCATGCGTGATCAAAGCAAAAAGCAGCAAGGAGGCGTCATATGATCATTTAAACAAGTTTTATGACAAGGTCGGTGAGGATAGGAAAAATCTTACATTTCTGTTCAAACTTTGCCCGCCGATAAAATAATTGCTGTCTGTAGTTCTATATGGGCTGTGGCAATCATTTTGAAAAATAATAGCTCCCAGAAACATGGAAAAAAAGAACTATTACTGAACTAGTTAAAAATTTTAAAGTATGAACTGAACTAGTTCATTTTAAAATTTGTGAACTGAACTTTAAACTAGTTCATGTAGAAAGTGAACTTTCCCAACACTGTACACTAGACTATTTTTTTCCCCTCCGGTCTCGACTTGGTCTGTCTTGGTCTCGATACCCTCTGGTCTTGGTAGTGTCTTGGTCTCGGTTTAGGCGGTCTTGACTACAAGTCTAGATGACGTTACCATAGCGTCTTGTCAGACACCATGTCTCGTTCCCCTTCTTAGGGAACCAGAGTTACATTTGTAACCGAGAAATTTTGCGTAATGAATATGTGCGCCCTCGTGTTTCTTCCCACAACATCTAACTTTGTTACATACTTAAGTACAGTAAAGAAGTAAAAAATACTTTGTTACTGTCCGCCACTACATTTTACCTGTTACTTAATGTAACAACAATCAAAGAAAATGCATACATTTATTATATTTTAATTCATATCAAAAATTGTTTTATTTATAAATCCCACCTGTTGTTGGTGTATTCTTGAGGCCAGGGGGCCGGACAACAGTCCAGTTGATGTCATCAGTCTGCTTAAGAAAGTTTTCCATTTCATACATGTTGTTCAGAACGCTTCTAATCATGGGAAGCAACATGAAGCGGATGAGTAAGGAGGAATTGGAGCCTGAATTAGCTGTGAAGAGTGTCATAACAGTCCAATTACTATACCAGACAACTGATCAGACCAAAAATACTAAAGAATAGGGGAGTAACGATACCCTCATGTCACGATTCGATACATATCGCGATACTGAACTCACAATAGGTTAACAAAAAATGTATTGTTGATTAAATTGCTAAATTTGGTATTACATTATGGGTGGAAATGAATAGGCTTAGACTTGGTGCTGGTAACCCAATGCACAGGACAATAGCGACACCAGAATAAAAATATTCATGATTCTGAAGCTGAAAACAGAATTATTTTAGACAAATATGCTTGCACTCTTTCACTGACTAGATATATTTAGAGATATAATGTAGGTCACTTTTTACTGGTAACATAAGACAGTTGGTATTATTAGGACCCACACATATTCCCCCATTGCATTATTATACATTATATTCAACATTATATATAGTAGTTTAATTTAGTACTGACACTAAATCTCTGTAAACTTTATTTTTTTCACGCAGAGTAATTTTCATTTTGGGTGAACTATACACGGTACAGATTGTCACTATCCACAATACATATTGTTGCATTTTTGTATTGTGATTTATTGTGACACGATATATTGTTACACCCCTAATAAATAACCTTCAGATTCATGTACCTACAAATAATAGCAGCACTTACGGTCAGTGTACCATGAGGTCATGGTGATGATTCGATTCACTTTGGCATCACGCATAGCATTTAATGCTGCTGTCATAGACTGGGTGTAGCCAGTGATTCCATAAATAAATGAGATTGGAAAGCCAAGACAGGACAACACAGCATCCTGGCCTTTGAAATGCGGTTTCAGGCTGTCTTCAGAAAAAATGTCTCCCTCAACCACCTATCACATGAGGGCATGAAATTAAACAAGGTTACATGGTTATGAGGTTGCATGCTAGTTGTAACTACAAAGTGGTCACTGAAAATCGACTCTTGAACACATGAAGTATTATCTACACTGGCAGCTTGGTGTTAATCATATCATTATTTAGCAATGCTGTGTCTGGATAACTGTCCATAACATGTTCTGCACAAAAATGTGGGGCAAGCAAATCATGTGATGATATCAACCCATAAATCAATCACATTCATTTTTTATGCCATCCTTGTGACGTTATGCTAAATTTTACATACAAAAAACTCATGCAAAACAAAAATTTGCAAGTAGGTTATGCATTAAAAAGTTCACCTTTGCACCTTGGTGACTTCCTTATTTTTATTCAAATTATAAACTAAAGTCCTTTCAACATTTATTATTGTGCAAATCTGAGTCAACTAGGTAAGAAAGGAAATGAGAGCTAATGAGTAACTCAGACTATTATACTCATACTTTATATAAATACATTCTAAATGTATAATGCTTTTATACATTTTATTTTATACATCCTTTCAACATTTATCATTGTGCAAATCTGAGTCAACTAGGTAAGAAAGAAAATGAGAGTGAAAAACTCAGACTATTAAACTCTTACTTTATATAAATACATTATAAATGTAAGATAAGCTTCAGTTTGTCATGAAGGGCATTGCTAAATGAATTTAGTTGCATTTGAGATTGTGGATTTGCAGTCCACTCCTTTACTTACACCTGAAAGCAATACATGAACGTAACGTAAAATGAACTAATTCACAATTTTCATCATTCCATTTAAATAATAATAACAATAATACCTTTTGAAATGAAACTTCTTAAATGTTTATCTTACTATTTACCGTGAGGTTCTCGTGTGTTACAGTCAGTTTTCCCGGGTTTCTGACGACAGCTGTGACGGAGTGTCCTTGCTGAAGAGCCTGATTCACCAGCTGCTGTCCGGTTTGACCAGTCGCTCCAAGTACAGCAATCTTCATGTTTAATCAAGACAAAACCTTTTATTCCTGCTAAAAGAAAATGAGTCAAATTACCGCTGCTATAACACAGTAACACACGTTTATAGCCTACAACACACTAGAGAAGGGCAAAAATATGCATCGGTTAATTTGCGCAGAGGATCTTCTGCCTGTGATATAACCTGCTTATTAAACGTCCGGAAATAACATTTAATATCGCAAGACTCCTCCTCAAGGACAACCACAACAACATTAAATAGCTCTGCGGATACAACTGAAAGTGTGTTAGGAAATTAATTAATTCGTGATAAATCTGAATAATTTGAGCATTACCAAATACAACACTGTTTAAAGTAATAAACATGTATAGCTAACGTTACCTCTAAAATCGCTCCTGTTGATGGGGGTGGCAAAGCAACAGAAAACACATGCACGCGCTTGCTGCTGTCATACAGCTGCTGATATAACTTTCAACCTTGAGGACTTTAGTGCGCGTGCGCTTTGCGAGTTGTACTTCACGCAAGAGTCCTGACATGTCCAAAAGCATGTTTTGCAAAAAAAGTCAAATAAATAAATAAATTAGTCTACAGTCGTAATATATGGTATTGTAATAAAAATGGCGTATTACCATATCTTTAAAAAAAAGAAAGAAAGAAAAAAAAGATTTGATCAACTATGGTACTAAAAATGTATTTTTAAATAAAATCGTAACCTTACTTATGGTGGGCAGTTAACCAGCATTTTTTTTTTTCTTGCTCCAAATAAAATTTTGTAAAAACTCTTGATTCGCCTCGTGGCTGCTCGGTTTGGTATGGTTCATGGTTTATATCCTCGGATACTTCTGGAACAAACGCCGCTAACGTGGGCGGACAAATTCAGAAGACGAATGGCGTCGTCTTTCTTTGACGAAAGTTCAACTAATTTGAATTTGATTAACTTATTTATTCCATAAGAATTGATACTCGTTTTGACACTAATGGCGTACCTTTAATTTTTTTATTTTTTTACTAATTTGAAACGCCTATTTCTTTCTCTTTAAAAAAAAAGAAAAAAAAAGCATTGGTCAGCATGCAAGAAGCATCTGAATAAGTCATGTGAAGTGCTGTTGTTTACCGTCGAGCTTTTATTGCCAGGTGTTTGCACATAGTAATTTGTTTTGGTGACAGAAGCTCAGTACATGACAGTGGCAGGATAACAAATAATAAAAATATAATAAGTAAATATGTATAACATTTAAATATATATATTTTAAAATACACAAAAAATAGAACATGAACATCATGTGGACTTTTCGTTTGTGCGTAATAAATACAGCGTTTCCTCAATCTGAGACCACAGAAAGGGGGGGGGGGGGTAATTGCAAGCATTTGGACGCAATTTGGACGTCGCACGAACGACGTCTCTTCTTGATGAAAAACCTCAAACCAGCTATTGCCTTGATTTGATTTCACACAGTGGACACCACCCCCTTGTGGTTAATGTGTTACTGTCACAACAAACACTTCAGTTCCTTGTTTTCAATTACAGAAGTTGAGCTGTTTGAAGGACTCTTTGGTTTCGCTTATTCAAATGTCACTATCACAAGGACAGCTAGTGTTCAGCATTCACCATGAAGCTTCAGATATGTCTTTTTCTCGGCGTGACATTTTTCTGCGTATCGACAGCTGATTTCTCTCCTCCAGTGGTGAACATCAGTCTGGACGTGCCTGCCAATCAGAGATGGGCTCCTCTGAAGAACCTCTATGACATTAATTTCTTGAGAAAAGCTGCATCTGAAGTGATCGAGTAAGTATCAAATAGTCTGATACCGCACGCGCACACACTAACGAGGAGTTGCTTTCGATGGTATTCTTGCAATTTTGACAAGGTTTTTGTTACCCATTATATAATTTTACCTACCTGACGAGTTGAAAAGGTTTACGCACAAAACCTGTAATCAAATGTTTAAGTTCGCAAAGCATAAAAAATGCATACACGAATCACGTGGTTAAAGCGCTTCTGAGAAGGCTGACATTCCCCCTCTCGTTTTTTAGTCACACTCGTTTTGTAATTACCTGTCGTTACTTTACCTGTAGGGTAAAGTTTAGTAATTGTTTGTCATCATCATCTCAGATCCACAGCATGTCTTATGTGTTTATCTTAAACACCCTCTTCTGCAGCTCGACTGTTCCCAAATGGGTTCATATTGCCATTAAACCTATAGTGAATGCTCTGGAGAAATACATCCCACAGCCGTATGCTGGAGAAATACAGGGCATGGCATCATTCTATGGGACTGACATTTCAGATATCGTGCTGCTGAACTTTGCCTATGAAGTATCTGCGTAAGTACTGTGTAGCTGTTGACCTTTTCTGCATTTTTTGGTACAACTCTTCTTTTGAAAGTTGTCAACAACTTTTCAAAATTCATTGTGGTTGCTTTGCTTTTTTTCAGGTTTTGCACCAGTATTGTAACTCAGAATACAAAGGGCAATATATACCATGGCAGAAACCTGGACTATCCCCACAACGTGCTCAAAAATCTAACTCTAGACGTAGTTTTTCTGAAAAATGGAAAGGTAATAAAGTGAATATTATTTTTATATATTAATGTTTTATTAACAAAGTTTGTGAGGAACACATTCAAAAGATCTATCGGTTAAACTTTAGATTACGCTCCAATTCTCACTATGAACTAATTATTAACTACGACTTTTGCCTCAGTAAACTCCTAATTACTGCTTATTAATAGTTAGTAAGGTAGTTGTTAAGTTTAGGTATTGGGTAGGATTAAGGGATGTAGAATATGGTCATGCCGAATAATGTATTAATATGTGCTTTGAGAGTACTAATAATCAGCCAATAATATCCTTGTAATATGCAAGCTGATAAGGAACTAATGGTGAGAATTGGAACCTAAACTAAAGTGTTACCGATCTATCCAATCAGCATGAGAGGAGACCTATATATACTGTATATATATATATATATATATATATATATATATATATATAACTGACTCACCTATGTTCCTTGACCGTTTCCTGCATCCCTCCGCCACTATTGGCTGGTTCATATCCTACCCAGGGATATGAGGGAGTACTCTTTGATCGGGCCAAAATCCGAGTTTGGAGCCATCCTTTCGGACAGCACACCAAATATTACTCTATCTGATTATTTCATGAATATTATATTAATGAAATTTGTTTCTCTACAGGTGGCCTACAGAGGAACCACTTTTGCTGGTTACGTTGGGCTGTGGACTGGACAGAGCCCCAACAAGTTTACAGTATCTGGCAATGAACGCAGTGGGTTTGATTTATTTTTTCTCTTAAATGAGATCATCTAGTGAATTTTGCACAGATTTGATTATGTCTGTATTTCCACAGATAAGGGACATTGGTGGGATAACATAATTTCAGCCATTTTATTAAAAAGTTCTCCAGTTAGCTGGTTAGTACGAGAGGTGAGAGAACACATGTATATAACAATTCAGTATTTTACTGACTTTTTGACTGTGAAGAGACTTTGGCATTGAATAAATCAGTTTTGTTTGATTCTCTTCAGACTCTTGAAGCAGCTGTGGATTTCCAGGATGCAGTAGTGAGGCTGGCCAAGGTGCCGATCATCACAGATGTTTATTATATTTTGGGTGGTGTTCATGCTGGTGAGGGTGTGGTCATCACCAGAGACAGGGGAGGATCAGCTGACATCTGGCCCCTGGATACACTTCATGGAAAGTAAGCACCAACCATCATTTTTAAATGATATAAAAATGTTATAATGAAAGACAAAAGTGATGACAATGCTACAATAGGCTTCCATTTGACCATTCTGTTATATAGTACTAGTGTTTTCCTGAAAGTGTTTACATTACTAAACCTGTGATTTTGACTGTTGCTTATTTTAGCTGGTATAGAGTTGAAACAAATTATGACCACTGGCTACCCGCCCCTAAACAAGATGAAAGAAGGCAAGCAGACAATTATTTTTTATCAATAACATGAGAGCATAAATGAGGGATTATTTACTGAACGGAACAAATTAAGAATTGTTTCTCACATTTCCTGGTCTTTTTGTTTATTTTATTTTTTTAGAGATGTGGCAATGAAAGCATTAAATTCTACTGGTCAAAACCATATTAGTATGGATTCTCTGTATAAGGTATATGAACATCCATTTTGGCTACCTATTATTGTCCTAGGTTATGGCATTTATTTCTGTTCTACAGTACATTGTTAATGTACCATAAAATGTGCTTGTATAAATGTTTTTTAGTATATAAGTAAATGCATTCAATCATAAGCAATTTCTGCTGTTGTATATCAAAAAGATCTGAAGATTTTTCTTTAATGATATTTGTGTTTTTTGATATTATGGACTTTAATTAAAAAATGAAAAATATTGAAAAATGTGTTGATTCAGTGACCATGTCAGTTTAATTTTTACAGGTTTTATCTGTGAATCCTGTATGTAATTGGTAAGGAGGACAGTTATGCATTTCCACCTATCACATGATATTTTATGGTTATGTAAATGACCTCAAGTAGAGTGATCATTTCCCATAATGTAGTAACCAGTAGTACAGATATACTATATACTTCCTCATAGAGGTTATTATTAGGATTTAACAACGCAATGCAGAATTTAAGTATTATCCAAGAGATCGCAGAAACAAGTCTTGTAAATCCTCTGCTTTTTCACACCGCTTCACAGACACTCATTGTGTCAGCTTCTCAGCTGGAAATCAGAACAGTCCAAGCATTGATATCTGTTGAACTCTCACCCTCTTTCATGTCTGATGCCCAAACTCAACACTGATTTTAAACTCATCTTGCTCTACTAACTTTATTTATCATTGTTTGTTGGAGTTGTTATTTTGTTATGTGGTACTAGTGGGTTCTTTGTAACCATAGGATGATATTCATTTGCATTTATGCATTTAGCAGATGCTTTTATTCAAAGTGACTTACAATAGAGAAACAAAAGGAATTTGTCACTGCGCCAACATTCATAGTATCCACCTTATTCTGCTCTAAACAATGCGCGCCGCCATGACGACGACTCCGGTTGCCTACTTCCGGTTCGTACTGTATTAGAGAATGAGTTCAGGCTCTACATGTGCTGTTGTTGGTTGTTTTAACAATTCAAAGAAGATAAAAAACTTTGAGCATAAGATAAAAAGGAGAGAATGCCTATGTCCGGTTCGTATCAGCTACATTCAATGCCAGAGAGTAGACGTTTTTGGTTAGCTGCGCTAAAACTGAAGCATCCAACGAAAAAGGTGTAATACGTTACCAGTAGGGATGGGCATTTCAAGCAAAAATAATATTCGAAGATCGCTGGGTATTATTCAATTATTATTCGAAAATCGCACCCCTCCATCACATCAGGCACACATGCATGTATAGGCTATAGGCTACGCACCAGAGCACGTAAGCAAAGCGGAGCAGTGTGACGCTTAAATATAAGTAAAAAAAAAAACTTTTATATTTATATTTATATGAATACTGCGTATTCGTTTTATATTTAAGTTTCACAATATAGTGTTTTTTTTTTATTTATTTTTTATTTAATCTATGTTGATTATATGAAAAGGGAACCGCATGAGATGAGTCAGATATGATCTTAAGATGCCCAATATCGGAAAACATTTGGAATGGCTCAGACATGATTTTGACCACTTGATAAGTTTTGTTTTGTAGAAAGCCTTTCTTTAAAGTGAATTTCGTTTAGTATAAATTGTATCTTAATTTTTATCAATGTTTTATCAACAAATTGCCTGGAATAATAAATAAGAAGCAAATAGTAGATATACAGGACACAGAGGCGCGGGCGCGTGAACTGGAGCGCGTCTTATTAACCAACAAAACTCTGCGTATAATTACTTGCCTCACATACATGAGAAGTATATCTATATAAAGCTTGAAATGTGTACTTTTAAACAAAATAATTAAAAACGAGCAGAAATGGGCTGCTCTCTGCTTATGTATAGGTTAATTCGTATGAAGTGTGCATTTCTCTCTATAGGCGCGTTCACTGCGAAGATGGCGAGTCAGCATCATCAAATTTATCTTTGCAGTCGACACTTACAGAAAACACTAGTTATTAATAAACAATTCAAATGTTTAATGCATAATCATTACTTTTGCCGTTTTTTTTTTGTGGCAAGCTTATGCGTGCGTTGATGCAGAATAGGCAATATATTACGAAAACGCTCATTATGGTTTAGCATTCTCTCCCATATAGTATACATAACTTCCAACCCAACTTCAGTCGTGCACGGGCAGGGGCAGCCCTACTTATTTAACATATTTTCTAACCAGCACATCACTGCGGCGTTCTGAGCAAGCGGCGCTTAATCTTCATAAAGCTTCGAACCGGAAAAGGACAACCGGCTTCCGGTTCAAACCCGCTATGAATCATGGTTAAATTCGCTAACCAGGAAAAAGGTGGATACAATGCCAGGTTTATTAGAAAGCTAAAAGAGTGAGCAAGCTGGAGCAGAGGAAAAATGCAGAGAAGAAAAAGGAGAGGATTTAGTCTTAAAACATAAAACTTTTTTTCATTCCGCTGACACAACGCAACATTGTTAGTTATTTGTCCCAGTTTTCTTTCATTCATTATTTTACCGGGTTAAAAACTCATTGAGATTAAAATCTCTTTTACAAGAGTGACCTGGCCAAGATAGCAGCTACAGTAACATAGACATACAAATAAACAAAAAACACATTCAAGGATCACAACAGCAATTTACCAAAGGATAAAACACATAATCAGTTAAAAGTAACTTAAACTCATTTAGTGATGGAAGCATTGTCAGCTTTAAGATGTTTTGTAAATTATTCCAAGCAGATTTAAATTATATTATATTTAAAGCCTTTTTTTTCCTAACTCTGTTCGAACTCGAGGAACCTTAAGATATAACAAATCATTAGAACGAAGATTGTAGCAAACATTTGTTTCAGAGAGACAAATAAGATGGAATTAGACCACAAATAGACTTATAAATAAAACAATACCAGTTAAAACGTCTTCGAGTATACAAAGATGGCAACTCAGCTTTATCATATAAAGTGCAATGATGTGCTTGATAACTATAAGCAGTAATGAAATGTAAAGCGCTATGATAGACGGTATCAGTTTTAAATAATGTACTGGGGCATTCATATAAAGCAGATCTCCATAATCCGACAGTGGTAAAAAGGTTGCAGATACCAAATATTTCCTTGCACTAAAAGAAAATAAGATCTGTTTCTGAAATAAAAACCCAATTTAAGCTTAAGTTTAGAAAGTAGTTTATCAATATGTAGCTTAAAAGTTCATTGGCTATCAAAAAAAACGTATCGCTCGCAACACATTCTTTTTTTGTTCCTTGGGAAGATATAATTTAGGTAAGATTCCTTGGTAGAGATTTGGAAAAAAAATCATTACTTTGGTTTTTATCTATATTTAAAACCAGTTTAAGTTGACATAGACGAGACTGTACAATTTCAAATGCTGATTGTAAATAATGAACAGCTTGTGAGGCTGATGAATCACAACAATAAGTAGTAGTGTCGTCTGCATAAAGATGGTACATAGCATTGGGAATGTTATCACAAATATATATATACAAAGAAAATAAAATGCATTCAAAGAAAATAAAATGAAATGAGTCTCATACATAATGAAAAATGAAAATGTACAGATTAGATCCTCATTTTCACCTCAATTTATATGTAACATATAGCATTATCACATGACCATGAGTACTATTTTTGTCAATTTGTGATATCGATTTTATATATCAACCACTGCAGTGCAAAAATGGATTTTTGATACTGGTTTCATTTGATTGTTAGGAACCCTATAGCATCTTATCATTTCTAATACAGCTTTAATACAATTGTAACTGGTGTAAGTGCATTGGTTTAGGGTTGTGGAGTGTTAAGTGCTTGTGTTTTCAGCTCACTTTCTGTAATAAGGCTTTTTAATGTGAGTACTGTATGTTCTTCCTTCCAGGATCACTGTTTATACAACCGTCATGAGTGCCGCCACACCTGAGAAGTACACAACAGTTGTCAGAGATGTAAGAACAAGTGTATTTACATAAAACATATTCTGCTCAAGATTCACTTTATTTATGTTACCACCATTGTTATTTGAGGAAGTCTAGTTGACTGGTTAAGTAACGTTTTGTTTTAGTTGGATGAAACAGCATTTCTATCAAAATGTAAGAGGTTACTAGCATCACAATATTTGGGGTGAATAACTGTGTCTTTTCTGTGCTTTCGAAACTTAACTGTCAGCTGACTTTTTAAATACACTTAATGGTCTTTCCTTTCTGTTCACAGATGTGTGTGTGATGGAATGAGTCATTCTCTTGATCAACTCAGCTTTATTCTGATCTTACCAACAAATCCTGCTTCTCTTCATGCCTTTTACAATGGAAATGAGTCTAATTTTAATATCTGTAAAGATATTGAAAAAAGATGAAGAAAAAAATATTTATAGCCTATTGCAATAAAAAAATAATAATACAATTTTACCCAGATGACTTGAATAGCTCTATTTTGAAAGATGAAATCATTCTAGAATGATTGTGGTATTTTTGCATAGAAGTGCATCAGCATAGAAAATAAAATGATTGAATAATGAAAAATGACTGGTTACTCTGAAAACTTTTTTGAGTGCGAACCATCCTTTTATGGCTGGAACGATTTGGTCACAGTTTACAAGAGCTCAAATATCTTTCTACTTCAGTTTTCATAGGCCACATTCCCACTTTTTTTTACTGTGTGTATTTTCAAATACTTATAAATACAGTAGTAATACAATAATAATAGTGTTTTTAATAATAATGCATGTTGTAATTTTTTATTGTGATTATTATTAAATAAAAATATTTAAACTTGCTATTGTACTGTCAAATAAAAAAAATGTAATAAAAAAATATTTATTAATAGTCTTAATTTTTAAATGTTAAACCAACTTGTCTGCAAATAAATGTGTGCTTGCTGCGAGTTAATTATTAATTATATAATTATTAATTATAAAACCTGAGTTAACTATTAATTTCCTTCTCTGTGGGCCTCTAGTCAGTTAACTTAGTATGATTGCGTAGAGCTACGTCACACGTAGACTCACTATTGGCCGATGCTGGTCATGTGTGAGATGCGTCTGTCGTACAACAACAACAGAAGCTTACGCTATTACACTAGTGAACTGACTGAGGCCCACAGAGAAGGAAATGAATAGTTGAAATAAAGTCGTCATTTTTGTGTTTTTTTGCGCACAAAAAGTATTCTAATCGTTTGATAAACTTAAGATTGAGCCACTGTAGTCACTTGGACTATTTTAACGATGTCTTTAAGAAGTTCAATCCCTGAAGAAGCCTATGGAGGAGTGAGCCAGCTCTCAGGTTTCATCAAAAATATCTTAATTCGTGTTCCGAAGATGAACGAAGGTCATACGGGGTTGGAACAACATGAGGGTGAGTAAATACTGACAGAATTTTCATTTTTGGTTGAACTATCCCTTTAAGTGTGAGCGAATGTTTGACTATTCTTTTTAAACTCTTGAATGAAAATAATGTCAAAGTCAATTAGAATAATCAAATGTAATAATTTATTATGTCAGGTAAATGTATCATGCCAATTTCATAATCAGTTCAAAGATAATCAATACAAAACATCAAATGCTCTGGAATAAAGAGGAGAAATGTTAACCCGATATTTTAGAAATACATGAAGCTGAGAGTTTCGGCGACTCTCAGCCTCACGGGCTGATCTGAGGTACAGAAAAGGCCCTGAGCTCTGGTTGCATTTCATTATATGGACAGACCTCATTTCAAATGTAAACATGAGTTCACAGTGGAAATTCACCTTAATTAACTTACTGTCCCAGACTTACTGGGGCAGAAGTTGTTTCACATGGAACCATTTGCTAACAGTGGAAATTTGCATTGACCATTCTGACCATTTGTCTGTAAGACACACCCTTCTGTGTGCAAGATATTTCTGAACTATTAAAGGGAACCCCGACTAGTGCGGCATGTTGGCCTTATAAGATTAACGTGGGCGTCAGCTATAAAAAGGTGATACAAAAACACTCCAAATGTTTTTGTTTTTATTAAAAAAATCCGTTCACTCATAGGCCGCCATAGTTATTTACGTCTCAATTTATTCTGGGTAGTGACGTGTTGTGTATAGGTTGTAGCCGGTTGTAGCCTAGCCGCTGTAGCGAGTATGGGGTCTCTGCGGAACAAAAGTGGAACAAAAGTGGGTGTTTCTAAATTTGTGGGAGTTTTAAAACTGGTGGGTGTTTATAAATCATGCAATGAATATTATGCCTTTCACCTGACCCCGCCCCTAAACCTACCCTCACTGAGACATGGGCAAATCAGGTAACGCGGTTGAAAACGCCCCTCTGTCGCCCACTGATTAGGTAACTCCTATTACTGTCCTGCAGAGACCTATATTTGGCTGTAGCAGCTTCGGTTATTGTTTTTCCAACGTACCGGCTAGCTAGCTAAGTTTTGACAGTAGCGAGATGAACAAGCCTGCTGTTCAGCCTTTTCAGTTTGAACCCGAGCGCACCGTAGGCTTAAATCAGGAGAATAACGCGGAAGACGATAGGCCCACTCAAGAGCCCACTCTGAAGCATACTTCAGTATTTTTTTTAATATATTTCTTACTGTCCTTTATGCTTTTATTCTTTATATGTTAAGTGAGTGTTGTACTTTGAGAACAAAGATAACCAGAGTCAACTTCCTTGTTTGTTTGCGCAAACCTGGCCAACAAAGCTGATTGTGATTCTGATGAGGATATATAGTAAAAAAAAAAAAAAGAGAGACAAAAAGTGGAGATCTTGTCGTTCTCGCTTGGCATTGGCAAGCAGTTGCCGCGCAGACACCATCTGATTTACCCCACTCTCGCTTCCTCAACTCTCTGATAATCTTCATTTTCATGTAACTCTTGAGTGGGCCTATCGTCTTCCGCGTTATTCTCCTGATTTAAGCCTACGGTGCGCTAGGGTTCAAACTGAAAAGGCTGAACGGCAGACGTGTTCATCTCGCTACTGTCAAAACTTAGCTAGCTAGCCGGTATGTTGGAAAAACAATAAACGAAGCTGCTACAGCGGCTAGGCTACAACCGGCTACAACATATACACGTCACTACCCAGAATGCATTGAGACGTAAATAACTATGGCGGCCTACGAGTAAACGGATTTTCAGCTTTTTTTAATAAAAACAAAAACATTTTGAGTGTTTTTGTATCACCTTTTTATACCTGACGCCCACGCTAATCTTATAAGGCAAGGCAAGGCAAGGCAAGGCAGGTTTATTTGTATAGCACATTTCATACACAATGGTAATTCAAAGTGCTTTACATAGAAGAAATTAAAATAATCAAAAGAAATCAGAATAATTAAAACAGTTTAGAATAAAAGATAAAATACAGAAATAATCAAAAGAAATCAGAATAATTAAAACAGTATAAGGCCAACATGCCGCACTAGTCGGGGTTCCCTTTAAGAACTTTATTACCTTTTGGTTTACTTCTTTGAGAATGAGACATTTGTACCAATACCAGTCACACTGAGACATTTCAAATGATACTAAACATGTATAAAACTGTATGATAATTGTTCACATTAAACCATATATATTTTGGATGAGTTTTAGGTGATCTCACCACGAGAGTGAGAGAGTGGGGGTGGAGGGAAAGAGATGTAGATTAGAATGATTCTGGGGTGAGACTTGCATCTCGAATGGTGCACGAGAGTGAGTTCAAATGGTAATTTTCAGCAGGGTCTTTAGTCCACTCGAGGTGTGATCGTTCCTCAACTAGTTTTCCAGTCTTACAGTCCCTCCTTGATCCCGTGGGTCAAATTTAGATGAACATTTACGGGGTCACAGTAAGACGTTTGTTGTAATCCATGAGATCAGATGTAACTCAAAGATTGGCGTTGCAATGTTAGCTTCTGTAGAAGCTTTCAGAGGGCTGTGTTCACCTGCAGAACACCTGGTCTCACCAGCTGTATGTAGATTGAGTTCAGTAGGTGGATGAATGCGTTCAGGTTTTCTTCCTGTGGTTCAGCCTAGAATGTGAGCAAAGTTCATAGAGTCAATCTGGACCTTTGTGACTTGTTCAGTCGACATGTCATTCCTTCATGGAGAAACTTCTGCTTCTGCGGCACCTTCACCATGATGATAATCTGTCTCCTCTTGACCAATCCTGTAACCTTCAGCGGTGCCGTTGTTTGGGCAGACCTCAGTGGATGAAGGTGTTCTCCTTGGTTCCACACTGCTTTGTGTGAGACACCTGAAAAGCATCTTAAATGGCCACTTCACGATTGAGCACTTATGAACTTAAAACCGTGAGGAAATGCATACAAATGAATGCAACAAAACAAAAAACAAAACAATAGATGGGTTCATGTCAGCAAGTGCGATTGGTACATCTGGTCTCAAGTGTTTCTAAAGGTCCTGAATGGTAAGGTGGTCTCGTTTTTAAATATCCAATTCTTTATTACCACTGTGATGAAGTTAAATGGTAGTGGAATTTAAATATTCTTGGTCTGAATTATTTAAAGGAAACGCAGCAAGAGGTCAGTGTAATCTAAACAATCAAATAGATTCTATGCATCAATAAATCATGTAATAACAATAATAATATTCAATCAAAAATTATGAAGAAATAAACATATATATATATAAAATAATCACTGTGTTTGTTCAGGAATCTTCCAATGCAAGCCACCTATGCAAAGAAGTGACTTGGAACATGCTTAGTCATACAAGAATGGAGATTGTTAATTCCTTGCAACAGTTTTGTGTGTGTGTGTGTGTGTGTGTGTGTGTGTGTGTGTGTGTGTGTGTCTTTATGTGTGTTTGTGTGCTGGCTAAGTCCCAGTCGATGACAGGATTAAATTGTAAATTTTTTAATTGATTGAAGCGCTCACACTTCAGATCTATCCGTTTTTTTATGATGTTTCTCTTATTAGTGGCATGTTGAGAAATCAGGGGCCCTCTGATTTTCCAACCACCCTAACAACACTCAGAAAATTTAAACATTTTGAAATTTAATAGCAGGTCTGTCTCTGCTTTATAATTTGCATCATCGATTTGTGACTGTAGCCATTCATATCTATATTACAGTGTTTTCCCAGAGTTGGCAGAGTGTTGTGAATAGCGTATGCTATGTGCGTCTCTGTTAGACTGTCATCATTGGATCAGCTTTACCATCCAATTTGTGTGAAGCTATCTGGATCTGTTAGTGTGAAGATGGACAATAGATATTTAGTTCACCTGTTTCGGTGTTGCCTGCTTAGCATTTGCTTTTTTGTGGTGTCATTCACAATAGTGCAGATCTCTTGTGACCTGCAAAAGGCTGTGGTACTTCTGTCTGATGTTTAGCATTTCACACCCTCCTTGTAAATTTACTTCTCCGATCAGATTCAATTTGATTTGGTGCACCCCAGTCAAGGATGATTTGGTTTGCTATTACCTGTGCCACACTTCTCGCAGTGTTTTTGTAAAGGCAAAAAATAAAAGCACACCTCCTCCCCTTTTGGCACTGGCTAGCACACCAGTGAAATCGAATTGTAAGGATTAATTTCACTTTTTCGAATTAATGTCCTGCTTGGCGATTACAATATAATGTATATTATAATTTGAGTCTTAAAAAGAATATAAATTAAATAAAATTATTTCTGGTCTCTGGAACAACTTAGTTGTCAAAGTGTTCGTTTTGCTTTTGATTTGGCCCTGCAGTCGCAGATGTACTGGCACGTGCATTGTAGCCTATGTACAACAGCGGTGAAAGCCAATGAGGAACTCCGCTGTTGTGAACACCCAATGAACCGCAAGCACATGCTAAACGCATGGCCAAATCTTTGCTCCTTCTCATGTGAATACATTTGAATATGAAAAGTTTTTTTGGCTCAGGGCTGATCAGATGCACATTAGCTGTTTCTCTAGATGTGATGGATTTAATTTGTGAAGCATTTTCATGGTTAATGCATTTGTGAATCACATTGTAACCACATGGTAATTCTATGCTCCTGTACCTGGTTTTACTGCAGCTATATTGAAAATAGCAGAGTTTTCCACCAAGGAGATAAACAAATTCAACATAGATACACGCAACATGAAATTGCTATGCAATTCTAGTACAATTATTCCAGTTCACACAAGATACATGGCCTAGAATGCATGGCATCTACAACCTTTACCTAAGTGTTTCATACAACCCTTACAGTAAAGCAATCATGTGTTTTAAAGAATAAACTTAATTAGCCAATGTGCATGTAGCACAAACAACTAAAGTGTGTTCTATGAGCACAATGTTACGCACAATTAAAAAATTGGAAAATACAAACAGGATCATTGCAATTTGGAGAAATTTTGTTCACAGTTCAGAGTTACTGAATCCTGCTGTGAGGAAATTTGCGTTCTCTGAGTGGGTTTAGCCATGTGCTCTGTTAGCCACTCTCAGAGACATTAAATAGCAAGTCTACTTTGTAGCAGAAATCCTAACGAGCAGAATGAATATTTGATTATTCTTCTTTAACTCTTTAATTATGTTTTACCTGTTCAGATTATGAGGCTATGCCGCTCAGAGGTCCTCGCATCTTCTGCGGGTCTCACGTTCACAATCAGGTCACCAATCAGAGGTAGTTGACTAACATCTTAGACGGTCGGATCCACCCTAACACAATCAAAGATCCTTTTATTTAGCCCCCTTGAATAGCTACACTTGAACTTAATTCAATCGTTTTACTTTAGTATAAGTTTTGGCCCTATTATATGTATGAGTCGACCAACTATACTTCCCTTATAATAGTTTGGATTGGCCAAGCTTGTGATTTCTCACGTAACACTTATCCAAAGTAACATTAAATTAAGACAGAGGTAAACCAGACGCACCCAAATTTAGTATAATTCTGGCCAAACAAAAAGTTTCCTTAACCTTTAAACTTGTCGCATCATGTCATCCTGTTTTTCCCAACTTTGCTTTTCATAAACAATGCATCGACTTGCCTTTTCGTTTATTAAATCTTTCCCATTGCTTACAAACCTAGAATTTTCATTCTGTCATTTGCTCATTCTCATCAAGTGTTGCTAGTTTTTTGCAACGAGGTCAATAAAACAATGGAGAAAGCATTTTGCAGATTTTTTTTGCTGATTTACAGCTCTTCATCGAGTAATAGGGTTCAGATGTTCTAGCCATGTGTCACTTACCACGATTGTATCATCTGGATAGACCGTCACGCCTTCTAATCCCGCAATAATCCTATTCATCAATCTTTGAAACGTCGCCGGGGCGTTTCAAAGACCGAAACTTATAACACGGTAAGAAAACGCAGAGCCATGACTATAATGGCCTCTCGAGGGCTGCGAGAGTGCCAACACCACACAATGCCCGCCGCGAGCCGCCCTCCCGCCAGTGCTTCAAGCCTTGCGAGGGCGGGACTCCAGTCAAAACGCGCCATCAGTGGCTACGGTGGCCGTAGAGCTAAAACGTCTCCGTGGCTACTGGGAATAATTAACCACAAATATTCTCTCCAGTTCAAACGCAGACCACCCCGCTTCAACGGCGTGGTCCTGTCACTGACTTTGCCCCAAAACGTTCCCGTTCTGAGACAGGAAGTTCTCAGTCTGCTCGAGAAGGGAGCTATAGAGCGTGTCCCTCCGAGCGAGCAGGAGAGCGGATTCTACAACCGCTACTTCGTGGTGCTAAAGAAGGATGGAGGACTCCGTCCGATACTGGACCTGAGACCCATCAACCGAGCATTTCACAAGCGCGCGTTCTGAATGATGACACTGAAACAGATCCTGGCACAAATACATCCTGGGGACTGGTTCGCCTCAGTGGACCTACAGGACGCGTACTTTCATATTCAAATAGCGACGTGCCACAGGCACTTCCTGAGATTTGCTTTCGAGGGCACTCCATATTCAGTATTCAGTGCTTCCGTTCGGCCTGGCCTTGGACCCCTGCACCTTTTCAAAGTGTGTGGACGCAGCGCTTTCTCCCCTCAGATCGAGCAGAATGCGCATCCTGTGCGCAATACGATTGGCTGATTTTGTGCTGATCAGTCATGTGGAAACGCTGCTTCGCCATCTGGATACGCTGGGACTGCGTGTGAATATGCAGAAGAGCATGTTTGGACTCGATAGCGATGCGAGCCCACCTCTCTCAAGAGCTCATAGAGACAATCTCATCGACCCTGCGCCATTTTAGACTGGGCAGGACTGTTTCACTGAGTGAATTTCAGAGGCTTCTGGGACTGATGACGGCGGCTTCTTCAGTGTGCCATCTGGGCCTGCTGCATATGCGAGGGCGTGGTCTTCAGGCCACAAGCGTATTACGGTCACTCACAGTTGCGTCTGCACTCTGAGACAGTGGAGCAACCCGGACATGTTCAGCCCAGGTCTTGGTCTCGACGGACGCGTCAACCTCAGGCTGGGGAGCAGTGTGCCTGGGCGTGCCTGCCTCAGGCCTGTGGTCGGAGTCACAGAGAGAGTGGCACATAAACCGTCTGGAATTGGAAGCGGTGTCCTTAGCCTTGAAGGCTTTTCGGTCAAAATTGGAGTGGCAACATGTACTGATTCGAACCGACAACACGTCTGTGGTCTCGTACATAAATCGCCAGGGCGGCGTGTGCTCCAGAGCTCTGTTCAAACAGGCAGTGAGTCTCCTGTTGTGGGCGGACCGACACTTTCTCTCCATAAGAGCGGCGCACATCCCCGGTATCCTGAACCGTGGAGCAGACATGCTTTCGAGGAACGGGATTCCTCAAGGAGAAAGGAGGCATCACCCCGGATCGGTTCAAATGATTTGGGATCAATTCGGGAAGGCGGACGTGGATCTTTTTGCCACAAGCGAGAACGCCCACTGTCAGACGTTCGTCTCGCTATCTCACTTCCAGCTGACGGGAGATGCCCTGACGTCGCGTTGGCCGGAAGCCAGGCTTTACGCGTTCCCTCCGGTGAAGATTTTGCCTATGGTGTTGTGCAAAATCAGGGAGGAGAGAGCGTCAGTGATCCTAGTGGACCCGAACTGGCCGAATCAGCCCTGGTTTGCGGACCTGAGAGAGTTAATGGTGGCTCCCCCATGGCAAATCCCCCTCAGGTAGGACCTGCTGTCTCAGGCGAAAGGCACGATATGGCACCCCAACCCCGAGCTGTGAAACCTTCATGTGAAGCCGCTGCGGGGACCCTAAATGAGCGGGACACTCTGCATTCACGAGTGCTGAGCACACTCACAGAGGCGCGTCTCCCAGGCGCGCCTCTACGCTCTGAAGTGGGGAGTGTTTACGAAATGATGCCAGGACATCGATATTGACCCGGGGACCTGTTCCGTGTCAGATGTTTTGCGCTTTCTACAGCACAGAATGGATAGCGGGAGTTTACCATCCACGCTGAAGGTGTATTGCTGCTTTCAGTTCCCCGGTTGACTGGCAATCGATCGGTAAGCACTCTCTGGTAATCAGATTTCTCAGGGGATCGAGGAGATTGTGTCCTTCTCGGCCGCCCTCCGTGCCGCTGTTGGATCTAGCTCTAGTTTTGAGGACACTATCTCTACCACCGTTTGAGCCCCTAGCTTCGATTGCGGTTAAGGAGCTTTCCCTGAAAGCGGATTTGCTTCTTGCTCTCGCCTCGACAAAGCGCATTGGAGACTTACACGCGTTCTTGGTGAACGACGACTGCATCTGTTTCGGACCTGGCGACTGCAATGTCACTCTCCGGCCGAGACCAGGCTAAGTTCCGAAGTCACTCAATAGACCATTTAGAGCACAGGTTGTTTCACTGCCCGCCTTATCTGCTGAGCCGTCAGCCTCGCGCGACGCAGACGCTCAGAGCTTTGCTTGCCCGGTCAGGGCTTTGTGGATGTACGTGGATCGCTCGCCCGCCTTTCGTCAGTCGGACCAGCTGTTCGTGTGCTTTGGTGGATGTAATAAGGGACGTGCTGTTTCAAAACAGAGACTTTCTCACTGGATTGTGGACGCTATTGCGTTGGCTTACGAATGCCAGGGGAAAGATTGTCCCCTTAACATCAGAGCTCATTCTACGAGGGCGATTGCTTCCTCATGGGCCTGGTCTAGAGGTATGTCTATCCAGGATTTATGTCTTGCTGCTGGCTGGTCTTCTCAGAACACATTCGCCAGGTTTTACAAGCTGGATGTACCCTCTGTAGCATCACAAGTTCTTTCGGTGAGTTGAGCTTACAGAAATGTGATTGTGAAATGTTATAACCAACTATGCAATAGTTACCATAGCTGCTGACTTTGTGTTATGGTTAATAAAATTGATGCAGTGACAGCTGTGTTAACTCTCATGCTTGAGTGCTTATTATGTTGTGTCTGCCCTATTCAGTGCAGCCTTCTGGGTCATTGCTTTGAGATATGCAAATTTTGATAGGGTCGGAGCAGATGTCTCATTCGTCTAGTTTCGCCTATCAGATGCGAGTGCTCTTAGTGGCGCGGCTATTGGTTAGAACTGTTTTGCTTACGTGTGGGTGTGGTTTGACCCCGGTTCAGGGCTTATCTTCACTGCTCTCACGGCGGGATTTAATACAGTTCCCATATACTTCACAGCTGACGTAATGTTGAGTTACTGCCTTGAAAGGGAACGTCTCCGGTTAGTATCTTAACCTCGGTTCCCTGAGAGGCGGGAACGAGACATTAGGCTTGTTTGAGATGCGCCTTGCCTCGCCTGAAATGTAGTCGAGAGTAGGCGGCTACAGTTAGAGGAGGAGTGAAAAAAGCGCAGGCAAGCCGGACAGTTCTCGCTTCTCACAGTGGATCTGACACCTGCAAGATCAATGATGGATATCGCGGGATTCACGGGATTTACACTCGTGCACAGTGTTGCTAATAAACTGGATGTAATTTAAGTTCTGTTGCTTTTATATGAAAATAAATATAATGAACAAGACACCCAAAGTACTTGTTATTTAATTCCATTCCAAATAAGTGTTTATCAATCATTTTTTCTTAATACAGACATAGGCTATGTAGCGTCTGGACCAATCACACACACACAAATTATTCATTTTATCTAATGAATAGTCCGGCAAACTCACTCTCCCACCAAAGACCAGTGTAACTTCCCCCGAAACTAACATCCCAATGAAGCTAACACCACTGGCAGAACTCGGGGTCCTGTTACATAGATAAGGATTTTTACAACCTCAAAAAGGAAATTCCTGAGAGATGTGACACTCACTTAATTCTCCTGAGAAGGAGAAATAAACCCTGTTAATCATATATATTCCATGTATATAACAACTTGAGAAATGTATAAACATGTATCTAATTTTCACATCTCATGATTTTCCTTCTGATGTTGTTTTGGCCTATGTTTTCGTGTAAACTGGTAAAATGGGTTAATGTTTCAGACTTTGCATACTATGGTTAGCCAACATCATATTTATGCCATATTTGGTCTCTATAATTTGGTACTTTGAAGATCGAAATGACTGTGTACATGATATGTCGATAACAACAACATATTATTATTACAAGAATCTTTCAGTTTCTTCATCGGCTACCACCCCTCCAGCGGGCACATGCAAATGAGCACCCTTGAAACAAAGAGCCATAAACCAAATTCTCCCGCCTGGAACTTCCACCTTTCTTATTGGCCGAGCCAACCCTGAGAGGTGCGACCTTTCTAAGGGTTTATATTACATATCTTGACTCTCCCCTCTCTTCTTATCTCTCTGGAATCTCTTGGCTTTTTGACTCCCTTGAGTCTCTTAGTCCTGATGTGAAGATGATGCTGAACTAGAAGTCCCTCAAGGACTCCCAAGCTTGTGCCAGGCTGCGGCCTTGTCTTTCCATTCACCAAAGATCCTCGGACTCCCACTGGTTCTCTCTCATCAAGACAACATTATCAAAGATCAACTGGAGCCTCAACAAATTGCATCAGGACAGTTTAATCCAAATGGGCGAGACATGCAAGTATCAAACTTAGTCTCATTATTTGATACATTAAGTATCCTTACCCCTTTTTAGGGATGTCCCGATCCGATCCACAGCATCGGTATCGTGCCGATACTGGCCCAGAACGCTAGATCAGAGATCGGAGGGGAGAAAAAATATGATCCGATACCTATCCAACAATGCTTGAATATAGCATTTCCCTTGCTGCGACATCCAATTAAGCGGCGCATATTGGGCGGTTTTGCAATCTATTTTGTGGGCAAAAAATGGGTTTGGGTGGGTGGGTGGATAAAAATTGGGCTGGTTTCAGATCAGTTCGGCGGGTTTTTGTAGCCGAAACACCGGGACTTCAGATCCTTCTTTCGGCGACCCTCTGTTCAGCTGGCAGTCTGTCTCACTCACTCACGCACGCGCACACACACATCTCTGGCTGACGTGCCCCCTAAACTCACAACAGACACTCCATCCCACTACCTTCGGTGTACTATAAACACGGTTTTGCAATCCGTCTCCTCAGTTTATAAACCGTAGGCTGTAAACTGTATGCTACACAGGATTTTGACGCATATCCAAGAAAGGGTTTGTGCAGAGTGTGGAGCACGCACTGCATGGCACGGAGCGCGGGCGCGAACACTTCCGTTTTTCTTTCAACAGTGGAAACAACTTAAAATACTCTATAATTTCTGGTCATACAGAAAATAACTTATTTATATATAACTTACATCAATATTTATTTTTTTTGCGCAGCTTTTGGTGTGCATACAGTTCAAATTAAAATGTTGGTGTTCAACTTTGCGTTTCAAAAATACAACAACCGTTAATTTTTCGTTTTATGGGTTAAAAAGGAAAAAGGAATGGACGCAAAAGTACACGGACCAATGGGTAATTTTAAAGCTTGTTAATGATTAACTTTAAACCTGTTGGTAGCTTAAGTAGCCTACTGAAGTAGCCTGCCTGCCTGTATTTTTTTTTTTTTTTTTTTTAATAAAGGGTGGCAGTCTTTCATAATTAACTGTTGTTGTGGACTATATACTGGAGAAGTATTTGTTCTCCATTTGAGTGAGATGTTTTTAGGTTGCTAATTGAGCAAAGTGCTTCCATATATTTTATTAGGCCTAGTATTAGTTCAAGAATAAAATAGAATAAAATAAAAATATCGGATTAATATCGGTATCGCAAATAGCCAAAGCTGCGGCATCGGTATCGGTATCGGAAGTGAAAAAGAGGTATCGGGACATCCCTACCCCTTTTTAAGAAGGGCGTGTTAGAACTAAACTGATGGTTTGCTCAAGGCTGTTGATCTGCTGAACTTCAAACAATGCTATAACTTCTTGCTTTCCTGTATTTTGCTTTAGCTCTCTTTCCCTTGGTAAACTGTATGTTGTATGTATGTGTATGTTAGAGTAGTTTAAACGTTTAGTCTAGTTAATAAAATCTTGTTCATGTCACACGTAAAGTTGTCCGTGTCTCAAGCTCATATCTGGAGTCACTAATCATAGATTTTGACTACTTGCTCTTAGTAGTACTTAGTAAGAAAGACATTTCCCATGCCCCGGAAATTTACATTTCTATGAATTAATTAATTAATAACCAATATTGAATGTTCACGGGATGAAGCGAGTAATTGGTTGTAATGTTAATGTAGCTACATCAAGTTAACCCGATTAACTGATCCAAATATTCATAATCGATTATAACAAGTTATGATTGTTTATTAATATTCATAGAGCATTAATTCGCTACAGCTATGTGTTTTTTTTTATGATAAAATGACATTGCATAACATAGAGATTGCACTGTCCGAGAGTTTGGGAATATTCACACATAACATATACGCATAAAACATCATATCCGAGTTTTAAAATCAAACATTTTAAAAGAGAACAATAAATCACGGTTGTATAAACCAATCAACATTAAGCTGTGTCGTCAGCAAGTCGTTTTTCCATCATGCTTTTGATCAGCGCAGTCGGTGGAGAGCAACTGTACGCGACTGCAGAATCCGATATGTGCGCCTTGCGCTCGCGAGAGTTTTTTGATACACGTCAGCATGACATCAGAGCAAGGCGGACCGCACTGTGACACTTTTCTAACCGGCATGCATTACACGCTGATCACCGGTGATCGGTTCTGCGCAGATTTTGCTCATCTCAAACAAGCCTATTACAATAGCCGCCGTGGTCGCTGTTTGATCAGCTGTGCTAGCGTGCAGTCGTGATTCTGACGCCTCGAGTCAGTTCACTAGTATAATTGCGTAAGCTTCTGTTGTTGTATGTCACACGCATCACCCACATCACCAGCGTCGGCCAATAGTGAGCCTATGTGTGACGTAGCTATACACTATCACACTAGGTTAACTGACTAGAGGCCCACAGAGAAGGAAATGAATAGCTGAAATAAAAGTCGTTATTTTTATTTATTTTATGTCTCATGTATGTTTTTCTTCTGTTTACTTCTAACTATTGCAAATCAAATTTCCCCGGGTGGGACAATAAAGACTGAACTGAAGACTCGCTGAAACCCTGTCATTTTTAATGCAAACATATATCATAAAATATGTCATAACATTTTTTTAAATCTAAAACATTGATGCTCTATGGCATCTCTTACAATTAAAATCCGTTAACACTAAAGCACAATTGTTAAAACAGCATAAATTAAGCTTATTGACTTACTGCCATCGAATCTATCGCCGGAAGTGATTGAAACGAACTGCGTGTGTGCACATGCGTATTATATTTGGACACGCCCACTTGCGCCATGCTTAGATCGTTAAAATAGGGCCCTGAAAGTTTATAAAATGTTGTTTATACTAAAAATCATGCATTTGTCAGGAAACACAGACTTGAACAGATTGTAAGTGCAACACAATGGGGTTTTATTTACACTCACCTAAAGTATTTTTAGGAACACCTGTTCAATTTCTCATTAATGCAATTATCTAATCAACCAATCACATGGCAGTTGCTTCAATGCATTTAGGGGTGTGGTCCTGGTCAAGACAATCTCCTGAACTCCAAACTGAATGTCAGAATGGGAAAGAAAGATGATTTAAGCAATTTTGAGCGTGGCATGGTTGTTGGTGCCAGACGGGCCGGTCTGAGTATTTCACAATCTGCTCAGTTACTGGGATTTTCACGCACAACCATTTCTAGGGTTTACAAAGAATGGTGTGAAAAGGGAAAAACATCCAGTACACGGCAGTCCTGTGGGCGAAAATGCCTTGTTGATGCTAGAGGTCAGAAGAGAATGGGCCGACTGATTCAAGCTGATAGAAGAGCAACTTTGACTGAAATAACCACTCGTTACAACCGAGGTATGCAGCAAAGCATTTGTGAAGCCACAACACGCACAACCTTGAGGCGGATGGGCTACAACAGCAGAAGACCCCACCGGGTACTTCTACTCATCTCCACTACAAATAGGAAAAAGAGGCTACAATTTGCAAGAGCTCACCAAAATTGGACTACCTGAGCATTGTTTCTGACCATGTCCATCCCTTTATGGCCACCATGTACCCATCCTCTGATGGCTACTTCCAGCAGTATAATGCACCATGTCACAAAGCTTGAATCATTTCAAATTGGTTTCTTGAACATGACAATGAGTTCACTGTACTAAAATGGCCCCCACAGACACCAGATCTCAACCCAATTGAGCATCTTTGGGATGTGGTGGAACGGGAGCTTCATGCCCTGGATGTGCATCCCACAAATCTCCATCAACTGCAAGATGCTATCGTATCAATATGGGCCAACAATTCTAAAGAATGCTTTCAGCACCTTGCTGAATAAATGCCACATAGAATTAAGGCAGTTCTGAAGGCGAAAGGGGGTCAAACACAGTATTAGTATGGTGTTCCTAATAATCCTTTAGGTGAGTGTATATAATTCTAAGGTTAGATGACAGGTTAAATGCAATAATTGAGATTAAACAACAGCAGGTCATGGTATGATGAAGGTTCGGATGAAGGATCCTTTACCACAGGTGAGTACGGCCCCACACACATACTTTATTATACCATGTAGATATTCTAATGACTGATTGTCTTTCTCTTACAGATGTGGATATGGCATGCATGAGCAATGACGAGGAGGTAAGAAAGGCTGGTAAGTATCACATGAATCATGCATGTAGTCCTACTTGAGAGTATGGATAGTTTCCCTAAATGTTGTCCTGTTGAGAGGATGATTGATGGCAGGTGCAGGTGGTGATTGAGTGTGTGCCAGGAGGGATGCTGGGAAACGTAGTGCTGCAGTGACTGGAGATCATGACAGCATTGTGAATTCTCCCTTTTATACAAGTAAACCACAATTAAGTTTATCTTTAGATCTCCTTCCCAGACCTCCCTTTTACAATATATTCAAGTAATTGTTCATTATAATTACTGAGGGCTCTCATATCTCATGCACATAAAATGTCAAAGTCAATACACTATACTCAAATTATTTATTTTTGTATCTTGCATTATGTTTGATTGATCAACATCATCCAGACTTCTCCATATGCTTCCTTTAGGAAAGCGCCATTTCCTAAGGAAGTCCATTCAAGTCGCATCAAGTTATTACCCTTAATCCCTACGGGGCTTGTTCACTTAATTCAGCTACACAGCAGAAGACTGTTAAGAAGCAGAGAAGCAAACACACCTACTAGAAGGCTTCCGGAGCTCGACACAAGGTCTTCTTTCTTTTTTTTAAAGGAAAATAGTGGCATTTTGCTCAGGACATTGAAGGTCTCAGGGGATATGGGGAAGCCTGTGACGATGCTTTATATGTGTCCTCACAAGTTGATTTATTTGCGTTTCTACTATTCGCATTGACTAACTCAAGCAAGCACCAATGGAGTACACCGGGCAGATGCATTCCTTTGGGTGACATGTTGTGGAAATAAAGCTTCTGGGACTTAGAAGAGAAAACCACCAGGTGAGTTTTACCCATGTTGGGGTTGTGTACTGTACCTTTGATCTGTTATCTATTGCTGAAACCTTTTATGGCTTAATTGTTTGCTGACACTGTTTACACAGCCTTTCATATTAATATTCTATTCAAAGAAATACACAGAAAAGGTAATAAAAGCTACAACTGATTTAATGGTAATCTATAATAATATAAAATCTTATCTTAATTTTTTTTTTTTTTTTAAATGGCCAATATTTAGTATGGGATAAATTACGTTTTAAATATGTCTACACGTCTTACGCTCTTTGAAGAAAAGTTTCCATATAGAACCTTAAAGGCTTCATGAATCTTTTAGGGGTTTCCATCATGGGACCATTGTGTGTATTTAGTTTGAATTAATTAAGTTTCAATTCTTTTTTATTTTGATACATTTTAATGAAATAAACAGCTTGTAAACATACTTTACAAAATTAAAAAAATCTGTTAAACATGAAAGTATTAAGCAATCATTGAAGACAGTTTTCCTTATAGTATAAAGAATATTTTTGGCGTAAAGGATTCTTTAAAATTGAGTCAAGAACCTATTCAAAACCCCATTGAAAAGAGCTTTTGTCAACATTTAACCTCAAAACTAGCATGTCCGTTTGTACACTAAATTATTGTGCTGTCTGGTGAGCTAATGAATAACCTTCTTTACAAAACAAGTCTATAAATCCATAGTCCATAATCCCTAGTTACTCAGGATTTCCTTAAAAAATAAAAACGCTTAAAAGAAATTTACCTCTGAGCCCTCGTTATTTAAAAAATTGGGAGATAATTAGCTATATTTTTTTAAACTATTTGAATAGATAACAATCTGATTTAGATCGAGGCTTTGTTTGACAGTTGTGGGCTTTGACAGAAGCACAGGTGTGGGTTGACGTCATCTGCTCTGTAAGGAGGATTGAGGCCAGTGCAAGAGAGCAATGACCCCAGATTAACTCGCTCTCTGGATCTCATTAACGTCTACAACAACATCACATTTGGTGTAGCCTATATTCATGTTAAAAGCTTAGCAATATTGTACAAGATTTTTTATTCTCATCTCATCTGCAATATGATTTACTGCACTCAAAAAAAGGGGAGCTGTCACTGGGGCGGTGACCTTTACTAATATGTATACTTTAGGTACTAATATGTAATGGATTTAAGATCTGAATTTGAGTATTTAATATATAATAAATAACATTGTGTATTACTGAATTAAGTGTTGTTTATTTAGCAGTTTATGGTTTCTTAAGCATTTTAAAAACTAAATCATGCTTTATACTTTTGGATGTGTTTTGCATTAAATAGGCATAGATAAAATATGATTTATTGTGCATGATTCATAAAGTCTCATACAGGTGTTAAATGATGAGATGAAAAGTGCTTGTTATACTGTTATACTTTCTTATGTTCTGCTTTCAGGAGAAGCCATGGGATGTGGTGTCACAAAAAACAGTGTATTCAATAAAAGATATGACAAAGGTAATATGTTTACTAAAAACATGGATATGAATGGCTAGTGTAAATTAAAGAATGATACGTTTGAGTACTGTTTATTTAATGAATATTTAGTTTAAATTTAACTTGACCTTACTAACTTCATCTTCTTTAAACACATGGAAATGTCATCCCAGGTGAGATTTTAGCAGTAAAAGCTTGTGTAAAGCCTTATTTATCTCTTGCTGCTATAGGACACGGCTGTCAGGTGTTTTTGTGCAATGTCAATATAAGTAACTCATTTACATTCTCAACATGCCTTCTTTTTCATGCATGTCTGCAGTAGCCATAAGTAAGCAAAATTCCTCTTTTATCACCACTATGACATTTGTTTGACTGTTGTTGAGTAGTGCACACTACACAGAGTTATATTATAAGACGTATATAGATCTGACAATAATCTCTCTCAGATGAAACTGAGTGTGATTCTAGAAGCCTGACCTGAAAGTTTTTTGCATTTATGACAAATTGCTTTAATTATTAATTTAAGCAACAAAAAAAAAAGGTATTCTGATAGTGGTAAAAACCTGTGTCATGTTCTCTTGAAAGCAATGAAAGCAGCGGTGATTATCCAGCGCTGGTACAGGCAGTATGTGGCCCGCATGGAAATAAGACGCAGATACACCTGGAACATCTTCCAGTCCATGGAGTACGCAGACCTACAAGATCAGATCAAAGTATGAAATACACCATAATCTAATCACAATGGATGGGTGGAATACTTACTTTATCTCTAAGAAAGCTGCAAACAACATTTATAATGATACAACAAATATTTTTTTCTCACCTCCTCACGCAGTTATACAATTTTCTTGGTTACCTGATGGATAACTTCACTCCATCCAGCAGTGAACGTAAAAGAAGCTGTTGCATGTAAACACAAATACCACATATACAGCTTTCCACTGGAATATATCCATGCTAAAAGCATCCTGTGTGTTCTTTTTCCATGTAGGAAATCTGATCTCGCATATCTTCAGAGAAAACGAGGTTTGCCGAGATGCAGAGTGGGAGAGATACTTCAACTACACCAATATTGATGTGCCAGACATCTACTCTGGCCCACGGCTAACTTTTCCTTTAGATATGGATCAGGCTGCTGATCTTGTAGAGGCCTTCAAAAACAAACAAGTAGGTGCTCAACGAGGATGCATTACAAATATGTTTTAGGTACATTCTCAAAAATAATGTTTCTTTATTGGGATCTATGGTTTCATAAAGCAAGTTTAACATCCATCCTGGCTAACAGGGAATATTCTCAGAACTTTGGCTTATATTCTGGCTAGGTTGAGGAAACATTCTTCCAGTAATGTTTATAGAATGTTCGTTCAGAGCTATCTGGTCTTTAATAATTTCATAACGATAGCACATTAATTTATACATTGTACATGGAATGTTTTTTTCTGGAGACATTTTAGTTTTAAATGCTACTTGTTTCAGAATGTTCAGAGAACATTCAAAAGTAACGTTGCCATAATGTTTACAAAATGACAAAATAGAATGTTCCTTAACATTTACATAACCAAGAAAAACATTTTTTAAAAACTTGACGTTTGAACATTACAAGAACAGCCAGAAATAACGTTTCAAAACTTAATGCACACTGTTTTTAAAAAATATATTTTTTTATTAGCTGGGATGGAACCTTTCCATTGCAAAAAAAAGGTTCTTGATAGTGTAAAAAAAAGGATGTTCAGATCAAGCCCGGGCGGCTCTAGCTTTAACACGTAAAGATAACCTGGCCAAGTGACATTCCTGGTCATTTTAACATTATTTTATTTTTTCCCCGTAACAGATTTTGTAACTTTATTTTATACTAAAAGGGACAGGTCTTAAAAGGGCCCCTATATATAAACACACAGGGCTCAACGCTAAGGAGTTTACTGGTTATTTGCCCTGCCAAAATTTTCACTGGCCCCGCCACACATACACACACACAAAATAAATATAAATACATAAATAGCAATTTACTAAATAATGTTAAATAAAGACAAGTAAACAGTCAGTAATAATATAAGAACAAATAAACAAATTACAAGCAATAGCACTACTAAATAAAATAGAGCAAAGATACTAATAAAATAAACAGATTTCAGGTAGTATATTTAGATACGAATTACTGAATGTATAAATTAAATATTTATATTAATTCTATTAAAGCCAAAGAAGTTATTCAGTTAAAGAGCAGAGTTTGAGAAATACCAATCTCCCTCAAAATCTTGAGCTGAATTGAACATGGCCTGGTTCAGATATTCTTCACACCAAGAAAAAAAAAAATGGTTCTTTTAAGAAATATACAGTGAGAACCCAAGTTTTTAAGAACCCAAAAAGGTTCTACTGTGCCATTGCTGCTAAAACTCCCTTTAGGAACCTTTATTTTATAGAGCAGGGATGGTGAACTTCCGTCCTGGAGAGCAGAGTTTAGCTCCAACCCTAATCAAACACATCTGGACAAGATACAGTAATCAATGTTAATCAATGTCTTCATGATTACTAGAAATCTACAGGCAGGTGAGTTTTTGTCAGGGTTGGAGCTGAACTCTGCAGGACAGTGGCCCTCCAGGACAGAAGTTGCCTATCCCTGTCATAGAGTGTATGTGACAGTCAGATAACACTAATGTCTTTAACCATGTACACTTCTGGTTTCTCTAAGCAGCAGCTTCACTCTCGTTACGTTCTTCAGCTTCTTCTGGAAACGTGGAAGTTACTCAGAGGGTTGCCAAATATCAACCGAGTCTCTACATGCCATAGCAAAGAAATAACTGTTTGTGGTAAGAATGCCCGACACCATCCTTTTATGTTTTTTATTGTTACACTATTCAACACCTCTTCGAAAATTAAGTTACGAACTTTATTACAGGTGATTTACATGGACAATTAGAGGACTTGCTACTAATATTTTACAAGGTAGGTTTCAAATCTGTCCACACCTAACTACGAGATTGTCTTTCTCTATTCTTATGAATTTGTGGTCTATTTATTTTCCCAGAATGGAATGCCGTCAATGGAGAAACCCTACGTTTTCAATGGAGACTTTGTGGACCGAGGCAAAGACTCCATAGAGATTCTGCTCATATTGTTTGCTTTTCTGCTTGTGTATCCTGGAGATGTTTATCTTAATCGAGGAAACCATGAAGACCACATCATTAATTTGAGGTAATGGAAATGTGCTGAACACATGCATTCAGTAACACAATATTTATGTAATAATTATACATACTTTATATTGTTAAAACTTTGCTCACCACAAGCATTTTGCAGTACCTCAACTAAGTAAATATAAAGTTTCCAACACTAAACATAAGAGCCAATACCTTACATTTTTATAATGTAAAATGCCTGGGGTCCAAGAATCAAGCATCATTATTTTTTCTAACTCCTCCCTACCAATTCATATATGTGTTTTTTTCAGACTCAAAACAATTCTGAATCATTAAATTGGTTCATAGTTATATGAGCATATTTATCAGTGTCTAGATCAGTGGTTGTCAACCACTGGAGGGCCTCAGCAAACTGATTTATTTTTTATTACAATAGAGGCACATATTGGAGTCGAAACGTTTGAGAACCACTGGTCTAGATGAGGTGGTGTACAAAATATTTGTGAGAATCAGCCAAAAGATGGCGCTATAATGTGATTATTTTACACGTTACATTTACAATATAGCACATAACCATAAGGGCAAGAATAAAGATTTTGTTTTTATCTTAATCTTTCAGTTTCCACAAATCAGATGGTCAGATTGATGTCCCTTTTTCTGCAAGAAAAAAATCTTATGCCACTGAATTTTTCTTTATTTAATTTTTTTGGTGATAACATTTCATTTTCTGTTCGAAGGTATGGCTTCACCAAAGAAGTGCTGGGAAAATACAAGGTAGGTCATTAATTACATCTAATGTCTATGCTCTACAATTCCTCAAGTTCCTTTTCACATGGGTGAATCTATAACTGCAGGTACATTTGGTGCCCAAAGCCATTCTTTTTTCTTTTTTCAAACGGTTACATTTTTGATTATTTGAATTATTTGTCACTCATTGTCATGGATCACAAGACGTTACAGGCCGTAACTATATCATATTTTCTGTAAGAAAAGGGTCTTATATTGCTGAAAATCATGATTTCTTGTTTTCCGAATAAGTCAGTGTATTTTTTCCATCATGTAGGATTGTGTAATCAAAATATTTTATTTTACTCTTCTTTAATATTTCATTTAGCCCTTAATGGTAATTCTTAATTCTGCAACATTAAATTGTTTAAAAATAACTTTTATCTTAAATCAAAATGTTCTTACAGCAAGAGTTATTTTGTAAAACGTCAAAATAGTTATCACAAGATCAAAAGGAAAACAGAATTTATCACTGATCTCAAAGGTGGTTGTTTAAAAGTCTTTTAATCATGATTTCATTAGTACCATGTGCTATTAGCATTTATGCTAGCAAGTGGGGGTTTTGGCTAAAAAGTTTATAATTGTCAATTCTGTTATCGTCAAACTCTGTTACCAAGTTAAAGTAACAATGCTGACAGTATGTAACAGAATTTGACCAACAGGACTATACAGAAATGTTTTTTCATGAAAAGTAAAAAAAGGAATAACTTGTGTTTGGCAAGCACTGAATTATTAAAATGAATATGTTTTCAATAAGATACGGGAAAGAATTTCTGTTAGTGAACAGTTTTTTCCCTTAATTTTTAAAAAAATGCAAAATGCATCTCCAATTATAGAGTCACTCACATGTGTAAAACCTCATAAAAGCTCACTGAGATGATACAGACAGAACAAGACATCATAAAGGTATCATGCAATTTTTCTGGCAGGATCATTTTATTTAGCAAAATATCTCTCCATTCACTGATGCGTTCAGGTCACTCTCACTCACAATTAAATGTTTGGTCTAAAACGCAACTGCTCTCATGTTTTGCAGCAGGACAGCAAATGCGAGTGAATTTTCTGTCATCTTTGTACGACTGTGATATGAAGCGTGTGCAAAGAAACATATTTTAGCAACTGTGTGAAAGTGAATTCCACATAACAGGCACAATAGCGGTATAAACAAACATACCTATCGGTTCAATATGTGTCCCATGACTAAACATGCTTCATTGAATACCTCCGTTTTTACAGTCCACACTACAACACGAAAACCGCGTTTTATCCACTTTGAAGAGCTGTTTCAAAAAGCTTTGTTTTCATTGATAAAAACGCTGTCTCATGTGGACGGAAGGCCAAAACAGAGAGAAAAAGATGCGTTTTCGAACGAAAACATATTAGAGTGGACAAGGCCTAAGAGTTTGTTTACCATGCGGCTTTAGCTGTTTATCTCCATTATGAAACAGTAAGGGATATCCCGACACTTTCTTTCCAAGAATGCCACCTCTTAACTGCTAGTAGCCTGCTTAGACTTACAGTTTAAAAGGGGAAACTGTTCAGTTCTCCTGCAGTTATTTTCACTGTGAATGTTGGCCAGTCCTTGATAAGAGGATTACAGCGTAAAGTCTTAAACATTCTTGCACTCTGTCACTGGTATGGATTAACTAGCTGCTAAATCAACAAACTGTTGACTCCATTCATGCCGCCTTAGGAAATTGAATGTACGATAATGGGTATTTTTTTAACATTGGAAAGATACTACATTTATACAAGTATTTTAAAGTACTGGTGGCAGTTAACTAGTTGTTAAATTAACAAATGTTTGACTGCATATATGACAACTTAGTAGGGAATTAAATATACATAATGAGTCATTTTTTAACATGGGAAATATACTTATTTATACTAGTATTTTAAAGAACATCACAGGTTAAGCAGATGGGCAATAGAATGATCTTTGTAAAGTGTTGGTTTTTTTGGGCAGATTTAGGGTCAATGGCAAACATCTTTGGCAAAATATCCATTGATGGTGCTAACTGAAGTTAACTGAGGTTATGTTCAGTTAATGTTTTTTTCCAAGTAATAAAGTATTTTTATGGTTTTAGTTAACGACAATAACTCTGCTGAGGAATAACTCATTAACATCGTCAGTAATGTGTTATGTTGCTGCTCTGAGCTTCACATTATGGTGAAATTAATCTGAGGAGCTTCTCTTATCTGTTCAATTCCTTTAAGTTGCATGGAAAGCGTATCCTCAAGTTGCTCCAGAAGATCTTCAGCTGGTTGCCCTTAGTGACAGTAATCGACCACCGGGTGCTGATAGTCCATGGAGGAATCTCAGATACCACTGAACTCGCTCTGATAGCTCGAGTGGAAAGACACAGAGTGAGTCAAACAAACGGTTACATGTTAAATCCTGAACATCGCCTCTTTTAACTCATGATTATGACTGTTGTCTTTCTATAGTACGTGTCTGCTATGAAGCCCCCGAAGAAGAAGACTCCATCCCGCAGTAGTTTATATGCAGATTCAGAGCTTCATAATGAGATGATCATCTGTAAGAACAGAAAGGGCTCGATGACCTTTCCCAAACCGTTTGCTGCTCGGGAGAGTTTCCAGAGACGCTCCCTTCAAGACTTCTCAAGGACTGTGGCTCGGACTGTTGAGGAGGAGTTCGAGGTCCGCCGTAGGCAAGCGCAGTTTAGCATGTCCAGCTTCAGCCAGTCTCACCACATTCTGGGCACTGCCCCATCCTGTGAGTCTGAACCAGCCTCATCTGAGGTCATCGACACCAGCGATAATGATTGGAAACAGGTGGGCTTCATTGACGGTATCTGCTTTGGTACATGTTTGTCGTTGGTTTAGTACTAAATACTAGGGTTGCTCCAATCAGGATTTTTGGGGCCGATCACCGATCCCCGATTACTGGAAGCTGTATCACCCGATACCGATCACCGATTACAGGGTCTATTTGAAGCCTACTATTTATCATGTAGCATTATTTATTAAACTATATTTAACAACAATGTACATTAAGTATTACAATTAGGAGAAGACAACGTATCATGAATTGACACCTGTGTATTTATTTGCAAGCAACATGTCCAGCATATTAACTTAGCAGCCTGTGCTTGGTTATTGGGAACAGCTTAGGGCTCGACAAATACAACTTTCCTGTAGAATATAAAATAAAAAAAGATAAAAGACAGAACATCTGAGTCTTTAAATTTAGCTCTAGACTACTTTAAACTAAAAACTGCAACAAAAAAGGCTATAGCCAAAATAATGTTTTCAGTCAGTCAGCCATCAGTTCCCTTTCGTAGTCACTCCGAGTTACGTCGAGTGACGGAGAATGGGGATTTCGCCTAGAAAGCCAATCATCTTCGAGTATTACAAAACGAGCCTATGGCAATGAAAATGCCATGGGTCTGCGGAATTTGCATAGCGTATCTCCGCCCCACCGCGTGGGTATAAAAGGAGGAACGCCGGCAAAGGCAGATCATGTTTTCGCTTCGGAGCCAAGAAACTCTCTTCACTCCACAAGCCAAATCCTGAGTTATCAGTGACTTCTCTTCGAGACGAGCGAGCTCTCCGGTGTTGGTGTGACGGCGGTATCCAGCGAGTTCACATTGCCTGCAGTCTGTGCAGTGATCTGCCAGTTGGTGTGTTTCTCCCTGGTCGCCTCAGCATCGCTGAGCTTTTTTCCTCTCTAAAAGAGCTGCACGTGGCACGTCTTTTTAAAGATGTCTCGCCCGTGTTCTTCTGGGTGCGGTCGATTCCTGTCTGCCTTTGATGGGCACAATCGCTGCTTTGCGTGTCTGGGCTTAGAGCACGCTAAAGCAGCGCTTGTGGATGACTCATGTTCCTTCTGTGGGAACATGACCATCGCAACACTAAGGTCGAGACTCAATGATCTCATTCGAGAGAGAGTCCCCTCATCCACACCCCGATCTACACCCTCCTCGAGAGGTGGTACTTCGGCTGGTGGACAGGGTGACTTGAGGGTGACGGTGTGGAACAAAAATCCGATGACACGTCCTCGGACCACGCCCCCCTCTGTAGTGTTGCAACCCGCGAGCGCCGCGGTGATTTTACCGGGTCCATCCGTTGATGCCCCGCGTATTTCATTCGGCGCTCCAGAGGATGACTCGATGTCGATCGCGGCATCACAAGGTGGGCAAGAGTCATCGGGAAGTGACGATGCGGCTGCGTTGCCTCCTTCTGGAGTTCCAGCGTTGCCCGTATCAGATCCCGAGATGACCGCCATGCTCTCCCGAGCCGCCGCGAGCATCGGGCTCGAGTGGAACCCTCCACCCTGCCCCGAGCGCTCGCGGCTGGACGATTGGTTTTTGGGCGCGGCTGCCGCCTCTCGGCCGCAGCCAACCCCAATACCTTTCTTCCCGGAAGTGCATGAGGAGCTGACGAAATCATGGAAGGCTCCCTTGACCTCCCGTGCACGTTCGTCGGCTTTCTCCGCCTTTCCCCCCCTCGATGGGGCGGTCGCCCGTGGGTACACTGGGGTTCCCCCGGTTGAACGCTCTGTTGCGATGCAATTGTGTCCTCAGAGTGCTTCATATCGTGGTAATCCTAAGCACCCATCCAAGGCCTGTAGGCTTTCGTCCTCCCTCGTGGCGAAGTCTTACAAGGCTGCAGGACAGGCGGCTGCCGCTCTGCATGCGATGAGCACCTTACAGGTCTACCAGGCCCAGCTGCTCAGAGATATGCACGAGGGCGGGACTGACCCAGGGCTCTTTGATGAGCTGCGTGCCGCCACTGACCTCGCTCTCCGAGCGACGAAAGAGGCCTCACGCTCCCTGGGTCAGGTGATGGCCACTTCAGTGGTCCAGGAGCGTCACCTGTGGCTGAACCTGGCTGATATGCGGGACGCCGAGCGCTCTCGTCTGCTCGACGCCCCCATATCCCAGGCCGGCCTCTTCGGCGGAACGGTCGAGGACTTTGCCCAGCAGTTCTCGACCGCACAGAAGCAGTCTGAGGCTATCAAACATATTCTGCCCCGACGGCCCGCTGCTGCCTCCACCCAGCCGTCGGTTCAGAAGCCTCAGCCTGCTCGCCGCCGAGGGCGCCCTCCTGCCGCTCCCTCCCCTCCCGCACGGCCCCAGCAGCAGCCTTCACCCAGGCCGCGTCGTGGAGGAGGCCGCAGGAAGGCGCCCCAGCCCTCTCCAGCCCCGCGCCCCGCTAAACGCCAGGCTAAGCGGCGCTCCTGAGACGGGCTGCTCAGTGATGGTCCCGGTTCTTCCCCAGGAGGTGGTTGCAGGCCCCCTCCTTCCCCCGGCGGAGGGCCGGGGGAGAATCTTTTGTTTTCCCGCTGCTCACCCACGGGTGGGCAGTACCCTAAAACTGTTAAAGAAAGAACCAACACTTCCATCACTGAGCACACAGAGCCAGCTGACAGTGTGCGACGCCTCCGGGCCTCGCCGCTCTCATCCCCCTCTGTCACAGAGTTCTCGGACAGCAGTGTGCGCCGCCTCCGGGCCTCGCCACTCCTGTCCCCCTCTGTTCCAGAGGGCGCAGACGACAGTGCGTGCCGTCTTCGGACCACACCGCTCTCATCCCCCTCTGTCGCCAGCCCCCTGGCAGAGCAGACCCCCGTGGAACGCTGGTCCTTCCCTGGTCTCCTCTGTCAGGGCGCGGAGCCTGACCACGCCCCCGCACAGGGCCGCTATGCCACCCTCGCCGGGGCCGGTCACTCCGCTTCGCTGCCCCTCCGGGGGGACGTCTGTCGTTCGCATGACCCCGCTGGCTCAGTTTCTGGCAGCTTGGTTAGAGCTCCCCAGCCTGTCCCGCTGGGTCGCCCGAACGATCAGGCGCGGCTATGCGATTCAGTTCGCTCGGTCTCCTCCCCGTTTCAGCGGAGTCCGCTTCACTATGGTCGGTGGCAATGCCCCCATCATGCGAGCGGAGGTTGCCACCCTGCTGGCGAAGGGTGCAATCGAGACTGTCCCTCCAGCCGAGATGAGGTCGGGGTTTTACAGCCCGTACTTCATCGTCCCCAAGAAAACCGGTGGGTTACGACCGATCCTGGACCTGCGCGTCCTGAACCGCTCCCTTCACAGGCTGCCGTTCAGGATGCTCACGGCCAAACGCATTTTCGAGTGCGTGCGGCCACAGGATTGGTTTGCAGCGATAGACCTGAAGGACGCCTACTTTCATGTCTCCATCTTACCTCGACACAGACCGTTCCTTCGGTTTGCTTTCGAGGGGCAGGCATATCAGTACGCGGTTCTCCCATTCGGGTTGGCTCTGTCTCCTCGCGTCTTTACGAAGGTCGTCAAGGCAGCCCTTGTTCCCCTACGCGAACACGGGGTTCGCATCCTGAACTATCTCGACGACTGGCTGATTCTAGCCCACTCTCGAGCTCAGGTTTGCGAACACAGAGACCTTGTGCTCCGGCACCTAGCCCGTCTGGGCCTTCGGGTCAACTGGGAGAAGAGCAAACTCAGCCCCGTGCAGAGGATCTCTTTTCTCGGTATGGAGATCGACTCGGTCGCCATGTCCGCGCAGCTTACGAGCGAGCGCGCACACTCACTGCTGACTTGTCTTCGTCAGTTCGAGGGCAAGAGTGCGGTCCCACTGAAATTGTTTCAGAGGCTCCTGGGGCATATGGCATCTGCAGCCGCGGCAACGCCGCTCGGATTGCTTCATATATGAGACCGCTTCAGCTGTGGCTTCGCGATCGAGTCCCGAGGTGGGCATGGCATCACGGCACGCTCCGAGTCCCAGTGACTCCGACCTGCCGTCAGTTCTTCACCCCGTGAAGGTGGCGTGATTATACGGGGACCCCATTCTCCGTCACTCGACGTAACTCGGAGTGACTACGAAAGGGAACGTCTCGGTTACGGATGTAACCCTCGTTCCCTGAGTAGGGAACGGAGACGTTACGTCTCCCTGCCACTTCCGCTGTACCGCTGGGTAGACGCCTGAGTTCAGTCTCGGCTCCTCAGCGAAGACATGATCTGCCTTTGCCGGCGTTCCTCCTTTTATACCCACGAGGTGGGGCGGAGATACGCTATGCAAATTCCGCAGACCCATGGCATTTTCATTGCCATAGGCTCGTTTTGTAATACTCGAAGATGATTGGCTTTCTAGGCGAAATCCCCATTCTCCGTCACTCGACGTAACGTCTCCGTTCCCTACTCAGGGAACGAGGGTTACATCCGTAACCGAGACGTTTTTCTAATACACTTAAAGGACCACAGGTAGTAAAGTGCACAGCAACAAAAAATACAAATAACTAACAACTTCCATATCTGTATATATCTATAACTTTGCAAGAACCCTTGCAAAATTATTTTAAACGGATTAAGAAAGCCACCACATCTATGGTTAGATTGATTTGTTTAGATCCAGTGAAGTCTTGTCCCACTACTTTTTCTAAGGATCGATATTGTCCCCCACCAATTTTTGTAACATTGAGGCACGGATGTATGTACCTACCTAATACAAATAAATAAAACATCTCCAGTTAACTAGCAGAGCATGCATTAAATAAGAAATCTAGCACTAAAATGTGTTGTTTTTTTTTACTCAAGCTGAGCGCTCGTTGCCGCTGCTATCAGTGTCATGGACACAGTGTTCTCTGTGGCTCGCTCGAGCAGTCTTCACTCGCACGCTTCAATCTATCGCCGTTGCGGACTCTATTCATTCTGGTGAAATCACAAAATAAAATAAACACAAACGTGTCCCTGCTTGATATAGACTGTAACCACTGAAGAACATATTCAGTTTTGATGAGAAAAAAAAAAACTATACGAGTGTGGATTAGAACCCGTAACCTCTGACACGCTTGGCAAAAGATCTACCACTAGACCATTTAAGAACTCAAACATAGTTTGCGGATCGATGGATTTATTTACGGGTTGAGCAGAGTGGCTCCACAGTTTGACAAGCGGGCAGCGGCATGATACACACATTGGAGATTGATTGCTAATGAATTGTCTTTTTCACACACCTTGTAGAATTGCCAGACAGAAGCCATTTTTACCAGCATAAAAAATTGTCTCAGAAGTTTTGCGTCATCTGATCGGTTTTCCTGGATCGGCCTTTATAGAGACCCCAAAATGTATAAAATGTATCCCAAGGAGTTATAAGATTGGATTAATTTAAATGACTTAAAATCACACTTTCATAGGAGGTGAAATAAAATAAGAAATATGTTGTTTTTAGTTGGTCTTAGTTGGATTTTATTTTAGTCTTATTTTGATGCTTGTTTTGTCTTTATTTAAAATTATGTATGTAATTTTGAGGCCCCCTAGTGGGCTCTGGTTCACTGGTTGAGATCCACTGTACTAATTTAATACATGTGTAGTTTTGAACCATTAATTTCAACTCATTCCTCAGTGTATAAAAAACACAAATTGGGGGGAAGTGACATGGTGTACCTTTAAAATACACAAAAAGTATAATAAAGTATAAAAGATTTAAAAAGTGTATCTATAATAATATGAGACTAGTGTGATAAATTTGTTTATAATCTGGAACATTACTCTTAAAAACATAGGTAATTATGCCAACAGTTAAATAGTTTTACAATCTTTAATTTACTATCTGCAATTACATTTATACTTTGGTGTCATCAGATTTTGGACCTGCTGTGGAGTGACCCCATGTCCCAGGACGGTTGCGTTCCCAATGAGGTCCGTGGCGGAGGTTGTTACTGGGGTCCTGATGTCACCGAGGACTTTCTGAACAGACACAATCTCCAGCTCATCATCCGCTCACACGAGTGCAAGCAGGATGGTTACGAGTTTTGCCACAATCGTAAGGTCAGTAATGCAGTGATCTGAGGACTTATACAGTCGTTTGAGAAGGAAATAATAATGACTTTGTCATTTCGGCTAAAGATTTTATTAAAATATCTGTCAGGCAGGGACTGAATTTAGATTAACATGCTCATTTAAAAGGTGATAAATTGTCTTATTTACATTTACATTCATGTACTTATGATGGCTTACGGTATGTTCATTTAGAGTGCTTTTTAGGACACTTTGTTATGTGAGTAATATAGTAATTCTCTAGATGAGCTCGGAGGAAAATTTATCTTCAGATGTTTTGCCCTTTCATAGTTAAAAAATGTCTCGGTTATGTATGTAACCCTCGTTCCCTGAGTAGGGAAAGGAGACGTTACATCGCGACGACGAATGGGGTTTCGCTTAGAAAGCTTATCAACTTCGAGTATTACAAAACGAGCCAATGGCAAGGAAATACCATGGGCCTGCGGAATTTGCATAGCGTAACTGCCCCACCTCGTGGGTATATAAGGAAGTACGCTGGCAACATGCAGTTATGTTACCTGCTTAGGAGCTGAGACTGAACTCAGGCTGTTCCAGCGGTACAGCAGAAGTGGCAGGGAGACGTAATGTCTCCGTTCCCTACTGCGGGGATGCGAACCCCGTGTTGCCGGAGTGGCACAAGGGCTGCCTTGACGACTTTCGTGAAGACGTGAGGGGACAGGGCTAGCCCGAATGGGAGAACCATGTACTGGTATGCCTGCACCTCAAAAGCAAACCGAAGAAACGGTCTGTGTCGAAGAAGAATGGAGACATGAGAGTACGCGTCCTTCAGGGCGATCGCTACAAACCAATCCAACGGACGAACACATTCGAAAATGCGTTAGGCTGTCAACATCTTGAACGGAACCCTGTGAAGGGTTCGGTACAAGACGTGCAGGTCCAGGATTGGTCGTATCTCACCGCTCTTCTTGGGTACAATGAAGTAGGGGCTGAAGAAGCCGGACTTCATTTTGGCTGGAGGGGTGGTCTTGATCGTACCTTTCGCCAGTAGGGTATCAACCTCTGCACGCATGACAGGGGCATTGCCACCCACCACGGTATAGCAGATTCCCCAGAAGCGGGGAGGAGACCGTGCGAACTGAATCGCATAGCCGAGCCTAATGGTTCTCGTGAGCCAGCGGGACAGATTGGAAAGCTCCAAAAACTGAACCAGCGGGGTCATGTGAACCACAGACGTACCCATGATGGGGCAGCGAGGCGGAATGACCGGCCCAGACGTGGGAGGTGGAGCGTCCCGGTGTGGGGGCACGGTCATATGCCGTAACCTGACAGAGGAGGCCAGGGAAGGACCAGCGTTCCACGGGGGCTTGCTCTGTCAGGGGTCTGGCGACAGAGGGGGACGAGAGTGGCGAGGCTCGTAAGTGGCGCACACTGCCATCCGCGTCCTCTGGGGGCTCAGAGACTGCGCATCCACGAACTGCCCGGGCGTGATCTAATCCCATACACGCCAAGCTCCCGGCCCCAGACATACACGGGCTAAACATCTTTAAAAAGACGTGCCACGTGCAAGCTCTTTTTGTGAGAGGAAAGCTCGCAGCAATGCTGAAGCGCCCATGGAGAAACACACACGCTGTTGCAGACCACTGCACAGATCAGCAGGCAGGAATGTGAAACTCGCTGGAACACGCCGTCACACCAACACCGACTGGAAGCTGCTCGTCTAGAAGATTCTCGAAGATAATCAAAGAATAGGCTGCAGGAGTGAAGAGGACCTCTTGGCTCAGAAGCAGAAACATAATTGCGTACTTCCTTATATACCCACGAGGTGGGGTGGAGTTATGCTATGCAAATTCCGCAGACCCATGTCATTTCCTTGCCATTGGCTCGTTTTGTAATACTCAAAGTTGATAGGCTTTCTAAGCGAAACCCCATTACCCCATAGTGACTACGAAAGGGAAATGCAAGTTCTTAGTTACCATATATTTCATTAGCATTGTCTCAAATGCCTCTGTCGAAAGTCTCAATATCCCCCCGTTTCATTTCATTGCTGTGAAACAAATTAGATAAAAAAAAGATTTTTTATTTGTTATTTTTAAAGAATATAAAATTTAAAATATTTTAATAATTAATAAATAATTAATTTTAGTTGTCCAGATTGACATGCATCAAACTTTAAGTGCAATTTTTTCATCTTAAATGTCTAAATATTTTTGGGGCCAGTGTATGTTTTTAGAAATGTTCTTGACAGTTTTTAAAGTTGATTTGATTTATGTATTTTGATTTTCAGGTCCTGACTCTTTTTTCAGCCTCTAACTACTATGAGATTGGCAGTAACAGAGGAGCCTTTGTCAGACTGGGTCCAGATCTCGTGCCTTACTTTGTTCAGTATCAGGCCACCAGTATGATCAGAGGACTGAGCTTTCCACAAAGGTAATCAACACAAATCCCATCATCGGCCATTTGACTAAGACAGTGGTTCTCAACCTTTTTAACTCCAAGGCCTCTCATTATCCACAACAATATACAAAGGCCCAATGACCAGTTTTTCATTATTTATTGGATAAGCATTTAGGATAAAGATTTTTTAAAACATATTTTACTCACAACTTCTAGCCGCTAAAATATTTTAGAGCTTAGCATAACTAGAAAAATGTAAATTTGTAATAAAAAAGCCCATGGAGTTATAAGATTTGGTTAATTTAAATTACTTTTCTGGGTCTATAAATAACACTTTCAAAATTATGTTAGCTGTTGGCGCCGATAGCCCTGTGGGCAGCGCCAACATATAGCGCCGTTGGGCTTCGGGCGTCCCGAGTTTGAGTCCCGGCTCGTGGACCTTTCCCGATCCCGTCCCCCTCTCTCTCTCCCACCTCGCTCAATGTCCACTCTATACTATCCTAATCATAATAAAGGATAGTATAGTATAGTATAATAACCAAAATAAATATAAAAAAAAAACTACCTTATGTACATATCCTGATTGTTCAAAGAAGAAAAACTAAATTGAATTAAAATAAGAAATATCTTCATTTGTAGTTGTTGAATGCTTGTTTTGTCTTATTTTGAGTCATTTTAAGTCATCTTTTATCCTGAGGCCCCTAGTGGCCCTGGTGAACCACTGAACTAGGGGAATGATTTTCATTCACAATTTCAAATGTGTTATTTGGTATGACTTAAGTTTTGTTGGAAATTCTACAGCAGATGTTGTGTTACAGTCATTTTGGATACAGTTTATAGTCTTACAGGTTTCATTGTCAAGTTTCCAGCTCATTTCTCAATGTTCTTTCAGTGTAAAACGCACAGAGCACACTGCTCTCAAAGTCCTACGAGAGCAACTGTTTGTGCACAAGTCAGATCTTCTCAGTGCCTTTCAAGAGCTTGATAAGGAGAACACAGGTACAGACAACTATCTGGTATAAAATGCATATTTTAATACAGTACTGCGGTATTTTGCTACCTAGTGGTCTGATGATATCACTTCCACTAATAGCTAAGGAATATAAATGGAGTTTAGACTGTTTAATATTTGAAAACAATGTGTTTCTAGTTACTTAATGGCTAGTTTTGCAGTTGTTTAAATGTCAAAGCAATGTCAATGCCATCACAGGAGTGATCTGTTTGTCCGACTGGGCCAGTGCAGTCGAGCGAGTTCTTCACCTGGATCTGCCCTGGAGAGTTCTTCATCCTCAGCTAGTGTCTAGCACCACTGATGGGATGTTGGACTACCACGGCTGGTTCCGGGATCTCGCCCTAAAAAATCCCAGCTCTGAGGTAAAGTGGATCCCTTGATATGAAAATTTCCAGAAATGTATCTCTCTGTCTGCTGTGTTAGTATTGCGAAATTCTGTAGATACTTTTGCAGAAAGCGCTCTCTTCTTTTCTCACTATACAGCACATTGAGCAGAGCATGCTGGAGACACTGTATAAACATCGCTCCACCCTGGAGACCATTTTCAGAATAGTGGACACAGATAATTCAGGTATGAAAAAATATTTGCAGGTAATAATAATAATAAAATACTCATTAAATGTAAAACATTTTCGTAAACCTTGTAATGCTTAATCAAAATGTCATAACTGGATCTTCCAGTGAAAACAACATGGTTTGCTATTTCTAGTTCTATTTTAGGTTGTCCCGCCCTCACGCCAGTAAACATGTCATCAGAGAAGAGAAATTGTTGCAAGGGGAAGGGGAAGTTATTTGATTAAAGATTATGAGCCCATGTGAATTAAAAAAATGGGTAACACTTTATTTTGATAGTCCACTTTAGACATTCTACTAACCAAGTAACTTTGCAACTACTTGTCAACTACCAGTCATTTAGAGTATTAGTAGACTGTCTGCCTAATATCTGCTAACACTTTATTTTGATGGTCCAGACATTCTACATAAGCAACTACAAGTACATGTCAACTTATTCTATTAACCCGAACCCTAACAACTAACCCTAACCTAACGGTCTACTAACAGTCTACTCTAGTGCAAGTTAGTTGACGTGTAGATGCAAAGTTACTCATAGTAAGTAGAATGTTTAAAGTGGACCATCGAAATGAAGTGTAACCAAATAAGGATGTGTACGGATAAATCATTTATAATAAACACTGCATTATTCGAAAAAAAAAATAATATTTTTAAGAATTGTCCATTTTATTCCATAGCAGCTTTAACATTTCCCTGTTGATGATGATTCCTAAAGAGAATAGACTAAACGTAGTTGGATGGCTTTCCATAGCACCTTCCTATGGCCTATGTTTCTGTTTTTCTCAGGTCTCATCTCTTTTGAGGATTTCCGTCAGACGTTGAAACTGCTCAGTGCCTATCTGAAAATGAAGATCTCTGATGAGGTCATCAATGAGCTGGTTATCAGCACGGACACAAATAATGACGGTAGCATTGACATTGATGAATTCATGGAGGCTTTTCGGCTGGTGGACAAAAGCAGACTTGAGATAGGTAAAAGTCTATTAAAGTTCAAGCAGGAACATCAGCGCCTTCCTCAGGAGGAAAAAACATTACTAACTGCAGACTCTACAGGGCCACAGATTTCACAAGATCCAGTTTCACAAACTGCAGGTTCACTTGGTACACACACTGAAGATTGTTCATCTTCACAGACTGAAGATCTCTGTGACATTTCTGTTGTTGTTCCACCACAATAACTGTTGGCTGTTGAAAAAAATGAACTGTTGTAAACAGGGCCGTGCACAGACCTTTTGAGGGGCATGTGCTGAAACTGAAAAAGGGCACCCCCCTCCCTTTTTTTCCCCCACCAAGTAATCAAAATTCATATAAGTACAAAAAATAGTTATATCAGTTATAATTTTTTAAAATAAATGTTATAGTTATAAAAAAACGTGTATATATATATGTATGTATGTATGTATATAATTTTTTTCTCTGCTTTGCACACACAAAGTTCAATAAAATATATTTGTTTAGCTATTCTGTTTGGTTTCATAAGCTAATTTGTATTATTTGGTTAACATTGCTCTACCTTCCCCTCTTCTCAATGTCACACATAAACATGAGTCAAGTATTTTTGAGAAACTATTTTGAAATATAATTTAAATAATTATGTCCAACTCAATTCCAGATTATAAGAAACTATAGCCATTCAATGGTAGCATACAACTATAGCATATCCAACATGTATCCGCCTACCTGGCAAAAACTTGATACCGTGGAGGACCAGGAATGTTGGTCTCTTGAAGGTCCGTTGTTCACTACACTTTCCCTAAAATAAGCCAGCAATGAAAATAAATAAATAAAATAGTGTGAAAAACACAGTTGCAGTGAAAAGCATTTCCGAAGGACCACATGACACTGAAGAGTAATGATGCTGAAAATTCAGCTTTGATCACAGATATAAATTACTTTTTCAAATATTTAAATAGAAAACAGTTATTTTAGATTGTAAAATATTTCACAATATTACTGTTTTTGCTGTATTTTGGATCAAATAAATTAAGCATTGGAATGAATTAAATCATGAATTACATTCTGCATGATAAAATATAAAGATTTCACAGTGATCTTCTGTAATGTTTTTGTTTTTTTTAGTTACTACTACAACATTACTACATTTATACATGTGAGGACGAGCGGAGAGTATAGAATACTATAGATTAAAAAAACTATATAGCGAATACGTGCATATCAACAGCCTTGAATTAACCATAATTTGATATTATTACAATAACAAGATAAAATGTTAATAAATTAAGTGTATCAGCAATCATAAATCAAAGAAGAAAATTTCTTAGAAATATATGTTACCTAGGTGACGACGAGGATCACTCAGTCGCTTTGTGTAGTTTCAGTATGAAACAGCACGGGGGCGCGCCTGTGCATATGATTTTCCGATGGTAAAAACAAATGATATGTTGTTGTATTACTTATGAATATATTGTTAACATTTTACAAAAGTCAAACTCAAATACAGTTACGGGGTTTTTGACCAGCGAATGTGTGCAAATGTGCATTTTGTCCGTCATTAAAACGGCGCCGGCGGCATCACATTAAGTTACATTTTCATCCACGGGTTAAGTTTGTTGTAGCTATATAGGCGCTCAGTTTTTCCTGTTGTAAAATAGACAGGAACTAGACTTCGAGTGTAAGAGACTTCGAGTGTAAGAGCAAAAAGGGCATGTGCTCTGCACAGGTTAAGCCCTACCTGTGCACGTGCCTGGTTGTAAACTGTAGTCTTCCTCTTGGTATTTCACCTTCCGGATGAACCTTTATGTGCTTTTTTAGACTTTGAATCTTCCTTTCTAAACCAAATATACGTCTGTTAGCTTCAGGTTCACGTTTACAATGCACCTGGAAGTTCTGTGATCAATCATGAATGTTCTCCATGTTTCCTCAATGTACTAAATTGTATTGCAAGCTGCTGATCTCTCAAGGATTCCTACATTTGTTCTTAACTCCCTGAAAACTTGATCTGTCATTGCATCTGACTAATTTGTTTGCATATTCTGTATGAAAATGAGCCATCAGTATCTTGAATAATACACCATGACATAACTGTTTCGTAACATAGACAACATGTTGTTCATAATGGATTTGATGTCTGCATAAATGTGCTAAGCATGCAAGTAAAAGGCTAGATAGAGTTTTAAAACTCTTTGCCTGCAACTTGTGTGCTTCAAGAGCTATTTTTAATAAGAGACATGTTGACGTTAAGCTCTGTGCTATTGCAGCACATAAAAGATATTGTCCTAGAAAACATACTAGCCAAAAAAGATGACTGATGTTTTCCTCTCTACCTACATGCTGACTGAGGGAAACGGTTTAGAGGGAGTATACAGTATGGGTGGCTACTTGGAAGTAGTAGTGCTGCAGGGAAGAATATTTTTATTGGCTAAAACACAGAAACGAGTTAGCATTTTAGAACTTCAGATTCCATCACTATGAAATCAATGGGTTTTTTGAAGGAGTTTATGATTAAATGCCTGAAATATGGTTTGTGTTTAACAGAAGCTTACGATATTTTCACATTTTATTCTACAACATAAAATACATCAGTAATAACCCTTTGTGATTTTTAAAAAATATATATTTTACTTGTCTAGGGAAAAGGTGGTTTTAGCAACTCTTTTCTCTCTGCTGATGATTCTTGATAACCGTGAGTCACCACTAGGGGGCGTTACTGCTATGTATCTGGGTAACGACGACTGCAGTCACACTCGACATATCGCTGTCTGCTGGTTCACCCTCGATTCTTTTGTTAACATGGAGAGGGACTGTGTGGGTGAAAGGCCTGCATAAGTACAGATATCAAAGAGCACTAGTCTTCACATGTCTGCTGTGAGTCACTGCACATCATGAAAAGATTATTTTTTAAGGCTTTGTCAGATCGCCCACTCCATTCCTCACTTTCAAATCGGAGGTTATCGCTACACTGACTAGTGGTTTAAAAAAATTCCTATAGTTGTAGCCAAATGCGTTTGTCATGTTAACAGCCAAAACTTTTTTACAACTGGGTTGTTCAAGTGACTGACGCAGGATAAGTTGTTGCTTCGTTTAAAGGGAGGGTAGGCAATATCAGAGCGGCTAGCAATAGCAAGCTAGCTTTGAAAGCATAAGATCCCACCCTCCCTTCAGAGTGTCTCCAAAACACATGAACTCACACAGCAGAGTTTGCAAAGCGTCACTAGACGAAAGACGTTGTGAAATTACCTCATGTCTCAAAACACATAACAGTACAATAGCTGCAAGCAGCGATACGGGGCAGCAACAAAAGTGCAGACCCAGAAGAGCAAAAAACTAAGCCATTTTTAGATCTCATGACCTGTAGGTGCCCCTGTTCCCAAATTTGTCACGGACCCTCAGATCATGATTCCGTTGAAGCGTACCGTATCCCTCGATTGATCAAAGTTTTGTTGAGATAAAGCCTCTGAAAAAATTTTGGGTCAGCATCGTTAAGATCATGAAGTTTTTGTGAAAAAACAGGTTTGAAATCACTGGTGTTTCTGACGTCACAAGCTACCTTATAACCAATCATGTCAATGAGTGAATCTCTGGGTTGGAGAGTGAGTGAGTGGAGGCAGGGCTCATTTGCATATTCATATAACTGCATATACTAAATGAGGCAAGGGTGTAGAGTTACATTCAAACTATTTTAAGGCATTTTAAGGCATTTGGGACTTCAAAATTTCACAAAATTTCTAATTATTTGAATAGACATTCATCTGATTAACAACAGATCACAACGATGATCTGAAAAATAATTAATTTCAAACAATAAACAATTTAAATCTAACAAACTATACTAATATGAAACTGTTCTTGTGAAATGTAAGAATCCAACATTTGTATATTGAGTCCCTTGGTTTATAATTGCAGAAATCTGTTATTTGACAAGTCAGAGAGGAAAGCAGAAATGGGACAAAATAATGTGAAATAATTAGAATTTAAACATTTTTTTATTTTTTGCAAATAACACTAAAAATGTTTACAAAAGCATTGTAGAAAGATTTTGTGCAGTGTAAATTATCAAAACTAAAAACGAAAATTACTTGAAATGATTTTGCACCTAACATGACATAAGGATTGTCATTCTCAGCAGCAAAAAAAATGCAATGCATCTCAGGAGGACGTGATGAAGTGTTCAGTGTTTTTAAGACCACCCTCAACGATTTTGTGAACACCAGACCTGAAATGAAGGCAGAGGGGGAAATAACAACAACAACTGATACACTGCTTACACGTGTTGCTACTTAGTGAAATAAACAAGGATGGTATGGCACTAAAAGCTCATCCCTGAAGGAGGGCGTCATTCATCTAAGAAAAAAAAAAAGTTAAGATTGCAAATGGAAACTTCCCTTGTACCCAACATGGCACTGTGGCAATCTTCCTTAGTGGAACTCAAAGACACTCAGCCTTCCCTTTGTTATTCCAGTTGGACAAACAGTTGACAGCTTGATAGAGTTGTATAACAGGAGATCATTACACACAATAGGCTCACACCCCACATATACAACACAAGCCTTCCTCCATCAAAGGTAACAGTTTTTTTTTTTTACAACCACATACATCGTTCAGTCTTGAATTTAGGACAATATTCACTTGGTAACTACTACTCCAGAAATGTAGAGGGGAACAAAATTAAGAAGAAAACAGAAGTGTGCTTGATGACCCCACTGGTAATATTACAAAATAATTAAAAACATATAGAAAAGAACAAGACCAAAGAAAAGACCTTACAAATTCAGATAATGTACATACCATTGAACATAGGAATACATAAATATTTGTTTGTCTGATTACAAAACCTTTTACTTCATTATAAAATTTGCTTTTAACATGTTGTATTGCTGTGTCAATACATAATACTGAGAGTTTCTTTGCACGCTGTGGCAACACTTTACATCTTAAGTTCTTTGCTGTATTAAACGCATTATAAACTCACATAGTATGCTCTGGAAAATATTTTGTAACTTTTTTTTATTTTTATTATTTGCCTTTGTAGACAATGAGGTTCTAATGCTCTTGCAAATGGGAAGTCGATAGCGATACAGCTATCTGTGTGGAAAGCAAACAAACCAGTTATCTAATCTTTGGTCAAGCATATAGGGGCAAAAGTCACCGAGAGGAATCTGGAAACTGTAGAGAAATGGCTCAGGTTCATAGATCTTTCATACTCAAGTCACATTTTACGTCCCACCACTGTTCCAGCGGGGTCCTTGTTCAGCCTAGTGTGTTAAGAGAGACTGTCAAAGACCAGTAAAGTAAATTTATATACTATTTGCACTGACAACAAAAAAATTGACTCTCCGAGAGCCACTGTAATGGTCTGGTAGTTAATTACACAAGCTTGAATGACTTTCCCTCAGTTTTCGGTTCAGATTCAGCTGCATAATACACTGCAAATACAGTGTTTCCAGTTTAAACCTTGCACTAAATCTTTAAGATAAGGTAAATCCATGGCACAGGCAAAGACGCAACAATGTGCACTGCAATCCACGCAAACCGTGGTCGCAATGGTTTACGTCAAGTAAAAGTAACGAACACTAATCATTCCAGCAAGTGTCTCCAAAATGGGAATGATTTACAGTTACGCAAGTCTTTAAAACAACCGAGTGTTACTACACACAAGTGTTATGGCAACTTCAGACAGATAACTGAAAGCCATAGCGATAATCAACGACAGAAAAAGCTAAACGAAAATTAAACTCAACAGACACAAGAAGTGATTCAAGTGCTAGTCTCTTTCACCCACAGAGGGTTATAAACCGTGCACAAAAAAAATGTGCAAACTTCACCGATAACCTCTCATAACCGGCTAACCTTTAACCCCATCTGCTCTGATTAGACTGTGGGTTCAGCGTACTGTCGTTGTGCTCTTGCTAGAACAAAACAGACGTGTTTCGCCTTGAAACGGGAGGGATGTAGTTCCAAGTCCGACACTGATTCACAGAAGTTTGTCTGACGTTTCGCCTAGTTCTACCGTATATCTGCCATTATCACGCAGCAGAATCACATTGTTTTCGTAAGTATTTGTAAGGCAGAAAATATTCAAGTCTCACTTGTGAGTGTTCTACGTCTGTTGTTCGTTTTCTCACAAAATGCTAAAAGCTAGTACGACTTCTGTAATACGATGCCTTAAAGGAGAATGTGTGACCTCTTTTTAACAGCCGTCATCACTGAAATATTTCTGACTCTGATACTGTGAAATAGAGAGGACCGCTCCAATCACTAGTTTCCACTTGTCGTCACACTGCATCGTGCAAAACGGTGGACAGTGATCCACCAGAGCAGTTCACTACAGTGTGACAAAAACATGCAAGCATTGACATGCCTGCAGACACACACACACACACACACACACACACACACATACTGGTATGTACAATCACACACACACATAAGTTCTGGATAAGACCCAGATTTTGTTAGCATATTAGACCTTTTAGCTCTCTAATACTCTTAGAGGAGGTAAATCAATAGTTTGCATTTATCTGCTCATTACCAAAGGGTTTGACATATGAAAAGCTGTGTTAGTTGAAGGTCTGCATGTGTAGACCTGAATACAGTAGTGTGGGAAGAGATCTGAAACACTTTAAGAGCCCAGGCCGTCCTAGACATGAGTGTTCTGGATGGGTGAAACCCCTCACGCTCTCTCATGCCTTCAGGAACTATGGACTCTGTCAGCATGCAATGCATATATGCGTTTTTAAAAGGCAAAAGAGTGTGTTTCAGGCCTCTCAGGACTAGGCAACAGGAGCCTCTGGAAGCCCAGAGACGGTTGTTCAGAATTGAATTGGATCTTTTGAATTTACATAGGTTTTGTTTGAAGACATGGCAGTTTGAGAAGGCCATGCTCAAAGAAAGAAGAAAGTCACAAGTCAAAATAAGTGACCCTCGGCATACGGTGGTGAGCGTGCGGGAACTGGCCCACAAAGACGAATCTCACAGTGACAACATAAAAAAGGGTGAGGATGCACTACTGGTAGACGTCATGTCCTTCATCAACACTTTTGTGCCTCCACTGGTGACATGGCAATATAAGATCCGTTCCTCAAAGGCTGATTGTTGCGGTTCTCTGGCGAATCCTCCGCTTGGTTGCTAACTTGGGTATAAGCCGTTTCGTCTTTCGTCGTCTGTACAGAACATACAAGAACATTAGTGTGTGTGTACATTGTAAAAACCACGTATAGATGACAGATGATGTCAAACGTGAAATCACGCACCACTAACACATGGAGCTAAACATCTAATCTAATGCTGTGAAAGTACATTACGATCACCATGCAGGAAAAGCAATTAAAATGATTTGCAGAAACAAACAAGGTATTTCTATGAAAATGCTCAAAATGACCAAAATACAATAATGATATAACAAGCAAATTTGAACAAAATGAAAGCAAATTGTGTGTGTAAGGGAAAAAATGAAGACTTACAGCAAAAGAATGAAAAGCTTCAGTAAAATCAATACGTTTTACTTCATTCTGAATAGGAACAAAAAAAAAAACAAAGGGAGGAAAAATGTTACTGGAAATCAAACCATAACAGCATTGTACATTTCAAGTCATAAAATAAATGCTATAAAAGACCTTCTGAAGATTAGTATATAAATGTGCAAAACAAATCGGAATCTCCCACTGAACCATTCATTCATAAATAAATGTATTTATTTTAGGTCATAGCAATAGATGACCAACCCGATTAAGCGGACTGTAAACTGCAAAAAAACAATTATATAATAAAAGAACACATTTCATAAAGTAATACGTGCACTAGAGCACATGCATTCCCTCATGCGGGTGCATGCATGGGTTTTAAAGCTAGGTTTAGTGCGTTTAAGGCGAGTGACGCATGTAATTGACTTTCAAGCCAAGGGTGTATAAGGTTGATGGAATTTTTAAAGGCTTTTAGTCTTTTCCATACTGGCATTTCTGGAGAATATTAACTGTTACTCTATTAATATTGTTCTACGAAAAGGTATTGTCGACATAAATGACATTTGTAGTCTTAAATAACTAGCCAATATATAATACGGAAGGTTATAAACTGATTTATCTTATCGCTGATTTTTACCTTTCTCTGGCGGTTCCTGCAGATGAGGAAGATCAGGACCATAAGTAAAATGACCCCCATCCCCACAATGATGACTGGGAAGTTGGACACCACCGTTACAATCAACAGAAGCGTCCTCATCTGGGCTGCGGAATCATCGTCGATAGTTGCAGTCTGAAAATTACAGAGTACAAAATGACATTTATTGGAAAACAAACTAACTATGTGAACAGGCAAATCGATAATCTGAAGTAGGGATGCGCCCGAAGCCTAAATCCGAATTCAGGAAGGCACGGAAAATGAATAATACATTCTATGGAGCCCCTAAAGGGACATGGTTTGGTTTGCTGGGGTAGTCTGTTCCTTTACATAACATCATGATTTCTTCATCACGTGAAGATAGTTAGGATAGATGACTGACAGGACAATGTCAGAGGATTTGGTGTGTAACAGATCCTGAGCGTCATTGACAAATATCTTTTCTTGCATGTTTGGTCAGTACGTGTGGTTGCAAATTGGAAAGTGAACGTGAAAAGCGACTGTGCATTCAAAAGCGAAATTGATAGCGGTTCCCAGATGCCTGCAAATTATACACAATATAAATTACCCAACTTTTTAATTGCGAGAGAACGCAAAAGCATTGGAATATATTTTTTTATATTTTTTTTTCTTTAGGGGCTCCGCAGAATGCATCATTTCCTTTCCGAAAATTGTATTCGGCTTCGGGTACATCCCTTATCTGAAGAAAGTGAACTTACCTCGTTGACATACATAATGGGGAAAATTGTCTCATTCAGGAATTTTGTTTTGCTGAGGAGAAAGAAAAAAAAAGGAAGCCTCATTAGCCATTTTGTCATTCCAAATCACAATTTAATGTTTTTTTGTGAGGTGTTTTACTCACACGAAGCCACTGACTCTTTTCAGTATGACATTGAGCTGAGCTCTCTTACAGGCACGAATGGGGACCCCTGTGGTCTGCAGAAAAAAAGCAAAGGGACAATTTAATATAAAAAAAACAATTCACCCAATATTCACCACATCACAGACAGTCTTTGATCAGCTCCACCGGAACAGATTGTGGAGAGATAAGTCGATCACACATCAACTTAATGAGTACATTTTCCCTGACGACATGTTACAGTAACTCTCACTGGGATTCTAGGGAAAGCTAGGCAGGTGTGGTTTCACATTCACTGTGGTTACCAGTGTGAATCACCTTGTTTTTTCCTGTCATGCAAGGACGGGTCTATACTACTTTCAGATTACAAACCACAAGAGCGCTAACTGATCAGTGCTGTAGCTGTAAAAGTGAAAATCGCAAAGCGTCAACACTGCGTACCGGGTTGATGTCGAGGTATGTTTCGTGTTCCTCTTCATTTGGGTTCATTCCTTCAATGGCATTGATGTACCTCTCATCAGCTTGGTAGAAATGTGGGAATGATACAACAATGGGTGCACCTGTACAGTGAAGGGGAAATAGGATCACAAAGAATTAGTTGCTGTTCCTTTATTCAGATTAGTTGACAATCATTATATATATATATATATATATATATACACAGAGAGAGAGAGAGAGAGAGAGAGAGAGAGAGAGAGAGAGAGAGAGAGAGAGAGAGAAGCTAACTAGCTCTAAATGCAATAATAATAACTTCTTTATCAGCCATTGCATTTATAATGGCTGGTCATAAAGATAATAAAGATGATTAAAAGTCATATCAAGCCTCATGTTTTTTTAATGCTGGTCCAACTAGGCCAGTAGTTTATATTTTTACCAAAATAAAACAATGAAATGTGTCAAAAAATGTATTTATATTTTTCATTTACAACAAATATGTTATTATTGTTGTTAAATTTACAGCTATAACAGAACACTACAACAGAAATTCATATACTTCAAATTTGTAGCATACAATGCAAATTACAATACAAATACAAGTAATACAAATTACTGATTGGTTTATAATTTAAAAGCCCATTGTAGAAGCAAAATTTCCACCAACAAATGTTAAAAAAACCCCACAAATAATTATGTATGAAAAAAAAAAAAATGAATGAATGATTGCATCACTGGCCCTTGTAGGACAGGTGACAGTTCATCCTGCAAATGTGCAGTTTTTAGATGTTACTTCTCTTGTTATGACATTTTCCATTATCTAAAGTAATAACCCTGAGGCACTTTCTGGGACTTTTTTTTATTTTTTATGCACACTAACAGAAAATGAAACTTCCTCTTTTGGAGGGACATACTCAATGACAGGACGGCAAGTACCTGAACACCCACCAAGAACACAAAATCATACATTCTGATAGGTGCCTAGTTTATCGTTAGCTAAGAATAATATGTACCAAATCCCATCTCTCAATCCTTAATTACACCCTCCCTAAATATAACCATAATAGAACTGTTATGAACCCTTCTAGGAATGATGACTAAGCAAAGCATGTGCAAATTTCCACAGCTGTTTCATATCAGGAGCACTTACATGACAAAAGCAAGAGTTCACCATCGTTCAATAATAATATTAGCCTACTAGTTTATGGCGGAAGCAATAGAGGCCAAGATAGAGTAATCTGTCGGAGGACACCTACAGCGAATCAAGTGCTTGAGTCATAAAACTGTACTAAAAGTTATTCATTAAGCGCTGAACCCTGATTTCCCTTTCATAGTCCAAGTGTGGGCAAACAAAAGCAGACCGATTTAACTTGAACTTCAGTTACGAAGCCACAGATCAGTAATGGGAAACCCAGAAATTCAATACTATTTACACATGCTTGGTTTGCTTTAGTTAAAAGCCAGTTTGCACCAGCTACGTAGGGCACCAAAATGTTTAGTGCACTTAGATTGCTGTACTTTGTTAAACAAATTACCGTATTTAAAAAGTTACTCCATTTCCCCCCCATGTAATGATTCTTCTGAAAACATCCCATGTCTTTCTCACTGTAAATTCCTGCTTTACTCTCACTGTAAAAGTTGTGGTGTGTCCCAGAACAGGCGTACCTTGCCGACAGACACTGACTTTGAGGACTCCTTTTCCTAGACAGTCTCCAGCAGGCACGCAGAAGCCAGCGTTATTGGGGTTCTCATCTGGGGGAGCCAGTACATCCGAAGGAGGGGCGAAGCGGAAAGCAGGGATACCCTTCACCTCTGTGTCTCTCACGTAACCCAAATGAATGGATCTGCAAGTGATAAAGAGCATAAGTAACTATGTACAAATAACCAAGCGCCTTGTTTGTGTTAAAACACGTTGCTTACCGGCACAGATCAGCAGCAAAGATGTACAGGAGTTCTTTCCTGGAAAGGAAGGTGTGGAAGACACTGCCATCGGTACCATTGATCATGTTGCTCTGGTTAGACGACCACCAGTTCATCTGACTGTGAGTGAGAAAATGAATAGATGGTGATTGTTTTTGTCATGGGTTCTAATGAAAAAGGAAGGTTTATTATGCGTTTTTCTCCAAAATCTACATGCAGAATATTCTTCATCTGCGAAGTCGATTGGAATTTTATTTACTGGGATATAGGTCCATACCATCCTCGATCTGTCAGTGGATCACCAGCTTCCTGACGGACCGGCAGCAGCGAGTGAGACTGGGGAAACACACATCCAGGACTCTCACCACCAGCACTGGCGCCCCCCAAGGGTGCGTTCTCTCCCCACTGCTCTTCTCCCTGTACACTAATGACTGCACTTCTAAAGACCCCTCTGTCAAGCTCCTGAAATTTGCAGACGACACCACTGTCATCGGTCTCATCCAAAACGGCGACGAGTCTGCTTACAGACTGGAGGTTGAACATCTGGCTGTCTGGTGCAGTTATAACAACCTTGAGCTGAACACGCTCAAAACAGTGGAGATGATCGTGGACTTCAGGAGGAACAGCCCAGCACTCCCCCCACTCATCATCATGAACAGCACTGTGGAAGCAGTGGAGTTATTCAGGTTCCTGGGCACTATCATCTCTCAGGACCTGAAGTGGGACAATCACATTGACTCCACTGTGAAAAAGGCCCAGCAGAGACTCTACTTCCTTCGCCAGCTGAGGAAGTTCAACTTGCCACAGGAGCTGCTGATTCAGTTCTACTCAGCCGTCATTGAGTCTGTCTTATGCACTTCCATCACTGTCTGGTTTGGTTCAGCTACCAAATCAGACATCAGGAGACTACAACGGACAGTCCGGACTGCGGAGAGGATTATTGGTGCCCCGCTGCCAACCCTCCAGGACCTGTACTCTTCCAGAGTGAGGAAGAGAGCAGGTAAAATCATCACAGACTCCACTCACCCTGGACACCTCCTGTTTGATCTGTTACCGTCAAGACGGCGACTCAGATCACTGGCCACAAGAACATCTCGGCACAGGAACAGTTTCTTCCCACAGGCCATTTCCCTCCTGAACAGTTAACATATCTCCCAATGCATACGCCTTTAAGTGCAATACTCCCACTGTTTAGTGCAATACCCTACAACTCAGGTGATACTTATATGTAGATTTATTTATTTATAATATTCAAAACACTGTAAATATGTTCATAATCTGTAAATCTGGAAATGTCTATTCTGACTAAACCCAACTGTGATACTTTTATTCTCATATATTTATATTTTTATTTTTTATTCTTATAATTTGTAGTATTATGTTTCTTGTTGTATTTGTATCTGTATATGTCCACTGGAGGCCTCAGTACCAAAAACAAATTCCTTGTGTGTGCAAGCACACTTGGCAATAAAGCTCTTTCTGATTCTGATTCTGATTCTGATTCATTTAAATCAGGTTATGGGGTCGAGTTGCACAGGAGGTCTTTTCTTGTACTTTATCCTTTGATATTGACTTATCTAGCATGCTGTGTGTTTAACCCAATTTCTCAAGGCAGGAGACCAGATGAGTGTGCAAGAATTCTCTTTATGTCAGTAAGGCAACGCAGATTACGCAAGGACTGACGTGTACCTGATGCCGTTCCACGTGTCAATCTTGCCATAGTCCATATAGTTCTTCTCTCCGGTGTGGAAGACAAATTCACCCTCATGGGTTCCATTTTTCTGTAGTCAGTAAAAAAAAAACTATTTAATATAACGCTAGAACAATAAAAAGAATTGTGTCACATAAGGGTAAAGATGACTAGAAAGTCATATGAAGTAGGAAAGTAGGTTAAGATGCCGTGATGTGAATACAGAGGGAAAGACTGAATTTTTTATTAATGCAAACCATTCAAACTCGCTGTTTCAAGGCACTCGCATGATACCTACGATTGCACAAACCGCAGATATTTAATATCTGTCCTAATACATATATAATCCCTAAAATAAATTCTAAAACCCATTACAGTAAACCAGGCCATCGTGTCAAACATGGTAGACTGGTCAACATCTGCAGGATCATGATAATAACGTCATTTGCGTATCCTGTTCGGATCGTATATATGTGCTTTAGAGGTTGCGTGTGCTACTTTGTATTGGTTGCATAAATATATGACCCATTTAGACTGCATTTTCTCTCTCTTTTCAGAGTGACTAAAACATTAAATATGATGAAACTGCAGATTCTTACATTGTACATAAGGCCGAAATGCTCATCCACTTCTGGTCTCATGGCGTGGAGTTTGGACAGCAGCGGGTCTTTGAAACCCCACAGGACCTCATGGACTGTGCGATCCATAAACACGCCGATGCCCATGGATCCCATCCACATAGACACAGCAGTCCTCAGAAAGAAGGAGTAGGAGTTCAACTCGTTCATCACGGCCTGAAACAAGAGGGAAAGAATTCAGAGCAAATTCTTTGCATTTGGATCAAAGATAATCCGTTAAGCAAATGACTAAAAAAATGCTACGAGCAGACTAATTTTAAATGCAAAATGATTAGCTGCCAGTGCAAAAACAAGAAAACAAAACCCTTCTTACAATGAATGGAATGTTAACGGTTGTCACACGGTCAACCTCGGGGTCTCCCACTGACATGTTGCGAAGAAACACAAAGCTCTTGGGATTTGTGGCAAAGATTTTCGTCCCATTCTCAAGATAAGTGACATTTTCCCTTGGCCGATATTCCCTGATAAAAGCATAAGCATAATGTCAATATCAAAATTGGCAACTGTCAGGTTTAGATTTTTAAATCTAATACACACAACACAACCATTCAAAAGCTTATGCTCATTAAGGCTGCATTTTTTTTATGAAAAATACAATAAAACAGTAATTTTGTGAAATAATATTCAATTGAAAAGAACGTTTTTTCTATTTTAATATATTTTGTAATATAATTCCTGAAGGCAAAGTTGAATTTTCAGCATCATTACTCCAGTCTTCAGTGTCACATGATCCTATAGAGTCACATGATCCTTCAGAAATCATTCTAATATGCTGATTTGAAGCTCAAGAAACATCTCTTATTATTATCAATGATGAAAACAGTTGTGCTGCTTAATATTTTTTATCCTTTATTGTCACTTTTCATTAATTTAATGCCAAATAAAATGGACAACAACAACAAAAACATTCTTACAAGTGCATCATAATTATTTGACATTTATGACAGTTTAAAGTGGTTAGGGTAAATGTTTCCGGTTTCCAATCTTCTAAAAGCATGAGTCATTTCTTGACTATGGTGCCAAACTCGTTGTCACTGACAACAGACAGTACGGTTTAGTAAACAAAGAGCTCAATATGACGACAATAAACATGAACATCTCAATTTGAGACTTTTGTAAATCACCTGTAGGTATATGGCCCTATTTGAGTGACTTTGGGCTTTTCCTTTCCGGCCAAGAACTCATCTGGATTGGTAACATTGAAGAAGAAATACTGCATGTAAACAGGAGGCGGTGGATTTATCCAGCCCTCCAATACTCTGCTGTTTTTACCCAGTGTGATCTCCTATGAATCAAACACAGTTAAAAGTCAAGAGAGAGCACCAAAAGACCATTTCAGTAGCTCTTCTGTCTGTTTAAAGAGCACTCAATGTTTAAGCTGAGTTTAGGGAAGAAAGAAAACAAAAGCTGAGCGCCGTCCTTTTGAGTGATGACGGTTTCTGGTGAAATGTCAGTGACCTGTTATGACACAAAGACAGCAGACACGAGGTAAAGCGAGTGCTGGGATGATGGAAAAAGAGGAAAGAGCTCAGCAGACAGTTGAGCTGATTCAGAGTTAAAAAAGAAGAAGGAAAACATCAACATCAGCGCTCCATGACAGACGAGAGCAACGCACACAAACATGTTTCTCACGTTTTTGAATTTTCCATCAGAAGTAAGGTTCAGCAGTAACACTTCAAGTGTCTTGAGCCAAACTCGGAAGGAGAAACAAATGTTTATTTTAAAACGACAAACTTTTACATCACAGAACAACGTTATTTGTGACTACACATGACAGTAGTAATGGAAAAAAACTCCAAAGCTCCAAAGGCTGAATAGTGATAAACTCATAACAACCAGGAGGTTTTACTTAAGAATGCTGCCTTGAAATGCAGATAACGCAATCTAAAATCAAAAACCATGACTTCAGCAGAGTAGCAGAGCACCCGCTCCAAAACAACAAACATCACGGCCCCCTTCACTTGGACCTTCAGCTTCTGAAAGGGCCTTTCAGAAAAATCCAGATTTGCTGGAATCACTGGTCAGAAGAAGTGACATAGTTTGTGACATAAGTTGAAAAACATAGTTTGTATGTTTCAAAATCAATCAGTCCAACATCTAATCTTTGTCAAATCACCAATTCCATTTACACTATATTATGACCCAGAGAATAACATAAAGGTGTCTTTGTTCAAATCTATTTAAGAGGACACATGTCTTTTAAAATGAGGAATTTTTCACATGTTAGCTCTGAATGGGATCTCTGTCATTAGGAGCTTTACCATGTAAAGTAACTGGTATTGAGCACTAAAGAAAATTTGCAGCCATTCAACTTGTTCAACCATGCGTAGTGAAATCAGACTAAAGCTTTTCTTTAAAGTAAGATTACGTTACATCACACTCATTGACTCCCTTTTCCAATCTTTCAGGGTTTCTCAGGAGGTTTTTCTTGACGTTTATTAAACCACACTGCCAGCAGTTCTTAATTACAACTGGTAAAAAAAAAAAGGATGATTTTGTTTTTAAAAGAAGCAGTGCACTTTAGCTTAAAGAAGCCAATTAAAGTTTTATTGACTAAAAGCACCAGACCACACCTTAACAAGCACGCATATAGCCCTACACTAAATGTTTGGGTTTGGTAAGATGCTTTAATGTTTTTGATGCCTCTTATGCTCACTATTACTTGATCAAAAACAGGAAATCTTGTGAATTATTATTACAATTTAAAATAACTGAATTATAATTTTTTTTTTTTTTTTTACTGTATGGCAAAGCTGAATTTTCAGCATCATTACTCCAGTCTTCAGTGTCACATGATGCTTCAGAAATCATTCTAAAATACCGATTTGATGCTGCTAAATATTTTTGTGGAAAGAGATACTTTCCAAGATTCTCTGATAAAGTAAAAAAAAAAAAAAAACTTTTTTTTTGTTGAATTTTTTTATTCTCTTTTTTAAATTCCCCTTTTAAGACAATTACAAATGTCTTTACTGTCACTTTTGATCAATTTAATGTATCCTTGCTGGATAAAGAAATAATTTCTTTAAAAAAAAAAATAATCCTACTGACTTTTAAATGATATTCGTGTACAATACATGGTTACATTCTGTATAACTCAATAGCCTGCTTACAACTGTTCAATGGGATATGTTATGAATACTAATTACTTAAAAAAATAAATACAGATAAACCTCAGGAATTTGATTTTGAGTTCTGCTGTGCTCGTCAACCTTGAGAAGAGAAGTTTTTGAAGGTCCTAATGGACATTAAACCATGTCAGAACATTTTCAAATCCTTGCTCGAGCAAATACAGCCAAGGTAAGAAAAACAATAAATGTTTGCATTTTGATATGAAGGTCATTTTTTGCGCAAGTGGTTAACATGACAAAAAGCCAGTGAAGCAGATACCAGAGCGTATGATGGTACCAGCAACTGGCAATGGATATTTTCATAGATAACAGCCAATGTTTTATCAAAGTCCTTACACTGTAGGTGCAGTTTTAAATGTAGACATTAATTCCCAGCAAGGAATTAATACATTCACAAGCTTACATCAAAGGGATCTCAACTTCAGCTAAAAAGGAAGTCTTAACCGTGAAACACTTTGAAGAAAAACTGCCTCAGAGCTGCGTCACTTATACAAACTCCACTTCACACCCTATCCTCAACAAAAACACACATCACCTAAGGGCTTGAAAAAGTTGCATTGTCTAGAGAACTTAAGCCTACCGGCTCAACATCACATGTTTCAGTGACACAGAAGACATACCGAATATGAAAAGTAACAGTATATCATGAAGGTCAATTATACGGAATTAAATCAACTGTCAATAAATGACAAACCACTGCATAACATCTCCAGCAAAGTTAGTTTCACTCACAGACCACCACAAACACCCACCCTTGAATTCCAGGTCAAGGGAATCACATTGAACAGTGAATACTACACTTGGTTAAAAATACTGAGGGGCCACAATTCCAAGTATTTTTCCAAGGAGAACATGCTGAGACCCTCCCCCACAGCCACACATATAGCACACACCTCCCCTGCCATTTATATATATATAACGTTATATATGCTATGTGAATAAACAACATTTCCCGTAACATTAAAAGAAGAGTAATTCATTCCCAGTGGTGTTGCAATGAAAAGCATTTAATAATCAGACAGACAGACAGAACCGCTGAGGAGGATTAGAGAGAGACGGGTGGAAAGAAGTATTTTCCGCAATATGATAGGCTTCGTGGTCACAGACCAGCCTACTTTAAACAGGGTTACTAACAAACCCACATTTACATCACGGTAATTTAATACCATACGTTTTGACCACCAAACACGTAAAAGAGGGTGCATTATACACGGCTGAAATACAGGTTTTTTTAGTGTACATAACATGAGATTGTATAGCCTGGGTCTCAGCGCGAGTAAGAATGAGAACTTTGGTATAGCAATTCCAAGGACCATCATATGATTGAATAGGTTTATATGACAATATTTTGCCTTGCCTGTTGTATGATTTCGCAATGCTTACGTTACGTTACATCCGTGTGATGCTCAACACAGAAGAAGCCTCGTGTAGACAACAGCAGCACTGAATCACTTTAAAAGCCGGTTTCATAACAAAACAAGCTTTTTTGTCAAAATTAAACAAGTTTAAATAAACACTTTTCTCCATAAAAGACTTAAGTTACCTTTTTTAACCGCTCCTGGATCATTGTTTGGAAGACTTGAGCCACCAGAAGGGCGATTCCCAAAATGAGCAAATGAGCGCACACGATCCCGGTGGCGTAAATGGCACACGATCTTCTAGTCATTATTTATGGTTTCAAATGGGCTGATCTGTAGGGAAAAAAATAAGACTATTCTTTCTTTCTCCCTTTCTCTTGGTCCGAACTTCTACTCGAGAACCTCCCGGTATGTCTCCGTTCTTCTCAAAGCCAGAATCGTTTCCCTCCTTTTATCATTGGATATTCAGCAAACACGATCCCAGTGATGTGCGATTAGCGAATGCTGAGATATAAGATACTATATATCAGCTCTGGCTCTAAAGCAGCCAGAGGTCTTCTCCACCTCCCTCAACAGATTCAAATGAGCCAGTCATGCATGAGAAACACACTTTTTGGAGAGAGGGGCGTGTTAATCCTCCCTCAGAGTTGAGGTCACGATTTAAAGGGGTTTTCAAGGCAGATATATGTGTGTAAATGTCAGAACATCAAAATAAATATATAGCCGACTTTTACTGCCCTGACGCAATTTATAGGTTAAGAAACAGATAAATAAGGGTTATGATAGCCCAACTTTGAGTTATATTAATTTATAGCCTGATCCGAACAACTCTGGCTACACATTTAATGTATTCATATATAACATGAAGTTTCACATTTGGATATATGTGCCGTTAAACTATACAGACTTGTCTAAAAACAATACAATAGCGCTTACGAACCCACTGGAACAGACGTTACAGCTCAGCGGGGCGTTTTTGTGTTTTTAAAAGACTTGAGCCGTGAGACCGTTAGGTCTTAATTTGTGTTCCGCTATCTACTGTCGTGTCTCCTTAAATAACTAGTGAATGAACATGAATAATGGGCGGCTCACAAGTTAAGCGATGATTGTCGCATCCCTTTTGTCCGGGGTGCTCGCGATTCTATTGGATGACGTCTTCCCGGACCACCGTCTTAAGACCACCCCCCAACGAACGTGATTGGTCGACGGCTCAGAAGTGTGATGCCGAATTTGATCGACTGATTTCGGGGCGGGGCTTATTTAAAGGGAGAACTCAGCACTGTAGCACGGTGAAAAGGAAATCTCATGTTGGTCTCATCCGGAACATACGCTTGATTAAGATGGTAGTGGGTTTTTTCCACTACCACAGAAATAATGCTCTGTGAGATTGTGAAGCAGTTTAGCATTATCATAATTAATTATACTTTTTTTTTTTTAGACAAATCTGTTCATATTTTACATAGGCTACCCCTAAATGCTAACTATAACCTCAAATGCTAGTTTGGCCTTGATTTGACATTTACATAATTTTTTTTTATGTTATTGTTCAAGAGTAAAATATAACTATTTGGATATTTCTCAAAATAGATAAGGCTTACTGGCACTTTATGAGTAAGCATGAAATATGTGCAGTTTTCAAATGTCCTTATTTTAATAGGGTACATGCAGCATTGGAGTAGTTATTGACTAGGAGAAAACAACGTTGTAACCCAGGAAACTGCATTACCAAAATTCGTACCCATTTTAACCCATAAAAGTGCAGGAACATACCAGAGAGTTACTTTATTACTGTTCTTTATTATAACATGTAATGATAAAACTCGAGGTTATTGGCCTTCTCACGCCAAATTGCCATGCTGCTGATAAAGATGGTCAGTTGATGTCAGAGTTGTTATTGTCAAATTTGTATAGACCCCTTTTTCAATATTTTTCTCAGAAATCGGGCCCACTCACTGTCCTTCTGCTATAGCCTCAAATGCTTGCATCTCCCACAGGGAAAGCTTTTAAACAAAGCTTTATTTTACAAATGTGACAAAATGCCCTTTAGGGCACATTTAAACTTTTCAGTGCTTAGAATTATCATGTTAACAAAATTCTTCAGTTTTCTTCTGTTCTTCTGTAGTTAACCGGTCAATAAGTGCACTTCTCAGAAAGAAGAATTCATTGTAGGGCCTATTGACAGATAAAGCCACATCACACTGCTGTGATATTTCATACTGTGATATAATAAAATCATAAAGCTTTATGACTTCACCTTAATTGTGCCTACACTCGAACTGTTGTGAACTTGCTGATAAAGGACAAAGTTAATTGCAGTTAAATTGAATGAATTGACAGTTGTGCAAAACCTGATTTGCTTGAATGTACTTTAGGCGGGTTACTGACTTGTATCAAAGCTCTCTTGGGGGGTTAAATACTCAGGCCTAAAAACATCTGTGCAAATAAGAGAAGTGAAAACAAAGCACCAGGAGGTAAAGGAGAAGCAGTGCTCTACTTAACTAAGCTTTATCAAAAGCATAGTTTTTCAGCAATATTTTATGAATGGATGGTCAAAACAACTGTAATCAATGTAGCCTACATTCATTCAGTTTCTTATTATCCATAATGTCAATTCAAATTCATAAAATGTATTTATTTGACTACTATTTACTGGGGGGGGGGGGGGTCATGCACTGTGAAAAAGTTGCTGGCTTAAATATTTAAGTACAAACAACTTGTATATTTAAGTCATTTTTAACTTAAATAACATTAAACTGACTTTAAAAATTTGTTGAATCTAACATAAGAAGTTATTTCTTAACTTATATTTTCACAAGTTAAAGCAATGTAAAAACATAATGTTGTCTTACTTATTGATCATGTAATATTTTACAGTGTGGAAATAGCCAGACTTGGTCACAAGAATTAAAATAGTTAAACTAAAGAAACAATAGTTTAACCCTTTGGTTAAAGAGCTGCTATTTTTTACCAAAAAAATGATATGTTTTGGTTTTCTAGAATTTTCACATCTGTCTGAATACTCCTGCATGTTGTGTGTGTCAATGATGACGCAAACTGCATTCAGTTGCATCCTGTTGAGTTCAGGGAAAGGAAGGATTTGAGAGGGTTGTGCAAACATGTCCTAATTAACCATCTTAAACACGTCTTATTTATTTGTTCAGTGTTGTTTCGCTCTACATGTTCAAAAATGACCGCACATAAAAGTTTGAAAAGAAAGAATAACAAATACATCACAAAAGCACAACATGCCTCACGAGCTGAATGGAAGTTTCCTTTTTCATTCGAAAGAATGAAAAGTATTTTGTTAGTCAGTATTCCTTGCATGTTGACTTGACAAAACCTTTATCTAAAACCTCTTTTATAAAAGATATCCTGCTGAGCAGTAGCAAGCAAAGCCTTTTCATATCTTAACTGTTTAACTGGAACGGATAAGTCACTAAATATGTGCAAATTTGCATTATGAGGTTGTAAAAACTGAACAGTGTCACAGTGCAACCAAGTTTCTTTACTTCGTTAATCTGATTTGAAGAGTGGATAGTGAATTATATATCTGTCCACCTTGCCACAGTTTCCCTCTGCCATATATTGCACTATTTCTTTGATATTTGTTGCAATGTAGTAAATAACTACACATAATTTTAAAACTGCTCTTTTGCTAAACCCACTTGCGGGAGAAGATCAAAGCGTTTTCCCCACCGACCTGAAAAACAAGCAAATATGTGAATAATACAACTATTCAGAAAATACAAAGGTCTTTTATGTGAAGGTTTGAATATGTTATGGATTATGGCAAAACATCATTTTCCGTATATCCCCTTTGATGAAGATACAGAACTTGTGATTGTTGGTCTGTTGATATGACCTCTGGCACAACAGTGAAGCAGCGTTTCAGACTGTCACGTTCTCTGGTTGCCCCTCCCTTCACAAAGATGCATTTATTCAGTATATTAGTGCTGCAATTCTGCTTATGGAGAAAGGCAGGACAAGTTTGAACAACAGGGAGAGAACAGCAGTTAAATATGTTTAATTCTTCATAAACCGGATTTTAAAGCAGGATGCGTGTAGTCAACATAGTTTTTGAAAAGCTATTGCTTCACTTTAAAGGTACATTATGTAACACAATACATCATCAATCCTTCTTCCCAAATTATTTTTTTTTTGTGTCTTACCCTGATTCACAATAGTAAATGTATTACTGGTCTGGCAACTTTTGAGGTCAGCTTCGAGTGAGAATTGTGTGTATGTGTGTGTGTGTGTGTGTGCGGGGGGTGGCGGGGTATTGACAAAAATCTCATGATTCGAATTTTTCTCAAGGAAACAAAATCTTTCTGAACTAGTGTTATAAACTATAGGGAACCCTGCAGCTGGTACGTTATTATTAAAGGTTCACTGTAATAAAAAAAAAGCTCGCTGCCTTACATTTTTAAATAGGCCTATAGCCTACATCAACTTGGCTGTGCAAGTCATTTCAACTTAAATTACATTAAACTGACTTAAAAAAAATAGTTGAATCTCATATAACTTAAAGAAAAAAGTTTGAAATTGCTTAACCTATTTTGATGAGTTATAATAATGTAAAAACATATGTTTTCATGACTTATTGATCTTGTCATTTTTACAGTGTTATTAATAACTGATTTGTACGCAATTGCATATAAGGCAAGAGATGATTGGTTCACGTGCTCTCCCGCCATATTAATTGTGCCAAAGCTGTATTTATTGTTTGAATTTCGTAATAAAACGTACAAAATCTGAAATCTGAGACTTTGTTTCATATCAAAAGTAAACTAATCTAATTCATGTAAAAATATGGAATAGGTTCGATAGCGTGAAAGGTTGACATGGAGCAGCTACATCTAGTGATGGGAGAAACGAAGGTTTTCAAAGCTTCGAAACAATTCAACCAATTGCTTTGCAAAACAATTCACTGTTTCGAAGCTTTTTGAAACGCCACACTGCAAATGCAACAAAAACTCAAGCCTAACATGAATAAAAACGCCTTTTACTAAACCATTGCAAAATGTTTTATTGAAAGTAAAATCTATCAAATACAATTAACTTATCATTTATAAATATCAAGTATGCGTTATATGTGTTCTTTTATCAATTTTAAGAGCTTGTTTTGTTTGTTCCATGGATTGCTAAACAGGCCAATAAGAGACTATTAACAACTATTATTCCTATTAATTATACTAATATCCAATTAAAACGTACAAACTTATAAAACCAATCAGAGATCAGGTAAAACATCATTTTTTTTTTACAAAAAACACCCGTTTTTTGTGTGTTTTAAAAAAAAATGCCAAACAGAGGAGAGTCTGCTGACAAAAAACGAGAACGTTACAGAGCTCGTAATAAAACAAGAATCAACATTGGCTTGGCTTTTTCAGAGCGAGAACTGAGGGATTTGAAATGTAAAAGCATGAGATGCCGTTTTTATTACTCAACAGATTAGTAAGGTATTTTATTGAACAGATAAATTGCAATGTGTAGATCTCTAACAGAGTTCATTAAACCATTATCTATTTTGAAGGGTTATATTCAATCACGCAGAGCCTAAGCACAGCCAAAACAATGTTCATCTGCAAAATGCTAATCCTAAACATACACATGAACAAAAACAGACAACACAATGGCATTTCTTAATTACTTTACATTTCTTTGACGAATTGGTGGCTAGTTGAAATGTATTTGTATGATCTTCTTACCCCCCAGTGAGGTCAAAAGTTTAGGGGTAGAGTTAGAGGAGGACCTTCAACGATTCATTCAAAACAGCCACTTTGTAAAATAGTCATGTTTTCCATGCAGTGAAATTGGGTTGAAACATTCTTTAAAATATCTTCTTCAGACTACAGAAAGCCAATCAGATTTGGAATGATATGAAGGTGAGTAAATGATGACAGAATTTAGATCTTTTTTTTTCAACTATCCCTTTAACTTGCACAGTAATCCATGCGTAATGTGACTGATTTATCTTACAGTCTGGCTTGTTTGTGTTAAAAAAGGATGCACTTTGTATAATCCCATATTAATTATGCATGAAGGATGGAAAATTGCATGTAAATGAAAAAGTGGGCATCTGACAGCTGGACAGAGCATATGTGTCGGGAAAACAAATATAAAAGCTGTTCAACCACTTCCTTAACTCAAATCATTTGGTTTGTAAATAATAAGGAAACCTATCATGCAAATGTGTAATTCAATCTACCATAAAAAACACTATTATCCTTACCTGTGTCGTCCATATATTAACTTTCTCATTGTGTTCACTGTTTAAGCGTTTAATTGTTTTACTACAAACAAATACACCGCATAAAACACTATTTGAAGTCTCATCAATCACTTAGCAGGCATGAGTTTGCATTGGGAGTCAGTGTGGAAATGCAGCTCAGGATGGTACAATGTGTTTGTTTCAACTCCCAAAAGCCTCTTGGCACCGTCCAGGATGCGCAGTTGCAGATCACGGTTAAGGAATGAATGTGGGAGTATAGTGAGAAGGGCCAGACCTTTTCAAGAGATGTGATTGATGTTGCCTCAGGCCATTAAGTACAATGGGAAGAAAAGAATGGTAAATTTATATTTGTGAGATTCTCCAGCTCCCAGAGGACACAAACGCCCCTTTTAAGTACACCGTTTAACTGCGGGTCATTTAAAAATGAGAAAAAGGTCACAAAAAATGAGAAATATGAGGGAAAGAGATGGCTAAAAACAGAAAATATAATTACTTTTAGAGAGAAACAATTTCACTAAGTGTTGTGATTAATTATTCCATACATGCATAATATGTCGATAAAAGGGCCTTTAAAATATAGGCCTATGAGATGTTTTTTTTTCTCCCCTATATAGTGTTGTATCGTATCGTTCTTTGTTTAAGGTATAGTCAATCTCTCATGGGTGAGAGAGAAGTTACCCAACTACAATAAACCATTGTTTAAATAAAAGGAGTGCAGGATTTGGAAGAGGGAGTGAATATGTACTTTCCAAAGATCAGCACTGAAAAAAGTGCAAGTAGAAAAAAGTGAACACCTTTTTTTGAAAAACTTTTTTTGCATTGAGTGTTTTTACATTGAGTTTTGAAAAAGAAGAAAAAAGGAAAAGAATGCAACTGTAAAAAAAAAATGTCATGATCAATAAGTCATATGTTTTTACATTACTTCAACTCATCAAAATAAGTTAAGCCATTTTAAACTTGATTTTTTTACGAGTTATACGAGATTCAACTCATTTTTTAAACTCATTCAGTTTAATGTAATTTGAGTTGAAATTACTTACACAGACAAGTTGATTTTAAATAAAAATTTAAGGCAGATTTTTTTTTCTTTACAGTGTACTGATTTTACGAAGAAAGTTTTTAAATCCTCCCAAGAGGAGAGGTGCATGTTTTGGGAAGCTGAATGTCATTACAGTAATTCCGCTACCTTGAATGTCTGGAAAATGTACAAGTATTTCTGGGAGGACCTTTTGTTTTTTTACTATAAACAAAAAAGGGATTTGTTTGTGCAAGCTTTAATGTTTCCTTTCTTTGTCATTTTTGACTGTAAGCCCAAGCTCCCCTGATGATTTGTGTTACCGTTACTCTGTCCTTCAAGGCTGATTGCAAGTATTATTAGATAGAGTGTTTTTAATTTCAGCCAAAGTATAGTCAAATCTAAACTAATAATAATAATAAATGTTTCTTGAGAACCAAATCAGCATATTAGATGATTTCTGAAGGATCACGTGACACTGAAGACAGGAGTAATGATGCTGAAAATACAGCTTTACCCTCACAGGAATAAATTATACAATATATTAAAATATAAAAACTGTTATTTGAAATTGTAATAATATTACAGTTTTTACTGTATTTTTGGTCAAATAAATGCCACCTCTGTGAGCATAAGGCTTTTTGTAAGTGAAAATGAAGTGAAATTCTCTACATATTCTATTGCCGTTTGGCATTTATTCTGGATTTGCTGTCCATTTCACAGACAGACCATCAAGGGGAGCATTCCTACTTTTGTCTCAAAACTTACATAAGGCATTTGTCCTTTGTGGGAAACAGGACCTCCGCAGATTCTGGCACATCACATGCTCTGATAAATACTTCTCATAGGGTTTGGCTCTGAGGAAATTCCATTGCCCCTGTTGGGCGGCCCACTTCCACCTGTCTCAGCAGCTGCGCTGAACCCTGGGGAAAACACTCTGTAAACAATTACCAGCTTTCTTCTGTTTGGATCATTTCTCCTGAGTCTGTGCTAATGAAAGAAACTTCCCACTCAGGAGAAAATTCTCACATACAGTCAAATTCCTGCTCTTGCTGCTCCAGCATCTTTTTCTTTTTTTTAAAGGCATTTTACACAATTTTACTCATTTGACTTTGCAACAAAAAACGTTGGGGTCAAGGCTGCATTCAGTTGTTCAGTAAAAAAACAGTAATATTTTGGAAATATTACTGCAATTTAAAATATTTTAAAATGTAATTTATTCCTGTGACGGCAAAGCTAATTTTCAGCATAATTACTCAAGACTTCAGTGTCACATAATCCTTAAGAAATCATTCTAATATGATGATTTGATTTCTTTTGGCAACAATGCCATAGAAGAACCATTTTTGGTTCCCAAAAATAACTTTTTGCGGAAAAGTTCTTAAAGAATCATTATTTTTTTCTTAGTGCAAAAGAATATTTGGATTATATATGGATTGTGGTGTACATAATTATTTTGCTGTTTATTTCAAATGAGATCATTTAAGGAATTAGTTAACAGTTGAAGGTGTGCATGATAAAACAGATGAATAAACCATGAAGTCAAAGGGATCTAATTTTCAACTCCTTGCTGGGTGTGTAGGAGTCACCGGGCTACACCCTCAAAACATTCAACTGTTTAACTATTTTTTCCACACGGATTCCTGGAAGCAGTCACGCCACCACGTTAATTCTGAACAGTCCGTGAAGTTTGTTCAACTGTAAATGTGTGCAGAACAAATACACTGCGTTTAAATTCACATTGTTTACTCTTACAAATGTTTGAAAGAGCTCTCTGCGGGAAGCAAGACGAGCTTAAATGGATGGAATTAGTCGGCCTTACTCATTCATTTTGGTTGGGAAGGGAAAGGGAGTTTTAATGAATCTATTGAATTACTTCCTTATCAGTTAAGCTTGTTTTTCATATTGCTCATATTGTCATTTAAAGGTTAAAGGAAAGTTCAGCTAAAAATGAAAATTCTGTCATTATTTACTCACTGACATTCCAAACCTGACTAACTTTGTTCTGGTGAATACAAGAGAAGATCCAAAACAACAAAATCAAAAAGACACAAAATATATATATTTTTTGTATTCCACGGAAGTCAACGTAATTTGTGAAATATTTTTACATTTAGCAGTATATGAGAAGCTCTGAAAAATGATTCGAACAGGTCTTTTTTTGCAGCAGTGAACAATTTTGGGTTCCCCAAAGAAACCTCTCTGTGAACAGTTCACAAGAACTATTTTTTTCTTAGTGTGGAGATCTAAAGAACCCTTTTCCACTATAAGGAACCTTTTATGCAATGGAAAGGTTCCATGGATGTTTTTCATTAAACTATAGATCCCAATAAAGAAAGAGTGTAGGTGAAGTTTCACATGTGAGAAGATCCTGTGATACAGGCACAAAGAACACAGTAGGAATAAAGACAAATGAAAGATATGCTTAAGGGCTCTGGGTTTGAGCCAGCTTTGAATCAGGTTATTCATTAGTAATTATTCTCCACTCCCTGATCACTTACTCATTCCCATATTTCAAAGTATCAGCTGTTCCACTGCCAGAATTTAATGAGGATTTCTAACAGCAGTGCAGTACTGTACTTTTCCCTTGGATCCAATGTAAAAAACACAAACACTTCCAAAGCTGATTAGATGAGAAAGATTTAATTAGGCTACTCTAAAAGGGTGTTCTCCGGAATGTTTAAATCACCTATAATCAGAGGACATGTATTGTTTGGAATAGCCCAACAGTATTTTCTCCCCTTTAACCATCCAGCTGTTCCATAAACAACATTGAACTTCCTGAAGAACAGGACATCTTCTGTGCCTACGTCTATTCTGACTAATTTGAACACAGTTGTGAATTATTATTAACTGTAATTTTGTCCGGCTCGACTGAACTGATGGATCATTGGTTTAATGATATCTGGGAAGTTGGAACAACAAAACAGAAAGTTCTGTTCCATATCCTGTTAAGAGTAAATCATTCATGCAGGATGTAAGTCAAGCAAATCTCAAAGGCAAAACACTTTCCACAGTCTTCTCTTCCTGTTCTTTGCATGGGGCTTTATTTTTAGGGATATGTTATAAAAGACTGATAATATTAATAATAACGAATAAATCAGTACATTTATAGGCTATAAACTCCCCAATGCTCTCATAGGATGGGCATTCGAAACTACATAAAAAACACAGTAAAAACAAGAAAATTCAGTGAGAATTAATTGAAAATATAGTGACGGACTGTGGTGTTTTTTAGGCACAGACTCGGCAATTAAAATGTTTATTCTATTAATAAGAGTTTGGTCAAATAGAGCTCCAATTCAGCTATACATATTGCATCTCCAATATTATCACAAAGCTCCCTCTTGTGGTTTAAACACGCCCCTCATCATCAGTAGAGAAGAACTACAAGTACCAGAGCGCCAGTCTGCTGTGCTGCCATAGCAACCAAAACAAACGAACCTCACTCGAGTGTCCAAATTGTAGGCTACATGGTGATAATTTAATAACGTTGTGTTTGTAAATTATAAGACACATTAGGTAGAAAACGAATCGTTTTAAATATAATATAGAAGCACCGAGAGCGAAATGTCTTTCAAAACTGGACAAGTGGAAAACATTAAGTTTCCCTGGTAAGTTGCACACTTTGCAACAGCATGCAATCATTATATTTTTTCCTTTAATTGCAAAATTAGTTATTACTACTGTGACAAAAAAAAAAAAAACTTTTTAAATGAAATACTAACTTCTAACATGAAAAACTGGCAATGTGACATATTCCAACAGGTGTTCTTCTTTTTTTCCTTTTTAGACTATTAACAACTTTTCTTCTGAATATTCTACGGGTGTCACAGTAACGTTATCGTAAAACAATTTCTAACAATATCGTGGATAGTGACAATCTGTATTGTGTATAGTTCACCCAAAATGAAAATTACTGTGAGAATTTTTTAAGTTTACAGAGTTTTAGTGTCAGTACTACATTAAGCTACTATTTATAATGTTGAATATAATGTATAATAATGAAATGGGGGAATGTTTTTGGGTCTTGATAATGCCAAATGTTTTGTGTTACCAGTAAAAAGTGGCCTACACTATTTTAAATATATGTAGGCCTAGTCAGTGACAGAGTGTAAGCATATTAGTCTAAAATAATTCTGTATTTTCAGCTTCAGAATCATGAATATTTTTATTCTGGTGTCACCATTGTCCTGTGTATTGAGTTACCAGCACCAAGTCCAAGCCTATTCATTTCCAACCACAATGTAATGCCAAATTTAGCATTTTAATCAACAGTACATTTTTTGTTAACCTTTTACTATATGGAGTATCGTATCGTGTGTACATGTCAAATCTTGACATGACGGTATCGCTACATCTCTAGAATATTCACTTTATAACTTAAAGTAAAGCTCTATGTAAGCTCATTGAGGAACAGCTCTTTATATCCAACCCCTTAGGTTCAGTCCTTTCTTGCCATTTTGCAAATCAAGTTGTAATTAGTACTTAAGCTTGATGAGAAAGTATTCTGTACCCTTTTATAAATACATCCTCAAATTTCAACATAAGATTTTTTTTACACAGCTCATCTGGTACTGCATAACGGGAATGACCACAACTCTTGTCTTTGTCTTCAGGTTTAAGGAACAGCTAAAGACTAAATATCTCAGGGATCTTAGGCAAAAGCAACAGTTATCTGGGGCATTAGATAGTGGCAAATGGCGTTTTTTGTCCCCGGGCCTGGATGATTTTAGAGATGGTTACCCGACAGTCAATAAAGAGCTCTTTACCCAGAGTAAAAGTGGACCCTCCCCTGCGGTTTTTGGGATGCCGAACCACCACACTTGTTCAACAAAGTTCCCGCAGAAGAGACTGAGTAAAACTCAAGCGTGTTACTCAAAGCAGAATCCCCAGAGTCAAGCTCAGCGTGAGTTCATTGATGCTGTCGAGCACAAAGTCAAACAACACCCACTGGCCCTGTATCCACATCTGGAGAGCGGTCTGACACCAGAGGTAATACCACTCTTAAAATGTTGTCGACATGACTAGACAACATGTAAATAGGCTACACTTCAAATCATGTTAAAGTTGCTGTTAGCTATTTTTTAATGCAACAAACATTTACTCTCATATTAAACCACACACACACAAAAAAAGAGTTAACACTGTATCAATGGGGTTTCTAGTAAGCTACTTCGGTTTTGTTATGGTCTCCCATTCAGCAGGATAGATAATTACCCAACGATGATGACGACTTACAATTTAGAGAATCATGGAAATGCGAAAAGGGTCAACTGGAAGCTGTGGGAGTGTTTGGGAAACCTGTTTAAAAACAGTTTTGTGATTCCATTTGGTGCTGCTTTGTGGCGCTGAAATCCCTAACAGCAGCTTTAAATATGAAAGATGATGAAGCAAAAAATAATACATTGAGGAATATTAATTGCAATGTATAATGTACAATGCCTCCAAACACCAACTTTTTCAACAGTTATTTGATCAGGTGTTGTCAGTCCTGGATCCTGATATGTGCGTGAAGGAAGAATTGTCCATAACATCTCCCACAAAGAAAATGGAACATCTAGAAGAAAACAGAGCACAATGTGAATTCTCAACTCCGGAGACAATAAAACCATCCATCAACATCAAGTGATTTTAATTTCCTCTTTTGTGCATGTTTCTGGTTTTAGTTCTGATCCCATTCCATTAGAATGGAACCGGTCACAATGTTAGGTTAAATGTTAGGAACAGTATTCCTATTTTAATGTCAAATTTATTTCCCGGTGGGAGACATTACAGAAGTATGTTACACATATCATAATACCATACCCTCCTTAAATTTCCCAAGGCCTCAAAAGGAGAAATGTAAAGACGCCAGACCAAAAAATCCCTATAAATGGCAGAGACTCAAAGGAACTCTGGGTGTCAAAGACGATCATATGGCGAGTGTTAAACACTTGCACTCCGTATCACAAGATGACCAGCAGATGATTATCAAGCTCTTCTGTGAATGGATTACTTCACTGGTAAGTAATATTTCATCATGTACACATTACGCAATAGATATTAAGCCTAAATGTTCTTTCTTCTTTGAATGTTTTCTCAGGGTGGAGAGACCAGTGATCTGACTAAGTCAACCATCTTGGACATGTTTAAGAGTGACTATGAGAAGAAACCCTCCATGACCTTACCTATTAACAAGACTGATCCTAATCAAACTATAGCAAAACTCCAGAGCTCTGTAGGCCAGATTGTTAAGGAGTTGACTCAGGTTGGAGACATTGTTTTTGGTCTTAATACATCATTTTTGTGATTGGATTAACAAGTCTCTTCTATGTTTGTACAAAGGCCTATAAACCCAACAGACCCCAGGCTGCCAATGATCCTCAAGCCACAGGGAGTTTGGATTTTGAGGAACAGCTGAGTGAGCAGGTGACTTTTATAGCATCTACTAGGTATAAAAAAAAAAAGAGTAAATAATGTGACAGCTGATGATGTGGCAAACCAGCCTGATCTTTATTTAGTTGCTGGAGTTCCATTAATATTTTCCTGTCATCTAGGATAAGGAGCTGAAGCAGATTCACGGCATTCAGGCATTCAGAGAGTTCATTATCAAAAAGGGAGTGAGAATGCCAAGGGTAATACAACTGAATAAATATTTTATGAGTTTAAATTCAAATAATATTTCATATACTTTGACAAATTAATTATTTAATAATCAAGTATTTTATTCATGTCCTTGTGTAGTTTCTCAGTGCTGTATTCTCTGAGGATGAACAGAAGAACAGGATCAGAGACTCCACTTCATCATCTACAGGGAGAGCTGTGCATTAAACTCTTTAAATAGTATTCCCTTATGTTGTTTTATTGAACATTACTTCACACATTCATGCATCAGCTGCTAAATGCAGTTCTCCCAACTACAATTTGTTTTAAGATTAAAGGAACATTTTACCCCCAAGCCAGATTTCTGTATACTCTAAATTCATGATCAAAATAATTAAACTAGGGCGTATTTGGCATGACTCTCTCTTCCTCTAGTTTTCTTTATTCATTCATAAAACTTTCACTGAAAAACAAACACTGTGTTCTCAGCTTCCCGGTGGGACTTACTATGGCTTTCTAAGAAATTTTTGGGTAAACATTAATAAGTCTGCTCTTATGCATTCTGCCATGCTAAACAGTTGCTTAGGTAGAATTGATAAGCAATATTTTGAAGGCTGGTCTAGCAAAGGGTCAATTGTTATTAGGTGTGTTTGACCTCATGCGGTGCTGCACAGATCAAAGCAGAGCAGTCATCTGGCTCAGGTTAGCTTCTAAAGATTGGCTGTATGAGCTCTGATGACAACACAGCTATTTCACAATAGGCTAGAGATTCACTGATAACAACAATGATGTGCGTTTCATATTTATTCTGACACCTTCAGTTCCACTAATGCTAACAAATCTTGATTTTATAACAGTAAAAACTAATGTAATCAATGTTATTTTATGTCATGTTTAATAAAATGAAAGCGATTTAAATAATACAGACCTCACTTTATTGGTATTTTAATAATATAGGCTTTTTTTTATATATTTTTTTTAATACATTTTTTTTGTATATACGTACAGGTGCTGGATTAAAGGGTAAGTTCACCCAAAAATTTAAATTCTGTCATTAATTACTCACCCTCATGTTGTTCCAAACCCGTAAGACTTTCGTTCATCTTCAGAACACAAATGAAGATATTTTTAATACAATCTGAGATTTCTGTTCCTCCATTGACAGCAACGCAAAAAGTTCATGAAGTGATTGTAAAACTAATCTATATGAATTGAGTAGTTTAGTCCAAGTTTTCTGAAAAGACACGAATCGCTTTATATATATGATGAACAGATTGAATTTAACATCAACTCACACATAAGTTGTGGTAAACGGAAGCTCAGGCATGTTCGCTTGATGTGCGAGAACCAATGAGGTTCATTCTTGCGGTCAAGCAGGTTCGGTTAAACTTCTGTTTATGTTCGCTAATCAATGTTTATATGTGAATAAAAGCCTAAATTCAATCCGTTCATTATATGAAGCGATTGTGTCTCTTTAGAAAACTTGGACTAAACCACTCAATTCATATGGATTAGTTTTACGATCACTTTATGAACTTTTTGAAGCGTCAACATTTCAATTGTGTTGCAGTCAATGGAGTGACAGAAAGAAAGAAATTTCATCAAAAAGATCTTTATTTGTGTTCTGAAGATAAACGAAAGTCTTACGGGTTTGGAAAGACATGAGGGTGAGTAACTGATGACAGAATTTTCATTTTTGGGTGAACTATCCCTTTAAGCAGCACATAACCTACGGAATGAAAAAAGGGTTTCCGGTTGCTACTTTTAAAATTCAAATGTCTGTTTATCTGACAAATATTACATCTAATCCACTTTATTAGCAATTAAGCAAACACGGTGTAAGCATCACTTTAGGAAGCTGAAAGTGTCTGACTTGACAGTTCCGTTTTCAACTTGGCCCCCAATTTTAAGCAGCAAATCTCACTGATCAGTAAGGCCAGCCACAGTCAAAGTCAAGCACACCTCTTGAAACTATAAAACAAAAAACAAAAATAGTGTCATTCTGACCATCACCCTTCAGTTGAAAATCCTACAGCAAGTTCTACGGTCTGTCCAGATCTTTTTCCGCGATCCCGGTCCTTTGAGCTCATCTTGATTGTTGGCAGCTGATAAAAGACCAATAAACTTCCAGCTTTATAACCAAATAATCACTCACTGTGATTTACAACATACAGTAAAATAATTAAATCATTGGCATGGTTAAATAAATCTTGCATCGGGTAACACTAATCAGTTTAATTTTCATAAAACGACTCTAATTGTGTTTGATGTGTATTTTACATATCTGATTAGCGTTGGAAAGGGGCCAATAGTTTCTGTCAGCGGGAAGATCAGAAGTGAGGAGAAGGTGCACAGGAGACCGGCATCCTGCCGCACGAGCAGAGCGGGAATAGCACATCTGGCCCGCTCTAGAGCGTACAGCATTATCTGTCAAACAAGAGACATTTGATTATATTTATGTATTTTTTCCAAATTAGCAAAGATCATTAATCAGTTTTTCCATCATTGATCAAAGTAGTGACACAAAGACTCACTGTCAGGTGATAAAGGGCTGTGGCAATCCTGCTTATAAGGTTCAGCAGTTCTGAGCTCACTGCAAAGCACACATGCAACACAAGCAGCACATGCATTAACTGTGTCTCAGAGAGAGTGGAGAACAAGCATAAATCACTGCAGAGAAGCACTTAAATGTTACGAAACATTTTAAATGAGGAAAAAGCACTTTACTGGGCATCAAGCATCTGTGCATGTGTGGTTAGAAGGCATGAAACTACTTGTAGTTAAACATGTGTGTGTACTTTCCTCATACCTGTAACTGGTTATTCCCCCAAATGTCCCTGTGGTACATCTAGCATCTTTAGTTTCTGTTGGTCTGCAATGAAAAATGATAAGTAAGACTTTGGTGATTCACAAAACTCTGCTTGTATGGAATTTCCTCAACTCCTCCAGAGGTCTTCCCTTAAGTGTTTTCCTCTATAATGGCCTTTTATGAATGACTCACTGTCTAGATTTGTGGTCTTCTTCGGGTATCCTCCTGAAGCTCGTACTAGTGTGTGGTCCTTGCTCTTCAACAACCCCGCCACGCAGCTCTCTTACAGCTCTCTTCAGCTCCACAATGGGGTCACACACTCTCACCTGGAAAGATTCCAAAGGGAAATACGTTCCAGCACATCCTGTCAGTTCAGATATTTGAGTGTGTGTGTAGTTAGCAAGGCTTTTTCATACCTCCATTAGGCCATTAACGTTCTGCTGAGCGAGGGGAAGACGGGTACGACTGTTGACTGGAGATCTGGGGACGTTACGCCAGTTCTGGCTTTGCAATTCCTGACCAAAAAAACATACACATGGAAATAGCATAACAGCAAAAAAATAGTAATGTTTGACCAGAAGATGAAATCAAATAATTACTACTACAGTAAATTTGTCTACGTTTTACCTTTAAATCTAAAGCATGATGCAGTTTCAGCCTCATAAGCTCCTGTTCCTGCTTCTGAATAAAGTCTTGACATTCAGCCAAACTGTCAGACATCTGTAGAACATACATTATGTTTCAATTGTTTAAAATGTCAGTCATCTGCTCTATTATCTGACAGTCATACAGTTGTATTTGGAATAAGCCTGCTTAACAAGAAGACTGTCAGACACCTTGAATAAAGCTGCTTCCAGTCTCTCTGCTTTGCCTTTGAGTTCTCGCTCTTGTGAGCATAGAGTCTCCACTTCTGACTCCAGTCTTCTCCTGCTCTCCCTCTCTGACTCTAGCTCTTGTGTCTGTCTCTTAACCAGCAATGCCTGACGATGCTTCTCCTATGACATGTGCACAAAAGGAAAACATACATAAACAGAAAAAAGTTGCTCTTTGGTTTATGCAAAAATACTTTGGAAATGAGATTAACTAGGTTAATATTTGTTCTTGCATTCAAGAAAAGTGCTGCAATAGTCATCTACTAAACCCCAAAAGGGTTTTTTTTGCAAGGTTTATGTCTGGAAAACATATCAGTCTTACACTGTAGTTATACAATTTTTAATTATTTCACAATACCGTGCAATCTGCGATTCTAAGTAGCGTAACTAGTAGTAACTAACTCCCAATGAGGAGTGAAACAATTTCCTAAATGCAACAAAGAACACTGTAATATTTCCAACTTAGTTTCAGACATTTAATCCTGCAATTCAACATACAATTGAAGTCATAATTTTACAAACACCTTGCAGAATCTGCAAGTGTTAATAGTAAAAAAGGGAATAAAAACAAGTTACATCCCATTCAAAAAGCTTACATCCCCAGCTCTTAATGCATCATGTTTCCTTCTTGAGCACCATTGAATGTTTGCAGCTTTTGCAATATTTGTGTATTAGTTCCAAAATTGTCCTCAGTGTGAAAAGATGGATTTCAAAATCATAGTCACAGCTGGAAATGGTTCAAAGATGCAGATGATGTTGGAAAACCAAAGAATGTGCAGGACCTTGAGGATTTGTGCATTTACAGTCTAACTCAGGATAAATAAGGGACTCATGAACAACTAATCACAAGACATAAAACAGTTGTGTATCATCCAGGTATTAAGAATTAAACTTATGAACTGGTTTATTTGTGTCAATTCAGTGTCTTAGGGACTATATGTAAACATCAGTTGTATGATACAGCTTATGTAGGTCAGTACTACATACAAAAATTTAAATAAATTGTATGATACTAAACCCTCTTAGTATTATTTTTTCTTAATTATTAACATTTTGCTGATTCTGCAAAGTGTATGTAAACTTATGACTACACCTGTAGAACAAATACAAAAAAAGCGATTTGCCTGGAAACTGTCTCTCTGAGATGATTCCATTTAATTTCAAACAAGCATACCAGAGCAAGTTACACCTACATTCAGGCCATATTTCCCACCGTCTTCCTGATAATCCTCTCCTATAAATATTTCATGCATATTAGTGTTGGGAAAGGGGTATCCCTGACAGTGCTTTGTGAAAACAGAAAAATGCTCGACGGTCAATAAAAATGATTTCCCCTGGTTTTAAGCTTAAGGAGACTGTTTCAGTTTCACTTTTGAAAGGAGATAAATAATAAAGTACCATTTTTAGAATGCAGACAACATGAGGTTGAAAGCCCCACTTATTTTAAAGTGTTTCGACACATCTGAGGCCATATCTTCCCTCCAAGTGTTGTTAATTATTTGGAAAATACATAAATATACACTTTTTTGGTCTGAAAATGATCGTATCATGCATTATGATAACATTATTACCTATATACTAACTTATATCATAGGTCTTAAACCCTGCTCCTGGAGGCCCACTGTCCCACAAAGTTTCTCACCAACCCTAATAAAACACACCTGAATCAGCTAAAGCTCTTGAAAATCACAAGCTGAAGCAGGTTGGTTATAAACTTTACAAGGCAGTGTGACTTCAGGAGCAGGGCTGAAAACCTCTGACTTAGATATACTTAGGTGTCCAGGCCTAAACTGTTGGTAACTATTTTAACATTACATATACACACTAATTAGTAACAGGGAGTTGCTCAGAGAAAACAGAAAGTTCTTGTTAGTGATGCATTTCACCATCTTGAGCTTCTCGATGGCCTCTTCCAGCAGCTGAATTCGGCTTTGCAGAAAATCAATCTGCTCTCTTTTAGCAGTGATCTGTTTCTGCATCCCAAGAGCAACCCTGAGGCCTGAAATACATAAAACACATTGCAATCAGTTCAACCAAAAGAATTCACTGTCCTGTCTGAAAGAGGAATATTATGTACGATGCATTATTGAGGTATCATCCTATTTGAGAATTGTTTCTCAGGTTGTTGTGTCAGCTGCATCACGTTCACAAGAGAATAACTTGGACTATATTGTTAATGTATTGTCTGCATTTCAAAAGACACTTTGTCCAGCGAACCAATGAACAGAAACTTACGTCATATGAGACCATTTTCCTATTCTGTCTCTCTCACAATTGAATGGGACAAAATGAAACAATGGAGGGTTACAGAGGTCAGACCTAAGAAATCAAAGCTACATTATGTAACAGCCCCCACAAACACTGGACACAGCAAGAACAAAAATGTTCTTTAACAATGTCTCAATACACGGACGCCAAACAGCTGAAAACATTAAAAATGCAAAAAAATGTTAAAATGCATACTTTGTGCGGATTAAGTGATGGAAAAGTGCATAGTGGAATAACAGCAGGAGTGCATGGAGTAGATCTATAATCTCAGTATGCCGTCTTCCTGCCATTATCCAAAATGCAAAACAACAAAACCATGGCCACACACTGGCTCTGTGTAAAGAATGTAAATGAATCCAGTAATGCAGGGTGTGGTCTTCCGCCTTTTATTTTATATACACTTGACCTTGGTCTGGTTTTTCCTGAGGTAACACTGTGAAAACATCCTCACTTTAAAAATCAGCAGTGCTATGAATTGGTGCGGATGCCTATATTTGTATTTGAGCGTATTAGGATTTCTTTCTCAAAGCTTTGATCTCTGGAAAACTCAGGGGCCAGTCCTGTGAGGTTACTGAGGGCGAATTGTGGATCATTGTTCATTTTAAATGTCATTTTTTTTCTTCCTACCTGTAAGCCTTAAAAATAATTTATTAAAACAAACAAACAAACAAAAGTATTTTGTGTGTGTATGTACCATGACCATCAACTCCCTCCAGGGTTCTCAACCAACTGTTGGCCTGGGTCAGTTCTGCCCGCACGGTCTTCAGCTGAGTCCTGAGGTTATGGCTCTGTTGTTCCAGCTCACAGGTCTTACTGCCAAATAGCTCTTTAAAAGCTTCCTTCCCCTCTGATTGATAGGGAGCAATGTCAAAAATGTTGAGGTGATACAACTGTGATATCATGATGATGACAAAAATCTCATTAAAAGAAAGAAATGCTTCAAATGAAATGTTAAAGGACATGGCCATGGAAAATATCCACTACCATTTATAAGTTTCTTTCTTTTTTCTTAGACTAGATTATCCATCAACAGAGAACAGCTTTAATGTTTTTGAAAAGTTTCTTAAGATCACCCGGCTACATTTATTTCACTATTAAATACAATAAAACAGTAATTCTGTGAAATATTATTACAATTTTAAATGAATATTTTAAAATGTAATTTAACCCTTTGATGCCAAAGCTGAATTTTCAGCATATTTACTCCAGTCTTCAATGCTACAGAAATCATCCTAATATGCTGATTTGATGCTTAAGAAACATTTCTTATTGTTATTATAAATGTTTAAAACTGTTGTGCAGCCTAATATTTTGTGGAAAAAGAGTTATATATTTTTTTCAGGATATGTTTTCTTTGATGAAAAGAAAGTTCCAAAAAACAGCATTATCCTTGCTGAATAAAAGTATTATCATTATTATTTTCAAATCTTACTTACCCAAACTTTTAAACAGTAGTATATTTTTAACAAAACTGTTTTACTGTACATTAATATCTGAAAAACTGCTGACTGGCAAATTATGTATTCCAAACAGACAGAAACAAACCAAGAAATTACATCATACAGCGGTAAATATCTATTAAACAGGGTATATGCAGGAATCATAGAGATGAATTTACTACCTTTCACTACCTTTTTTACTACCTCCACAATATTTTTTACTACCAACACGACATGTATTCTATGTAACGTTACAATGTTCTCAATATAATTCATAATCCCAAGTTTATAATGAACAACGCGTTATGGTTATTGTGTTATTAAAAACTTTGTACGCAGAGGGGCGGGGTGACCAAAGCTCATTATCATTTAAAGGCATATGCACTGAAACGGCGTGCTGAAAACAGAGCTATTTTTGAGCTGGTAAAATGAGTGTTTTCTTAAAATACTAATGAGAATTTTTAATAAAAGTATATTACATACTTTTCATTTAGACCCTAAAGAGTCATATTAACTTGTACAAAAATTGCATTATATGACCCCTTTAACCCTAGCCCTTGAGTTATCCTAACCATTACGTTAACCCTTAGCCCTAATAAGGCGAATAATAACCATGGCACTTAAAAACAAATGACACTTAACAGCCATAAACATTAATAAAGATTAATAATAAAGTGTGTCACATCACACACACTTACCCACAAACACACATTCTCACACACGCAGACTTAAGCAGTGAAATTACTATCCCAAAACAGCAATTTATTTCATCACATCTCTAAATGTGCTTCAAACATGGCACTGGTTTGCTCCTCCCTCACGCGAACCCGTTAAATATTTTCAATTAGGGATGCACCATACCACTTTTTGCAGAACGAGACCGATACCAATACTTTCATTTTTGGTACTCGCTGATATCGATACCGTAACCGATCCCTGAATTTTCACTGCATTTGTAATCAATATCAAAAAGTAGAATAAAAACGAAGCATTAAAAAGTTTAAGTCTAATTTTCTACCATATACTGTAAAATTTTATAGAATTAGCTGCCAGATACATTTTTTTTAATTAAATAAAAAAAATTGCTGCTAGATAACAACTTGCTTTGCACTTTTTTTCTGGTTTTACCTCACTCCAGTCTAAACTAATTTTTTTTTTGGCAATGTTTCTACACATTATAACATAAATAACCTGAAAATACTACGTAATTTACAACATACATGAATTGTTTGTTCATGTTACTTCACAGTGCATTAACTAATGTTAACAAATACAACTTTTGATTTCAATAATGTAGGCTATATGGTGAAATTGACATTAAGAAAGATTAATTAATGATGTAGACGTGCAGTTTATTAATAGTTCATGTTAACCAATGTAGTTAACTAGATTTTAATAAATGGAACCATATTGAGTTACCGATTCAGAAGTCCCGTGAGGACAGATCAGTTGTTAACCATTCATTAAAGTGACGCGTCATTAGCGGATGTGTACGCATTGTGTGGTTATCCCATCAGTTAGGACATCGCACAAAATTTGTGTCAACAAATAGGTTTTTTTAGGATAGATTTTTCCGTTTATTGAAAGTGTGGTTATGTCAGCTGAATGTGGGGAACGCTTTTCAGAGAAGATAAGGCAACGTTTTTTAGCACAATTCACACACAGCGGGAAATAAGTTCCTTCTTTCAGTTAACATGCACCCTGTCACAAGCGCAGCAGTCAGTCGTCTACATTAGGCTACTCACCGATCAAATATGGCTTTGGCGGCCGACTGATGACTGAAATAGAAGCGAACTCGCGAACAGGTTGGGCAGCAAGCCAGGCCAGCCGGGTACCCAGTTTGTTTCACCGCGCGCGAACGAACAAACACCACGTCACATGATATCGCTCAGGTCCTACTCGCAACATATAAATAAATCCACGCGAATTTTAGGAATTTTAGAACAAAGTCCTGCACTTAACACAAATTGAAACTCATAGGCCTAGTTGGATGGGGGTTCGAAAATTTATTACCTCGTCAGATGACGTTTACTACTTTTTACTGGCCTTAATTCGGCAAATTTAATTTACTACCTTTTACAACCCCGCGGAAACCCTGTTAAAATATCAGCTAATTTGAGCTTTTTTTTTAATAAGGTGAGGTTCAGGTTTTAAAATGTACTCCCCAAAAACCTTTATGAATATTTTAATATTTTATGATACTTGTAAAAAAAAAAAAAAAAAAAAAAGAAAGTTACCCCTGAAAATATATTTAAAAACTCGGAAATAATAATTGAGATGTGTACACATTTATTCAAAGTGTAATTATGTTCTTAATTTAGATTTGATTGTTACACATGACAATTATAGAGTTATTAAATTCAGACTTTTCTTAAAATCATTTAACTTTTCTTTTTCGTGAATAATATGAATCCTACCATATGTCATTGACCCAGATGTCACTTGGTTTGAATTTTTGCCTCTGCCAAACCAATGCATGCAGTAAAAGCAAGAATTAAGCATTCAAATAGTTTTTAGGGACAATGTACGTTGAACAGCGTTTATATTCAGTCTGGAGCTTGTGATAGCATTCAGATGAATCAGTGTCTGTACCTTTCAGCTGGGTAAGCTGCATACGCTGCACTTCCAGCACAGCGGTCATCTGCTGTTTCTCGAAAGTAAGCTGATCAACACTGCAGGTCTTTTCCGAGAGCGCAGCCTGCTGACAGGCCTTCTCTCCCGCCATTGTGCTGATTCTCAGCTCTGCCTGTCTCAATGCAGCCTGTTAAAACCAACCGCTATATGAATGACAAGCAAGTGCAATAGAAAATAATAGTGTAACATATCTTCATAGCTCTTCCTGGGGCCAGTTGCATAAACATAGCCATTATGACTTAAGTACTGGTATGACCAACTAGCGGGTAGTCGAGGGGAAATCAGTCTTACGTTTTAGCATCAAATTAGACCAATCTCCGTTTTTATGTAACTGACTTAAAACAGTTGTGAAGTCTTCAAGAAAAAAACATGACGACTAACTTGTAAGACTAGTCTTAGCAGTTTATGCAACTGCCCCTGGTCTAGCCATTCATCATCAATAATGCCCATGAATGGGGTCATTTAATCTAGAACCGGTTTATTCTCTGAACAAAAACAACCTAATAGCTAAGGCATCCTAAATTGTGTATTAGTTGAATTCTACTAAAAGATTCTACCCCAAATTTCCCCACCTTCAGTTGTTGGTTCTCTCCTCTGAGCTGCTCGATCTGGTTAGTTAAATATTGTTGCATGTCCACAGTGCAGCTGTGCTCTGAGATAAACTGCATGGCATTTTCCAGTTCTGCACTCATCATCCGGTCATCTGCCTCTGTCCTCATGACCTTGAGCAGACCCTGAACCTCTTCCAGCGGGACATGGACCTGCTGCTTCAACAACACCGGCAGATGCCTTCCTTCCAACTGAATAACATAGAACAACACTGAGACAAAAGCCTCAAAACTGAAGAACATATGGTTCTCAATCGGTGGGTTGCAGCAGGTCTGTTTTGAAAGGCTTTCAGACATAAGGAAAAAGACTATTTAAGTTTTAAAAGGGAGGAGAAACACTTCCCACATCTTTTGACAAAGGCTGTGTGTCCTATCAGACCTATGGTAATTCTGTGCAAATTCATATTTATGTTAATTTCTCGGTAAAATTAACAAATTTGTTTCATTTTAAGGAGATTTTTGTCAACTTTGGTACTGTGTTTGGTTGGCACAGTGCTGTAAACAATATGAGTATAGATGATGTCGCCTTGTGTCAGCAGTCATTTGTCAAGGTTATTGCTTAATTTAGACAAAGAACATGTAGAGTAAATGGAACTGTGAGCTCTCTTTGCATCATTTTGAACTCAATGCATGTGGTACATCCTGTAATATAAGATGCAATTGCAGTTATTCCTGTTGGAGTCTGAGGCTGGTACAGGCTGTGCCGCCCTGCCTCTCTCTTGGCTTGCTAAAGCTGCTTTATATAATCAATTCTGTCTCACTGCGCAGACCTGGCATCTCGACCAGACTCATGCTGTTCTGTCTCTGCCAAAAGCTCTAAAGTGTCATAAACACAGTTTGAAAATGCAATTCTTTAAAATTAGTTCGTTTAAATGATCTTAAAGGTTTAGTGTGTGATTTTTAGCGGCATCTAGTGGTGAGGTTACGAATTGCAACCAACAAAAGTTACGGTGGCCGACAGGAAAATAATAAATGTCATCGTCTGAGACAGCAGAGAGTAGCCAGTTCAGCAATGAGGTTTCTTTACAAGGATAAATTAAGAAATTATGTTTACTTAATTATTCAGTAAAACTATATGTCATTGCGAATATTATTGTTACTTGTTCATCATTGTGTCAGTGTTTTATTCGCTGAACTAAGCTTGCTTCCTTGCACGAAGAGCAACATAGTAACAAAATGCGTTTGTCCGTTTAGGGCTACGGTAGAAACATGTCGGCGCATTTCAATGTTACTAAGGTAATACAAATATAACGGTTCATTAAGTAAGGTCTTCATACACGCTCTGTAGCGCTGTTTGTTCGCTGTCGGCTACGGTAGAAACATGACACAATATGTCGACCTCCATAGAAGGGGTGCCCGCGGTTATGGAGATATAAATGTATCCTTCTAAGGTAATACAAACATAACGATTCATTATGCAAGGTCTTTATACACCACTGAAAACATAGTTATGGATCTTATATTGCATTTCTGTCAAAAGATCCTCAGAAATATTACACAATGCACCTTTAAATGTCCAGCAAGTACTTTTTCTGTTGAAAAAAGCGAGAGAGAGAGAGAAAATGAAGAAGAATGCAATTGTATTCTAAAATGATTTTTGAATGTTTTTGAAAAGTCTCTTATGCTCACTAAGGCTGCATTTATTTTATCATAACTACAGTAATATTCGGAAATTTATAACAACTGTTTTGGATTTTTTTTTTTTATATTTAAAATTGTAATTTATTCCTGTGAAGGCAAAGCTGAATTTTCAGCATCATTACTCCAGTCTTCAGTGTTTTCTGCTCAAGAAACATTTCTTATTATTACCAATGTTGTAAAAAGTTTTTTTTTTTTTTTTGTGGAAACCAGGGTACTTTATTTCAGGATTTATTTTTCATAAAAAGAAAGTTCAAAGAACAGAATTTATTTGAAATTGAAACCTTTTGTAATATTGTCTACACTATCACTTTTGATCAATTAAATGCATACTTGCTGATAGTTTAATTTAAAGAAAGAAAAAAAAAACACCTTAATACCACAAACATTTAAACAGCAATGTACACGTTTCAACAGGCGATTTCTACAAAGGCATTTTTCAATGAAAACTTTTGCTTTGGTGACTAAATACCTCTGATCAAGACCACTGAATTGCACCTTTAGCTGTTGATGAGACATTTCTTAAAACTGCAAGTGTGTCATTTTTGGCCCTATAGTGTTGCATAAACACGGGCTGCTTCAGAAATCACATACTTCCCTATATACTGTAATAGGTGAAAAACAGTATGTGATAAAAGTAGCATGTCCGAATTCACAGTACTCATAAGAGAGAAGGCAAAAAGTACCCGGATGACCTACTACTTCTGGCGAGATTCTAAAGTGTGCTTACAATGGACACTTTACTATCCCATGAGGCCACGGGAGAGGATTTGTGAACGGCAGTGACATGACCCAACTGGTAGGTCACGTGATAAGGGCAACATAGGGAATGTAGTACATCCATATTATACTCATACTTCATACTATATAGAAGATACCTTTTTAGCAGTCGGAAGTAATTACTCAAGAGTATGCGATTTCGGAAGCAGCCAATGTTTCCAAACAAGTTTCATGAACACCCCCCAGCTGCCATTGGTCAGGCAAACAGATAGCTGAATTTTCAGCATCATTACTCCAGTCTTCAATGTCACATGATCCTCCAGAAATCATTATAATATGCTGATTGTCTGCTCAAGAAACATTTATTACGCCATTGGTTGAGAAAACAAACGGATCAATGATTTGATAGTGCCACAAACACACAGCATTTACAAACTTCATGTCAGTAACGTTATGTATCTGACAGTTGTTATTAAAAACCTTAAAAAAACGCAAACAAAAAACAAACATCTTGAGCTGCCTACACTACTGTTTATTACTAAAAGTTGGCCGAGTTGTGTATGTAATTGGGCTGAGAGGTCTCTTCCTCTCACGGCCTTCCCGGCCTGGGACTGGGATTGAGCCAACTGCTCCTCCACTGAACTGACCAGCAGCCAACTCAATTACGTTCCAACAAATCCTCCTCTCATTGTAGACTACAGCCAAATCCAGCACATGAAGGCCATCAAGCATACCAGACGCATCAGTCAGACAGTGCTAATGTTAAAACATCCCACATCCCAGTGTTCTGCAGTTTCGGTGTAAACACAAAAAGGGCTGGGAACACTCGTCTCATTACCTTAGTTTCATACATCCGTTGTTTCTCTGACTCCGGCTCACTTTTCTTGCTCTGGTGTAAACAGGCTTGACTTGCAGCTTATTCTAACTTTTCTAGCACAGAACAAAACCATTTTAATCAAAAAGTGACAGAAGGAAAAGCAGCTTGAAGGATATGTGTATGATGAGATTGAGAACTTGCTGTAATAACTCCACCAGAAGCTGCACTCTGTAAGCACCAAAGTTTCTCAGTCAATATCGCCACCCTATGGTCAGGACTGGTAATGCGTTGCTCTTGTCTGATGGATCACATACAGCATTACCTTAAATGAACCCAAAACGCAATTGAACCTAGAGAGACAAACGCACAGGGCCTTACATAATTAACAATAATATATTTTTAAACAATAACAATACATGAATTAATACAGAGTAAACAATAAATACACATTCGACAAAGCCAAAAAAATGGACATGAACGCTCAACTCAAGTCACAATTTGAATGCGATAAGTTCGTAATCACGACTTCTGAAGTGGGAACTGGGAAGTAAGACATTTCCGATTGCACGTGAAAGCGACATAAGTGTAACGTGACAATCCATCTAACGTTATATCGACATTATCACTATCATCATTCACTGCAGCACTTTTTTTGAAGCATTATGTCCAAACGTCTAAGTAGCCTACTGTATAACAATTTCTGCAGTTTTGTTGTGTTTATCACAACCATGTTAAAACAAGTTTTATGACCACATGTTTGTCATAAAGTAGAATAAACGCCTGTTAGCTAACGTTAACGTTAAATATAACAAAAACCATGGCGTTGTTTATTCTCTGCGCTTATTATTATCAGTAATTTACATAAAAAGAAAGCATAACGTTACATAGTAGCCTACTCACATAACGTTGTACGACCATATTAATCTGGCAAACTTACTCAGTATGGAAGAAGTTTGTTCTGGAGAAATGACACGCCGAGACGCTTCCGGTGGTGGACAGGTGCTTTAGTCATGTTTATCAGCTTTATTTTTGATAGCTAGAAAACATCCTGTATAACTGCGATATTCTCTTTCTATACAAATAAATTGGGAGTAAAACAAGTTTTAGGTATATTTATTTTCTTTTTACTTTGTTTGCACGTGCAACGAGATTTAACGAAGGCTACCTAACTTGCTAGCTAGTTTTCAAACAGGCGCAATGAAGCCATCATCGTCACTATAGCAACTACAGAGCTCGTAACAAGTTAACCAATTAGCTCGTAAAACGTCATTCCGTATGGGCTTTCCATTCACATAGGCCATTGCATGACTGCAACATGTCACCGATCATGCACTGATCTATAGAATGACATCATATAGATCAGTGCGTTAATGCAAGAAACACCCCAGCCAGTGCGCCTTTACCATTACATGTGCATCAGAAAACTTCACGCATTTCACAATAATCAACACGATGTAAAAATTGGTTAAGCTGCCTTCCCATGGACGGTATAAAAAGTAGTAGAATAGCCTAATAAACATCACATGTAGGATAATTAAAAAATGCAAACGTTGTTAACATATTTTAAATAAAAAAGTAATCCACTTAGATACAGATACCACGTAAATTCGTATAATTTACGATGAAAATAGCCTATTATATTTAAGGCAAATATAATGTCATGTTAAAGATATATAGGCTAACAAATATTATAGTTTAATATCTCAAATGGATTGGTTTTAATAGTTGATTTTAAATGTGCAATAGAAATGTGATTTGACTTGTGTATGGATAATGATAGAAATAAATTATTTTTATTTCTCTGTAAAAAAAACGTATAAAAAGGGATTCAAAATGTAATTTCTTTATTTTCCCATGAATATGTGTTTGACACTTGTTATCTACAACCAAAGATTTCTCTTTTTTTTTCAGTTTGTTTTAAAGGTTATATTGTATTTGCATGGTTAATTATGTCGTTTTTTTTTTTAAATAAAAATATGTCAGTGTTTTGGAGTTCAATTGTTTATTTCGTAATAAAGATATGGATTTCACTCTCAATAAATTAGGGAGAGCAAGCAAATGTGGTACTTTTTCCACTACAGACAAAATGATGTTTCATGTTCACCACAAAAGATGATATTATAATTTCACCCTCTTGATACGGTCTTTCTTCTCACTCGCCGAACAGTGTGTGTGTGTGTGTGTGTGTGTGTTTATGTTTTTCTATCCTGATGGTGGGATGATGGATGACTGAATGCACACAGAATCATGGGGACTCGTGTCACTGTGGGGACCTAAATTGAGGTCCCCATGAGGAAACAAATTTATAAATTGCAGAAAGTTTTCTGTAATGCGTAGGTTTAGTGTAAGGGGATAGAATATACAGTACAGTATAAAAACCATTACGTCTATTGAAAGTCCCCACAAAGATAGTGAACCAGACATGTGTGTGTCTCTCTGTGTGTGTGTGTGTGTGTGTGTGTGTGTGTGTGTGTGTGTGTGTCGTCTCTTCCCACGCACCCTCCCCCGCCTCTCCGCTCGCTCTGGCCAAAAAAAATGTGAAACCAAATCCGAGCAGCAGGTCATAGAGCCTAGTTATTTTAAAACCAATACTCAGCAACCTCGACAGGACCATGGAAGTAACGCGAAACGGGCAGTTTAAAGAAACAATCGTCGCCTTGAGAAATACAGAGTAAAATGAGGGAGCGCCACTACGCTGGTTTAATGTGTATTGTTGTTTGGCTGCTCGTGCGTCTCCAATGTCTCTGCCCGTAGTTCTGCCTGGATCTTGTTGTCGTTTATCAGGGGCTGCTCTGGCCCATCAGTTCGCTAACGCCTCTTACAGAAGTCGCAGCCGCTGTGTGTCCGCTCTCCCGGCCCGTATGTCTGGATCGCAGACGCGGATCACCCCGGCGCTGCTGCCCGCTCGCCCTCTGCTCTCCCTCGGCTTGCTGCAGCTGGTTCTCGGCTGCTCCATGGTGGCGCTCTCTTTCGGGGCTCTGTCCCTTAGCAACTCGCCCCCTATTAGAAACTCCTGTCCGTTTTGGGCCGGCTCTTCTGTGAGTATTAGATTACTGGCCATAATCAGAGGTGCTAATGTTTTTATTTTACACCACATAAGCATGCTACAGTTATTAAAATGTTTGCCTGATAATATGTCACTGTGTTTGTCTACAGCTTTTAATTGATTCATTACAAACGAACAGGTATAAGGAAGTTTTATTGCGGTCTAACTAATGTGTTTCCAATGAAGTCTGATACAGAAACGTGGTGCTACACTTTTTAGTTCAGCCTATTTGCTATATGACCACATCAGCCACTAGTTTACCAATAACTCACTATGATGAAAGATCTGATCTGTTAATGTTGTAAATTATTAGTGAGACTTAACGAGTTGGCCACTAATGCGCAGTTGTTGAATCAAGGAAATATTTCCTGATCTGTCCATTACTTTTATTGGTGTAACCTTGTGTAGTTAGGCTGATTCAGTTACATGAAATAATAATTTACATCCAGTAAAATTAAATAAATTTGTAATGTATTATATGAAATAATAAATAATAATTTAACTGGAATTTCTTATTAAGTTTTCAGATCTTAAGAAACTAGTGCCAAGTTTTCCCCTCAAAAGTGCAAATTACAATATTATTTCCCATATTTAAGTAAATATTTAAATTTAATTTACATTTGTGGTCATTGTCAGGAGTTGAGTGAACTCATCAGTGAAGTCATGGTTGAGTGTGAATCTCTTTTACTGCTTAACACTCTATAGTGAGATACTGTTTTTAAGTAAAGCTGCCATATTATGCATACCACACACTTAAAAAAAAAAAAGAAGCTTATTTTGGCATGTAAACAACAGTTAAATAACAAGATCTAATGTTTGCTTATTTATATGTTTGAATTTGAAATTCATTATTGATGAAGAAAATCAAGAAAATTTTACTCTAAAAATTCATGTAAAAAATCTGAAATAATTATGTAATTTACCAACGATGTAAATAAAGATATTATAACAATGCTGAAATCACGGTCAAGTTGTTTATCTTATTAAATAATATGTTTATTAATATTAATTAATTAATTATTATTTTTTTTTTTTATAAGTTACCTGACAAAACATTTTACACTTAACAATAGAGTAAAATACTTTTTGATTAGGCTATGTATGAAAAGAAATGAGGCTAAACACAGGAACCGCCAGCTGAAACGGCAGTCCCACATCATTCAGTGTAATCGACAGGAAGTGGCGGGGTTAGAGGAAACGCAAGGGAGCCAAGTATGGACAATAGTATTTGAGTGAGGCTGCCGGCTAACACCACACTGAGTGAGATGAGTCATTGAAACAGGTTTTAAAAGTGCTGAAGGCCCTTTTGAGAGTGTACAGCGTGTGATAATGAGTTCATTATCAGTTAACCTGTCTGTGAGGGTTTGCCTCTTCACTGAAAGTACTGTTTGTTTTCTGCAGGTCATCCTCTCTGGGATTATAGGACTGACCACATGGAAACGGCCAATGCTACTATTGGTATGTGTGTTTTGCCAATCTAAGACTTGATGGTATTTAAGACGGCCGTTTTTGTGTTCCCTTTTGAATAAGCAGATACATTTATTTAAACTTGAAAGTGGTTAAATAATGTTCACTACACAGAATGAATCCTGTATTGATCTGAACATATGTTTTTAGAGTTAATCTTCTGTATGCCCATGTCTTTATGTTAAAGGCAGTTGTTAGGCCCTTAAATGACTCCTTAAAGAGGATCTGTGCACTCCAGACATTCAGTTAATTAAGTCTCAAGCCGACCATCAGCTTCTTCCTGTTGCCATTCATACACACTACTGTTCAAAAGTTTAGGGTCAGTAAGATTTTTGGATGCATTAAATTTTTTTTAACGTTCTATTCATATAATAAGAAGTGTTTGGTGGAGCAGCAAATCAGCATATTAGAATGATTTCTGAAGGATCATGTGACACCAAAGACTGGAGTAATAATGGTGAAAAGCATCTTTGGCATCACAGGAATAAATTATATTTTAACATACAATATATTAAAATAGTAAACAGTTATTTTAAATTATAATAATATTTCACAAATTATTTTATTGTATTGTTTGATCAATTAAATGCAACCATGGTGAGCTTGAGACTTCTTTCAAAAACATAAAAAAATCTCACTGACCCCAAACTTGTGAACGCTAGTGCTAGTATCATTTGCTAAATCCAGATTTGGGCAGTAATTTTATATTTGTCAAATAAAATGACTGACTGGTATTAATCCTTCTCTGTCTCTCACACAGGTAAATCTGTTTGTATTGCTGTCAGTGGTCTGTATCCTGCTAAACCTGGCTGGGTTCATCCTCTGCTGTCAGGGGGCTCAGCTGGTCTCCAGTACCATTAACTGCCAGCTGGTGAGGGATCTGTGCACTTGGAAATGTGCTGTGCTTGAGATAATAACATTACAATGTCAAATGACTCATGTATTGATGATTGTATTCAAGAGCCTAGATGCAAAATCTAAATTGAATCTCAAATTGAAGTGGGGTAACACTTAAGATACATTATTAGGGCGACACAGAGCTACACAAACTATACTACATAAACTAATAAATAACATTCATTGTAGTGTTACAGCAAAGAGGTATTAGTGTACTAAGCCTGCAACATTTGTGTTACAGACATGAAAGATAACTCGAATTGTGTAGAAAATTATTGTTCTGACTAGATTATCAGAGAGACTTGTGGTGGCTAGGCTTTTTTTTTTTTTTTACTTGGATCAATTACATATTTGTAAACAACTACATAGCAACCACATAGAACACACTGGCAACCTCATTACAAACACACAGAACACATTATGTAAAAAAGCACATCTGTACAGAACATACATCTGTGCCATGTGTATAGGACTGAAGTTTGTCCAAGTCAAAGAGAGCCCTGAAATTGAGAGTCAAAGCAGGTTCCAGCTTTCCTTGGATTTGAATTAGTTTTTGGGCTGCTGTCATTTCCAGGATCAGAAGGCGCCCTTTCATCATTTCCACTTGTCATGAAAATGTTGGTGACCTCTTATCTTTGAGCTGTTATCGCATGCATTGCCAGACCGCTCAAAAGACTGTCAAATGTAGACAAGTGCCTGGAAACTTCATCCTCAGTCTCCTACTTTGAATCCAAGCAGTTCTTTAAGTATTACTATATCTTGTCATCAGACGTCAATGAGAAACAAACATAATAAATGTGTTTCTGTGTTTCAGAGTGAGCAGGGCGATCTCTGTTACTGTTGTGCAGAAACACAGAGCACTCTGTGCAAAGAGGACAAGCTGATTAAGATATACGCAGGTCATGCATGTGGCACAATGAGAATCCTGCTCAAGGTGTGTGTGCATGTTTTTAATCACATTATTAAATAATATTTAAATAGTATTAAAATATTACTACACTACTACTTGATAGATAGATAGATAGATAGATAGATAGATAGACATACAGAGATTGATAGATAGATTGCAGAGAGATAGTAGAGAGATAGATATACACTCACCAGCCACTTTATTAGCAACATCTTGCCTTAAATGTATGCATTGGACTGAGATCTGGTGACTGTGGAGGCCATTTGAGTAAAGTGAGCTCAATGTCATGTTGAGCCATCAGAAGATGAAAACCCCAGTAGATCAGCAGTTTGTGAAATACTCAGACCAGCCCGTCTGGCACCAACAACCATGCCACGTTAAAAGTCACATAAATCACCTTTCTTCCCCATTCTGATGCTCAGTTTGAACTTCAGCAGATCGTCTTGACCATGCCTACATGCCTAAATGCATTGAGTCGCTGCCATGTGATTGGCTGATTAGATTAGATATGTGTTAACAAGAACTTGAACAGGTGTACCTAAAAAGTGTCCGGTGTGTGTATATAGAAGACAGATATAAGATATAAGAGACGTCAAACAGGCATATAGGAAATCATTTATTTGGGAAATGGGAAATATGCAGTTTGGTAAAATTAGGTCAGGTTAGGAAAAATATTTGACTGCAGAATGCCACGACATACCAATGAAAAGGAAGTATTCCAGAGAGCCATGTACAGTAGATTCGGATGTCATAGAGTTTTCTCTCTTCCAGAAAGTGCTCTTTGCATTGTGTGCGCTGAATGCTTTGGCCACAGCTGTGTGTCTGGTTGCTGCTGCGCTCCGATATCTCCAGATCTTCTCAACCAGACGGCCCTGCATGGTGAGATAAATCTTAATACAGAAAATATGAAGAAGAAAAAAATGTATACAAATATATATATATATATATATATATATATATATATATATATATATATATGTTACAATAATTGAATTATTGGTTAGTGTGTGGCATAGATTATGTTTAGACATGTTGTGTCAGATATTTCTAAGCCCTGGTCATGTGATTATGATGGTCTTTGGCAGGAAGAGGCCAGGCCTGTCCCAGAGGAAGTGGATGAGCAGACTCATCTTCCTGACCCAGACGAATTTGTAGCCCCTGCACCTCCTCCTTCATACTTCTCCACCTTCTACTCTTACACCCCTCGTCTGGCTCGGAGGTAAAATATCAACCTGACTGTATTGGGTTTATTTTTTAATGAAACATAAATTAATCTATACTTTTTATTTGATGAATTATACTACTTTTATTTAAAATGAAACTAAATAAAACATAAACGTTTGGAATAATCATAATTAAATATAAAACCAATAATATATAATTTGCATATGTTATATGAATAATGTACAACATACACTTCGTTCAAAAGTTTGGTAAGATTTATAATGTCTGTGAAATAAGTCTCTTATCCTCAAATCAATCTTAGGTCACAAAGACACTACTATTCAAAAGTTAGTTTACAAATTTTTTTTTTTTGGAATTAAGTTTTGTACGTTTTGCATTTTGATCCAAAATACAGTAAAAACTGTAATTTTGTGAAATATTATTACAATTTCAAAGAACTGTTTTCTGTTTTAATATATTGAATTTTAAAAAGTAGTTTATTCCTGTTATCTCAAAGCTAATTTTCATCATCATTACTCCAGTCTTCAGTGTCACATGATCCTTCAGAAATCATTCTAATATGCTCAAGAAACATTTTTATTTTTATCGATGTTGAAAAAAGTTGTGCTGCTTATATTATTTTGTTGAAAGTCCTTTTTCAAGTTTCTTTGATGAATAGAAAGTTCAAAAGAACAGCATTTATTTAAAATAGAGTTTTTGTAACCTTATTATAAATATTTTCTCTTTTGATCAATTTAACGTGTCCTTGCTGAATATTAATTCCATTCAATAAACTTTTAAACGGTAATGTGTGTATATGTAAACTAATCGGGTGAGATATCTATTAAGGTAACATCCGCATAATTTCTCTTTTTACAGTATACAGTATGATAAAAATCTTTCAAGCATTCCATGATCCTGCTGTATTAGTGTCTCACACACAGACTCGCATAGACGTTCACTTTGATCTTGAATTCTTAACCAAAAATACAGCAGGATTTATCAGATTTGTGAGTGGGGGGGGCTCAGTGTTTGGCAGGCAACCAAAATATTTTGGCAACCTAAAACAGGATTAAAGTTTGTGTGTGGGAAAGCGTGATATACTCCTGTTTCATTGGATGTCCTGATCAAACACTAATGGATGTATATCTTCAATGTTTACTGTCGTTATATTTTCTCATGGCTTGTTTACAGTGTAAATCAGTGTTTCTCAACCTCTCCTGCAGGGACCCCCTGACAGGACATGTTTTTGTTTTAACCTTGAAATGGCACACCTGATTCAATTAGTCAGCTACACATTAAGCCTTTGAGCCTTTAATTAATTGAATCAGGTGTGTCATTTCAGGGTTAAAACAAAAACATGTCCTGTCAGGGGGTCCCTGCAGGAGAGGTTGAGAAACACTGGTGTAAATGTGTGTGTGTTTTGACAGGATGTTTGGTGACGGTATGATTCCTCTTCCTCATATATATGGTGCCAGAATCAAAGGAGTGGAGGTGTTCTGTCCTCTAGACCCTCCTCCACCTTATGAAGCTGTTGCACCGCAGCCAGCAGCTCAGGTACTGATTCATATAGTGATCATATGCCATCTGCTATCGCATAATCATTTCTGTGATGAAAGTCAAAAGGCAATTAGCATTTACAACATTTATTCATGATAGCATTTCAACTCAGTTTGTGAAGTAGACCTTACTGACCTCATTTCAGCAAACATGGCACTGTGTCCTGGTCCTGCAGGCTTACATTGGCAACAGCTCAATCAAATACAGTCCTTGTCCGCTCACTGACCTTCTGTATTTATATCAGGCCCAGAATACTGAGGTGCAAATGACCGATCTGACCGAGGTCCTCACAGAGAGTGCAGAGACGGAGACGCCCAGTGATGGTATGAACTAGTTGTATTTTTGCAAATAGACCTGTTGAGAGGAGCAGTATAGATATACATTGACATTACAGACTTAAAGGGATAGTTCACCCAAAAATGAAAATTAGCCCATGATTTACTCACCCTCAAGTCATCCTAGGTGTATATGACATTCTTCTTTCAGACGAATACATTACGGAGTTATATTAAAAAATGTCCTGGCTCTTCCAAGCTTTATAGTGGCAGTGAATGGCTGTTACTGTTTTGAAGTCCATAAAAGTACATCTATCCATCATAAAAGTGCTCCACACGGCTCTGGGAGGTTAATAAAGGCCTTCTGAAGTGAAGCGATGCGTTAGTATAAGAAAAATATTCATATTTAACATGTTACAAAGTAAAATTCTAGCTTCCGGCCAAACTGTGAACTATCCCTTTAAGGACCACACCAAGGACGATAACTATAACAATAATGTTAAAGACATAGTTCTAAAAATCGCTCTAAATGTAAAAGAATAGCAGAGTCCACACCACAACTATAACGATAATGGGACAGAGAAACAATATCATTGCAAGCACTTTCAGAATGAATTTTTCCAGCTGATTAATGATAAAAACATCGACAGCCAATCAGAATCCATCCTAAGCATTTAAAGTGACAGAAACAAAACTGAGGCACTGAGTTATCGTTAACTTATAGTTATAGTTATCGTCCATGGTGTGAATGGGCCTTTACAGTTGTCTCTGAACATTAAACCATGGCAGGTTAAAGTATTTTATCATAGAACAAAAGATAGTTCACCTTTTAAAACATTGCAAGTTAGGTGTAATGGTGTTATAATCAACAAATAGAAAATTCACTTTTGAAAATCTGGAGCTGCTACATGAAGGTGTTATTGATACCGTTTCTGAATCCAGTGCCTCTGGTACTCTATATTTAATCAAGATGCTCACAGAGTATCACAGTACCAGTCCATAATTATGTCATCTGTATTAAAGGAAATGTATTTTAGTGGCGTCAGTTGCATGTCCAGTGTTTCTCGATGAGGGATTTATTTATCTTTTTATAGCTGTCTGTATCCTTTAACACATTCAAAGATAGCACGTCATGTTTTTAATGATCCTTCACAGGTTACTATTGGGGGCCACTTTTCAAAATGTTCTAATTTCACACAGAATTTTTTTATTATATCAGCATAACAATTTCAAACGGAATTGATTTGAAAAATGAAGATGAATTTGGTTTAATGACAGCATAACTTGAACTGCATGACCTTCACATGTTTGTCATTTCCAGATTTAAAAGGGAATTTTTAAAAATAAATTATTTTTTTATTCAGCTAGGATGCATTCAATTGACCAAAAGTGATTTTTATTTCAAATAAATGCTGTTCTTTTGAACTTTCAATTCATCAATTCTGATTCATCATGTTTAAACTGGAGTAATGGCTGCTGAAAATTCAGCTTTGCATCACAGGAATACATTACATTTCATAATACATTTAAATAGAAAATATAATTTTTAAATTGTAATATATTTTTCACAATATTACAGTTTTTTTTTTTTTTAATCAAATAAATGCAGCCTTGGTGAGCATAAGAGACTTCTTTTAAAAAAAGATTAAAATAGATTGGTAGATTTTAGATTGTTATTTGTTATGAAGTAACATGATGTTACATCTCTTGATTTAGACATCGCGACTCTTAAAATAGTCTCTGGTAGACTTTATAGACTAGGTTTGATTTGACCAGATTCCTCTTTTGATGGATTTAACCAAGCAGTTGCTGATACAGGACATACATAAATAGACTAGAAAAACAAGAAATACTTCAGAACAAATGATGTTTACTTTTTTATGTAGTTTGTTTGCATGTTTTATTCAGACCGGAGCTGTCAGACGGCCATATTGAGCCCCACCCCCCCGATACAGTCCTCACAGCCTCACAGCACAATCTCCAACAGCAGAAAACCCCACAGACCTCGCCTCCGCAGGTCCAACAGCGACCCCGTCCTGCTAGACCTGACCGCCAAAGGTAAGGGAAGGAATCCTCAAAATGGCCTCGTTGGTCAATTGCGACAGTCTAGGAGTCAGATATATATACAGTAGTATTGAATTGTATCAAAACCTTTCATCAAAGTTATACATGAATTTTGAACAATACCCGTTCTTGTTTTTGGACAACTTTGATGAACATTTTTGATCCACTTCAAATGTTGACTGCTGTATATTTAATATATTTTACCTAAGCAAAATTAGATATTAAAAACAAGATATTAAAACTTCAGATATTTTATTTTATTTTATTTTATATGTTCTTGTCAGGGTGCTGATATGTTCTTGTAGCGTACAAGCAGATTTGTCTTGTTTTAAGCCTAAATCTACATAAAAACATTTTTCCGTAAAAGGTCGAAGAGCAGACACTGACACAATTCTTTATAATTCGTTTATGAACACTGGCTTCTCTCCAATTACAGATGGAGGTTTCTTTTTACTTGGTGTGTGTATCCAAAGCAGAGTACTGGTCTGATAGTAAATCTAGAGGAACTATACCTGTCAGTGGTTACTTTAAGCCCTTTTTTAAATATAGGACTCTCAGTGTTACTGATGAGGGGGAGCAGGGGGCGATTAAATACACGGACATAAATTGACTTCTCCATTTCTTCAGATTTCTTCTTCAAGAAATCTCTCACACACACACACACACACAAAAACTACTCTTATGTCTATCTGATGTAGGATTAACGGTTTATGAAGTGTTTAAGCTTTTCCAGTTCCTGTACAACTGAAAACTGAAACTTTTCTTGGCCGTTATACCAACACCAACTGGCTTAGATGGATACATTTCTGTTTAACTTGGTCAAATAGAGCGGTTCAGTTTCTTGTCCTAAACCCTATATGAGAATTATGATTTTTGAGCCATTGGCTCCCTCAGTGATTTTGAATGTGTTTTTGAAATGGCAGTTTATTCTTTTAATTAATTTAATTTAATTTTAATGATTATGTTTCTTAAGGTGAGACACTACAGACAAAAACAGTTTTTTCATGCATCTGTCAATTTTGAGATTATGGGCTTTTTGGCTTTTCATAAAGTGTTTTTTCAGACTAGTGGAAAGAAAACATCCAAAATACACTTTTAACTGTATCTTTTAAAGCACTTTATCTATTTGCGTCTGTAGAGTATATATCTTTAAAGGCTGTTTTCTCAAAATGATTTTTTTCCTCCTACACTGAGCCTGAAATCTCTACTTCAGTAGCACTTACATACACCAAACTTTACAGTTTTATTCTTATCTTTAGTCTGAAGGTTTTTACTGAGGGGTTTCTTCATATATCATTTTCCTGATTTTATACAACATTTTATTCCTAAAAAAATTGTGAAAATGTATTTATTTTTTATTTGGGGTGATAGAGATATCCAAAATCCCCTCTGTAAAAAACTTTGACTAATATAAACAAGTATTTTGAACCTGACTTCATCCAATGTTCAGATTTTTGTTATAGACATTTATGCAAATTAGTGCATATTTAATTAGATAATGCATCATTTGCATATTTAAACATAACATTTTAGAAAACTGGTAATACAATTTTTTTTTGCAATTATTAATGTAATCAATCAACTCGTGAAGTATGGTGATACCTATTAGTTATTTTTTTACCCTATTCACCTGGGGTGTATTGCCTTAAATACTCAAATGTATTATTTTACAGGGAAATATTACAATAGCAATATTTATTGTTTAATATTTTTATTGAATAATAATAATTAACAATATAATTAGTTACATGAATGTAAATATGAATCTAATAGTAACATACATAATAATAATAATAATGTATTGATGATAATTATATTAATAATTTTTATTGTCATGTCTTATTAATATATAATCAAACATTTTGGCCAAATTGTGCAGCACTACAAACAAGTATAGCATTTTTGTGTGAAAAATTGCAATTAGATTTTCACCCTCAAATTGTGTAGCTCTGCTTGAAAGCATTGTGTGCTTTAAAAAAGTGAAATGAGTTTTCATCTCCAATGAGAGTACATAATTTGACAAATATTTGTCAAAAACATGCAGGGGGAAATATGTCATTGTGATATTGGTTTCTCTCTCTCTCTCTCTCTCATAGTAATGAGTTGTGAAGCCGCTACACAGACAGAATTAGGCTCGGCGTCAGCAACAGGAACAGAGCATGGGACGGTTACGCTACGACGGGGCCGTGGCAAACGGAAGCCTCGTCCCAACTCCATGGTGGACTACCAGAACTATAGAGACACAAAACTGCTGGTGGCACGTTTTCTGGAGCAGTCCTCATGCAGCTTGACCCCTGAGGTACAGGAGCTGGTCAACAGCATCAAAACCGTGCTGCGCTCTGATGAGGAACACATGGAGGAGGCCGTTCGCTGTGCCACTTTCATCGACCAGGCAAGACACAAAAAAAACGCATAGAATTGCGTATTGCTTAGAGCACGTGACCAGAAGTCCCGAAAAATTCGGGACAGTCCCGAAATCTAAGATGTTGTCCCGAATCCCGAATCCGGCCCTGATTGTCCCGAAAATTATACTAAAGCAAAATCTTGAGTAGCCTAGTTATTGTCTGCTAAAACATTAAAAACTGTCCGTGGAGATTGAGTCGTGAAGAGAGCGCAAGTTGCAGCAGCCGCGAGCTCAATGAAAGAATGATTTTTTTTTTTAGCTCAATGAATGAATGTGCAGGCAGCCAGTCGTAAAGGAGTGATTGATTTGTCGCGGCAAAAAAAAAAAAAAAACTTCGGCAATGAATAGAGACAGAGCGTATTTATTTAAAAGCTGCTGTGTGACAAGGTGTACAGCAAACAAGCTAAATAACCCAGAAATAAAATTTTATAAGCTGTCGTCCCCCAAAAAACGGTTTGTTTCAGGACATAAAAGTGGATCAATTGAGACAGAGCGCAACTAGTTCTCGAACTACTCTGAGAACGAATCGGTTACCTAACGTAACCTCGGTTCTCTCTAGAAGAGGGAACGAGTATTGCGTAAGCTAGCTTACGCTACGGGGAAAGATTCATCTTTGCTGAGAGTTTGAAGCCAAAAATTATTTCATAATTTGTATCCATTGACAACGCAGTTCCTCTGCGGCAGACCTAGAGCGGGCTAGCTAGCAGCTCATTGGTTCGCTCAGAGAGAACTGCTTAAGCCTATGGGAGAGCGGGGCTGAACCCGCTACCAATGGTAAGCGCCCGCGCACTCACTGCATCATAGCCCGCCAGAGTGGGCGTGGCTATGGTGTATAAAACAGTCTCTCCCAGGCTTATATGTTGATTTATTTCAGCGTGAAGCGAAACGCTAGTAGCGCAAGCACGGCCGGGAACGCAATACTCGTTCCCTCTTCTAGAGAGAACCGAGGTTACGTTAGGTAACCGATTCGTTCTCTCACGAGAGGTTCTCTCGTATTGCGTAAGCTAGCTTACGCTACGGGAACACCTGGTCAACGCCGTGCGCGCTAAGAAAAACACTCATGAATCCCAGGGTGATACCGGGGGAATAATGAAATGTGGAGTGAATGTACAATGAAGCCGGCAGAGCGGGCACATAGTGTATACATAAGCATCTTAGGGGAACACAAGGGGCGAACCGGTTGTGTGAGGGATTCCCAGTGATGCAGCTTCTTAGGGAGCTGGTTTTTAGACAGCTAGCAGTTTTGCCTGCAAGGCGGGAACTTCCAAATTGTAAAATCTGACAAAAGTGGACGGGGAGGCCCATCCCGCGGCCACACAAATGTCATGAATGGAAACTTCACAGGACCATGCCCACGATGAGGCCATGCCTCTGGTGGAGTGCGCCCTGATGCCCAAAGGGCAGGGCAGGCATTTTGATGCGTAAGCAGAGGCGATCGCTTCCACTATCCATCTAGACAGTGTCTGTTTAGAGGCGGCCAGACCTTTGGTGCGCCCCCCAAACGACACGAAAAGCTGCTCAGCGCGTCTGAACGCGGCAGCGCGCGTAGTGTATAATCTCAGAGCCCGAACCGGGCAGAGGAGATTAGCGTCGCGCTCACTATCGGATGGAGGCAGAGCCGATAGAGAAATAATCTGGGCCCTGAAAGGGGTACCAATCGCCTTCGGGACATAGCCATGCCTAGGTTTGAGAATGACGACTGAATCATTCGGTCCAAACTCGAGACACGCGGCGCTGGATGAGAGCGCGTGAAGATCCCCCACGCGTTTTACTGAGGACAGAGCCGTCAGAAAAACGGTTTTGAGCGAGAGGTATTTTAGGTCCACAGACTCGAGCGGTTCGAACGGGGGTGCTTTCATAGCTTCGAGGACTATAGAAAGATCCCAGATAGGAACCGACGGGGGCCGCGGAGGATTCATCCTTTTAGCTCCCCTGAGGAAGCGGATGACTAACTCGTCTTTGCCCAGGGACTGAGCGCGCCGGGGTTCAGAGAACGCCGCGACGGCCGCCACGTAAACCTTGAGAGTGGAGGGGGACCTGCCCTTGTCCAGCATCTCTTGAAGGAAAGTTAGCAAAGACGGTACCTCGCATGACCGTGGGTCCAGATGTTTTTCGGTGCACCACTTTGAGAACACCGACCATTTAGACGCATATAGCCTTCTCGTGGAAGGTGCTCTAGCCTGTATGATAGTGTTTCTTACTCCCTCTGGCAAATCGACGAATAGTCGTTGATCACCCATGCATAAAGCGCCCAGCGCTGTGGATGGGGGTGCCAGATCGTGCCGCGAGCCTGAGAGAGGAGATCTGCTCTGACTGGGATGGGCCACGGGGCTGTCTGTGACAGCTGAGTGAGCTCCGGAACCCAGCTTTGACTCTCCCAACGCGGAGCTATGAGGAGCACCGAGTGGCGTGTGTCCCTGATCCTCTGAATTACCTGATGTAACAGAGCGATCGGAGGGAATGCATAGAGCGGGCGGCGAGGCCATTCCTGGGCTAGCGCGTCCTCGCTCCTCGTAAAATATATTGGGCAGTGAGCGTTCTCTTCTGACGCGAAGAGGTCTACTTCTGCTCTGCCGAATAGCCGCCACAGTATTTGGACCGTCTGTGTGTTCAGGGACCATTCTCCTATGGAGATGAGGTTCCTGGATAGTATGTCTGGACCGTCGTTCAGATGGCCCGGCACATGCGTCGCTCTGAGCGAAAGCAGGCGGCTCTGGGACCAAACTAAAATGCGGTGCGTCAGAAGAAAGAGATTCTTGGATCTGACACCGCCCTGACGGTTGATATAGGAGACCACAGCCATGTTGTCCGAACGGATCAGGACGTGGTGTCCCCGAATGAGCGGGAGGAAGCGTGAGAGCGCGTTCTCGACCACGAGCATTTCCAGACAGTTTATGTGTAAGGGGCTTTCCTGAGTCGACCAGAGGCCGAAGGCCGGTGAGCCCTCGCAGACTGCACCCCAACCCTTGTTGGATGCATCTGTCGAGATGACTTTTCGGCGGGAAAAGGTCCCCATCGTGACGCCCTGCCGAAACCATTCTGCTACTGTCCATGGCTGCAGTGCCGTGAGACATGTCTGCGTAACCCTGACCAGCTGGCGGCCTGTGTTCCACGCGTGGTGGGGTACACGGCTGTTTAACCAGAGCTGAAGCGGGCGCATGTGCAGAAGGCCCAGCTGAAGCACAGCGGAGGCTGAGGCCATGTAACCCAGCATCCTCTGAAAAGTTTTCAGGGGTATGCGGGTGCCCATCTGAAATGAAGCGGCTAGACGCTGAATACTGCGTGTGCGCTGTGAGGACAGGCGAGCCGTCATTGAAACTGAGTTCAAATCTATTCCTAGGAAGGAAATCGATTGACTGGGTTGAAGGGAGCTCTTTGTCCAATTGACAGAGAGGCCCAGTGTTTTCAGATGGTCGAGGAGAACTGCGCGGTGCGACAGAAGCTCCGTCTGTGATTGAGCCAAAATCAGCCAGTCGTCCAGATAATTCAGTATACGCAGCCCCTGACTCCGCAGGGGGGCGAGGGCCGTATCCATGCACTTCGTGAATGTACGGGGCGCCAGGGATAAGCCGAACGGGAGAACGGCATATTGATATACATGACCCTCGAAGGCGAAACGTAAGAATGGCCTGTGACGGGGATTTATCTGGATCTGAAAATAGGCGTCTTTCAGGTCTAGAGAGATGAACTAGTCCCCCTGGCGCACTTGCGCGAGGAGTTTCCTGGTAGTGAGCATCTTGAATGGTCTCTTCATGAGCGCTTTGTTCAAAGACCTGAGATCTAAAATCGGTCTGAGGCCGCCGTCTTTCTTGGGAACCAGAAAATAACGGCCGTAAAACCCCGACTCGGTCATAGATGGCGGGACTCTCTCTATAGCGCCTTTTTGTAGCAACGTCGCTATTTCTGAGCGAAGCGTGCCGGCGGCCAGCGGGCTGACAGTGGATTCGAGCCGAGCGCGTGCACGAGGCGGGCGGCGGCGAAACTGTAACAGATAGCCGTTCTTTATAATGCTTAGCACCCACGGGGAAATGCCTGGAATGGCTTCCCACGCTTTGGAGCATGCGGCTAGTGGCCGAGTGGTTATCACGCCCTGATTGCTGTACATAGCGGGCTGAACACAGAGTGTGGGCGCGCTTTGAATGTGTGTTGCAACGGGACTTGCACTCAGAGAGGAGTCTATGGGCCGTGAAGCAGAGCGAGCAGAGAGGGGACACGTGCATGAATTCATGGGCGTGTTTATTTTCTCTGATGTTAGAGCGGGCTGTGACCGTCTCATGTGAAGGGGCTCTGAGAGAGACACGGGATATGTTATGCTTGTGTGTATGGGTGAACACATGTTTGTGGGCACATTTTCTACACAACCGGCAAATTTTCTCTTTTTGAGATATTTCTGGGTAGCCGTAAAAACGGCTTTTTGTCGCTCGCAAGCGGGTAGGGACTCCGGCTTGTTTATGGCGGTAAACACTACAGCAGTCGGCGAAACAACGGGGACTGGCAGAGGGCGAAGCTTTGACGGCGGTCCGGCCGCAGCGGGAGAACGCCGTCGTTTTCTTAACTTTGCTAGGCAGACTTCTGATGATCAGGCTTCAGCGTGATTTTGGGTCGCGGACCCCTTGGGGGCGGCGGTCTGCGGCGGCTGTCAGAGCGAGAGCGAGGGCGGCCACCCTGTCTGCGCTGGGCTGTTTGAGTCTGCTGAGAAGGGCGCTGCGGTGGGGCTCTGACAGGAGGCTCACGAGAGCGGCCTGCAGAAGAGCTAGCGCGGCGGGGCAGAAACAAGTTCATGGCCTGGGTAGCTTTCTGGACTTCGGAAAAGCGATCAACAATTCCCGTGACAGCAGATCCAAAAAGACCCGTCGGGGAGAGAGGCGCGTTAAGAAACGCGGCGCGCTCGGAATCTCCCATGTCCGCGAGTGTTAGCCATAGATGTCTTTCAGCTACACACAGACTAGCCATGCATCTCCCCAGAGCTTGTGCGGCGGCCTTAGTGGCGCGAAGGGCGAGGTCCGTAGCACTTCTTAGATCCGTGACAGCGGGGGAGGGGTTCCTACCGCTCTCAGCCCATTCACGGAGAATATCGCTCTGTAGTACTTGGAGGACAGACATAGAGTGAAGCGCTGCGGCGGCTTGACCAGCGGCGGCATAAGCGCGAGCGTGAAAACTCGAGGTCGCTCTGCAAGCTTTCGAAGGAAGCGTGGGAGAAGAACGCCATCTAGCAGAGGGCGGGCAGAGGTGTGCGGCGACCAAGTCCTCGACAGGTGGCATGGAAGAGTAGCCCTTTTCAGCGGCTCCGTCCACTGAGCGCAGCGAGGCGGAAATGTCGGAGCGGTTTCTAGCCGAAAGTGGAGCATTCCAGGACTTCGTCAGTTCTGCGTGAAGTTCAGGCAGAAATGGGGCGGCCCGGTTGCATGCGGGAGTCGAGCGCCGGTGAAAGAAGCTGCCGTCCATCCGGTTCGGGGGCTGCTCGGGTGGAGGAGCCCACTCGAGACCGAGGCGTTCAACGGCCTGTGAGAGGAGGCGCATTAGTTCTTCCTCTATGCCAGCGCGAGTCCCCGCTGACTCTCTCGTGGAACCGAGAGATGACCAGTCTTCACTGTCTGAAGCGAGCAGTGAACATGAGTCCTTCTCCTCCGCGGCGTCCTCGGAAGCGACAGAGCGGCCACTCGGCGGCAGCTGTAAGTCCGGCTGGGGCGGGGAGGGAGAGCGGGAAGCGGGAAGCGGCGGCGGCGGCCCGCATGTTTCCGCAGGGGGCTCCGGCGGCCTCTGGGCGCGGCGTTTCTTCTTACGCGGCGAAGAGAGAGGCGGAGCGGGAGCGGATTGAGCCGCTAGGAGTCGTGCCCGCAGGGACGACAATGGCAGGCTTTCACAGAAGTCGCAACCTCCATCCGCCAGGGCGAGTTCTGCGTGCTCGAGTCCCAGGCAGAGAGCGCAGACAATATGGCGGTCTCCGTCCTCGAGAGGAGCGCGGCAAGAGCCGCAGGAAATTCGAGACATCTTTAAAAAGACGCTCAGCTCTTTTAAAACAGAGAAGGATACAGTTGTCGGATGGCACTAGCTTGCAGGGCGGCTGAAGGTGGCGAAGACGGCCGGCTTCTTCAGGGTCCGTGAGCTCGCTAGAGTGATGCCTTCTCGACGGCGACGGCTTTCCTCTTCTCAGAAAACAGCAGAAGCGTGTAGCTTGCTGAAGATGAAATGAATCAACATATAAGCCTGGGAGAGACTGTTTTATACACCATAGCCACGCCCACTCTGGCGGGCTATGATGCAGTGAGTGCGCGGGCGCTTCCCATTGGTAGCGGGTTCAGCCCCGCTCTCCCATAGGCTTAAGCAGTTCTCTCTGAGCGAACCAATGAGCTGCTAGCTAGCCCGCTCTAGGTCTGCCGCAGAGGAACTGCGTTGTCAATGGATACAAATTATGAAATAATTTTTGGCTTCAAACTCTCAGCAAAGATGAATCTTTCCCCGTAGCGTAAGCTAGCTTACGCAATACGAGAGAACCTCTCGTAAGAGAACTAACGTTACGCCCACTGGAACGCGACATGATATTGTAAAAAAAAAAAAAAAAAAAAAAAAAAATCGTAATTTTAACCATGTCGATTGTTTATTTCACCACCCTATGTGAACCTGAGAGGAGATATAGCCTATTGTGCACACGTAGCCATACTGAGTGTCAGGATCCCACAATTTACCTATTCTTCCTGCTGATGCTTCACGTCTTATTGCCTGTATTTTTGTCTCCTTAAAGGCTGGCTTTTACGGTTTGGAAGCTTATAAAATGTATTTCTGGGTTTTTTAGCTTGTTTAGAGCAAAAGAGCAAAAATATGCAATTTGGTGCAGTTGCTGATATTTCTATAGCCAAAAAGTAAGATGAAATTCTGATTGCTTATAATGTAAATCAATGAGATCTTTATAACAGTACAGCATTAGCAGACTACTTACATAATGCATATTATAAATACAGTTTTTACTCTATATCTCCCAATAATATGTCTTGTAAGATGATATTTAACTGCTTTAGTTTTAAGCTCTTTAGTTTTAACTATGGGGGCAAAACAAATAATACAATACAATACAACAATGATTGAGAAATGTACAAATAAACATTCCTCAAAGGCCTGATGTATCATATTTGATACTCACGTTGATTCTTCTAAATAATTATGTGTGGATAATCTAGTTGCTTCAGTCCAGTAAGTGTTTATCTTAATATATTGCTAACAATATAAAAGTGTTTACATTTAATTGATAAAAACCAGTAAAGATTTCACAGCAAAGTGGCACAATCTGACGGCGGATGTTTTTACAGTTATATTAAAAGGCCTTTTACTTGCTAAAAAAGTACAAACTATCAATCTGACGACAGAAGGCATGAAGTAGATTTTGTACAACAGGTTTTTCAGCAATGTTTTGATCATTAGAAATGAGCATATCTTATATAACACAGTAGGTTTTATAAGATGAATATCCCATTCAGCCATTTGTGTTCCTATAATTTCCTGTCCTCTCAGAGATCATTTTCATTCATGTTTCCAGGCCATCACAGTTTCAGAGGTTGCACCAGCTCAATTGGCGCAGACGGCGCTCCCCTCCAACACGCTGCCGCTGCGCAAACGTCCGGGCGTCCTTCACCTGCGCAGCTGTGGCGATCTCAGCTCCTTCACCTGCACACAGCTGCACACAAGCACCCGTTCTCGGACTAATTCCAGGATGAGTTCTCGGGCCGGATCCCGCCGCCTGGAACAGGAACGCCCACACAGCCTTATAGGAGTCTTCCGAGAAACTGTCCTCTGAGTGACATCTCAGACGGACTGAATATGCGTGGAAAGCGAGGAAACAGACTCTGTCCCAGTCGGGTGAAGGTTTAGTGAACGATTTCACTTCATTTTCGTTTTTTGTTGTCAGTGTGTATACTGAATATTATTCATTTTTAATTTTACAGTTGGAATTCCAGCTGTTGCTTGTTTTTATTTTTTCACATGATTATAATAAAACACTGGGGGAATATAACAATGTTTATTTACCAAATGTCCATGTTCCTTATTTAAAAATCGTCTATGTGGAAAATACATTATATTAATAATCATTATATTAAGAGAAACATTCAAATGTATGGCTATATTTAGCTTATGTGATGTGGAGAATTACTCATTGCTGATTAAATCAGCATATTGTGAGGTAGAGGATGAATTTGTAACTTTTTATTTTATTTTTATTCTGAACAATATTATTGTTTCGGTCACACTTTAGATTAGGGTCCAGTTCTCACTATTAACTACGACTTTTGCCTCAATAAACTCCTCATTGTACGGCTTATTAATAGTTAGTAAGGTTATTGTTAAGTTTAGGTATTGCACAGGATTAAGGGATGTAGAATATGATCATGCAGAATAAGGCATTAATAAGTGCTTTTTAAGTACCAATAAACATCCAATATGCAATATTAATATGCATGCTAATAAGGAACTACTGAGAATTGGACCCTAAACTAAAGTGTTACGAGATGTTCTCAGAGATGTATCGTGCATTATAACTGAATATGAGGAGGCTCATCTGAATTGTATGGGTGAAACATGCTATCCAAATTCCCCCTGAATTAAACATGGTTTTAAAATCATCTGCCTTTTGTCTGTTTTTTTATTTTTTATTATTCAATTGACATTTCGAACGTGTAGAATAAACTTCAGTTACACTTTATTTTAAGGTGACATGGTTACGTTGTACTTGCTCATATAAGTACCGAGTATTAATTAACTACATGTACTTAATATAAAGTTAGGGTTAGTTACATGTAATTATGCATAATTTACGGTTATTACTATAGTGATGACTATAGTGATAACATGATGACGTGTAACTACATCACCTTAAAATAAAAAGTGTTATCTAAACTTCACTAATTATTTGCTGCCGTTCAGAAGTTTGGGGTCAGTAAGATTTTTGGTTACACTTTATTTTGAGGTGTCAGTATTACAGTGTAATTATATATTTAAGTACTAAATATTAATAATTTACTCCATGTACTTACTATAGGGTTAGGATTAGGGTTAATTGCTTGTAATTATGCATAATTTATAGTTATTACTACAGTAACCACATGTAACGTGTAACAGTGACACTGTAAAAGAAAGTGTTACCAGATTTTTTTTTAAGAAATTAATACTTTTATTTAGTAAGGATGCATTAAATTGATCAAAAGTGACAGAAAATAAATTTGTTATAAAAAGGTTTATATTTCAAATAAATTACGTACTATTCATCTAAGAATCCTTAAAAAAAAGGGATCTACAAACCTGTTAAGCAGCACAACTGTTTTCAACATTGATTATAATAAGAAATCTTTCTTGAGCATCAAATCATCATATTAGAATGATTTCTGAAGGATCATGTGCCACTGAAGACTGGAGTAATGATGCTGAAAATTCAGCTTTGCATCACAGGGATAAATTACATTTTCAAATATACTAACAGTTCTGTTAAATTGTAATAATATTTCACAATAATACTGTATTTTTTATCAAATAAATGCAGCCTTGGTGAGCATAAGAACAAGAAACAGAAAAAAAAAAAAAAAAAAAAACGTACCGACCCCAAACATTTGAACAGTAGTGTGTGTTTGTTTTAGCACATTGTCTCTAATTTGGGGTAAATACACAACAGCTACCATTTTGGATGATGACCAGGACCAGCAACTGAAAATGATGCTGACCGTGTGTGAGATGAAAGAGACATTCTAGTAATATACGCTCTCATTGGTTTAATGTTGTAAATACTGTTACAAACATTCCTGCTATGGTAAAGGAATGTGTCGAAATAGTTCAATCACAGAGAAGCTAGCAAATAAATAAACATTGCTATTGCTTTACAGAAAGTGTGTTTTTACTTTTAAACAATGACAAACATATAATTGTAATTACATTCATAGCAAGTGCATTATAAATACTAATCAAACCCACAGTTTCTTCCGACTTCAGTACGAATCACACACTCTGCTGAGGCCTTGCATTCTACAGTCTTGAGGTGGGAATCCGTCCAATACTCTGCAAATCCAGGGTTACATGTTATGTACACTGATATTTCATACCTGGTATCATTAATAACACATTAAGCCACTTGTTTTGCTTCTCCATTATTAAATAATTAAATCCATCCCTCATTAAAGCTTGTACATTATTCTGAGGCGGACACAGAATGTCTTGTACTGTGTAGTGCAGAAGTCTGGGACACTAGGTCGATGCGTTAATATTACAGCTCGAAAAAACGTAACCGTCTAAACTGTCACTGTTTCATTTCAGTGTAAAACTGGACAACATCTTTTACAATAAATATGGGAAGATGCTATGGTGGTAGCAGACCAATTACATTAGTATGGCAAAAGTTAGTGTTATTCAGCCTGCGGATTTCAATCCTGACGTGATGATGCCCCTTAAAAATAAAATATTAAATAGTAGCACACTGGTGTCAAAGACTTTTGCAGTTTACTTTCATTATTGTACACATGGTATATATTCATTGGATACACTGTATATATTATGCTATATGTAAATAAATATAATATTATATATATATATATATATATATATATATATATATATATATATATATATATATGAAAGTGTCTAGCTGGTTTTATTTGATGATGATGATGAAGTCATTTGTAATCACACATCACACTCACTACAAGAACAAATAGCAATGCATACAAAAAGATCATGCTTCACACAAAAAACAAACAAACAATAAAACATGAGGCCCTTCCTGTGTTAATGACTTTTGATTCACTTAGTAAAATAATACAGTGCTTATGAGGTCATATTGTGGGGTGAAATTCACATTTTAAGCAACAAGAAGTATAATTTCTTATCAGCGCCACAATTACAGGGAGCTTGGTAACATCTGAGAGAGCCAGAATGCCATCAAATACAGTCGTCGCAGAGCAATAAGATTCCTCGTAATATTTCTAGTATCAATACAGATTCAACTGCAGAAATGTCATCAGACTGTGATGTAATCTACATTGCTGTAACAATCATTTGATGGTAAAAGATACCTTTGCAAATGTGCGAGTGTGTTCTCAAAAGAATTCCAGGCAACACGCAAGTACACTTAATGGTAAAATATGGGGAGAGTGGTTACAAAACTTTTTGTAAGACATTTTTCTGCTTGTTTTTTCTTCAGATGTACAATAACATATAGTGATATTTGCCAGACTTCAGACAGTCTCTAATAAGTAATAATGGAGATGTGCCAAAGCATGCCGAGGTTCTTGCACAGATGGTACTATAATGTTTGTCTGAGAGGGCAAATCTCTGGGAACACAGTCAGTTTTCAATCGGTTCATGTTGAGATGCTCTATACTAAAACAGTTTACTGGATACTGAGTCATACACACTTGCAAATCCAGCTAAATGTACCAGATTGAAGCTTTCTGAGAGTGAATACAGTTCTGTTAAGACACATTCTGTTCTTGAGTGAAAAAACTAAAAAAAACACTAAGTGAAAAAGTAGCACACATGAATTAAACATTTAGTTGATAAAAAAAGACCTTGATGAAAAAAATCCACCCTGAAATTGTCAACACAAACTTTTTTTTCCCCAAGTATAAATGTTTAAAAGAAGATGCTACTAATATGGGCATATTTAATTTGCAATATTATTTCATTTACAGATGCTTAAGACAAAAAGGAAGGTTTTCTGTGCATAAAAATAAGGAATGGATTCATTTACAACAACAACAAAAAATATTGCACATCAATAATAATAAAAAAAAACTAAAACTAAAAAAAAAAAAAAAAAACAGTAAAACACAATGGTTAATTTTTAGGACACTTTCCCCTGACTGTAATATATGTGTATGTTTATTTAAAGAGGTTGTCCAAAACGTGTCCCATTCAAACAACATCAACTATTCTCAAATTTCCAAAATGCACCTCCATATATTTCCAAAACATATTTCCAAACTTTCTTTTCTTTTCTTTTTTTCAAAATATGGCATCATCATTCTGTAAGGCATTTCATCCCCAATTTCTATGTGCTCTACTATAAATATACTCCTAAGTATACTAGACTTTCCCTGGAGCAAAATCATTTTGATAGGAACTGTGTTTAAAAAAACCTTTTCACAGTACTCAATGGTTTGGTCCATTTCTAAGCAAACAGGATGCAGATTTGAATTTAAGTTAAAGAAATGTAAGTGTATTTCGTGTTTCGGTATCAATTATCTATAAATATGATCAAACATATGAGCTATTTTTAGAAGCATTAAATAATATTAACAATGTTTGGGAAATGTATATGTAATACATTATATCAAATAAATTAACTTTCATTTTATGGACCATTATTGAAAAACACTTAATTTCCCAGAATGCTCTAGTTTACTTACAATATTATCCAGTCAAAAGATGTCACTTTTTAAAAAATGTTGTCAAAGTACATTTTGTGGTTAATTTAAATTAAACAAAATTACAATTTTGGTGGCTGTATTAATTGAAAATTTAGTCAGTTCAAAAAAATATATTATACATATGAGGAAATATATAGACACAATAAGGCAAAGTTATTTAATGAGTTAATAACTGCTTAATGTCTTTGAAATTGAAATTCAGTAAACGTATTTTCCTGTCGTTCCAATTCAAATTCAAATTCAAATTCAACATCCTGTAAGTTGTGACCAATTCAATTCAAACTCCATTTCATGAATTAAAGTTACAGTTTGCTATTTTCACCATATTCCTCAGACTAACAGCTGCCCTTAAAAATTAAAGTTGAATCTAGAACGCTTGATGACCGCAAAGCTCGAATAAATAACAGCAAAAAAGAATGGTAAGGCAAACTCCTTTTTGTACACCTAACGCTCACATCACACAGGAGTCGGTGTCTGGTTTCAATAGGACACCATTTCCTGTGATGTGGCTCTTTAAATATTTCTCACACTCTCTCTCTGCTTCGTTCCAGTGCACACAGAGAGGAACAACACAGCACAGCAATCTCACTCACAGCAACAGAAAAAAGAACAGATGAAGAGCTCAGGGGAGGCAGTGAAGTCATGGAGAGCCATGTTGAGCAGAGCTTCAGTGGATTCAATCACACAGTCACCAGTCCACAGGCCTGACACTTTCACATCAAGATTAAGGTTATATCTGGTGACAACGGGGCAGGAGGCTTGAGAAAGCGCTGTAGCTTTAGATGTAAACTGGTTGCTCCTGGGCTGTTAACAAGCGGTACATGGCAGCCGGCATAGTCTTCATGTGAATCTGTTCAGAGTGGGGCGAAACGTGAGAGTCAGGTTCAAGTGACCGCAAAAACCATGTAGACACTCAAGCCAAACGTAAAAAAATATATACGTGTGAACTAGTGGTATAACCAAAAACGTATTAAACAATATGAGAAAATGTATTTCACAATAATAATAAATTATATATATATATATATATATATATATATATATATATATATATATATATATATATATATATATATATATATAGAAATCTGAGTGAATCTGAGTAAATCTGCATAGATTACAAGCATAGATAATGCAATAGAACAAAGATACAAATGAAATATACAGTAATTTTTTTTTTTAGGCAAGTCCAACAGTATTCAGGTACAGAAATTGAATAATCAAATTTAAAATAACTGCATAGTCTTTGCTGTATAAATTAAATATAATTATTTTTTTATTAAAGCTACAAAAGTGATTTCGTCTTTATATTTTCTTGTTTGATTAATATTGATGACAGGTTTTTTAGGCTGCTGTCACTTTAAGACCGAATGCAGTGCACGGATCCAATATAATGATACGTATATGTTTTCTTTCTCAATTGTTTACATTCATGTAGGCCATAAGCGACTTACACAAGAAAACTCGCGAGATGGGCATTTTGAAAATATTGCACGCATGTGCTCGTTTAAGCACAAATAGAAGAGAAAGAAAATGGAATTCAGTGTTTGTGTGCTGTCTGCGTGACTCTGTGTGCGCGCACAGAAGAAAACAGTGCGCGAGTTCAGAACAGTTACATTGGGGCACTTACAAAAAAAGTCAATGGGGCCAATTTCAGGAAGATTAAAAAGCAGAAATGTGAAGCTTATAATTTAATAAAAGCACTCACATTAATTATTCTGTTAAAACTTTTCTATTATTTGAGCATTTTTGCAGTTGTATGGCTTTAATTGTTGCACTGTAATGGCTACAAATTTGCAATATTCTACATAACTTTACTTAAAAAAGGTTAATAAGTGAATACGACTGACTTTTACAGATTGACCACACTCACTTCTATTTTAAGTGTCTCACTTTAAGTCAGGTTATTATTATTTTTTTTTAAGTGGAAAATACTTTCTGTTGAGCTTAACTTGTACTGAACCTGGAACATTCCTTTAAGGGGCTTTTTATGCATTGTTGGACGTTCATTTACACGAGTCACGAAAACTGCAGTTTGGGGGCCTGAAAATGCAAACTTTTGAAAATTGGATTCAAAGTGCAAGTTTTTGAAAACCAAATATGCGAATTTGTGAAAATGGTGACGTCATGCGCATGAGTATTACGTGTTCAGTCTATAGGCGTGTAGTGTTTCTTTACAAAGTGACATCGCCAACTACTGGCCTGGCATGAATAATACATCGATTTTGGTAATTTTCGCGGATCCGTGTGATCGCTTTGACCACGTTGTCGTCTGTATGTGAAAAAAGAAAAAGAAAAAGATTTCAGTTTTTAGTACGTTGTTGTCGTAGGAGCGTACCCAAAGTATTTTTACCCTTTCTGGAATCATGATCATAGTTATCATGATGAACACCACATGTGGTTACTCTGATAGGACAACCTGTGTGAACTTGAGTGAATTGACTTCATACAAAAATCACTCTGGCACTTGGTTGATTAACAGTCATTGCAAAAATAACTTCTGAGAAAAGTGTCCAAAACCCTTTTTGGGCCACTGTTGATAGGCTGTGATCTACATGAAACAGAGCTAAACCAGGTGCCAAGTTTCCGTAGTTTCATGATCATAAGTTAAATAAATAGGGTCATTACCTCATTGGAGAATTAGTGATGTGAAAAATATTATGTTGTTAAGCAGGTGTGGAGCTCGATCATGCTCCCCAAACTTACCTCACCAACTGCATTAGACAGAATGTGTACAATCTTCTCATGAGGGGTGGCCACAACACTCTGGCTATTGATTTCAATGATACGGTGGCCGACACGGACCCCGCCGCGCTCTGCTATCCCTCCTCTCATGAGACTGCAAATCTGGAGGATGCAAAATACATTAAAGTTGTACTTCAGACCAGATTATAGTAGCATTGAGATACTTTTATAGTTTTTTTTTTTTTTGGTAATCTTTTGAATACATTTATATTTTTGTATTTTCCATTTTTCATTTTAATTTTAGTTAAAGTTTTAGTAAGCGTGTTTTTGTCATTGTGTTTATGATTTATTTTATTATTATCATGTTTATTTATTTTATTTGTAATTGTTTTAGCGAATCAAATTCAACTAAATGAAAATGAGAAATGTTACTTTGGCAACTAGCTGAAATAAAGTTGTTTATATTTTATTTTAGTTAACATTTATTTAATTTAAAGTAATAAAATGTTTTTTTTTTATGGTTTTAGTTTTAGTTAACTATAATAACCCTGATTCAGACTCTTTAAAAGTCAACTCACTATTGAAAAAACATTTGGTAATACTTTAGTTTAGGGTCCAATTCTCACAATTAACTAGTTTCTTATTAGCATGCATATTACTAGGATATTGGCTGTTTATTAGTACTTATATAAAGATCTTATTAATGCCGTATTCTGCATAACCATATTCTACATCCCTAAATCCTACCCACTACCTAAACTTAACAACTACTTACTAACTATTAATAAGCAGTTATTAGGAGTTTATTGAGGCAAAAGTCATAGTTAATACTTAGTTAATAGTGTGAGCTGGACCCAAAACTAAAGTGTGACCAAAAATTACCGTAGCACTAATTACAAACTACTACAACATTTAAGTGTTAATAACAATAAAGGTCAATAACAATATTTTCATCTTTCATCAGGCTTATAAATGGCTGATGTTAAAATTCTTTGTTTTTTTTTTCTATATAAATTAAAAATAAAACACTAAATACTTTATGCATCGTAACACTATAATATACAGTATGAAAAATGAATATTAATTTCAGATTTGCTACATATACATATGTATATTACATATAATGCACATACAGATATACAATATCAGTTTATACCAATAGACACAAAAATAAAATCTCTATATATATATATATTTTTTTTTTAATATAAATCCAAGATACCTACAATGCCATTCTGCACACTAAATCCCAGCTGATATCTCAGGTCTGGTCTTCTGATGAGGACAGTGGTCACAGGTGGGCATCTCACAATGTTAAGCTTTATTCTGGATTGGTTCTTCAATCCCTAGAAGAACAATATGTTTGACACAATACATTGAATGTAAAAAATTAAATCAGAATTAGAATTCAATCTTTGAAATTCACAATATTTTTGCACATAAAGTGTACTTAAAGTCCACTTGTACCTTGATAATACTCTGGCAGGTGGAGAGGGGTAATCCCACCAGGCTGGTGCCATTGATGGACATAATCTGGTCCCCAATGTTCAGCCTGCCTGACTTCTCTGCCGGGCCGCCGTGCATCATGTTTGCTATAATAACTGTGGGAAGGATGGAGCCCCAGCCAGACTCTACAATCACCAGCCCAAGAATCTCTCCCTTCTGCTTCTCTATGTAAACCTGTAGTGCACAGACACATACCCACCACTTTTGTCACTGCTAAAACACGATTTAGTCAACATTACTGATAATTCTGACATTTCCACAAGGCATGTGCTGTCCACTTACATCTTTGCAGTTCTCAGACTTGGAAAAGTGAATGAGGTCATCGTTGTACATGTCCTGCGTGTTAAGGAGGTCGCTATACTCTTTCTGGCTCAGATCCTCTGGGTTGATGCCATTGGCACGCAGGAACTCTTGGTATGCCACACTGAAAGCCTGGCCGATGGATTGAGCTATGAGCTGAGCCTGAGCACAAATAGAAATCAGGTAAAATGAACAACTAATATTATATTAAATAAATAAAGTATTACATTGCATAAATACAAATTTATTTATCTAACCATTTGTAAAGGACAGCAGTTTAAAAAAAAAGACGACAAGGGCGGCATCCCTTAGGATAGTCGCATACATGCCTTTTGCCCTCATGTCACTGTTGTACACTGTGCTGAGACATACGCTGTGACATATACGGGCTCTTTAAATTTAAATAGCCTCTGCAGCCGAACAGAGAAAAGGTCACTTCCTGTCTACTGATTCAACCCATGCAGCAAGATGCCCAGGAACACCATCTGGATTAATGCTATTAGAGGTTACTACCACAATGGCCAGTGACTGCAATACTGAACATGCTGGGGGGAAAAATGCGAGGAGACTGAGAAAAATTGGGCAGATATGGATGATTAAATGTAGAAAAAGTGCAAAGGGTGAATATGGAAGGGAGTTGCTGGTGTGTGTTGTTGTTGAACTCCCCTTAACTGTGGTAAAACCATTGTAATAAACAGCCTAGAGTGGCTTATTGCTTTCATAAAACGCAACAACAGCAGTATTATAAAAATGAAGTGTGTAAATCCTTTTCTATAATATATCGTTTTATAATGCTGAAGCAATAAATAGAAACTGTCATCCTGACAGCCTCCTTTAGCTGCTGGTTGATAAGGTCAGACTGACACATAGCTGGGATAAAGAACTCACATCTTCAGACTCAAACACGTGACAGATCATCTTGTATTGCCGCTTCTCGTCCTGGGCAGGGTCAGAGGCTTCCATGTTCTCCTGAGAGTCAGAGCGAGCCATTCTCCTTCTGGCCATCAACACCACGATGTTCCCAATATCAGCGATGTAAGAGATGGTCCTTAAAGGGTGGTCCATCATGGTCTCCTGTGAATCAGGAGAAGATTGTAATGGTAAGAAAAATTCTCAAAGCTTAATCTATTTCTACACACACAAAAAAAAAAATATATATATATATTTTTTTTTATCAATCAATATTTTTATTTTATAAAACATCGAAGATAAAAATACTGCAAAAGAAAAATTGCCAAAAGGTAATTTAGGTTGTTTTCAGATAGTTGACATGCTCAGACACAAGGAAGAATTGAGGATCTCAAAGCAGCATAAATTTTATTTAACAAAATAACAGAATACAAAATTGCAAACTGAATGTACGATCAGGAATATAAAACAGCTTTATAAGCACTGAAAGACAACAACCGACAAGGAATGGAAACAAACTAGGAACAGAAATAAAAAGGAACAGGAACTAAGACAAGGAAAACAAGAACATATAAGTCCATGAAAATGAAACTGAAACTCAGGCTGAACGTTACATTAATCCGGATTAAGGAGCCGTGAGAATTACAGACCGAGGTGGCGAAGATGGGACGAGGGAACCCAGTGAAGCCGCAGGAATGACAAGCCACTCTGGAGCCGAGGGAGCGAAGAGCCACAGTGGAGCAGATTAATTGATGGGCCGAGGCAGATTCTTAAGCCCGGAAGACCAAAGTGAACCTGGGAATTTGAGGACCAAGTAAGAGCTGGGAGCCGGGAAGCCCAAGGTGAAGCCAGGGAACTGGGTGGAACCAGCAGAGAAAGAGAGAAATCAGCAATGAAGAATGAGCCAGGAAGCTGGACGGAGCCAGCGATGAAGAAGGAGCCAAGAGGTCGGCAGAGCCAGAGTAGATGAAGGGAAGCTGGGCACGACCAGCAAAGGAAGTGGATCAAGGAAACTGGACCGAACAGGCAGGTGCAGGGAGCTGGATGAAACCAATGGAGCAGGGAGGCATACTAGGGTAGGTAGAAGGGTGAGAAATGGTTCTGGTGACCACAATTCCATCAAAACTCCCACAAGGATGGACATGGCATCTGGCTTTAGCTCCTGACCAGCCTGGGCGACTAGCTCGGGCTCCGGGAAGACATTGGAGGATCCTCTCCACCAATGGAAGGTTCATGGTTGGCGTGGGATCTGGCTCTGGGTTTGTGGAGGGTGCAAGCTCTGGCTTTTGGTCTGTGGCGGGATTTAACTACGGCTCTGGGTGTCAATGTCCTCGACCTCCCCCACAGTTAGGGGGGAACCAACCAGCAACAATGCAAACTCTATGTATTGCTGCAGCGAGCAGCTGGAGTTCCCCATCGGAAGAGACTGTAGGAGATGGTCGTCTAGCCCACTCAGAAAAACACATCTTGAGTGTGTTCTTGTCCCAGGGTCAGTCACTCTGTCATGCTCAGACATAAGGAAGATTTGAGGCCGGATCTCAAAGCAGCATTAACTTTAATGAATAATATAACAAAGAAAACAAATCGCAAAGTGAATGTAGGAGCAGGAAAACTCAACAGCTTCTCAAGCACGTAAAGACAATAACAGGTAACAAAATTAAATAAGGGATATACCAGGTCCTTCTCAAACAATTAGCATATTGTGATAAAGTTCATTATTTTCCATAATGTAATGATAAAAATTAAACTTTCACATATTTTAGATTCATTGCACACCAACTGAAATATTTCAGGTCTTTTATTGTTTTAAAGGGGTGGTTTACTGCTTTTTTTCTTTGCGTGTTTGTGTTTATGGGGTGCAATGTAACATGTATTCGTGGTTTTTCTTTTTTAAAAAGTCTTATTTTTCATAAATTTCACCTTTATTGTAAGCCTCTTTCTCCTCTGTCATTTGAACGACCGGTTGACTTCCTGATTCTATGAAACCACTCCCTCAGAAACAGGCAGTGGGCTCAGATTGGTTAGTTTGGGCCGGTGTGTTGTAATTGGCTAAACTGCGTAGCGCACGTTGTTCGGAACCGTCACGCCTTGATGTGCTCCGGTTAATGTAAATAATGGTGTCGATACTGCCGTGCTGTATCAGTTTGAGCCCGAATCAGACCCAGAAAGCGGCGATGAAGAGAGTCAAACAGAACCTCCCCAAACACGGCTCTTACAAAACGTTTCTGAATGGTACGTTTTTGAATTATTATTATTCTATTCTTTTATTATTACATAAGAAGTTTGATACCCTGTTATACTTGAAAATGCTACTGCTGCTTGTTAGCTTTTTGAGATACGTTTTTATCTTGATTAAACATTTAATACAAATGATTACATGAGTAATACAGTTTTTTAAAGTTATTGTTTTATCGATATAATGAACAACCGTTTAGCTATTAACAAAACTTAGTTTACTCTGTGTATCGTTTTCTTTAGGTGTACATGTGACAACTGTGTTAAAATGCCAACAACTTTATACACCTTTGTCTTACACACAAAATAGCATCGATATAACTGGCTACTATAAACAAACACTGTTGACATTGATCACGTTCATGATCAAATCGAAAAATTACGTCATAAAGTATCTATACATGGCAAATACATTTACAAAATCTATATGATTACAAATTCAGGTCCAAATGTTTGTACGCGTTTGCCATAGAAACACGAAATAGCATAACTAAGTGGCTATAAAGCCAGCGCTGGCATTTGTTTACGTCCTTGATAAAAATAAACCATTACGTCAAAAATTATACAAATACATTTAAAATTATTAAGTCTTACTTACAGGTTGTGGCCCAACAATTGCTGCATCTGGTTTTAACGTTGGAAAAGCTTCAGGTTTTAGCAACAGTTTCTTGTGTAATCCGGCATTGAATTGGTGCAGATTATGAAAGCTGTCTTCAGTGAAATGTGCCGCACAAAGAGCTAAATTACGATTGTAATTGTCAGAAACATTATCAAACATAAATTGTAGCCATTGTTGACGAACTACAGCGTCCGTAGGAAGCCCGAACACAGAAGACCTAACAGCTGGATGAAAATAACACACTTTCGACGGCATGGCTACTGCTCTCCCCTGTAACTCTTCCACTTCGGCAAAGCCGCAGAAATATGGCCATGCCCTTTTTTGCGTATTCCGGAGGGAGGGTTGATGCAAATGTATGGGTTAGTGACATCTAAAACCCAGCTGTAGTCCCGATCGAGTCGTTTTTGTAGGCATTTACACTTCCTGATTTTTAAAAGACGATATCTCTGCTTACATTGAACTTTAAGCGCTGCAACTTTGCAGATACTGTTTATGCACCAACAGCAACATTACACACTATTTAAAATGAAAAAAGTGAAATCGCAGTCAACCACCCCTTTAATACTGATGATTTTGGCATACAGCTCATGAAAACCCAAAATTCCTATCTCAAAAATTTGCATATTTCATCCGACCAATAAAAGAAGTGTTTTTAATACAAAAAAGTCAACCTTCAAATAATTATGTTCAGTTATGCACTCAATACTTGGTCGGGAATCCTTTTGCAGAAATGACTGCTTCAATGCGGCGTGGCATGGAGGCAATCAGCCTGTGGCACTGCTGAGGTGTTATGGAGGCCCAGGATGCTTCGATAGCGGCCTTAAGCTCATCCAGAGTGTTGGGTCTTGCGTCTCTCAACTTTCTCTTCACAATATCCCACAGATTCTCTATGGGGTTCAGGTCAGGAGAGTTGGCAGGCCAATTGAGCACAGTAATACCATGGTCAGTAAACCATTTACCAGTGGTTTTGGCACTGTGAGCAGGTGCCAGGTCGTGCTGAAAAATTAAATCAGATGGAAGCATGAAGTGCTCCAAAATCTCCTGATAGCTAGCTGCATTGACCCTGCCCTTGATAAAACACAGTGGACCAACACCAGCAGCTGACATGGCACCCCAGACCATCACTGACTGTGGGTACTTGACACTGGACTTCAGGCATTTTGGCATTTCCTTCTCCCCAGTCTTCCTCCAGACTCTGGCACCTTGATTTCCGAATGACATGCAAAATTTGCTTTCATCCGAAAAAAGTACTTTGGACCACTGAGCAACAGTCCAGTGCTGCTTCTCTGTAGCCCAGGTCAGTCGCTTCTGCCGCTGTTTCTGGTTCAAAAGTGGCTTGACCTGGGGAATGCGGCACCTGTAGCCCATTTCCTACACACGCCTGTGCACGGTGGCTCTGGATGTTTCTACTCCAGACTCAGTCCACTGCTTCCGCAGGTCCCCCAAGGTCTGGAATCGGTCCTTCTCCACAATCTTCCTCAGGGTCCGGTCACCTCTTCTCGTTGTGCAGCGTTTTTTGCCACACTTTTTCCTTCCCACAGACTTCCCACTGAGGTGCCTTGATACAGCACTCTGGGAACAGCCTATTTGTTCAGAAATTTCTTTCTGTGTCTTACCCTCTTGCTTGAGGGTGTCAATGATGGCCTTCTGGACAGCAGTCAGGTCGGCAGTCTTACCCATGATTGCGGTTTTGAGTAATGAAACAGGCTGGGAGTTTTTAAAAGCCTCAGGAATCTTTTGCAGGTGTTTAGAGTTAATTAGTTGATTCAGATGATTAGGTTAATAGCTCGTTTAGAGAACCTTTTCATGATATGCTAATTTTTAAAGTTTTCATGAGCTGTATGCCAAAATCATCAGTATTAAAACAATAAAAGACCTGAAATATTTCAGTTGGTGTGCAATGAATCTAAAATATATGAGAGTTTAATTTGTATCATTACATTATGGAAAATAATTAACTTTATCACAATATCCTAATTTTTTGAGAAGGACTTGTATATATACACAGGGATAACAAGCTAAATTAACATGATGCAGATGATCATGGGTAACCATAGAAACAAACTAGCAATTGGAATAAAGGAAACAAGAACTAAGACATTGTATTAATTAAAATTAATTCTTACTGACGCCACACTTTTAAATGGTAGTGTGTATTTTTATTTGTTTTAAAGATCAAGAAAAATGCAGTTTCTCATGATGAGATAAATAAGTATTCTGTCCTTATACGAACTCATTGTGATGTCTGCTCTAGTATTTTGTTCACTTTTGGTAAAAAGGTGTGGAAACCAAAGTTGTGTAGGTGATGAAGTACCTGTGAGTCTGCATTGAGCACTTTGATTCTCTGAGTGGAGATGAAGAGATCCACCTCTGTCATGGGCTGAGCTTCACCTTCTGGAGCCTGAAGATGGAGAAAATCACACAATATCAGTCACTGAGAGAGACATTGACAGAGAGAGAGAGAGCTGACAAGGCCTAGAGATGCCATGAAGGAGCGTACAAATATCTTCCAATATTTGCCATCTTTAAGGCCAGATATTCAAATTATTTTAAACTCTCTCCTTCATTGTGTAACTCTGATAACCTGTGCGTTTTTTTAAGCCAGCTAGTATTGCAAGTTGGGATGGGGTTGGTTTGGTTAGTTTTGTTCTTCATTTGAAGAAATTCAGTAAGTTAAGAGAAAAAGAGGGATACAGAGTTTTCAACCAAGTGCTGGACAGCTAAATAAAAAAGACCAAGAGAAGTGCAAAACATGCTGTGCCAGATATACACCTTCGAAAACAGTCACAAACAAAGCACAGTACCTCAGAAAGAAAAAGATTAGGTACGAAAAAGAAGAAGAAAGTAAAGATCACTTGCATTTTCTGTATCCAGCAAACTAGACATTCCTGGCCTTAACTTATTCCACGGCTTCCCCATGTAAGATCTGGTGATAAAACTGAGGTAATGTTTGGTGTGGAATGAACAATGGCTAACAGACTGTGCGGACGGACAAAGGTACATGACTCATTGCTGGATTCAGAAAAAAATGGCAAAGCGACAGAAATTATGAAAACACTGAAGTGCTGAAATCAGGCAAAAGAAGAAGACGAACAAAAATAAAAACAAAACACCAAACCGATGACCAATTACTGCACCTTCTTCCTGTTTTTGGCTAATTTCTGGGCCGTCTGCTTAGCATGGAACAAACAGAGACAGGAACAGTGTTAGATAAAACAGAGCTCAGCAAGACCAATCACATTTGAGGTATCTCTCTGCTCAATAAGCTGCATCTGAAAAGTGACTGCATTTTTATCAGCTGTAGAACGGATTCAGATGACACCAAGCCAAGATTATTAGACACCTCCCTGCAACAATATGTTGCCTTTGGTTTCTTTTCATGGCAATTTGCACCATCATCCACCAGGTGGCCCATTTGTTCTTTTAATATTATATGTCTACTATTGGTGTTTTATTACAGAACATCCTGTTCATAAAACATCAACTATACAAAGCAGGGGATGGACTCTGCTGAAAATTAGATTAAGAGCAAGTTCAAACTTGCCAGCAGGCTGTGATAATGGATTGAACTGGCCATCTAAGGAAGATCTACGTCATGGCAGCTGAGGCAGGGTGTATTGATTCAGATGTCTCTCCAAATGCATGCAATTTACACTTGTTTTATGTACCGCATTGAAACTGTCAATCTTCTAAAACCCCCATATTAATGATCCTCAAGGATGTCACTCATTTTGAGCTCATGGTTGTGCATGGGAGAAGGTACGGTGTCTCACACATGCAGGTGAGATGTGACCCAATAAAACAAAGAACTCATAATAACCTATGATCATTTTTCAATTGTCTTTAACAACGATCTCATACCAAGAATAAAATATGGTGGTAAAGGCCCGTTCACACCAAGAATGATAACTATAAAGATAACTATATTAGCGTCCACACCAGTATATCGTTGGCCGATATCGTTCTGTTTATTCGAAGCGTGTGTCTGTCACTTTAAATGCTCCAGCTCATTACAGCAGGATGGATTCTGATTGTCTGGTTGGCTTATCGTTCTGAAAGTGATTCCAACGATATTGTTTCTCTGTGCCGTTATCGTTATAGCTGTGGTGTGAACTCTGCTATTCTTTAATATTGAGAACGATGTTTAGAACTATATCTTTATCGTTATCGTCCTTGGTATCCTTAACTGTATAATCCATAAGCATTTACATATTCACATATTGTCTTTTGAGCGTCAAGTGCATAAATCCGAAGATTTTACATCTTTTTGGCCCACATTAAACTTTTTCAATTCTTAGAAGGAGCTCCATTACAAGAGAATTGTAAACTTTTTTATAAGGTGCTGTGAAATGTGACTCTTTGTCTTTTAAGCAAAACGGTTAAATCAGATAATCTACAAAAGGCCAGCATATTGACTTATTCTGTAAATATTAAATTAGTGTCAGGGTTCTCTGTCAATATTTGACCAAAACTCCTTTGAGGAACCCTTTAACCTTACCTGCTAAGAAGACCAGATCAGGTAATTAGGATGCATGATATCCATCAGTTATTTCAATCAATTTAGATATAAAGATGATATTGGATATTTAATTGTGCAGCTCATTTTGAAAAATAATAATAATAATAATAATTACCACCATCAAACACAATTTAATAACACTGTTAAATGTATTTTTTTTTAAATCTCTAAATTAATATCCATTTTCATACTCTACATTATAATATTGGGGTGCCTAATTTTACTTGTAGCATTTAATATGATTGATCTAGTTTTAAGTGTCTCCAGCATTGGATGTTGGTGTGCTGGTGTCATCATTATTCTGCTTAATATATTCCCTAGTAATATCTAGAACTTTCTGGTAAGGTTCTCTAATAAAGTTTGAACAAACATTCTATTAACATTAGTGGAATAATGTTTGTTCATAAGTTATCATGGCCTTCACTAATATTCTCAAAACATTAGCACACAAAACATTATTTTATACATCGTTCATGGAATGTTTTTTCTCTGAAACATTTCAGTTGGATGTTCATTTAACATTTTTTAAAAGTTACTACTTGTTTCAGAATGTTTATAGAACATTTGAAAAGAACATTCCCAAAATGTTTGCAACATGTATATATATATATATATATATATATATATATATATATATATATATATATATATATATATATATATATAAAAATTGAATGTTCTCTTAATGTTTGTATAACCAAGAAAAAAACATGGGCGTTTTGATAGTTCAGAGAACATTCAAAAAATAACATCTTCGTAACTTAACACGAATGTTAGAAAAATGTTTTTTAGAACATATTTTTGATAGTAGGGTTGGTTAATTTGGTGAAAAGGTAAATGCTGGTCCATCAGCTAGACCAGCACCAATCCAAGGCAAACCAAACATGAATTTCATGCTGATTTAAGCTGCTCTATTCAGCTATAAGCTGATAAAACAGAAGAATCTGATGTCCACAGAGTTACCCTTCAATGACTTAATAATCATCCATTACGATATTGTTGCCTGCAATACCACACAGCAATCTGTAATTGAACATTTTAACACAAAATGTACATACAAAGGGACATGCTGAAAGAACACTAAATGGCACAGGTGTTGGGCTCACTGCATTTTTTAAGGTGGAGGAAAAAAATGCTGAGTAATGCAGCTGACAGGGCGAATGGCTGATTTATGCTGCAGGAGGATGAACAGGAGGAAGGTGGTAAATGTCTCTGATCCATAGGAACAAGAATCATGGTATAGGTCCCTGCATTTGACTATGGAATCATTTCATTAACGCAAGAGGACCACACACACTCTTAGCTTTACGATCATCTCTCTTCTTCTGCTGTGAACTGACATTTCAATTTGAACAACAAAATATGACTTTCTGTCTGCAAAAACGCAACTTCATCATGTTGTATCCGAGGAATAAAATGCTTGCGCAATAAATACACTATCCGTATACGACAAGTCAGAGCACAGCTCTGCATTCCTTATGAATTCCCATTCTTTTGTCCTAAAACTGTCACTTTTGGTTTCTTGGAACATTTATGCTGATCCTGAAGCAAGTCTTGCTTAGGAAATTTCTTGAGATAGATTCATAGAAGCTCAGGTTTACATCTTTACAGCGGGGTAAAGACAGAACCCTTTCACCTCACCTTAATGCGACTCACAGCCTCCTGAGCCTGCATCATGCGCACATTTTTGGAGGGTGTCTTGTCTGAGAGCAGCTGGGTGGATCCCAGGTAGTTAGCAGCAAAGATAATACCATCAATGAGGTCCTCTGGGTCACACGGGCCTGGTACTAACAGAGAGGAGAGGAACATTTCAGATCATCTTCAAAACATACTTATGTGGCAGCTGAGGACCTGAAAATTTGAACAATTAGGAAATTACAGACAATCTTACCTTCCACATATGTCGGGAATGAAGCAAGACTTCTCCTTGACTGCACATACAATAACAAAGACACAAATGGCTCAATACATCATTCTTTAAGCTGTTATTTTTAGGTATGGCATGTCCCTTTCTATATTGCACAATATAATATAATAAAATATAATATATTATATTATATAATAGAAAATAATACAGCATACCATGATGATATAATATATAAATAATAATATAATATATGGTAATATAATATAATATTCAATAATATAATATAATAAAAATATAGTATTTTGTATTATATAATTGTAAGCAATACAGATGGATGGATAATGCACAGTAATAAATTATGTTATATTATACATATCTATATATTATACAGTGAATTTCTCTGAGATCATAGATGCCACTTCTTGGGCTTTTTGGGATAATATTTGAGGGTTTGGTGATTTTTAGAAATGCTTTTTTTTGGGTAACACTACAATAAGGTTTATTTGTTAACATTAGTTAACTACATTAGTTAACATGGACTAATAATGAACAGCACTTCTACAGCACTTATTAATCTTAGTTAATGTTATTTTCAACATTTACTAATACATTATTAAAATCAGAAGTTGTATTTATTAACATTAGTTAATGCACTGAGAACCAACAAGAACAAACATGAATAGTTGTATTTTTATTAACTAATGTTAACCAAGATTTATAAATACTGTAACAAATGTATTGCTTATTGTTAATGTTAGTTAATACATTAATGTTAACAAATGAGATCTTATTGTAAAGTGTTACCGTTTTTGTTTAAAAATGAAATTTCTAGACAAGGTATTCTTGCCTATATAGACATTTAAATAAATAACTGAATTAATAAAACAAAATAGCAAAGCAAGAATACATTATATATAGGCAAAGCAGAAACAGTTTTAAACTTATATCTGCTCCAATTAATCTATTATAACGGTATCTTGAATAATATATAATAACTTCTAAATCACACAGAGTCAGGGCCCTAATGCTGTGGCCAGTAATATGTGTCTAATTAAGTTCCTAGAGCACCTTCTCAACATTATTACCAAGAATAATAATTTTAAAAAAATCTTTAATTTTCAGTACAGTTTCAGAGGTCTATTCATAGCCTTCTACCTCTTTACTGGCTGGAGATGGAGACTCAAAGCTGTCGCTCCCCTCGTGTGGTGGCAGGGGACGGCTGGAAGACTCCGCCCCCTGTGGGGACGTGGAGCCTGAGCCTGGAGACTGGACAAAACAGACACATTCATTCATTTTGCATACTTTACAGTCTATCATTCTGGACAACTGACTAATACAAAAACTACATTTAATCATGTATTGAGACTTTCAGTGACATTTAGAGTACAATATGTTAAGTCTTCACAGTTTTTGAATAAATTAAATAAATAAAATTGGTATAATTTAAAAAGCAAAGCAATGAGGTAGATTCAAACCAAAGATAGTGATAAAATAAAAAGACTAATGTACCACAATTGAAAACTGCCAATGTACTGTATGTACGATGTACTGTTAAATGACTATTGTTGGCAGTAGTTTCAGTTCAGACAGCAGGTAAAGCATTCCCAAAGAGAATAGCTTAAAACAGTATTGCTGTCTCAAAACTACACCTCATTCCTCTGAAGAGGTCCTATCTGAGTCCAAAATGTGAAATACTAGAGAACAAATGACTCATACCCTGAATAACCAGAGCACATTAAAATGAAATATTTAATAGATATGTCCTGTTCATCCTTTCTCATAACATATAAATACTGCAGTCAAGTCCCACAATGTATCTCCATTACAATAATATAATCAGATGTGTAGAATTGAAATGAACACTGTAAAAAAAAGTTGCAGCCTTAAATGTAAGCACAATCAACTTGGATTTTTAAGTCATTTCAACTTAAATTACATTAAACTGACTTAAAAAATGGTTCAATCTTGTACAGCAAAAAAAGTTAAAAATTGATTAACTTATTTTGATGAGTTAATGCAACGTAAAAAACATTACGTTGATACTAAAACATTTGTAGATAAATCCAAACCACATTTACGTAAAGCTCCTCACCTCATCACCATGGTGACGATCTACCTGATACATCCAGAAATTTTCCATATCAATAAGCGCTTACAAGCAGTGAAAAATGTTCTTCCTCAAGATACACTCAAATCAAGTGCTACAGCAGATGTTGCTCTTTGGACCAGAGTACAAGAGAGAAGAACATAAGAGCCTCTTCCTCTCTCATCAAACTCACGTTGATAACTCCACTTACAACAGAGGAGAACGCGGCTCCTGTTACAGACCGACCTGGGAAAACTGTTCCTGGAACAGCTTCACTCAAGAGTGACATGGATCAGAGACCACCACACTATGCTACATCAGTGCTATTCTGCAGGAAAAACTCATTTCTGCTAAATTTCCTGACATGTTTACTGGTGGAATAAGCAGCACTAATGAAGTTAGCAGATACTAGTAGTCCCTATTAGTTATTGACTCTTTTTTTACTTTTCACACCCTGAAATATAAATTACCTATACACTGAGTTTGAATAAAAATAATAAAAATAAATAATACATTTTAAAGTATGTTAAGCATTAATGGAGGGCAGGGGAAGACGGCAGTTTTTCTTCTCTGCTGTTATATGAGCCTTGCTGAATTATTTACAGGCCGTCTCTTTCTGTGTCTCTTTGACTGCACTATAAATAAATCATATTGTGAAGGGGAAAAATAACAGGCTTCTGATGAAATGTCAAATTCACAGAATAGGAGTGGGGGGGACACCACCAAGTGTTCAGCGCAACTTTAATGGGATTTAATTATGGGATTTGTGGAAGTTGAATGACTGAATGATATTCACTGAACGACCGTTGTTTACAGTTGAGAATCCCTAACATTAACTTTAAAACAAAGGAATGTTATAATACAAAATTTATATGAAATGTTTAGGATGGTGCACTATTTCTAGGGAATGAATCAAATGTAAGAATGTTCAAAATAGATATGAACTTTTGAAGAGGATTTTTGGATAATCTCAAATCATAGTGGAGAACATGATCATCAGTTTTGACACAAACGTGGAGTTCATGCAGCCCAAGTGCTGCTGTCAATAAAGCAAAGAAAGACAAACCAAACACTAAGAAAATGTGACTGACTTTAAAATTTTACTCAGGTTGTTAGCTAATAATATATTTTGTAATAAAAATGTTGAATTGCAAAATAAAAGCTTTCACTGGTCTCATACTGTATATGGAAACGCCATTGGCACTGTCCCAAATAGAACCCTAAGCCCTCGCGATCTTCCTCCGAGTCCAAATTTCATGATGTAATGACGTTTTGACTGTCAGGTAGAAGTCTGCTGTGGACACCCTTCTGATACCTAAAATGACAAGTGGAACAACTTACGGTCTTGTGGACTTAACAGAAATGAGCACGCGGAGGACTGGATGTGAGTGTCGCATCAAAAGCCAGATCAAAAAAGTTGAGAAATAAAATGTAATCATATCACTCCAATAGCTTCTCTTCACTGGTTTCCTGTCTTTTTTAGAACTCAATTAAAAATGTTGCTGATTGTTTTTAAAGCTCTTAACACGCAAGCTCCATCTTACATTTCTCATCTTATTTATTTGAATTCAGCTTAAGTCCCTTAGGACTGCCAAAAAGCTCTCCTACACATCCCACGGTCACGTCTTAAATCGAAAGGTGACAGAGCCTTTGCAGTTGCTGCTCCATGGTTATGGAATCAGTTGCCACCTGCCATTAAGAGTGCTCCTTCTATTTTTGTTTTTAAATCTAGACTTTAGACACATCTTTACTCTTTAGCCTTTCCTGATTATTAATTTATGGGTTATCTTTGTTAACTTAATACTCTATTTTATTTTAATGTATTTTATGATTGTTTGTACAGCACTTTGTTCAGTGTAAGTTGAATTTAAATGTGCTCTATAAATAAAATTGACTTACTTACTAATAAGTAAATAATTCATGTAAATTATTTTTTTCTCCATACAGTATGTATTTGTTTTAGGTGCAAAAAAACTATAATAACTTTATAAGTGTAGCTCAAGGAACATGTTAAAATAATAATAAATGACATGACCCCTTGGTAACTAACTAGCCTTGGCAACTAACTGAAATAATGTTTAAGTCAAAGTACTAGAACTACTAAAAATTAACTAAATTTAAACATAAATAAAAAATAAAAATGACAAAAGCACATAACAAAATGAGTAAAACTTACACTAAAATTAAAATGAAAACTGAAAATGTTTTTACAAGCAAATTCAAAATAAATAAATGCTAAAATAGTATATAAATAATTTTAAAATAACATGGGAAGCCACAGAAACCTCCTCAGTGATCTGAATAAAAGATGTTGTGGTATGATGTGCAAAAATAATATGCTACAGATAAAACCTGAACATTTATAATCATCACAATCATTTACAAAATCAACCATAATTGCAGTGGGTGGTGGCTGGTGTCTTCTTTAAACTCCCACTGGGAGATTTCAATTAAGTGCAATTCTTTATATGTTCCCTCTCATCAGAGAGCCAAAAGCCCTCGATGCCATAGAATTGCTTCCAAATGAGGCCTTGTGCTCATGAATACTGCTCAGACAAACAATGGTGATTAATTAACACTGTCGAAATAGCTAACAGATGAGCTGGGCTTTGTGCTGTTTGTTTAGTGAGACTGTGTGTACTTATGTGTACTGTATTTCTGTAATGTGTTTGTAATAGACAATGTGACTGATTCAGCTGTGAGTAAAATTACGCAGCACAGAATCTATTAATTATGTAAATGTAACACAAAAGATTATCTAAAATCTCAAGCACACATCATAAGATGATATTATTAAGTTGATACTAACCGCAGGCGCACTTGAATGACATCTACTCATTATGTTACTTATTATAATACTTATCTCAGATAATGAGAAAAAAAAGAGGAGAAAAGAAAAGTAAAGACATGGTAATTTTGTTGCCTTATACCGAGAACTCATCTTTCTCTCTATGCTTTGTTCAGACAACGTCTATTGTGGCTGAGGAGCAGGACAACTTTAGAGACAGAGACTAGTGTGTGCCACCGTGAAATGAACAGTGATTGAGCAATGAAGTCACGACCAAAGGAATGATGTGATTCACCCTGTGAGGCTGTTGCAGCCAAGGAGAACAACAACGCAATTGTACACACCCTCCTTGAAAGAGTGTTTTTTTGTCATTTGCTGCACCTGCTACAGATATTTAACATAAATTAGAGTACAATGTTAAGGCAAACAGACCTATACATCTTATCACTCTAATCAAGTTAAAGCAGATGTGTGTCATTTTCTCTGAGTTTCTCGCTTGCACTGAAAGAAAAGTGCAGGTGACGTACATTTAATCCTTCAAATATCTGACGAATTGTGTCATGTATACTTGGACCGGCAGATGAAGAATGTAGAATGATGTAAATGTGCTTTAGGGTTAGTACACCCAAAAATTTAAATTCTGTCATCATTTAATCAACCTCATTGTTTAAAACCTGTATATGATTTTGGTTAATCCATTTTTGTCCTTCTGTCCCTCCATTGAGAGAACAGGTAACCAAAACTTAGAAAGGCATCACAAACTGAATACATATGAATTGAGCAGTTTAATCGAAGTCAAAGACAGATAATTAGGCTTTAATTTACATCTAAACAATGAACAGCATCACATATGGCACACCACGACACACCACATAAGCTCAAACGTGCGAGAACCAATGAGGTTTGCTCTAGTCTAGCACATGACTCATGCACAAGCTTTTGTATTACCATTACCACATGTGAGGGGCTCTATGTATGTGTGTTTTCTATGTGAATAAAAGCCTAAAGTAATTCTGGTCATCATATAAAGCAATTGTATTATTTCCACAAGACTTGGATTAAACCGCTCAGTTCATATTGATTCGTTTTACAATGCCTTTACAACATTTTTGGATCTTCTAAATTTTGGCTACCTGAACTTTCAATGGAGGAACAGAAAGTCTTGAGTTTGGAATGACATGAGGATGAGTAAATGATGACGGAATTTAAATTTTTTGTGAGAACTAACACTTTAAGAGTGACTTTGTAAGCAAGAATATACCATAAAAATAAAACTGTGAAAACAACAGCAGTGATGATGCTACAAAGCATAAACTGCAGTGCAACAACAGAGTAGCAAAGATAGCAGGACATCTTGCATAGTGCGTCTCATACTCACATCAGCCCCCAGAGACGGCTGCAGGTCAGATTCTGCTGTAGGACTCAGGTCCTGCCTCATTACCCAGATGGGTTCTTTGGGCTCATCTGGTGTGTAGGGCGAGCGGACCGTCCTTGTCTTGACCTCCTCTATTGCCTCTTTGATGTCCTTAATAGCCAGTGAGATTGCATCTCTTTTTTCACGACTGCTGCTCACGACTGGAGCTGTCTCTTCTGAGGTACTTCTGGGGGGCTGCTCTCCCCCCTCTCCTTCAATAATTGGCTCCGGGGGTTTGATTTCATCCATTTGACCATGGGACTCTGACTTGGTCCACTCTTCTTCATCACCGTCCTTTTCCAGGCCCATGGCAACACGCTCCAGGCTCTGCGAGCTCAGACTCTCCTTCACCTCTGCCACAATCTGGTCAATATCCTCATCCTGCTCGCAGCTGTCGACTCGGGGATAAGGGGCAAACTCTGCTTCCTTTTCAGGACTGTCCGACTCTCCGTCAGATCGCTCGTCGTAGTGGTGGAGCCTGGACCCAACTGCCTCCTGTTGCTCATACAATTCACGCTCGAAGAGTCTGAACTCTGCCCTACGCTGTTGTGGAGTCTGTCCCTCAGCAGTCGAGGGGCCGTCCGTGATCTCCTCGTAAACGTGCTCCTGAAGGGTGTATTCAGTGTAGGGCTCAGAGTATGGCTCTGGATCTTCTGTTGCTCCACCTTCACGTGCCTCTCCTTCTCCGGCGGGACTGCGGTACATGGGTTGAGTGTAAACATAATTGGAGTAGTTGGGGTTTAGTGTCTCTGCATCATGGGGTCTCTCGGCATTAGGCAGGGGCTCTCGAGGTAAGGGCGGTGGCTGAGGTGGGTATTGGGGTTGGAGGTAAGCTGGACCTCCGTGCTGTTGCTCTGACTCTGCACTCTCGGTGTACTCCTCAGCTTCAGGGCGCAGTGGGATGCCGTATGTGCTTTCGTCTTCAGGCTCCGCTTCAAGAACCATGACAGCATCCCCCTCTGCCCGGTCCGTGTGGTTGTGGAAGCCACTCTCTGTGCTGGCGGATCGGGCCAAAGCGCTGCCACCATCTCCCTCGTCTTCCTCAGCTTCCTCTGGCTCTCTGGTGGGCGTCATGGCTTGCGTAGGGGAGATGAGATGCTGTTGATGTTCCAGCCTGTGCTGTTCGGTTCTCTCGGCATCTCTCTGCTGCCTCTCCCGCTGTCGCTGTCTCTGTTGCTGTGCCCGAAGTCGGGCCTCGTTGTCTCCCTGTCTGCGGTAGCGTGTCACTGCGGGTCGCGGTATGGGCTGCTGAACAGGTTGCTGCTCGGTATCACCATCTTCTGCTGGCCTCCTAGTGGCACGTGTGCGGTTCGTCCCTCCGTTTGATCCCTCGTACCTGCGGTAGCGCGGGGCCCCCTGCTGTTGGGACTGGTAGTGGTTATTCTCCGTACCATGGTTGCTGTGGTGGTTGCGGGAGCGACCGGAACGGGAGCTGCCATCTCCGTTGTCGTGGCGTCTACGGTGGGATGAGGGGGGCTGTTGGCCCTCAGGGCCTCTACGTTCCAGGTCTGCCTCAGCCGCCTCTCTCAACTCCTGGCCGTGTGGCGCCTCCTGGTGGCTCATGATTGGAAGAGGGGAAGGTCTACACACAGAGCATTACTTCTCCCAGCAGGGCTCCACTCAAACACAGCCTGCAGAAAAATGAACAAAAAACAGATATGAACCTTAAAACAGCAACAACTCGGTAAGAAAGATCATTGAAGAAGTACACACAGTAGGTTTCCCTTAGGTACATATAAAGAAATGAATAGTACTGTTGTATTTTTTTTTTTCATTTAAAAAGAAAAAGCATAAAAAAGATGAGAACATAAAAATATGAAATTATGACTAAATAAAATTGTTAAACAAATTAAGGCACTTGTTAAAGTACTTGTTAAACAAATTAAAAGTGTAATTTTGGCTGAATAATCTGTCTGTATGAAGGCGTACATAAGGCTCCTGTCATATCAGATGCCAAATACAAAATCCCACTAAAGTATCAGTATGCTTGGGGTACATGCCTGGGCCTTATTCCATTCTATAATGTTTTCCAATAAGAATTAAGACTAATTCACATCCAATCAAATGTCTGAACAATTACCAGGGGAAAGAATTCATCATTAGCCTTGTTGTAGCTGATGTTTTATTCATAGTGACATTTACTATACTGCCACATATCGAGATCAGCTGCCTCTGTATTTGATGTACAAAGATTATGATGGTTATATAATATTCACACATGCTTCAATCAGTAAAGGCCTAAATTTCGTCAAAATCTATGAAACTGAAGCAATTTTGTATTGCAGTAGAAGCATCTCTGTCTGTGTTTACTGAGAGCTTTATCACCACGCAATAGCTAGAAAAGCAAAGAGCAGTAGAAACCCCCCAAAAGCCTCCACTTTCGTACCTCTTATAACTCTCATCAACATCAGCTGAGTCGGGATGTACAACAAACCAAACTGAATAACATAACTCAATCATTTTAATGAGAGAACTTGCATTCAAACCCCTGTCAAGCTATCTGACCAGTCATGTTTACACATTAACCTCTTCACTTTTTTCAATGTCGGAATGAGCTCCTGAGGGCATTCTTGTGCATTTGGTACAAGTGAAAGACAGCACTATTAGACTCGACTACATGTGACCTACTTCTGCAGTTGATGCCAGGAAAGTGGGTGATACACTGCCATGAAACAAAGAAGAGGTTCTCAAAATAGCGATGGGCCAGGATGGTCGACTGGTCATCCAACAACTGAAAAATATGTATTTTAATGTGGATCAGAGATATATCTCTCACCTGTATGTGCGGTGCAAGAAATAATTTAGAAATCTCACCATTTTGAATTTAAAACATGCTATCATTTATCGTGATTCATGTTCTTCATAACTGAATGTGACGAGACAAGAAACTTTTGTGTTTTTAACATATTATATGCGAATAAGGGGGAATGTGTGCATATTTTAAAATATTATTTTCAAATAGTCTAAAATGATTACTTAACTGTAAACAGCATCTTTTAACATTCGTATTTCTTTATTCCCTTAACCCCCTTTTAATCCTTTATTTATTTAATTATTTTAAAAATAACAACAACCATCATTAGGTGTGCCCTCCCCACAAGCACAAGAGTGAAACTCCATCTCTGTTTTTGTCCAAATGTCTTCATTAAATACCAAACTTTTGACATTTTTGGAGCATCATGATGGGTGACATTTTGCAGCAGACTTCTATCTGGAAAGAGACAAGGCTGAAAAGGAGCTGTGATCTTATAATAATCAACACAAACAATTAGTCACACTTTCATTTGTTTCCTGACAGCTTACTTGAATGAACAACAGTGTCTCTAAACCTTAGACCGATGGGGAGAAGAGAGAGTGATAGAAATATGCAGCAGCATACGGCCTACTAAAACATGAGTCACCGCTGCAAACATGACATCTGTTTCCATGCATGACGGTGTACGGCATGTTGTTAGAGATATCATGTCAGAAAGAAGTCACGGTACTCGTGTCCCTGTAAGGTGTGATAAAAAGTGATGGTGCGCATACCGAACCCATCAGAAAGCAGCAGTAATTGGTGTAGACTTGAGAAGGTGATGGAATGCCAGAGGAAATAAAATGACAGTGAGCCTCCTCCTGACTTCAGTTCAAAACATGCACAAAATCCTGAGGGCAAACCACATTGATGATCTGAGTCAGAGGATCAAAAAAAAAAAAAAAAAAAACCCATCTGCACATGCAAATACAGGTATACACAGTAGGGTAAGATTTTCATTTAATATGTTAATGATTAAAATTTATCTGAAAACAAGTCCTATTATCGTACACAATTTTGCTTTTCCTGTAAATAAATCGTTTTAAATATGTTTTTTTTTTTACTGAAAAATAATGTGTGAGAAAAATATACATTTAAATGATCTAAATTAATTAAAACATTTATAATATCTGAAAGTATTTTTTTACAGCAATTTGCTTATTTACATCGTTTTAAAGATAAATGGATTGACTTAAATAAATAAATAGAATTAATTTTAAGTATATTTTCTGAAGTGATTTGCAGTGATTTCCTGCTAAAGTAAATGTACCAAGTTTCTAAGATGTTAAGATTTTTTTAAAACTGGAAAACAAGACATAGAACGCAGCAGAAAATAACAATCTGCCATTCAGACTGTTTCAGGAAATGACAATTTGCCAATGAGGTTAGAAAAATACATGTATCATTTTTGATTCATTTAGTTTAAAATATATTTTCTGAATATACAAACACAATTGTACTTGTCAAATAATTGCATGTTGTTTTAAGGAAGTTTACATTTTTTGTTAAATGAAAATAAGACTGCTAAATACTGTTTCATAAGATTATTTTTGGCAGTACGCAGAGGGAGCAGCAGCTCCAGTTGCTGAGGTGAATCCCCCTCCCCAGCCCGATTAGGATGGTATGTTCAAAGACTTCCAACTCCTACCCTCTCTAAGCAACTGAGTCACCCAGAATCCTTCATGGAGACATCCTAATATGAGAGATTCTTGGCATAGGTGAGTCAGGCAAATCAATCAACATTGGACTGACAGACCTAACAATGTGATCCCAGAGGGATGATTGTTTACCGTTATTGATTTTGCACACACAACATCTCAGAGTCACAGGTTAACTCCTTCCGTTCCAGTAGCCCACAGCAGATGGGCTCCATTGAAATGCTAGAGCATCTATAGAACTTCAGTCTGAGACTAAATGCTTGCATTTTACAACCTTTTTTCCTTCCAGTGCGATTGAATTTTATTAGAGGTTGCACTGGTGCTACAACCAATTTGATTAACTGATAAGCTCTGCCATATCTGTTGCATATGAGAAGCATTAAATGTGCCAAAAGCGGAATGAAACAGCGCAACATGTTTGACCACTACGCATGGACCATTTATCAGCTTGGCCCAAAACACTACCCAGCGCGAACTAGAGCGAATGCATTTATTTACTCATTGACCGATCTCAATCACACAACCACTAAACAGCGCTGTGAGATCCAGTAAAAAGTATTCGAGTTTAGCACAGAGTTCTCTGATACAAACCACAAATGTCTCTGTGATTTAAACTAAAGGCAGATAAAGCTGCGATGACATTCTCAAAAGCACTGATGCGGAAAACAGGAGAAAGACTATGCCAAAATAATCCAGTTAGAAGACTTTTCAATCCACAAATCACCAACATTTACCATAGATTTACTGTAATAATAACAATATCTGTAACCATGATATTGTGGCAGAAATGTGAGATATAATTTATATCAAATTTTATTATATTATTAATAATGTAGACAACATGTATTGAGTAATGGAAATCTGCCACCCCGGTTCTACCAAATCAGGTTCCACTACTCTCAAATGTTGGTCAGGAGCCAGCGATCTATATTAAACTGCCAGGAGTGCCAGCGGTGGTGTTTGAGGGGCCATCTTATGATTCCCTTCTGAAAGAGGGCAATATTGACTTACAGCCAAAACCATGACCTAAAATCACCTGTCAGTCGCACATTACTAGTTTTTAAGATACAGTATACTGTATGCATGTATATTAATTGATACTGCGAACGTTATCTGTAATGTTGATGGTATTTTTCGGGCAGGATAAGCGATATAAAGAAATCATTAAGAAGCACACTGTGTCTACCTCACACTTCAGACACAGGTTACTGAACTAACACAAAATAGACTTATTTATGTAGCCTACGTAATTATGCAGGAAATATTAAGCATGAACATTTATCTGGGATTAGTCATTTAACCAATGTTAAAGTGGTTCTCTTACGAGAGTATCTCTCGTACTGCGTAATATCTTACGCTATGGGGAAAACCTCTTTTCCACGAGATATTGAAGCCAAAAATTATCCTTAATTTTGATTTAATGTAAAACGCTGTGCGGCAGCATCTAGACATAGGCAAGACTGCTCGCGCGCCTATTGGCTGCCCTGCGGCAACAGCAGCAGCCTATCGAGAGAGGCCCTGCGGGACGTGATACCCAATGGGGTGATACCCATTTCGTCACGTCCCGCCAGAATAGCCGTGGCCTTGGCCGGTTCGCCCGCCAGCTTCACCAGCTTCAATCGAGTCGCTCATTGACGGACAACGGCCGCTGCGCGGCCACCTCCGCCATTATGACGACGAGATAGCTGCATCTGTAGAGAAGGCCAGCTGCTCTATCCTGGCGTTGGACAGTGAGGATTTGGCGAGCTCTGTGGACCTCCCCCTTCTGCCCGCGAGTCGTCAGGGAAACGGGCCAGCATCAAAACCGCGGCTAGCTTTCTTTACGTTATAAGAAAGCTGCCCCGCCCCCCGTGGGCGTGCGTCACCGGCGAAATGAGGATAGAGAGTGTTTTTAGTCCCGCCGAGGCCGGACCAATCTCCATTTCTCAAACATTTCTCAGCTCCTCTTAGTTTGAGCGGCTGAAAATGTCAATATTGCAGCGGTGAGCCTGTTGTATAACACGCACGCCTGCAAACAAACGCCGACACACAAAGAACTGTGATGACGCTCTCCTATCTGCTCGACGCCCCCCGTGGGCGTGCGTCACCGGCGAAATAAGGAAAGAGTGTGTTTTTAGTCCCGCCGAGGCCGGACCAATCTCCATTTATCAAACATTTCTCAGCTCCTCTTAGTTTGAGCGGCTGAAAATGTCAATATTGCAGCAATAAGCCTGTTGTATAACACGCACGCCTGCAAACAAACACTGACACACACAAAACTGTGATGACGCTCTTTATCCGCTCGGGCTATTTTAAGCTTTAGTTGTTTCCCCCTGTGGCCCAGTTGAGAAACCCAAAGCCTTCACACGGGAGACCCGTGTTCGATCCCAGCTTTCACAGCAGATAAAATTTAGTCTCGTCGAGGCCAGACTTACACCCAAATTTTTCGCTCGTTCAGTTCCAAGAAAATGCGACTGTTCCAGTGTATTTTGCAGTAAACAAGCCGGTACCATGGCCCGCTTGCCTGCACACAAATGCCGTTTCCACGGCGACCCAGAAAAATCATATAAGCAGTGTATTTTCTGGTATTCCGGCCACAGCCGATGGTGTTATGAGTGTAATAAAAATGCCCACAGCCCAGTGTTCATTTCTACACAAACACAGCCCGACACAGTGCAGGGCTCGCAAAAATGAGATCGACTCATGTCAATTGTGCATTAAATGTAGTGAATGTGCCCACAACCCGGCTAGCAGAAATGAAATCGACTCAAGTCAATTGTGAAAAAAAAAAAAAAAATTTAGTGAATGTGCCCACGACACAATGCCCACAAACACTACTCGATGCGTGTCCCACGGTTTCTGAACAAACAAAACCAACACACATTCAGTCAGCGCAAGCCGACAGGTGTTCTCAGTGCAGTGAGTGTGCCCGCTGTCCCGTGCCCACATTCCCTCACAGACACGCTCAACCCCACGGGGTTTTGTCCCGCTCGCTCTCTCTCCACAATCTGTCATAGAGAAATTGAGCGTGACCAGGCTGCCCGCCTTGATCGGCGCGCCCCCCGCCTCGCACACTGTAAACACAGTGTTTATGTCTCAGCACACCGAAGCTCCGCCGCCGCCGCTAACCGGCCAGAGCCCGGTTTTTATTCTGCCTCTAGCTATTCACGCAGATGCGTGGGCAAAGCTTCCGGGGTATCAGAATGGGTGTTGAACACTATAAAAAGAGGCTATTCGCTACAGTTCACTCGGCGTCCCCGCCGTTACACGGCGCGAGTCAAAAATACGGTAAACAACGAAGTATCTCATCTACTTCGAGCCGAAATAGCGAAACTACTGAGCAAAGGGGCCATAGAACCTTTATCTCAGGCTCAGAGCGAAGGGGGGCTATACAGCAGATATTTTCTAGTACCGAAAAAAGACGGGGGTCTCAGACCCATTCTAGATCTATGGCAGCTGAACAGAGCGCTTGTGAAGCGCCAGTTCAGAATGCTGACAACCAGGAAAATCCTTGCGCAAGTTCGCCAGGGAGACTGGTTTATGTCAATAGATCTGAAAGACGCCTATTTCCAAATACAAATAGCGTCACGTCACAGGCAATTCTTGAGATTCGCCTTTGAGAGCCAGGCATATCAATACACAGTCCTGCCGTTTGGCCTGTCCCTAGCACCCCGTACATTTACGAAGTGCATGAACGCGGCTCTCGCACCCCTGAGACTTCAGGGCATGCGAGTCTTGAACTACTTGGACGATTGGCTGATTCTAGCTCGATCACACTCAGAGCTCATAGAACACAGAACCACATTACTCGAGCATCTCGAGAATCTGGGTCTCACAGTCAATTGGGCGAAGAGAAAATTTCTTGTCTGGGAACAGTGCTGGACTTGCTGTCTATGACAGCACGTCTGTTGCCGGAGCACAGACTGGACATTCAGCGCGCCGCGAAATCCTTCCGCCGCGGCTCTATAGTCTCGCTCAAAAGGTTTCAGAAAATGCTGGGTCTCATGGCCTCAGCATCTTCGGTACTTCAGCTGGGCCTGCTTCGCATGCGCCCACTGCAGTTATGGCTGAAAGCGCGAGTTCCGCCCCGGGCGTGGACCCCTGGTCTGTTTCGCCTCAGGGTCGACATGAAATGCGTTTCGGCTCTGGAACCGTGGAAAATAGCCGACTGGTATCAGTTAGGTGTGAGTCTGGGGACTCCCTCGAGTGTGACGGTGGTGTCTACGGACGCCTCCACCTCGGGATGGGGAGCGCTGCTCGAAGCAGACCGTTCTTTGGCCAGTGGTCGGAACGGAAAAAGCTTCTACACATAAACTGTCTGGAAATGCTGGCAGTCGACAACGCGCTACGGCGTTTTTGTCCCCAGATAAAAGGTCACCACGTCCTAGTCCGGTCAGACAACATGTCAGTGGTGGCATACATAAATCGCCAGGGCGGCGTCAGGTCCCGAAACCTTTACAGGCTGACGGAACGGCTCCTGGTCTGGGCTCAGCACAACCTGTTTTCACTGAAAGCAGCGCATGTGCCTGGTCACCTGAATCTGGGACCAGACAGACTGTCCAGAGACAATGTCCCAGCAGGGGAATGGTCGCTGCACCCGCAGACGATCCAACTGTTGTGAGAGACATTCGGCAGAGCGCAGGTGGACCTGTTCGCGTCCCAGGAAAACGCTCACTGTCCGAACTTTTTCTCCAAGAGCAGGGATGTGCTGGCCCACGTATAGCCCCGCTGCCCCCTCTATGCTTTTCCCCCCGTCTCGCTCCTGCCTCAAGTGCTGGAACGAATCAGGGAAAACGGATGCCCAGTGCTGCTCGTGGCTCCACTCTGGACGAACCGGATTTGGTTTCCAATCCTAAAGCGGCTGACCAGCACTGCCCCGTGGCCTATACCGGTGAGGAGAGACCTCCTCTCTCAGGCAAAGGGCTTGATTTGGCATCCTCGCCCGGATTTATGGTCCCTACACACATGGGCCATCAACGGGTACCCGCTAACCTCCCGGAGGGAGTGCTAAACACGATCACGCAGGCTAGGGCCCCGTCTACTAGACGGCTCTACTCCTCGAAATGGTCAGTGTTCTCTACCTGTTGTCAAGCTCAGGGCTTTTCACCCGTAGACTGCGGGGTTACGGAAGTGCTCTCCTTCCTTCAGGAGCTGCTGGATAAGGGTAGAACACCATCCACGCTCAAAGTATACGTGGCGGCCATAGCAGCATTTGCAAAACCAACGTCTGGCCAGTCACTGGGGAAAAACGACCTGGTCGTACGATTCCTCAGGGGAGCTCGGAGGCTGAATCCTTCCAGACCCCCCTCAGTCCCTGTGTGGGACCTTTCTACGGTTCTGGAAGCCATGAAAGGTGCCCCATTTGAGCCAATCCAATTGTCAGACATGAAACACCTGTCTTTCAAAACGGTATTCTTGTGGCTCTTGCTTCAATGAAGCGCGTAGGGGACTTACAAGCGCTTTCAGTAAGCGCGTCATGCATGGAGTTTCGGCCTAATGACTCTAAAGTCATACTCAAACCAAGGCACGGGTACGTGCCCAAATCCCTCAACACACCGTTCAGGGCCCAGGTTATTTCCCTGTGCGCCCTCACGATGAATAATGAGGAGGCGGATGCTAATCTCCTTTGCCCCGTCAGGGCGCTGAGAGCTTATGTGTCCCGCTCGTCTGTCTTCAGACAGACCGAGCAGCTCTTTGTTTTGTTTGGCGGACGCTCCAAGGGACTGGCCGCATCAAAACAGAGCCTATCCAGATGGATAGTCGATGCCATAGCGCTGGCTTACACTTCTAAGGGCCTGCAGTGTCCTTTGGGTGTCAGAGCGCACTCCACGAGAGGCGTGGCCTCGTCGTGGGCGTGGTCTAGCGGGATTTCCTTGCAAGATATCTGAATGGTGGCAGGCTGGGCCTCGCCATCTACATTAATAAGAAATGGGCGCGAAGCGCCCCCATTGGGTATCACGTCCCGCAGGGCCTCTCTCGATAGGCTGCTGCTGTTGCCGCAGGGCAGCCAATAGGCGCGCGAGCAGTCTTGCCTATGTCTGCATGCTGCCGCACAGCGTTTTACATTAAATCAAAATTAAGGATAATTTTTGGCTTCAATATCTCGTGGAAAAGAGGTTTTCCCCATAGCGTAAGATATTACGCAGTACTCGTTCCCTCTCTAGAGAGAACCGAGGTTATTTTAGTAACCGAGTACGTTATCTTTACTGCTTTGAAATACATACTGTTAACGAAAACACTGTTGAATCATTTGCAGTTACAGTACAAATAAAAACAGTATTATATAACACAACATCATTACTGTGATGAGGGGGGCGTGGTTTTAGCGCCGTCTGTAGTGAGAGACGAGTCAGAGGGCGCGGCGGTGAGTAAGTGGGTCAAGTGCAAATGATAAACACCTGTGTCTGATTGCAGTGATTGGCGTGGGGAGACGCATAAAAACCCACAGACTGAGAGAATGAGGAGAGAGAGGAGGACTGGTGACTCGTGCGTGAGCAAAGAGAAAACTGGGACAGCTGAAAGCAGCGTGGAAAGAGTTTATGCAAAGCTGTGGAAGTCCTGGAAGCTGAACCAGCGTGGAATGAGTTGTCATTTGAATTATTGTGTTGCTGTAGTAAAACTACGGTGAACGTGCTGTGTGCACAACATTTATTATTTTTGGTTGAAATAAACAACGTACGAGTCCCAATCTCGCCGACCCTGTCTCCTTCTTCCTCCATAAAGACGAACATTGTTACACTGGTGCCGAAACCCGGGAAGAAGGAGATCGGCCGCCGCCATGCAGAACCCGTCAGGAACGCCGTTTGCGGACATCATCCAGTCACTCGCGGCTCTTCAAAGAGACCAACATCAGGCCCTCCTGAGTGTCAAGGAGGAGCACGAGCGGCGCTTTCAGGCGCTGCTCCAAGGGCAACAGGAAGACCGCGAGTTGTTCCGGAGCTGTTTGGACCGGGAGACTCCGGCCAGCCCCCCTCCAACATCAGACTCGGCCTTGCCGCTCACCTTATCGAAGATGGGTCCAGCTGACGACCCGGAGGCGTTCTTGGACCTCTTCGAAAGGATGGCCGAGACCCGGGGCTGGCCCAAGGCAGACTGGCCACTGCGTCTCATCCCGCTGCTGTCAGGGGAGTCGCAGGTTGCCGCCCACCAGCTGCCAGTCGCGAGTCTCCTGGTCTATCAAGACCTACGGCGCGCCATCCTGCAACGGGTCGGTCGGACCACGGAACAGCATCGCCAGCGCTTCAGGTCTCTGACACTCGACGAGTCCGGCCGGCCCTTTGTGATGGCGCAACAGCTCCGGGACTCCTGCCGCAAATGGCTGATGGCCGGGGGAAGCGACGTCGAGCAGATTATCGACCAGGTGGTACTGGAACAGTTTATCGTGAAGCTCCCCAAGAAAACTGCACAGTGGGTCCAGTGCCACCGCCCGACGTCGCTGGACCAGGCCATCCAACTGGCGGAGGATCACATGGTGGCGTGCTCTGGGGTCGGCGAAACCCTTCCATCTGTCTCTCTCTCCCCCTCTCTCTCTCTCTCTTCCCCGGCCTCTACCCCTCCCTTTCTACAAAGCCTGTTCCCCTTCCTAGGTCGCGAGGAGGCTTTGCACCCAGACCAGCGCCGAGGTGGAGGTCCGGGTGGTCCGGTGACAATGGCGCGGCCGCGAGGACGGCGACGAGGGGGACACCGGCTGGGGAACTTTCCACCCTGGCGCAGCTGGCGCCTCTCTCCCCACGTCAATCCCTTGGCCCACTTCCTACCGCTGGAACAGTGGTAAAACCTGGGCCGGCCTGTTGGCGCTGTGGGGACCCGGGCCACTTCATCGACAGGTGCCCGGTGATGGAGGTGGGGACACTGGTTCGGGTCCCCGACGCGCCAAAGGCCGCCCCCGATCAAGCCGGCCCGTACCAAATACCAGTGAGTATAAAGGGGGGTACTTATCAGGCTTTGGTGGATTCAGGATGCAACCAAACCTCGATTCATCAAAGCCTGATTCGATCTGGGACATTGGATAACAGCCGCGTGGTTAAGGTGCGGTGTGTGCACGGTGTGGTGGTGAGTTATCCTTTAAGGTCGGTAGAAATTCTATTTAGGGGACAAAAACAGTGTGGAGGTGGCAGTTAACCCGCACCTCCGACATCCGCTAATCTTGGGTACCGATTGGCCTGGTTTCAAGAAGTTATTGGGGGTTTTATGTGCGGATGTCTCTTGGGAAAAGAAGCACCAGGGGAAGACAGCGGTGATTCAGGTGGGGGATGCTGTACCGGGGCCTCTGGGTACTGCTGTAGGGGAAGAGAGCACTTTGGAGGGAAATATCCTCTCTGAGCGCGATGATTTTCCCCTAGAGCAGTCCCAGGATGAGACGCTAAAACGCGCGTTTGACCAGGTCCGTTCCATCGACGGTCAGCTACTCCACCCGGACCAACCGCTCTCTTACCCCTATTTTTGTGTGATCAAAGATAGGTTGTATCGGGTGACCCAAGACGCCCACACAAAGGAGGATACAACCCAGTTGTTAGTACCAAAGAGCCGTCGGGAAATGCTTTTCCAGGCGGCTCACTGTAATCCGATGGCCGGTCATTTGGGGCAAACGGCGACACTAAACCGTCTCATGGCCCGATTCTTTTGGCCGGGCATTCACGAGAACGTGCGCAGGTGGTGCGCGTCTTGTCGTGAATGTCAGTTGGTTAATCCACCGGCCAACCCAAAAGCACCCTTGTGCCCCCTTCCACTGATGCAGGTCCCCTTCGAACGAATTGGTATGGACCTCATCGGGCCATTAGAACGGTCAGCACGAGGGCATCGTTTTGCATTAGTCTTCGTAGATTACGCAACACGATACCCAGAAGCAGTCCCGCTTCGCAATATCTCCGCTAAGAGTGTGGCGAGCGCGCTGTTTTCTTTAATCTCCCGGGTGGGGATCCCTAAGGAGATCCTCACCGATCAAGGCACGGCGTTTATGTCACGAACGGTACGCGAGCTTTACGAATTGTTGGGCATTAAATCGATTCGTACCAGCGTCTATCACCCACAAACGGACGGCCTGGTCGAACGGTTTAATCGCACATTGAAAACCATGATTCGTAAGTTCGTTCACGAAGACGCCAAAAATTGGGATAAATGGTTGGAACCCCTTCTGTTTGCTGTACGCGAGGTCCCCCAAGCCTCCACGGGGTTTTCCCCCTTTGAGCTTCTTTTCGGTCGCCAGCCCCGTGGGGTGTTGGATGTACTGAGGGAGGTTTGGGAGGACGGACCGTCCGCTAGTAAGAACAAAATTCAGTATGTCCTGGACCTGAGAACAAAACTCCACACATTGGGGCGGCTCTCTTTGGAGAATTTGTTACAGGCCCAGGACAGACAGAGACAGCAATACAATAGGGGGGCTAAACTGCGTCAATTCTCACCGGGAGATAAGGTACTTGTATTACTTCCCACGTCCAGCTCGAAATTACTCGCAAAGTGGCAAGGGCCGTTTGAGGTCACACGGAGAGTTGGTGATCTCAACTATGAGGTAATTCGATCGGATCGGGGTGGGGGACGTCAGATTTACCACCTCAACCTGCTAAAAAAATGGGTTGAGGCTGAAGCAGTGATGCTGGCGACGGTGGTGACTGGAGAGGAGGATCTCGGGCCAGAAGCGTATGTTAAATCCCAGTCATTCGCTCTGGCTCCCGCTGGTGATCACCTCTCGCCCTCGCAGCTCGCTGACATCACATCCCTACAGGCAGAATTTGCCGATGTGTTCTCGCCCCTGCCTGGTCGAACAAACCTCATTCAGCACCACGTTGAGACAGATCCGGGGGTCGTGGTACGTTGCCGCCCGTATCGTTTACCTGAACATAAAAAGAAAACCGTTCAGGCCGAATTAGAGACAATGCTGGACATGGGGGTCATAGAAGAGTCCAACAGTGACTGGGCGAGCCCGATCGTTTTGGTACCAAAACCTGACGGCTCGATTCGGTTCTGTGTGGATTATAGGAAGGTGAACGCGGTGTCTAAGTTTGATGCGTATCCAATGCCCAGGATTGACGAGTTGCTTGATCGGCTTGGTTCTGCTCGCTTTTATTCGACACTGGACTTAACAAAAGGTTATTGGCAGATCCCCTTATCTCCAATGTCTAAAGAAAAAACAGCTTTTACCACGCCGTTCGGATTGCACCAATTTGTCACACTTCCGTTCGGGTTGTTTGGGGCACCGGCGACTTTTCAGCGTTTAATGGACCGAATTCTCCGGCCGCATGCTGCATATGCCGCTGCTTATCTAGATGACATCATTATTTATAGTAATGATTGGCAGCGACATATGCTGTATTTGCGTGCTGTTCTGAAAACGCTGAGAAGAGCTGGGCTCACGGCCAACCCGAAGAAGTGTGCAATTGGGCGGGTTGAAGTAAGGTATCTGGGCTTCCACTTAGGACATGGACAGGTGCGTCCCCAAATTGATAAGACTGCTGCGGTTGCGACCTGTCCGAGTCCTAAGACCAAAAAGGAGGTTAGACAGTTCCTGGGGCTAGCGGGATACTATAGACGGTTTGTTCCCAATTATTCGGACCTCGCTAGCCCGCTGACTGATCTAACTAAAAAGGGCGCTCCAGATACGGTTCAGTGGACGGAGCAGTGCCAGCAGGCTTTTACCAACATAAAGGCTGCTCTGTGCGGCGGACCGCTTTTGCATGCTCCTGACTTTTCTCTCCCTTTTGTCCTACAGATGGATGCCTCGGACAGGGGTTTGGGTGCGGTCCTGTCCCAGGAGGTGGAGGGGGAGGAACGGCCGGTGCTGTACATCAGTCGGAAGCTTTCCAAGAGAGAGACGATGTACAGCACCATAGAAAAGGAGTGTTTGGCCATCCGTTGGGCTGTCCTCACCCTCCGATACTACCTCCTGGGCCGAGAGTTTACCCTGTGTTCGGACCACGCTCCCCTTCAATGGCTCCACCGCATGAAAGATACCAACGCGCGGATCACCCGTTGGTATCTGGCTTTACAACCGTTTAAATTTCAGGTGGTCCACAGGCCGGGGACGCAGATGGCTGTGGCCGACTTTCTCTCCAGGAGGGGGGGGGGGGGGGGGCTGCAGGCCGGACGGTTCCCCGGCCTGAGTCGGGCGGTGGGGGTATGTGATGAGGGGGGCGTGGTTTTAGCGCCGTCTGTAGTGAGAGACGAGTCAGAGGGCGCGGCGGTGAGTAAGTGGGTCAAGTGCAAATGATAAACACCTGTGTCTGATTGCAGTGATTGGCGTGGGGAGACGCATAAAAACCCACAGACTGAGAGAATGAGGAGAGAGAGGAGGACTGGTGACTCGTGCGTGAGCAAAGAGAAAACTGGGACAGCTGAAAGCAGCGTGGAAAGAGTTTATGCAAAGCTGTGGAAGTCCTGGAAGCTGAACCAGCGTGGAATGAGTTGTCATTTGAATTATTGTGTTGCTGTAGTAAAACTACGGTGAACGTGCTGTGTGCACAACATTTATTATTTTTGGTTGAAATAAACAACGTACGAGTCCCAATCTCGCCGACCCTGTCTCCTTCTTCCTCCATAAAGACGAACATTGTTACAATTACATAACCACAGTGCTGTACATGACGAATTAAGTTGAATGCGCATGCCTTACAAAGCTTAAATCTGTATTCAGATTTCAGAGGAATCTTTTTGACATTTGTAATATAAATGCTGAGGTGTCTCTTCCGTCAGCTGATCTGATATTCGCTACTGTAATGAAGATAAACGTAGCTTTTTAATAAGTAAGGGAAATTTCTGACTTCAAACAAATAACTATTTAGGAGATTTGCATTGTAAGAATGTACAGGGAGTCTTTTGATATAAAAACGCAGACTCGTTAGGTCATGTTTTCTTCAAAAACAGAAGATTTCCTATTAATTCAATAGAATGTGAGGGAATACCAGGGAATACCAATATGGCGGTAGGATGGCTTCACTTTTTAAGTCATGACTCCTCAACAATCCAGTCATTTATATACTGTAGTCAACATTTGAAGTGGATCAAAACCTTTCATCCAAGTTATACATGGATTTTGAACAATACTAGTTTTTGTCTAAGGACAACTTTGATTCACTTTTTTGATCAACTTCAAATGTTGACTAATGTAGATCAATGTCTGGAGCCCTGATCTGGAGCTATTGTCAACAATAGCTCCAATGAATGAAAATGCTGTGGGAAAACAGCTGCAGGCTCTACAACTTCTGCTTCTACTCATTCATTCCTGTTGAGGAATGAGCAAAATGCCCACATATCTCCATCAAAGAACAAACATGCAGAGCTCTACAGAGCTAACACGTGTGCTTGCCAAAACTTCTAGATATTATGCAAATGAGTATTTGAAAATAACCCTGAGAAGGTAATATCAGCCGTACGAGCAGCGTGGGCTGAAACCAGCATGACTGTGAAAGCTCACCTGAGCTACAAAGAGACAATGAGAAGACAGCCAAAAAATGTGCTGAAGGTCACTGATGAAAGTAGAGGAGCTGGCTAAAGCTGGGCCAGCTGACAAAAAAGACTGCTGATACGGAGGAACATCATGCCATTTTCAACCATCGCTCTCTCTCTCTCACACACATATAGGGTTCTCACACATCGAGTCTTCAGTATGTGTAAGGAGCAGGTTTAATCAGGGGTTGTTCACAGCTCTGTCTCCCACACAGTTCCCAGAGGAGGTCTCACTCAGTGGCTTACCCACAAGGACAAATCAGCATGGAGTCTACTGCTGCTCTCAGAAAACACGATGAGATGAGATGAGATGATGAACCATGTGTTAACATTTCAGAAAATCGCATTCTTAATTAGTGTCGTTGTTTTGTGTACCAGTCTAAACATCCTTATAAGAAGAGAAATTGAGTAGAAGAGAAAAGAGAAGATATTCACCATGAAATCAAAATTGACAATTTAAGCTTTTTATGGAATTTTGCTGTGTTAATTATAATAATATTAAGTTATTATCTATATTATCTATTATTATCGGCACATCATTATTATTTTTTTAATTCATGTGCTCTTGTAATCTTTAATCAAAATAATTTCCCTCTCGCAAAAGCAACTCTTCTCTTCTCTGATGACATGTTCACTGGTGCAAGGCTGAGACAATAAACCCTCCAGCAGCCTGTCACTCACATGAGATTACAGCAATTAGCAAACAACAACGATCCAATCAATTTCCGACAAAAACAAGTTTCACCCTAAATTTTTCTGGTTAAAGAAAAAGTTTCACTGGGTGGGTGGGTGGGTGGGTGGATTCTAATATTTAGAATCCACCCACCCACCCATCCACCCACCCACCCACCCACCCACCCATCCACCCACCCATCCACCCACCCACCCGTCCACCCACCCATCCACCCGTCCACCCACCCATCCACCCACCAATCCACCCACCCATCCACCCACCCATCCACCCACCCATCCACCCACCCATACACCCACCCATACACCCACCCATACACCCACCCACCCATCCATCCATCCATCCATCCACTCATCCATCCACTCATCCATCCATCCATCCACCGACCCCTCCATCCACCCAACCGCCCGCCCGCCCGCCCGCCCATCCACCAGCCCACCCACCCACCCACCCATCCATCCGCCCACCCATCCACCCGCCCGCCCATCCATCCATCCACCAGCCCGACAGTCATGAAGCATGTGAATGTAAGACTTTACAATGAGTCACAGCTGCAGCAGTCTCCTCTATAGACACAAAGACTGTGACTCAAACAGCAGCTCAATGACAACCGTCAAAACAGTCTCTGTGGCTCCTCAAAGCTGGAAGTGAATTAGCAGTGTAATTCAAACGGACGCAAAACGAGTGTGACTCTGAATCAGCTTGATGTATTATCATACACACAATGAGCTCATGTCAACACCAACACAAAATGAACCAGTGCAATTCTTTCCGTCAGTTGTTTCTGATCGAGGAGTCTCTTCCAAATGCCTGATTGCACACACACGAAAACAGTAAAAAACTGAAATACAAACACAGAGCGCATAGCCAGTTTGAGCGAATCATTCTTCTTACAAGATTATGCACTGCCAGGACAGTGACAGACGTAGTAAAGGGGCGGTGGTTCGATAGAGAGAGAGAGAGAGAGAGAGAGAGAGAGAGAGAGAGAGAGCACAATAGCCTTCTAAGTGCTCCTGTCAATGACGGACTGTGTTTGGGTGGGACATTCAAACAAGGGTCAAACAAGACCATTTAAACCAGTCAAACTCCACCCACTGGTTTACTGATTCAGGCTTATTAAAGCACACTCCATTGGACACATTGACAGATGGTGTCACACTATGACAGAGAGCAGACTCAGCTGAATCGACAATGCTGTGAACAGAATCCACTGTAATATCGCTGCGACAGCTACAAGAGGCAATACAAAACAATGTCACGTGATTATCCATGATATATTTTATAAATCACAATTACAGTACACTGTAAAAAATTAAAAGTGGTGAATAAAAGAACGTTTTTCAGTCTTTTTACAGTACCTCAAAATTGGATGTATAATTGAATGCGTTTCTTGGTAAATATTTATGAAATGTACAAGCAATTTCTGACTGAAAATTGTTTCAGAGTAAATCCTAAACCTTTTGTTCAGTGTAGTCAACTGTACTTCATTCCACCCGGATTTACCAGAAAATCTAGCATGGAAATTATGGTTTCAGACTGACTTCTAAGCCGGCATAACGTCACATCTGATGATCTACGACAAATTCAAGCTTTAGAGACATCCAGGTCAGTATTTAATGACTAGAATGTTTATTTCTTGGTATAAAGTTGAAAATAAAAACAACAACAACAACAACAGCATTTATAAATTAATCTGCTCTGACAGATGCCATTTTTTTTCTCCTAACTACAGCTGAACTGCATGTACTGTTGTGTATTATTCCACCCTGGTTTCCCTCAAGGAAGGTTTATTAAAATGACACGGTACTCCATTTCAAACGGTGTCTTGGGAAGCTTTGAGAAAAGACGTAAATGAAGACACATTAGCATACCTCTCTAATATAGCCAATCAATGGTATGGATCTTCCCCTCCCCCATACCCACTCACATCTGCCTTCGGTGAATCAAGCCTGACCTGTGACTCACTGCAACTGGATCAGCCAATAAAAACCCTCGTAGCAACTGAAATAATTATATTTGTCAGAATAATGAGGAACGATGTTACAGTCACTCAGTAGGTCAAGGACATTCAGTCCAGCCGTGACGATTCCAACAGAACTGCTGCATAATTTAAACTGGATACTAACAACAGTATTAAAATAATAAAATGAAATAAAATAACCCTCACCATCCCTTATCGTTCAATTTACTGGCTTAATCACTTACATTTACGCATTTGGCAGACGCTTTTATACTAACTGGATACTAACAACAGTATTAAAATAATAAAATGAAATAAAATAACCCTCACCATTCCTTATCGTTCAATTTACTGGCTTAATCACTTACATTTACGCATTTGGCAGACGCTTTTATCCAAAGCGACTTACATGGCATTTCAAGGTACACATTTACACTCTTATCAGTTCTTGATTTATAAGAAAAAATGTATCTGTATGCCAAGAACATGCCTTGCTAATTAGTTTAACTTTTGGTGAGCTACATGGTAAAGCCTCGTTAATCCAGCCTTCACTAAAAAAATTGTCTCTATAGCAAAATATAGTCCCCAAGGACATATGGGCGTGAAATCAGTACTGTTATTCTCTTTCAACAGAAACTATTGCAAGACTGGAAGTGATTTTGTATTCATCTTCCTCCAGCCTGACTGCTGTCCTCATGTGTTTGTGCCATTCTGTTCATTATCTACACATCACTTCCACTACACCCTTCTTCAGGACACATTGTATTTCAAAGAGAACTTGACTCCTAAGATATCAAGGGCAGATCCATCAGATGTAAACCAAGGTGAACAAACTCTTAGATGATGTAATAGTATCATATCGACTGACATGCAAGAGGAAGATTACAGTATCTGTGAGAAAGAACGCCACTAATGAAAACGTCACACTTACCAGTGTAGTTTTGCATGTGCAGCTGAATTTCACAATACTAATCCAACACAGTGGTGACCGAAAATAGTTCACTTTTCAATGCTTTTTCATAGTCTCTCCTTGTCCACCTAATGCAGTGGAATCTCAGATGACTCCAGTTATCTAATTTAAGGTCAAACCTCAGACTCCACCAAACAGGCCTTGTAGAAGTGAATGTTATTCACATATTTACCATCTTAAGATTAGATACCAAAAAAAAAGACAATTCTGACATTATTTATCACCAAATTCTGCAGTGAAACACACACACACACACACACACACACACATTTTGAAAAATGTGCCGGTCGCTCTTTTCCAAGTGATTCCAATGAATGCGAACTGAAGCTTTCAAGTTTAAAAATTGATGCAAAAATATCATAAAAATAGTCTAAATTACTCTTTGCACTATATTCAAAAAGACGTCTGAAACCACCATATCTCATAAGTTTATATATTATATTATTATTATATAATATATGTTTAGAATTTAAAATGTTTGTTTCACTGAAGCAACAAAAGTCATATAGGTTTGGAACATGAAGGTGAGTAAATGACGCCTTTTTTTTTTTTTTTGGGTGAATTAAACATTTTCACCTTTTATTTAATAAATAAGCTATAAAATACTTTGTAGTATTTGAAAATCCAGCCTGTGAAGAACTCTATCGAAGTTAAATCAAGAACATGCCCTCCTTGAAATGTTCATTTCCCACTTGAGAATTCAGGAAACATTTCACATTGAGGAAAACAAACAAACAAACAAACAAACAAACAAACAAAAAAACAAACCATGAATCAATGACACAAAAGCCTGAAGTAAAGAGCTATTGGATTGCCCCATGAGAGCTGATGTAAGGGTTTTATATAGTGACTTTTATAGGGTCCATGTCTACTGCTTCTTCCTCTTTTCATTATTTATAATACACAAAGCACAGCTGTTGCAATGACAACAAATATTACCCAACCTTTTGTGCTTGAAGCAGAATGAATATCACAAGGATTGCCGGAAGATAAGAGATAAATCCAGCTGCAATCTGATAGAGCAGATTAATTTTAAGGCTGCAAGAAATATTTCAATGAAAAAGTTTAAAAGGACGTCTGTGCCGAAATCATTCACAGCCTGGCTCTTTAACAGCTGCATGTATTACAGTTTAAAACAAGTATAAAAAATGAAAATGCCTGTGTTGGAATTTAAGAAAGTATTCCCATAAACGGTGTATAAAGACATTCAACAATACATTTTAGTCAATCACTTTTGAGTATATTTCGAGTGAGATATGAGATTGTCCAAAGGGTGTGATAGAAAGAGCAATGCAGTGATCTTGAGGGAGAGAAAGAGAGATTGAGATATTGGAGCTTTGTCAAATATATGACAAAATGAGACACTCACCTCCCAGGCTCATCGATCTTCGATGGGGGAAGCAGTGCCAAAACCAGAGTAAAGAGAGACTTCAAAGTTGACGAGTTAGGGGCCTTGCAGTCGATCCCAATAATCAGGGTCGGAGCTCAGGATCAGGTTGCTGGGGATGGGGAAAAAACGGCTCAGCTCCAGATGGGTGCAGAGTCAGACAGTGCCAAACATTTCACTGCAAATACAGAAACAGAGTAAAAATGTTAAATGCAGATATTTATGTTTTTTTTTTCTTCTTCGCTTTAGTCATAAATGTAACACATTTTTAGCAGAAATCTCACAAAATTTCATTGTGTTTAAAGTATGAACTTAATTAAAGATATATTCTCTGAAAAAAGCCTCACCTTACACAATTTAGCTTCTCAAATATATTTATATTAAATATTTGTTTACATATATTTTTACTAGACAAAATAAAATACAGATGCAGTTTAATTTTGATAAGAACTTTTATGCCCGGTTTCACAGACAAGGCTTAAGCCTAGTCCCAGACTAAAATTTATGTTTGAGCTGTTTTAACTGAAAGCATCTTGCACTTATATCTTAAAATATGTCAGAGCTACTGTTTTGTCTCAGGATGCACACCATTAATGTTTTTTTCTCAGGCACAAAAAAAAAAAAAAAACTACTTAAAGGTCCTAATTTGCAGGGGTGATTCCAGGATTTTATAAATGGGGGGGGGGGGGGGGGGGCACAGGGGGGACCAAGAACCAGTCAGGGGGGGCCCATGGGAAATCAGAAAATTCAACAGGAAATAAATACTTGTTTGGAAAATATTAAGCACGATTTAAAAAATCTTTGCAATGCCCAGTGCAAAGTATATAGATAAATGTAGATGGTATTAAATGTGGCACTGAACAAGAGCTGAAAATCATTTTGTATTTTACATGGATTGGACCACACAGTTTTTTTCTAAGAAATAGAAAACATCACCAAGGCATTAATTAGTAATTTAACATGCTTTTATCCTCAACACAAACATTGAATGTGTGTGTGTGTGTGTGTGTGTGTGTGTGTGTGTGTGTGTGTGTGTTTGTGTGTGTGTGTGTGTGTGTGTGTGTGTGTGTGTGTGTGTGTGTGTGTGTTTTTGTGTGTCGGCGAACATTCTCTGCATGAAATCTGTCTCTGACATGGTTTCTTCTTAAAGAAACCTTGGATGTCCTGTTGCTGTGTAAAAATAAACAAAAACCCATTAAGTATCTAAATTACACATAGTTGCATAGCTATGGTGTTAGTTAACGTTCTCACATTTTAATGTTTACCACGGCACGGCTTTTTTGGAAAAAGATTATTGAGCCTTTAGTCTTTAAAACAACAGATAAAGTAATATTTATCTATTTTATATTTATGTGGTCGTGTGCGCTGCCGCTGAACAACACTGACAAGTCATCTCTATACAGTCTGCCGAAGTTACGTTAGCTAATCTAACGTTACTGGCTTGATCAGTCACACATGAAAGTAATCAGACTAACATACTGTGCGATATTTCAAAATATATACTGTAATTGAGTGTGTAAATAACATAAACAGTGACGTGTCGAGGTGTCTCTCTCTTCTACTGTTTGAAAAACGCGGACCTGTTATTCCGCTTTGCGAATCGCAAATCAAGCAGTGATTGACAGCGCTCTGATCCAATGGCGTTGGGCATGGTCAGGTTGACAGTAAATCTAGCCCAATGATGTTGTGGGGGCACCAGGGGGGGCCAATCATATTCCGGGCAGTGCCACCCCGTGCCCCCCTTCTAGACACGCCCCTGCTAATTTGCCTACTCCTGGCTTAAAGGGATAGTTCACCCAAAAATGAAAATTCTGTCAGTAATTACTCACCCTCATGTTGTTCCAACCCCGTAAGACTTTTGTTCATCTTCGGAACACAAATTAAGATATTTTTGATGAAATCTTAGAGCTGTCTGACTCCTTCATAAGCTGCTATGTAATTGCATCTGCCGGCACAGAAAAGTTAGTAAAGACATCGTTAAAATAGACCAAGTGACTACAGTGGCTCAACCTTAAGTTTATCAAGCGACGAGAATGAGCAAAAGTCTTACGGGGTTGGAACAATATGAGAGTGAGTAATTACTGACAGAATTTTCATTTTTGGGTGAACTATCCCTTTAATCTAAGCTCTGTCTGTGAAACCAGGCTTCAAACAATTTTGCATCAATCAGGATGAGAGAAAAAAGATGGTGTGTAATGCTTGCTGCCAGGATACTAGGGCGTTCTGGGTGGTTGCCAGGGAGTTGCTATGTGGATGGTGTCATGAGTAATTTTTCATGCGTTGCTAGCAAGTTTTGAGTGATTGCTAGGCAGTTATTTATTAACCCTTTTCAAAAGAGTCCACCCACAAGACCCTACATTTGGCTTGGGTCAGTCTATTGGATTTTATCATCTGCCTTGTGAAAGTCTGATCTTTCAGATTAGCAAAACAATTCGAGCAATTATTCATGCCTGTTGCACAAACGGTGCAGGACTGTTGGGTTAGGAGTTTTAAAAACCTGAGCATTAGCAGTTGATGCTTGCTTTAGCTCAACACTCAAAGCAAATTTGCACTGCATCTCCTCCTTTATTAATGATGCATAAGGTGGTCACAAAGTAAAACTGAAAAACATTTTAAATTCAGTATCAGCTGCGAATCTCAGTCATGAAAACTGCAAAGCTGAACGGATGGGACGAATCCACATTCAAACCCACAGCCACACCAAACTGTCAATGCAATTAAAAATACTGTAGATATAGGAGGAATGTAAGATTCACTGACCCACGGTACTACGGTACTTTAAAAAAGGTCACCACATGATCGAAAATATAAATAAGGTTTTTAAAACTATTTTTAATATGTGTATAAGTCGGCATTTAATTTCGGATTTAAAAAAAAAATTGCAGTAGTAAACATAAGAAAGCAGTCACTTTGAAACGTTGACCAATGTTTGTTTTACGATATTCATATTTTTTTCCAAATAAGTCTATCAATACATACACCCAATCAATGCCAATATATAATATAATATAGTATAATATAATATAATATGATTTATATGATATGATATAATATAGTATAATATATCATTAAAATAAAACATATTATAAAACATTTTTTTTTTAAAAGTGCTCTATACTGATCATCCCACTGTTTACAAAAACACTACTGCTAATCCTATTATTATTTTCACTGTGGGGTCATGTAGGGGGTAAAATGTCATGGCTTGTGATTGTTTAAGCCCCGCAAGGAAGTAGCCATGAGCAATCATCACTGAGGCCTTGAGGAAGCCACTTCACCCCAGGCTGCTTCAAGGGGTTTTGTCCCTGTAACAAGAGCACTGAAAGTCGCTTTGGATTAAAGCATCTCATAAATGAGTTAAGTGAACACAATAAAACATGGCATATATTCTGACTAGAGTCAACTGACTATAAAGACAATGACTTTCAAAATTAAACCCACCCTAGGAAATGTTCACTGGCGTAAAAATATGCATCCGGGCATATGCATCCTTCTCATGTGTTACATTACAAACACACTCGCATATAGCCTTTCTGCTGCTGAATGTTACACACATTCATCCAGCATATAGTCCTCCTTAGGCTACTGCCAGTATCTAGGCCACAGGTTCCATCATATCTGTCCTAAGCTGACAGTGGCAGTTAAATTTGTGTTATGTGAAAGCCTCTCCCAGGCCTTTTTCATTCACCAGTTAACAGCACTTCTTCTGACCCGGGGTGTGCGATGCGTGCATGCGTGCATGTACTGTATGTGTGCGTATGAATGATGGATGCGTTTATGCTCCCTTTCACTATCTGTTCATGTCCAGCACTGTGATTTTGGGAATCGTGCCCCATCACTCAGCCACCAGGAAGTCTCATTTCCAGCGAGAAAAAAAAAAAAGTCCTAGAGATAATGACAGATTCAGGATGGAAATTGTTTTCTTCTCATTTTATCTACTGAACAAGACAGCAGTAATTGAATGTATGACTAAAGGAGGCTCCATCCCACATATATGCTCATGATAAAAAGCTACTGTCTTCATGTATAAATGCACCTATGTGTAATGAGCTGTGATTTAGAAGAGCTGATATTTTTGCTAGGAGCACGATCACCTCGCTCTCCGACTTGTGAACAAACTGTATTTCCACATTCTAATTGACTAGAGAGCATTTCATCTACAGGAGCATCATCTAGAAGGTTTTAGGTCAGCCACTTTGCAAAGAGAGACACTCTACATTCTCTACAACCAATTCAATCTACTAATAAAGCATACTGTATATAGGCTATATATATATATATATATACACATATATATTCTTAGTTGAATAGTGATGTGTATGTTTATTTGCAGCCACAGTATGCTCTATGAATTTGTCTAGCATAACAATGTATTTAACTATATAGCAAAAGGTCTAAAAATTGTTTTATGTGCCATTTAGTAGCAAGCGATACCAGACAAGCTTAAAAAATATTTAAATAGAACAGAAAACACAAAGTGGTCAAAAGGGTGTATAGAATCTGGGTCAGAATTTCTGCCCATCTATAAGTAATAAGCCCTGACTATTTAACAGGCATAATTCAGAACTGCTCGTGGATGTTTAGTTTACTTGTTTCTTTGTTTCCAGGCGGACTGATTAAAAAAAAAAAAGCCATGCATGCCCTTTTTTCCGGAAGAGGGAAAAGTCAGCCAATCAGATTAGAGCAGATCAAGAGAAAGCACTTTCCAGTTTTTAGTGAAAATGCATCAGATGGTCAGTGAATGCACTGTGGGCGATCCGTGGGCATGTCGTCTCGGACTGAAAACATCTATGAATAGGTCTTGCAGTAGGCAGAGTGAGAAAGTCAGACCGTCAGACATCTTTTCTCTTGCTCGTTCAACCGTGTCAGATTGAGAGGAGGAGAAAAACACTATATTTAACCCATATTCAACAATATCTAGAAAGGCCTTTGCAATTTCTCATTTTTTTTATATATCCCTACTCTCAACAACACAAGCTGATAGAAATTGACACCTATATAAACGTTAAATTAAGACAAGGCTGCATACAGTTGGCATTATCTTGTTGGCTTTCTGAGGTTTAGGCTAAAGTGGCTTTACTGAAATCCAGATCAACCTGATTATGCCACTTTTGTGAGATTACATGCGATTAGTCACTAACAGTACAATCCGATGATGTTAAATAAGTGAAAACATCTTCTATTATGTTCCACAGATGAAAGAAAGTCATACAGGTTTGAGGGTGAGTAAATGATGACAAAGAATTTTCACTTTTGGCTGAACTATCTTTTAAGCATACACAGAAAACACTCTTGCATATAAAATAAATCTGGCCAATTGATTTGAAAAACAGAGCAATGATACTACAGAGTTTCAGAGCATTTCTCCTGCAAAACAGAGTGAGGGAAGTTTTTGGTATGATTTAAAAATTGTTGAATTGAAAATGGATAAAACAAGGGCAGGGACCCATGTGTCTCAGCTGAGCATGTGTTTAGAGAGAGAGAGAGAGAGAGAGAGAGAGAGAGAGAGAGAGAGAGAGGGGCGATAGACGAGACAGACGTGGGTGGTCACATCGGTCTGTAATTACTCCCTCTGGAGCTCCAGGTGAAGAGAGATGACCTTTCCACAAGCTAAAAGCACAGCGCGCACAAATCACCTGACAACACGTGGAGGAGTCTGGGCTATCACGTGAACTTTCTAACAATGAACAACTGATATCAAAATACTCAGCCTGTAGCACAATACATGTATGTTTCAGAAGAATTTAGTGACAATTCAATGCTAAAATCAAATCAATATCTCATGTCTTGTTTCCACTAAGGACAATTACATGATGCTGCTTTTGTTGTCCTATTCATTTATTCAAAAATGCATTAAACATTCAATTCATATATGCAATCACTTGAATATACATCCTCTGTGATGAGCATGCTTTTAATTTATGAAATAAAAATAATGTTATTTTAATTTATGTATTATACAATGGGGTTGTTGAATGCTTGAATCTGATTGGTTGACGAACTTTCTAAGGTGTGCAATTATTTTCAGGGAAACGCACGGCTAAAGTAGTTCCAGGCAGGTCTTGACCGCATTACAGTTCCGTATCACTTCGCCAAATGATTTCAGTATTTTAAAAGTCTATAGCATTTTTTAGCATATTTCTGTTTGCAGTCTATAACAGACTATAACAGCAAAAGAACCAAACCCCCAAAATGACACTGACCAAGCAAATAAATAGAGTAAACAATTGGATAAAAACTACAAATTATGTCTGTTTTTTGCTACAAAATTAAGTTTTATTATGTATGGAAAGTAGCACCGCAGATAGCACAAGTACGCCTGTAAGATGTCTGCTAAAGATCTGTTAATTTGGAAAGCATCTGTTGTGTAAAAACATCTCATAAACATTGTAGAAAAGGCAGTTACATACATTCTAAAGCTAAACCATCTTATAAGATCTTCTAAATGTCTATATGACATCCAACAGGAAATGTCCTAGAGACGTATTGCAGATCTGCAAACACTTTAAAAAATTCATCTTGAAGATGTAAATGCAGACATCAAATAGACATCTCTGAGATGTACTTGTGCTATCAGAGACATACTCTCTTTCTCCCGCTCGCACTCAAATGCACACACACACACACAGTACGGACACACGCTCGCATAGAAACGTGTTGTCAGCGCTGCTCTGATGATTTTATAAGTAAAAAAATTTAACAACTTGAAAGCTACATAATTTTTTTGTCGGCCCGTCATCAATTATTCCTTACTTAAAATAACATGAATACAAACAGTACGTTTGCCACAAGTGTTTTAAACTAGACTTTTAAAAGATTTTGCATGGCCCACCTATCACTCAAAGATAAAATGTGCTACTCTTTGCAGGATATTCCTGGAATCAAGCTATACAGAACATGTTTGTTTTGTTGGAAGCGGTAGGGGTTATCGTCTCAAGGCTCCCGGCATTAATCTAGCTTACATTATGCTGGGCTAATCTCTGCCAGAGGCTGGTTTAACCACCGCACATCCCCAAAAATCTACTGAGCATGGTCTCTGAATCCCAGGCAGAGCAGTTCACATGTGGAGCGACCTTCAAGTGCTCATGAATTAACACAGCAGGCTTTATACACAAACTGATACACACACCATAGCCGTAGCTCCACGCTCGACGCTGAGACAATGAATTGTGGATCGTGAGAACTTGGAGAGGCCATGCAGCATCACAACAAAGAAAAGCCCCATCTTTTGTGTAATTCGTACAATCCAACACTGTTAATCTCAAGGCTTTGTAGGTCTTGGACAAAACATATAAAACAATGTGCCTGTCAGCCGGCCTAAACTGAGATCATTTTGCCAAACATCAGAGTAATTCTCTCATGAGATGTGAATGACAACTAGAAAATGTTCCAAAAGTACAATCAAAGTGAACAGCGACTAGATCATTCACACAGCGCTTGTCACTGACTGCTCTCTCCCCATCAGCCATGAGCTGACAAAGAAGCAGAGAAAGAGATTTTTTTTTTCCTTCTGGAATAATCCAGGACACCTGCCCTCCCACAGGGTTTATAGCTTTATAATCTGCTGTGTGAATGCTGCACTGCTAATAATGCAGTAATATGACTGTCAGACAGCTTAAACATCGCTGCGATCTATCATTCGCATCCTTTTCTTAATTAAAGCAGAAGACATCAAATAAATTCAGAAGCTAATTAAACAGTTGAGTCAAAACACTGCAATTAAGAAAAACAAATTAGCATTGCACATGAGAACAATATTGGTGTTATTATAAGTAGGATTGAATATTTAGAATGCATCAGAATATGCAAGAGTGTTTTAGTAAATTACTTAAATACTTGTTTTCTCACAGTGGTTTTCCATGTTGGCTTCAAAGTTCTAAATGAAAATGTTATGATTCTTATGATCCTTATGTCATGATTCGATACATATCACGATACTGAACTCACGATACACGATATTATTGCGATACTCCAAGACATATGGTGAAAGATTAACAAAAAATGTAGGTGATTAAAATGGTAAATTTGCTATTATATTGGGGTGGAAATGAATAGGCTTGGACTTGGGTAACCCAATACACAGGACGATGGTGACACCAGAATAACAATTTTCATGATTCTGAAGCTGAAAATACAGAATTATTTTAGACGAATATGCTTACACTCTATCACTGACTATATATTTAAAAAAATATATAGGCTACGCCACTTTTTACTGGTAACATAATACATTTGGCATTACCAGGACCCACAAATATTCCCCCATTTCATTAATATACATTATATTCAACATTATATTATATAGTAGTTTAATGTAGTACTGACACTTAAACTCTGTAAACTTGAACTTTTTCCTCACACAGAAATTTTAATTTTGGGTGAACTATACACAGCACAGATTGTCACTATCCACGATACACATTATTGCATTTTTGAATTGCAATATATTGTGACACGAAATATTGTTACACCCCTAAAATAAACTATATAATGAAGGTAGATATGAACTACTAGATAAATAACCAACTATTATACATGTCACATGTGTTGTGGAAAATGTTTTCTTCTTCTTTAAATCAGTATCAATAAGCAGCAAGTTCCCCTTGTGACAACATACTCCATAGAGTTTGACAATATGTCCTATTCGGGATCCCAAAATAAATGGGTTAAATGAAACAATCAATTTCAAAAATCTCCTCACCCTCGACCTGATAAATCTTCTACTAGCCCCAGTAGAACAAAATAATCCAACAAAATCAACATCACAACACCAGCTTTTATGAGTTTATGGAGTAGATTGTGATATTAATGATTATTAATGAAGTCATTTAGAAAAGCCTATTATGCATGGTCAGTTAAAGTCTCTGTTGTCAGTTGTCCCTGTATTAATATTCTGTCAGCTTTGCTTTCTCCAACGCAGCTCAGAGGATTATGTCTATTAAAACGTATTCATACTAGAAACATGACCTAGTCCTTCCTTCCTGCAGATTCCTAAAAATTAATTACAACTTCTTCAAATTTTGCCAAGCCTATAAAAACAAGTCTAGATTGTTAAACCAACCCGTAATTAAGCACTTCTCTTTTAGTCTGATTCTTTCTATTAATTTTTGCTGCAGTGCCATACAGAACATTCATTATAATTCTATGCAAGTAAATTTGAATCTAATTATGGCCAAACCTCTTTTACAGCAGCCTCCATAAGTTAATGACTCCCTGATAAACAACAAAGGGAACAAACAAACCACTGCCAGATGGTGCAAAACAAGCGTAAAAAATGTTTTGCCTTGATAAAATAAAACCTTTTATCTTTTGCAATTAAAGGAATCACAAGACTGGAAAACTGAAAACTTCCATCCAGGCCATTCAGGCCATTACCATTCGACAGTCCATAATCTTCCTTACTCTAAAAGGGATAGTTCACCCAAAAAACGAAAATTCTGCCATAATTTACTCAGCCTCACGTTGCTCCAACCCTACATGACTTTCGTATATCTTCTGTGGAACATAAAAAATAACATTTTGAACAATGTTTAAAACGTTTTTTTTCTGTATTATGAGGTGGGGTCTAAATCTGTCAAGCTTTAAAGGGAACAAATAGCACGAAATGAATCAACTTGACAGCTATATTAGTTTTCTGATGCAACAGTCACAGTGTATGATGAACAGATTGAAATTTAAGTTATTAATTACTTGCAAATTGAGTAACTGGTCAACACACCCATTCACAGACTAAAGATTTTTTTAGAACTAATACCAATAGAGAGTATTGTATCCAAATGCAGAATAGATTTTTTTAATTCATCTTCCTTTCACTACAATAAAAATGTTTTCTATTTTTATAACAACAGCAAGAGCAGAAGCAACAATATTAACAATAAATTGAGTGTTTTCAAATGGCGAGGGAGTCTATCAAATTAGCATAATGCAATTACTTTTAAACTAGTTTTAAAAGGTTTAGGTATTACTTATATCAGCTAAAGACTAATCTTTTTAATTAAGGAAAAATTCTCAAATATCGGTAAAACCAATTATCGTTCGATCTCTAAAGTACTATAGACTACACCAAATATGGTACAAACCTTAAACGTCAACTCACGTCAAACCTCATTGGTTCTTGCAAAACACATTTTTGGTTTAACATTTCTTTTTTTTAAAAAAGGGGGGTTCTCACATCAGTTGCAAAGGTTGCATCTTGCTTCATGACAGCCTGCCCACTGCTCTGCCCTTCCCATGGATTTTACAGTCTCAGCTAACCTACTTTTACATTGACATTTAAATCACGTCAAAGCATTTAATTAGTTGTAACGGTGTTGCCGTGCTCCTATAAATCACTAAATCACTTTCAAAGCTGTCATGTAAATGAATAGCCGTCATTAAGTTCCACTCAGTGACGGTCTGAATATGACTATGGATAATATTACTAAAAGGTGTGTGAAAACATTCGCTGTGTTGACACAAGGGCATGACCTCCGGTAATATAAGTGTGTGAATGCTTACAGGGTTTGAATGAACAAAACAGCTTTGATTAAAAATCTTTGGAAATGAATGGATAAAATATTCGATCCAGCTCATGATCTTCATCATAACCACAGTCACCATTCTGTCCTCATTTGTTTTAAACTATTTGAACACTACCTTGGAACAGAATTCCTCTGTGTTGGCCCTGAGAATACTGATGGAAAAACTTTTAAATAAAAACTGACTGTGAAAGCTGTTTAATCGTTTTCTTTGACTGTAGTGACAGAATTTTGCTGACTTGAAAGACCACACAAGACAAATAATACATGAGGAAAACTGGTCCAAGGCCACAACGGACTCAGAGTAGCTACTTGCAAAGTGCAGCTGCTTCACTTTCAAGATTTCATATGAGGCCACCAAACAAAACTCAACACGCGGCTTAAAAATTAATACAATCCCAAACCCTGCGCCGGCTACTCCCAGGAGAGTCTCAGGCAGCTCATTAAATATTCAGTTTAAAAACAGGTAAGATCATTTCCTTTATTTTACCTAATAACCTGACTGCACAAAATGTGCTAATTGTTAATATGGATAAATAAAAATGTGAATTTATTATTAATATGCATTAAATAAAACTACTACAAGATATCTAGTGTAGAAAAACACATGCACATACCATACGATTTTCCAATGTTTTATTCTCACCAAGGCTGCATTTATTTGATCAAACATATACAAACAGTAATATCGTGAAATATTATAATTATATTTGAATAATTGAATGTATTTTAAAATGTAATTTATTCCTGTGATGGCAAAGCTAAATTTTCAGCATCATTTCTCCAGTCACACGATCCTTCGGAAATCATTCCACTACGCTGATTTGATGTTCAATAAACATTTCTTACTATTATTATAATGTTGAAAACTGTTAATATATATTTTTGCAGCATTCTTTGATAGAATAGAAAGTGTAAAAAAAAAAAACAATTTATTTGAAACAGAAATATTTTTTAACATTACAAATGTCTTTACTATCACTTTTGACCAATTTAACACATCTTCGCAGAATAAAACCATTTCTTTAAAAAATATCTTACTTTGTATACTTAAATGATCTTTAATCCAATTTCAATCATCTTTTTCACACAAGAATAGCTTGAATTTGAACTTTGACATTTGTGTATAAAAATACTAGAATGTCAATGGAAATAAAAATCAAGTCTGTGTAGAAACTAAACACTACAAAGAGTTTAAATCAAATATCCCATTTTGGAGTATGGCTTTTTGACCATGTTTCTACACTTTGAGGTCATACATATTGTAGTTTTTGGTAAAAAAAAAAAAAAAAAAAAAAAATTACCAAATGCAAACATTTACAATTTACAGTCTCTCTATAGTGGTGCAGTGACGTCAGAACCCGGAAGTCTAATTAGTCGCTGGTTCCTTATTTATTTATGTGTAAAATAAAGCCTGTGGTAAACATAACTTGACTATACTTTTACTTTTTGTTCTACAACGTAAATTACACACCCATAGCGATAACGCAAATTATGTTCATTTTTGAAAACATACGTTTTTAATAAATAATAAGACAGATTGGGGTGAGTGTGTGCAGTGTACATTCATTGTAGAGCAAAACGTCAAAGTATAGTCAAGCTATGTTTACCACAGACTTTATTTTACTCATAAATTGGAAAAACCCCATAATAAAACCCATAGGAAAATCTCGGAACCAGCGGCGAATTAGACTTCCGGGTTTGACGTCATCCCTTAACCATTTGACCAAATATTTATATCATCTCCTACTCATGGGCAAAATGCCATCCAACAAAGACCTCTCTATAATGTGAATATCCTATTCAAAATACCACCTCACAACAGCATTTAGCAAATATGCTTAATATCCTAAATAAACCATAAACATATTTTTCTATATATCCTGCTCCAACTTCCTTTTTCAATAGGAAATAATACATTTTTTTGTGAAGTACATATAGCATACAGGAGAACCCCCTAAGGGAGCCGACTAGAAAGAGCGTGATGTCCATTCAGAGAGAGCATTAATCGGAGTAAACCCATAATACAGCAGGTCAAAGTGCCCTTCTGGGAGGGACATTTCCTATTTCGGCTTCTCCACTCATTTGCCTAGAAAGACCTACACCTGGGACCGGAGGCTTCACTCCGCTCATAAACAAGAGCTTATTTAAAACATGGGCAGCAACAGCCAGAAAAATACTAGAAAAAAAAAAAAAAAAAAAAAAAAACCCGGGGTGCCTCTAGGGAAATTCCGTTTAGGATCACCTTTGATCTCTTCTCTCAGTGTGCGGTGACAAATATCCATGTGTGGAATAGCAAATAACCTCTAAAATGTCTTCTAAAAACAGTCACCGTGATCTTGCTACTAGACATCTTACTGCACGATAGCATTGCAGATAAGCCCTGATGACTGACAGGAAAACATGATACATCTCAACCAGGTACATGCCTTTTAGTCTTGTCAAAATTGTCACTATACTGATAGTTTGAAGTTGAGACATTAACCACACCCTTCCTTCGATTATGGCTACACAAAAACATGCATGCTGTGTTTCTCCCATTTTTACTGTGCTGCTGAATCAATGTGTGCTGACAACTGACACAAAACAGCTGTCTGTTATTTCCTCTAGATCCAAAGAAGTACATGAAAAAGCATCTTTAATAATAATATATCTGGATTATTCAAGTGCTACAGCACAGTCTTTAGCTGAGATAAATGATCATCGCACTTTAAATCCTATTAACCATTTTCTAAATCAATGAATTGATTCAAGTTTGGCAGTGTAGTTAAGTCAAACTCTAATTCTGCATACAGAGCAGTTTTCTGTGAATATGCTTAAAATCTAAATCTATACACATCAGTACCTATCTAATAATCTATAACCATGAAATTGTAATGTACAAATCTGTAAATCATCTATATTGCAAATAACCTCTACATGAAGTATTTGATTTGAATCAGATTAACAAGTGCAACTGATCAGTCCTTGACACACTGAGGGACTATTCACATTACTGTATGCTCGTTCTTCTAGATCAGAGAAGATGGGCCGCCAACTGAGCCTGGTTTCTCCCAAGGTCTTTTTTCTCCAATACTGTCACACCTAATGGAGTTTTGGTTCTTTGTCACTGTCGTCTTTGGCTTGCTCAGTTGGGGCTTAAAAGACAATTAATATTCAGAGAATGTTATTGATCTGACACTATCAGATGAGAAAGCAAAAACTAAACTGAATTGAGCTGGAAAATGACAATGTTTGCTTTGGAAGTCTTTTCATAACTGATGAACTTTGCAACATTGCCACTGTTATTGAACTGAAGCGATTCAACACTGAATCTGACTAGTGACAGTACTGCCCTCTGCAGAGCTGCTTTTGTTGTTTCTAAATTAAATTTGCTTGATAATTGATGATTTTTTTGCTATTATTGACACTGTTACTGAAATGGAATTGAAACAACACTGAACTAAATTGAGCTGAATATTGACACTATTGTCTTCAGTTGCTATACAACTGAAATTTATGTTGTTTCATAACTGATTCGTTTTGCAACATTAACACTGTTATTTTATTATCTGTTTATGACCGTGACTCTGCTTTCAAAATCTGTATTGTATAAAGCACTAAATAAATGATCAGTACATGAGCTATTTTTAGAGCAGGAACAATTCTGTAGATACCCGGTTGTTGTGACGGGTATTAAAAATATCATAAGATAGATACAACGGTGCTAAAGGCGAACCCGGGTAAAAGGCGCCTTTCATTTTATTTTCCTCTAAACCACTAGATGGCACAAAAACTTGCCGCAGCACTTTCCAAAACATCCGCTTTTCAAGATGCATGTGGAAATTAATATTTGATGGTTTTTACCATGATGTAGACTACATGAAGTAGTGAATGAGATTTGCTAAAATTATTATTATTATTGAATATATTTTGAAGGATTTTCAGTTTTGCTCAAGGAAATTGCAACGGTTTTTCAATAACGGAAGAATATGTAAAAATATGGTATTTAAGGGTAAAAGGCGCCTGTCATGGGCGAAAGGCACAATAATTAACATGACAATAAACAGCCGGCTGACTTTTCCATTTGTCGACCTGACATGGTTAGATTCAGATGGTAAATATCACATATTAAGTTGGGAACCATCATATTTAAAAATATATTAATCAAATCATATAATAAAATATAATTTATTGTTACTACTGTAAATCTATATTAAATTATTATGGGATCTCATTCAATGCTTTCAGAATCTTTACTTAAAAAATATATATATTTTTGTTTCTGTATTTTTAAAAATGAACATTTTTATGACAGTATATTTACTGAACAAAAATTAATTCATTTATTTATCAAAATAAAAAGAAAATAGTACAAACTTTGCTAAAGTGATTATTAGAATTATTAAATTAGACATTACTCAAAACATTTGACCTAAAGTATTTCATATTTGTATAAATAATGTGTATTTCGCCCCATGCTGGGGCTACTTGCCCTCATACATTTATAAGATTTTTAAACAAAACAAACCACTTTTATGAATTATTTTCACACAAAATCTGTTGCTCCATCAATGCTCAATAAAAAATAAAATAAATAAATAAATTATATATATATATATATATATATATATATATATATATATATATATATATATATATATATATATTATTATTATTATTTTTTTTAAAACAATCATACAACATGGGAGAAGTGAAAAGCCCATTTTTCTTCAGGTGTGCCTTTAGCAGTACCCTGTGGCAGTAACATGTTACTTTGATAAACTGTATATCAGGGTACTGTATATCATGGTTAGTACTGAAATATTTAGGCCTACATAAGGTTCTTGGATGCAATTTGGAGTATCGTGGTACTTGTCCAAAATTATGGCAGTACCACAGTACTTTGATATAACGTAATATTTATGAAACTTCAAGGTACTTATTTATATATAAAAAAAAAACATGATAGCAACATACCATGTACAAAGAAATGCTCATATTAGTAGGCTACTTTTTGTGCAAGTGTAAATACCCCAGGAGAGCAGTGCTCAGCACATTTTAATGTCCAGAACATAATCACACATATAATCATTATTATATCACACAACAATAGCCATTTTTCACCTAACCAAGATGGTTTACAGCTGAGAAAAACACAGATGTCAGATCGTCTGGTGTTATTGCTATTATTTGCTCAGTCATGGCTTAATACGTGAGAGGGCTTTACGAGTCTTCTGAGAACACTCCCATATCCACAGCTCCTCAAAACGAAGCATTTACACACATTCCCCTTTGTCACTGAGCAACACTTATTGACTTTATGCACAATTCGCTATTATATGTTTGCAAAGGGCGGGTCATTACTGTTACCTACTCCATGCTCACTGACGTCCTTAAAAGCAGCGTACTGCGACATAAACCACGACAGTTTTTTTTTTCATTAAAGGCATTAAAAGTAAACTAATCTGTCACAACTCATAAGCATTTTAAAAGTTTAATTAAAAAATGCTCCCTACCAATCAAAACACCATTGCAATGCGTAAACTACGCGTTTTCGCATGCCTACCTGCATAGACAGCAGCAGCATCAGCATCACTCGGAGAGAGTAAAGGTGTGATATTGCGGATGGATGGAGATGGTTACTATTGGATGGATGTGGCACATAACTTAAATATGTGCAGCGACGACTAACGGAGGGTTTTCTTTATCAAGCCTGTGCAAGCCCTGTCCTTGTCATTTCGCCGCGTTCTCAGTCAGTTTTCACGCGAGTGTTTGGCTCTCCCACCTGCACAGCATCCGACGCCGCGCAGTGAGTCTGCATCTAGGGCATGTATTTGGCAGGAAAGCAGGTTGGTAATGCCTAGAGCGCAAGCGTATACAGAGGACGCCATTCAACAGCAGAGCACTATTTTGCAAAACGCTGAACCTCTGTGGACCACAGAGATAGAAGGGAGTGCGTTTACAATCACAGAGAGAGAGAGAGAGAGAGAGAGAGAGAGAGAGAGAGAGAGAGAGAGAGAGAGAGAATGTAGTGAGTCATCAGTTGTGGTACTATAACATCTGTAACGGAGATTATACGTGAAATCTGTGTTGGGCAGTGAGGCTGATTCATTTTCACACTCCTCCAACACAAACACTCTCAATTAGTGGTGTGCCATTCGTAAACTGGTGTTTTTAATCTATTAAAGACACCATGAAATCAAAACGCACAGTTCCTATATTTTATGGTATTTCCAATATTTTAATTCGTGTCTCTGTCTCTTGTAACTATATCGTCTTCTCTGGTGACGTGTTTACTAGCGCGAGGGCGGGACAATGTGCTGCACAAGTCCTGAAAAGTAAAGCCAAAGCATTTCGATCGCCCCTTGGTGGCTGGCTCCAGTAAACCCCGCCCTCTCTATGTAATCGAATGGCACGCGAACCAAACTAAACAATCTTCATTACACTCTTTCTTTTATTTCTTTTATTTTAGCTTCTCATCACACAGATGTATCAAGTGTTTGTTTGTAAGTTATTATTTGATGCTATAAAAATGGGGTGTAACCTCATGACAGCTGTGCTTGCGACTGAGTCTGCAGGAGTGGGAGTATGGGAGTATCAAAATTAATGGACCTTGATGCCGAGCACCAGGATCACTACTGCGCAGACTCGGGCTCCGAATGACGTAATTGGCAACGACTGTTACGTTTTATTTTTTGTATTAATCCACATTAATGTGGATTACATTGAGGACGCACATTGCATTTCCAGTTGTGTTATATCAATTTCCATTGTTGTACAATATCATTTGCATAAACCAAGATCTTAAATTACTGGTAGCTACATAGCCTATATGCAGACGCATCACCGAGTTCAATTGAAAGAAAAAATGTAGCCTAAGGTTTTGTATTTTCTTTGTGTGTTGTCTGATAAGCTGATAAGGTACTGTAGGTTTTTACAGCCATGATAACCAACATTTCTAGCATCAGATTGATGCATTTAACCTTAAAATGTACAAAATGAACATTCATCAAAATAAAATTTATGAACTTTAGTTCCTTTTTAAGTCAGTAAAACTGTTAATGCCAAATTAAAATGTCCTTGGACAAACTATACATTTGGCCTGCCTAAGGGGGGGCCTACAAGACATTGTGCCCAGGGGCCTTCTGAATTCACTGGAATTTTTCTGAGACGTCTCCTGTCAGATGTCAGACGTTTAGAAGATGTCTTTAAGGTGCTTATGGTTTAGAATGTATGTAAAACTGCTCTTTCTAAGATGTTTATCAGATGTATTTATTAACAACACTGCAGATGTTTTCCAGATCTCCAGCAGATCTTACAGACGTACGTGCCATCTCAGAATCGAGGGCAGGTTGTGGGATTCCAGACTGCCTTCAAATATCGATCAGATGAATAGCAGGATGTGTCACAAAATTATTGGATTTAGATTAGTTCCTATGCCGACTGTGTAGACAGCTTTTTTCAGTATTCGGGGGCAGCAGTTGTTTTGACTGAATCGAAATTTTAAACGAATGAGTGAATGATTAGTGATTCACTAATAGCACGCTCACTTGTTGCCACCTAGTGGTGTAATGAACCTTGCCTTTATCTTTTTGGTGACTGGTTTCTTCACTACAGGATTCGAGTCACGGGGATGAACAACACTCAGTCATAAGCGCATCGATGCTGACCCACAAGCACAAGTTAGAAACTGGATTGAAGGCATTATTCTTTCCGGTAATGGGGATGAGATTGTTTGCAATACCGAGTTCGTATTGAAAAACTATACAGAACTTCACAGTTTAGGCCCTTGCATTTATTTTGTATTGTAGATTTGGTAACTCGGTGTAATGCAGTGCTTTCCCTCAATGAAACATCCTCCCTATAGTGTAAACATACACTGTTCAACCTGTTTTTAGCAGGGAATGCGACATCGCAACAGGAGCCTCATCAAATGAACCTCATTGAAGTACAATGATTTTATTTCATTACATGGTTCCTGTTTTACTTAGTATAAAAAAAACACACAGCTTCCGCGACAAACAATGATTAATTCATAGCGCGTAAAATGATTCTCGAGTCTCTCACCTGTGCGACTGGTTTCCAGCGTTCTAACGGTCCTCCCGTTATGTGTCTGGATCCACCATCTTCATCGCCTGCCTGCCTTTCACTCAGTCTGTGGGCAAGCCCGACTCCTCCCATCAGAGACCTACTAATCAAACACTGCCTAATTTATCAATGAACGAGCTGCAGATCTCGGCAAAACATCAGGACAAGAGGTAGGGCCTACGTGTGCATGTAATGCTGCAGTCTTTAGAGTTCAGTTAGAAAACTTAAAGAACCAAATCGAATGAAAGCCCCTTCAGTGGTATGAAATGAAACAAGTAGGCTACACTGGTTACAAAATGCCTGTCCAGCCCTCCCACTCAAGAAAGCTATAATAGAGAATAAAAACAGGAAGCAACATTAATATTTAATATTTAGCCTACTACGTTTTTTCTTTTTTTACTTCATATTGCTGTCAATTAAAATTAATATAGGGCCTACCGTTCAAAAGTTTGAGGTCAGTTGGCTAGCCAATGATTTATTTTAAAAGAAAAAAGTATTTGGTAGCCTGCAACATTGCAGGGTTTTTTCTTTTCATCAAAAAATCCTGGAAAAAAAAATATTACGGTTTACACAAATATATTAAGCATCACAAATGTTATTAACATTGATATTAATAAGAAATGTTTCCACCAAATCAGCATATTTTATTGATTTCTGAAGGATCGTGTGACACTGAAGAATGACGTAATGACGCTGAAAATTCAGTTTAAGAATAAATTACATTGTAAAATACATTCAAAGCAGTTCTTTTAAATGGTAATACTATTTCACAATATTATCCTACTGTTTTTACTTTATTTTGATTAATTAAATGCCTTGGCAAGCATAAATCTTCTTTCAAAAACCATACCGACCCCAAACTTTTTGTATGTCCTAGAAGGTATTTGTTTAGACCCCATGACAGGTTCCCCTTTTATCTCCAAAATCCCCCATGTAGTCGACTAAACACATGAAATGATTGTAAAACATAACTTAACAAAATGGTCATGAATTCAAAATAATAGGAAATAAAAATGTTTGATGGACCTTTTCAGAGTAGCTTTATTTAATATGGTAGGCAACTGACAAAACAACTCAATACGTTCAATAATTTTTTTAATACAAATAAATATAAAATACATAATGGATGAGATGCTAGAAATGTTGGTTATCATGGCTGTAAAAACCTACAGTACCTTATCAGACAACACACAAAGAAAATACAAAACCTTAGGCTACATTTTTTCTTTCTAAAGCTAATTGAACTCGGTGATGCGTCTGCATATATGTACCAGTAATTTAAGATCTTGGTTTATGCAAATGATATTGTACAACAATGGAAATTGATATAACACAACTGGAAATGCTATGTGCGTCCTCAAATGTATAATCCACATTAATGTACCCTACACATCTTTAAAACCTCTAAGGTTACTTAGGACCATTTCTGAAACTGCCAAGGAAGAGAAACATGTCAGGTGGGAAGCCCTGAACAGATATAAATACATAAATACTATTATCAACAATATAATTGGTAAGACTGTCCATTAAGGGTTTAAGATAGTAGGCAATACATTCGAAAATCACTAATAGCCTTATTACAAATAGCGAAATCTTAATTGCTGCGGGATCCAAAAATCATTGTGATGTTTTCCCTCTCTGCAAGTATGGGCAATGAAAGTAAAAGTTAGAATAATAAAATGTAATCAAATACAACAATGTGATCCCAGTACAACAGTCCACATATAATGTGCATGCAAAAAGATAACCACAGATCAGCATGACTCAATGACTATGGTTCAGGTATGAAGTGATGTTAAAACCAATTATCTAAAACAACCACCTGTGCCACACCTGTACTTAATAGAGAGTGATACACGATCAAAAGCTGTCAGTGTAGTTATACAGAGGAACGGTGTGGAGGAAAAGCTGGCTTTATTCTTGAGGTGACAGACATCCGGCAATTTTGCTGCTGCAGCTCAAAAATCTCAAAAAAAAAAAAAGTGTCAGGGTCCAGGACATGCAGGAACAGAGAAAACCACTCTGAAATGGTCCTGGAGAGTCAGTCTAGAAATTATATAACTCAAATACTTTCAGAATTCTAGCTCTTGTGCAACTGTGCAGGAAAAAAAGAAGAGGAAGAACAACAGTAATAGATTTTTATGAAGTGAAACTTAAGATCGAACTCTACAAGTCTTGTATAGATATGCTGAAAAACATGGTTTTGTAAAAGCTTTGCTAGAATGCAAAAAATTAATCACCTAACAAGAATAGTTTTGTACATGATAGGAAAAGGCATTGTCCTGATTTAAAAGCGATATATTATAAAGTCTATTCAGATTTTCACAACCTACTATAAGCTGTGAATGAGTTAAGTTGTCAATGCAAGACTGAGCCTGTGAAACTTCAAAGTTTATTACAAGTTTAATAATTACGGAGTAACAGTGAGTCAACCATAAGTGTCTAATAGCTTATTAGCTTTCATAATAAATCATTACGTAAGTAAAGCTCACAACATTTCACTTTTCATATTTGCATAAATATCCTTTATGTTCAAAATAGTGTTAAACAAAAAGCAGCATTTGTAAACCCAGGCCCTTCTCCCCAGTGCAGAAATAAGCACCAATCTGCACCAAATGGGCTTGAACATGGCATCTTGTTTTATTTTGCGGCCACGTTTGGGCCAAGCTGAGAAAGACTAGTCCTACTTCTGCAATTCCCTTTCATCATGAAAACCCATGCATCTGCGAGACCAGCTGGATGAACTATAACCCAAAACTTGTGCTTAAATGCTGAGACTAGTCCAACGTGACAATGTCTCCTTTGTTATTCTAATGAGTGAAGATGATGTGCTTCAGGAGCATTAATTGACATCCAAGAATCATTACACTGAATTTGCAATAGATATGTCATATAATACAAACTCCCCTGAATGAGGACAGCAGCTTTAAATTCTGTCAATTTCATGTGCATTAATCTGTTTTTATTGACTTATGAAAATGTCTGTTTTAGCCCTAATATTTTATATCAAATGGCTCCAAGAATCTTTAAATTCAATGATTGTGCTCACATTACTTATTGTAGCAAAACGTCAAGATATTGACTGAAATGTTCATGCTACAGTACAAAAGCTCAGGGACGAGCAGTAGACCGGATTCAGAGCCAGTCTGCCCCCAATTAAACAAAAGAGGGAAACTGGGTCAGAATCACTTTGGGCTCTAAGTGTTCTTTTCAAGTCTGCACCACAGTGTGCGTTTAAGACTCCCGGCAGGAATCATAAAACTGCAGACAGCATGATGAGAGCATACTGTAATTGATTTGTGGTGGAAGACTTTAAACAACGCAAGACCAACAAAACTATATGAAAAAAAACTACAATTGTAGTTTCTGATAGAGAGAGAAAAAAAAAAAAGATTGTACATTGAAAACAGACCTGAGATATCCAGTACCTGAACTAAAGCAGCTGAAACAGACCATGCTTACACTGTTGAGACGGGTCATGGGTTTTCATCATGAGTGGGAATTTGCTCCGGCAGAGCATCTCTGACAAACCGGCCAAGGAGTCCAGTCGTTTTTTTAAAGAACCGGTGTGGGCGGCTGGATCCAGAAATACATTGACCTATCACAGCTCTCCCACACTGTGGTGGGCGGAGTGTTTCTCACGCTACTGACCTATAACAGAGTCCAGCCACTTTCTGTAGGAAATGGCAAAGCTGCTTTGCTCGGGGATCCTGCAGCCTGTGAGGATCCTAGAGACAAACGAGTGCTCGGAGGGAAGTCCGGGGTGGGGGAGCACGGGTCCCCGCTTTAGCCGCTTGGTGTCCTGCGTATAGCTTCCATGTTTGCTCCCATCCAGAACACAGTCAACGTCCATGGGCTGGGAGGCGCTGCCGTCGTCACAGGGTTCCTCGCTGAGGAGGACATCGGTGTGGGTGAGGGGTGGAGACTGCGATCCTGCCCCCTGGACGTGCTCCCTCCGCCACTGGTGCCATAGGTAAAAGATATGCCGCCTGTTGGAGAAGCCTGGTTTTGAGTTTGTTCAAAAACCACATGCCTGTTTTTACTATACAACAAAAAAGATCTTATCGTTATAGGTATGGTGGGTCACAGAGAAAATACAATGCTCAATGTTAGAATAGCAAAATAAATAGGCTTCTCAACTCTTAAAAAGGAGGAAAAAACATTTCTTTTGACTTTTGTTGCTGATGTCAAATTATGACATGCCCTCATTTTTAAAAAAACAATTCAAAGTAAAAGAAAATGCATCCCAGACTACATTACAAACAGTTTGTGCAACAGAGATAAACATTGTGGCAACTAATATCTCACTGATGCGTTAATAAACTTAATGGCTGTTCTGATAAACACTACTTTTCCTTGTGGAACAAGAAAACTTTGCTGTGATTTTTGTACAATCTGAATTCCTGAACATTGAATTTTTCCTTATCTGATAACTGTTATTTTATAATATTTACAACTATTTTCACAAATGTTTACAAATCCAAAACTATAATAAAATAGAAAAAAATGAATTTGTCACATGCCATCATTTGCTATCCAGACTTGTAATTTAGTGCATGGGATATATGGACAACTTTAATGATAGTGCTTTTTAGAGCTGCTACCTAATTTGCAAATAATTCGTAGTCGACCAAAATTGTTATTAGTTGGTTAGTCGCAGAAAGAAAACTTGTGGTTCCTTGTGGGAATTACAGTATATCGGTCAGGAAATCCAAACGTTCACCTTTCCATCCATCAACCTCAAATTTGGCTAAGGCCTATCATTTGAAACATGTAAGTAACTTGGCTGCTCGTGCTCACTCTAACATTAACCTAAATAAATGTGCGCTATTATTAGGTGCATATCCAAGTGTTTGTGTGAGAATGTGGAAGCTAAAGTATAGCGCGCTTACGCCGGCGCGATCACTAACATTTTTCCTGATAACAGCAGAAACAACTTAAAATACTCCGTCATTTTTGGTCATTCAGAGAAGAGTGAAACATCATTTAAAAAAGTTTTATTTGTGTAAACTCACAATAACAAGAAAACATAGTGCCTTTGTAAAATAACAAAAAACAAACAGGATGCGCTTTATGCCGTCTCGGTCTCTGTGAACTGGAGCACGTCAGTGTAAACTTGCCTCAGAGACGTGAGAAATATATCTATAGAAAGATTGAAACGTCAAGCGATTGACAACCAATTCCAGAAACCAATTAAATATTTTCAGATTATGTAATTTGTATGAAACATGCATACAGGCGCATCCACTACTGTGGATATGATAAGTCTGCATTGTCCGAAAATACAGAAAACATTATCAGTATGTTTTTTTTTTTTTCACGACACATTCATAATCATTACTTGTGCCGGTGCGCTGTGGCAAGCTTTATGTGTGCGCTTGAGCGCTGATTAGGCTATGTATTATATATAGTCAATTAAAGGCTCACTTATTATGATTTATATGGCTTATTAATATACACATGCAATTAGTCGAATAATCGCTTAAATTAACGACTACTAGTCGACTAGAAAAATCTTTTATTTTTTTATTAATTCCTCGTGTTTCGTAATGGTTAAGCATTAAGTGGTGTGAAATGTTGCACAAACAATAATCTCACCTCTTCAAACTAACAGCAGACCTGTAAATGAAATATATCTGTTGCTATGATGCACTTTAGGAGGAAAAACACAGCTGCTCCTTGCATCAGCCACGAGGGACGAGGCTAGGAAGGGGAAAAACTAAAAGAGCTAGAAACAGAGATCTAGCAAACTGCTTGCCTCTCCCTCTGTGAGCTACAACTCTGCAGAAAAGACCATCCATCATTTTATAACATTAAGCCATAAACATCAGGCCAGACCAGCTGAGGGCCAAGGACAGACTTCTGGCAAACAAAGTCACTGTATTCACAGTGAGACTTGTGGAAGCACAGTCTGAGTTTGCCTGACTCCGCGACTACTATCGGCACAGCAAGACCTGGAAATCTGTTACTGGCTTCAAGCACTCAGTCTGATCACTCTCACCTGTGGCACCACAGCGTCTCGTGGCCTGGATATGACTCGATGAGATCAGCGCAGAGCTCCATCTCCTGATGGAAGAGCTGAGGGATGGCGTCATTCCGGTGGTTGTCATCAGACGCTCCCGCAGTGCTCTCTCCGTTCGGCTGCTGGGTGGGGTGGAGGTCCCTCTCTCCAGCCTGGCTCAGCTCTCTGGACAGAGCTTTGAGCAGGTGCTGACGGTAGTGGAAGCCGCTGTGATCTGACACGTGCATGGACACCCAGGGTCGGGTGGAGGACAGCTCATCATGCAGAACCTGGAGTACAAAGTCACAGAGTATTATCTTTATTTAACGTAATCATACTTCAGGTTGTTACAGCAGAATTTTATGTTTTTGTTCAGTTGCCTTCATTTATATAGCGCTTTTAACAATATAGATTGTTTCAAAGCAGCTTTACAGTGATAATAGGACATTAAAGTAACAGAAATTGTTTTGGCTTTACAGCAGCTCTAGAATAAAGTTATTGTCCAGCTAAAGTTAGTTTTGATTGATTCACTTCCGTTGCAAAGATCATTAGTTATTAACTTAGGGGTCGCTTACACTAAGTAATTTTAAATAAAAACAGAAGACTGTGAATGCGTTCTGGCCACTCATTTGCACGACAACAGTGTTTGGTGGCTCGAGAACGCAAACTTTGAAATAGGTTCCATGGTGCAAGTTTTGAAAAATTTTGAAAAACGTTATCATCTCAGTGTAAACTTTAAAAACATGAATGAAAGCGATGACGCCGTGCACATGCATATTATGTGTATAGTCTATAGGTAGGTGCATTTGAATATATGTGCACAGGCACGTAGTCTTTCTTTAAGTTGTAAGATCTATGGATGTCGACATATCAATTTATTTAAAAACCTCAAAAATGTTATGCAAAAATACAGTATGCATAGTAATTACTACACATCGTTAAAATGTGCAAAAATTCTCAAAGGCAAAAGTGTGTCATTTCTGTAACACTACAAAAATTGAGGATGTTTGACCGAATATCTGACCGAATTGACCGATATTACATTTCTGTCCAGCAACAAGCCATTTTTTTTTAAGTTACAACAAATAACTGATAAATGGCTGATATAAAATATATACAATTTTGTCTAAATAAATAAAAATTAAACTAACCGAATCAATCATTTTAAATGCTACAAGGGAATTTATGCACAAGACATTAATGAATATTCATTTTGAGATTGGCTAAAGGTTACATTTAAGTGATGTTAAACCTTGTATGCTAATAAAGATTAGCTTTAAGTGAGTGTTAGATGACAGAAAGGGTGATCTAAAAATAAAAATAAAGGACCCGAGCATGCACAATTAAATATCCAATATAAGCCGATAACAGAGAAAGTATTTTAACATCACAGACGTTATTTCACCATGATTTCATTTAGATTGTAAACTCCGTAAAGAACATACTACAGATATATAGGATGGAAATTCAGACTAAGGAAAATAGTACCAAACAAGACATGCAGAAATGCAAGATGACAGCTGCATAACCCAATTATCCTGAAATAGCATATGAACGGCTCAGACTGGTTCAAGTCTGTTTAGTCCTGGATCATTAAATCTACAGGCTCATCCTTTTTATACGAGGACCTTTTGCTGGGATTGAGCCCCATAACATTTGCCTAATTTCGTATCCAATTAAGATTAAGAACACATCAAAGGTCTGGCACTTAGTGACCCCCTAAGAGCCAATAAGCTGTCCTGACTAACAGCACTCAGCTCTTTCTGGAAAAAATAAACAAAGCTAAAAAGACAGAAAACTGATTCTGTAATCAGGTCTCTTCCCAAGTTAATTCAAGTGGAGAAGAAAGGTATCAAGATCATCAAAGGCTCAGGTAGGTTTATCAACCTCATAAATAACCATGTCATGTTGCTTTCCTTGTAACACAACTGATGATGTGCCAGAGTGATCCATCATTCTTTAAAGTAATACAAAACAAACCTAATCTTTGAGACGTACGCAAACAAAGCAACATCTAACAGACACACGTTTTCAGTCATTATGATGAATTACACGGACGTGGAAGCAGTGGACTGAGACGGCCTACCTTCAGATTGCCTTTTGCCATGTTTTGCAATACCCAGATGCGATGGGACCAGGCATTGTAGTTGCTGGGGTAACGGCCGGCTGCATCTGCACAGACCTTCATCTCCTCCTGCAAGGCTCTCTGCAGTCGCTCACACCGTCTCCTGCTCACAGCGTCTCCTCTGGGTTCAGCCTGATCCTTCAGTTCTTGTCCAGAGCACTCGTTCTGTAGCCGCTGCAACACCCAGCGCCTGTGTCCACAACACAAACAGATTCAGAAAACTCATCATAAACATATGTCTGGATGCACAAGAAATTTAACACACTTATGGTTTTATTTATGAGAGAGCAAAAATCTGAGATTATAAAAAATTTATTCTTTCATAACAGTTTTATATTGGCCCAGCTTGTCGGTGCCGATAGCCTCGTGGGCAGCGCTGACATATAGCGCTGTTGGGCTTCGGGCGATCAGAGTTCAAATCCCAGCTTGTGGACCTTTCCCGATCCCGTTCCCCCTCTCTATCCCACCTCGCTTCCTGTCCACTATATACTATCCTATCACAATAAAGGCAAAAATCACCCAAAAAAAATATTATTAGCCCATATTATCTCAGCACCCTAAATATCTGACGACAATATCATCTGCAGACAATAATCTGATCCAATCTGAATTCAAGAACTTATTTGCAAAATATCTGACAGCTCCAATGTGTCCTGCAGGTACAAATAATTTCTTAAGTCTTGTCAGTTGCACAAGCTACGGGTGTTTAATAGTGTTCGAGGGACCCAAGTAAAATGGTTTGACCTTGCAGTAGTGATGAAATTCTGCTTCAGACAGTGCCATTGTTGACATGTTGCAAGAGGTCTGCAACTGCAGCCGGTTTCATTTCATGGTCGCCTGGACACTGCTTTCGTTTCAGCCAGTTTGAGAGCATGGTCTCTTCCATGCAAATTCAGCTACATGAAAGCAAGGCACATTTTCCGGTACACCGCATCAAACTATTCCATTATTAATTTCTTAATGCCCAATTTATTATTAGTTTTTTTTATACATCACTATTTGAAAATTCAGACTCATCTAATTTAATGGTGAACTAAAAGTGCTGTGGAAAAATAGGACACTTGAAGGATGCAGAACGCAGCACTTCTATAATGTGTCATTTAATATTTTAAAAGACCTCATTTAACTGTATGGGAGAGTCACACAATAAACCCTCAGTGCACCAAAGCAGGGGCCTTCACTGAATTTCATTTTTATGTTATATTTATTCATAGTAACAAAAAAAGTATATTGATTTGTTTATTTAAGATATGCATGCCCAAACATTTTATTATGAAAAAAAAAAAATCAAGCTTGATTGAGGGCAGTGGGCCGAATGTAAAATTGCACTATATCCAATAATATTATAAAAAAAAAAATACACTTATATTCTCTACAAAATGATGCAAAATAAAGACACGCTTTCCCTTTTTTTCAGCCATCTTGTGACATGACATTGTGGGCCCCTATTATGCCCATTTTTACAAAATGTAATATAAGTCTCAGGTGTCCTCAGAATGTGTCTGTGAAGTTTCAGCCTAAAAATATCCCACAGATAATTTATTATACCATGTTGTATCATATGCCCATTTTTTAGTGGTAGGAAATAGGCTACATGTTGTTTTCGTGCATGTACAGTACAGCTCGTGCCTCAGATACTCTGCTAAAAACGAAAACATCTATTTGGTTTTGATTATCATCTCTATCGCGGTCACGCTAACGTGACATTCATCATGAAGGTTTATTATCTGTATGCATTTTAACGCCATTTCAGTCTAAACTTCTGATAGCCTATATGATTTTATAAGCGCTCGAATGTGTAAATTAGATCTGAGTATTAAAGTGAAAGCAGCGTAATATACAGTACCTGTATATAGTATACAATACTATATATGACGTTAAAATGAATCAAACAACAAAAGAAAAACAGAAAATCATTCACTGCTCTTGATTGAATTAACTTTAGTAGCTTTAATAAGAACACATTTCTTACATGAATGCTGCTGGTAAATGCTCTGGACATAAACACGACGGACTGAGTACAGCTCACTCAGAGGCGAGGTCTATGCTAATATGTGACATCACAAAAGCTATAATCTGCAATTAGCTTGATCTGAGACACTGCTTATATTTATGGGGATTAAAAAAAAGAGTGGGTGGATTTTTACCATTACAGGGCGGTTGTCCACACACACTGCCGACACACGTTATGTTCAAACACCATGTGAAAGTGAATTTTGCATAATAGGTCCCCTTTAAGATAAATTTAATTCATGCCTACATTTTTTTAAATCCTCTAACCTGTGTATCCATGTCTCTGGGCTTTTAGGATGCTTAGATAGTGCTAGTTTTCCGAGGTAAAGGTCCTTTTCTGGATTTAACACGCCACACTGCAGGAGCTCTTTCCTACAAAACATACAAGTTCATCAATGCCCAGATGAATTCACAAAGATATTAAAAATCAAAACAACCACACACAAAAAAAACCAAAAACAGTACAGCACCACCTCCTGGACGATATGTTTCTTCCATGCAACATTAGCTTAAAGACATTCAGCCAAGATTTTTATGTAAAAATCCAAGACAAGTAAAGAATACTAAAGCTGCTTTCTTAAACCAGGCATGGATTGAATATCCATAGAGTGTTTCGAAAAAGTCACATTTAGAGTTCAATGTAGCAGCAGCCTTTTGATGTCTTTTAATGTCCCAAATTAGACAACTTTCTAAAGATAGCAACAATGACACATTCAGCGCAATAAAATGACACTGAATCCTGACATCAAAGGGAAGAGAGAATTTCTAAAATAAATAAATACCATAGATGTACATACGATCATTAAGAAAAGAAATTGAAAGGTTTTCAGGTAACAATCATGAAATACAATGAAAAAGTACCTGACATTCCACGCAGTGGTAAAATCTGGGTTTAATAGAAGCAATGTGCAGGTTATATCTACCAGTGCTTGAAGAGAAGGAGAGAGAAATCATTTTTTTCAGTCTGAACTGTTGTAGGAACAGCCATCTTTTAATAAAGACTTATGCTGCCTAGTTTGCTAGTTAAAAAATTGGACATGAACGCCCTCTCAAGTCAAAATTTGAATGCGATGAGCTCAAAATCACAACTTCAGTAGTGGGAAGTAGGAAATTTTCCGATAGCACGAGAAGGCAGCATAAGGTCACGGCAATGTGAGCCGGCTGAACAATCTAACCCAATAAACCTTCGTCCTACCTTCCCGGTCGAGCCACTGCTTTCTCTGCCTGTAGAGCAGGAGTTTATTATGCACATAGGGCAGCAGAAACTTGACACACCAGCTCTCCACTCCCAGCTTATTCTCCACCAGGACGATGGGGCTTCTGTTGTATCGGGCTTCAGGGCACGGAATGAGGCCGATTTCATCACTGTGAACACATTTTAAAACATAAAAAGCAGAACAAGTCACAAGGCTATTTAAAGAAACTCTGCTGAATAATAAGGAGCTGAAGGCAAATGGCAATGCATAAAACATCTCAGCTGACACAGAGTCATTACAGATGTATCTCTCTGGCAGAGATACAAGAGTGTCATAAGAGAAGAGTGAGATGAAACCACTGGGACAGGGCATTGACCTTCAAATATGGAACACACAGGAAAATAACAATTGCACTTAAGGCAACATTTAAAAAGACAGGCAATCAAGATGGGTTTCATATGTGGACAAAAGTGATGTGTTTGGATAGATGAGAGAGCCACAATGTTGAAACCATTGAATCTCTCACTCCAAGTACCAGATAAAAAAAACAGACATGGACAATTATTGAGAAAGATGATAATAAATGTAACATGAAATGTTTTAAAGCTCGTCACGCCCTCTAGTAACTGACAAGCGAGTAAGCACCCACAGCTATAACATGACAAGCATGCACACTTTTACTTCGCGTTACACTCAGAAAAACTTTCGGCGTTTGTACGGAGCAGTTAAACAGATAACCCAGACAACATATCATACGAGCTGGTCTAAAAGCGAGGGTCGGTGAGCTCTACCTGCTGCTGGCCTGCGCCGGGCGCCAGCGGGTTAAAGCTGGTTAGTAGGCTATAGCCAGTTAGCCAGCCACTGTGCCTGCGCAAGTTACACGGGCTGCTGCACTATGTTCTCCCTGCGGCTGAGCGAAAGGGTCTGAACCACTGGAAGGATTAAACTAGACGACCGCGTTATAAACAACGATGAGAGATCACATACGTACATGTTCGGGTTTCTTTTAAAGGCGTTATTGATATCTTTCACAACTCTCTGGACCAAGACATCCACCTCCTCTTCCGACTCAGCCATTTTCAGAGCCCGAGTGACGTCAACGCGGGTGACTCAACCTCATCCGGGACATTTTCCAGTCATCCAGTAAAACATGTGCTGGAAGGATATTGATTACTCTTGTAATTTCTGTAAAGGGGGAAAGTAAACTATTTTTCATTTATTTTTCCATTGCATAATGCATAGTACATACAATAGTGGATTGATGTGGAGCATTTAATTAAGAAAAATTGAACACATAAGGCGTCATAAATGGGGAAGTTTCACACTCATACAATGAAATGGTCCGACTCCAAACCTAACTTTTCTTGATTAAAAAATAATTTAAGCTTTATTGTTCTGTTTTGTGTAATTGCCCAAGTAAAAGGACAATTAGTTATAACATTGTAAGCAGGTAAGAATCGATGTTGTAAGTAGCATCCTTTTCCCTTTGTCTGTTATAATTTTGTTCTTTTCCTCTGGCACTTTTTTTTAATTTTTATTTTACTTTAGTTTCTTTACATTTTTACTTTGAACGAATATTTCTCATTGTATTGTTCTGGTTTATGGCATTGGGGGGCTAAACATTATGTAAATTATTTAAGGACTCACATGTAGAGACAGTTTTAATTGCTTTGTTGCTATATGAATAAAAATAGTCTAGATACTGTATATATTTTATATTCTTTTTCAAGAACCAAAAACAAAACTTGGGTTTTACTGTACTTACTATAGGCTACTTAGGTAGGCAATATGAAATTAAGCAAAATTTTACATTATAACACCAGTCTATTCCAGTAAACAATACAGTTTGGCAAGGTGACACTATTTATTTGATAAAGAACAAATAGTTTTATTAAAAATTTAAACTCTGTTGGCAAAAAAAAAAGTTTCCCGATAGCAGTATCAAATAAATTTAAAAGCAGAAAGTGGTGCCAAACTGTTTTGGGTATTAGCTCTGAATAATGCCAAGACCCCTGTGAGAATCACATCCATGACAATTGAAAACTCCCTTGGTGTCATGGAAGCATTGGTAAATTGACAAGACAGGCTGTGACTCATGGACAGAACCAATCAAACCCGCCATTTAAGTTGGTGGCAGGATATTTCTCTTTTCCATCAAATATCAAATTAAATATGAATTTTCAGGTCAAAGTCATGATAGCATATTTCGGGTCATCACAGTTTACTCTATTTTACTGCTATACAGAACAAGCCAAATGATACACTGATTTGGTAAACAAACTTATAGCCTCTTTTATTAATAGGCCTATATAGAAAACACATATGTTATATATTTTCTTTAATAACATGAATTATTACACTATATGCTTAAAAGTTTATGTATTAGTCCTAGTTTATATACAAACTTTTAAGACTGCTTCACATCTCATCTGCAACAAACTTTAACATTGTAACACTGATGTTGTTGGATTTAGAATCAGTATGTTACACTCTAATTTACCCATCATCATCACCGTGCATTTTACATATCCTGATACCTTTATTATTATCATCATTATCAACACTCCTGTCACTGAGGTGTGCATGCGTGTTGTTATTGTAGGGACCAGACTGATTTTACAGTGAATTCCAGTAGAGGGAGACATGTGGTTTTTGGTCTGGGTCTGGTGTGTTGAGATGGTAATCTGGAACAGAACTGAATTACTCTTGACTGCGAATTTCATCATGACAGTTTGTGTTCTGCAGATGACTTCCAGAACTTGATATGAGATGATAAAAAACTTAAACTGACTGGTGTTACCCCATAAGTAGATATATTTAGCAGTTTCTAAACAGACAAACAACTTAAATTGTAAAGCTAAGCTATAGTTTGTAGTTTATTTATTGAAGTTTGTATTTGGTGTTGGCATATCATTCTCACTAAAAGAAACTGTGGGAAAGTGAAGTTTTCCTGATGTTGGAGAAGCAGGATGAAGTGTTTATCATCATAACAGTCACAACTATTTAAATACTCACAGAAGGTTTTTTTTTAATAAACATGTTCCACTCGTTACACAATAGGTAACAAGAGTTCGCTGTTCATCCAGGAGATGCAGCTTCGATGGCACAGTTCTTTTGGCCTTGCTTTTGATTAATAGTATTTGCTGGAGTTGTTGCATGATAAATTCTAAAATGTAATCTTGCACTTTAAGAATTGAGTATGATTATAGTATTAATAAGACTAATAAATCATTTTGGATTTAAGCATCTCAACACAGCAGTTATGAATCATCACAACAGAATGACAACTTCATCTGTAAAGATTTGCTTTTATCTAACCTTAATAAATTTAGCTGATTTGGATTATCTGTACGTGATAAATGATTGTTGCATTGGGAGACTCATTTTAGGGAATCGATAAGAATTGGATTATTGTCCCCCAAATAATTGTACCAATTAGTAATAAGTACATTATTTATCTCACATATGGAAAATCCCAAAATGAATTGTAAATATTTTCCAAAATGAGTAGTGATATGAGCTTCTATCTTATCATTTGCTCTCTGTGACCAGATCTTTTCCCTGGTTTGTTATCTTTACAGATGATGCAACTGAGTGTCACTGATTACAGGACCATTAAACTGGTGTTTATCTCAAGGCTGTGTTTCCTTTCCTCACATCTACTACTTAACTCGCTCTTTCATTCCCTTAATAGGACAGTGCCCTATAAATGTGGAGCTTACCTTTGAGCCCCAAGGGACAGTGTACACTTCAAAACAGTTTCTCCTAAAGCTTCTTCTCATTTTGAACGGGAAATAGAGATATAGAGAACTGGAGAGGGAATTTCCTGTGTTCATTTGTAGGCTATTCACAGAAAAACATGCAACAGTGAATTTACGAAGCTGTCAGCATAATGTGTTTGTGCAACTATTTAACTAAATGCACGTTTTGGGGTTTACTGGTTAGTGATCATATAATGGCTGAAGTTTGGGTCATGTGTTCTGCTATATATGACAGTAAATCGATACCAATCAGGCCCACGGTTGACAGTAAGCCTGATTTCAGAAGGCACTGACCTGACAAATCAGCTGCAATGGGGTAGAAACACTTAGTGATATTTAGGGGGATTGAAGTTCAGTAGTGACCTAAAAACGTCTTTTGCACATAACATGCAAATTTCCTCTTTGAGAGTTTTTAAATGGAATCTTTTCTGTACGATGTTTAATTAAACCCATTTAATAAATGAATGCTTCTGCATTATCTCAAAAACCAATGCCGCATGGTCTTTACATTACACTATTTTCATTTGAGGAGGATCTTGTTCTCTTTCCAGACATATGTAAGGTTTTTACTGCACATTTCCTGTGGCTTAAGGCTTCGATAACTAAAAAATGGCACAGACCTTTTGTTGCTATGGCAGATTTGTTGTGATACAACTCAATGAGAAGCATGACATCATTTTCCACTACCAGAGAAAGGCACAATATTACAGTGTGGAGACAACCACAGTATCCTGAGTGACCCACATAAAGTTAGCATGTCTGCCTTTTGGTGGCATGTGATAACTGTTTCAAGGTGCATAACTTTACACATTTTCCTGAATAAATCAATGTCTCCATTTACAAGTCATATCGCCTTTATTAATCACTGGAAGAGTTTGTTTCACTGTACTAATATACACTTTATTATTAAGATATTATTTTTAAGCGACGATTATATGTTTCAAATACACGTTATGATGTCAATATACGTTTTAAGATTTACCTGATGTTCTATGTTTTGATTGTAAAAGTGCGGTCAAATTTTACTATTGTTTGGTGAATTATTGAAAAATCCAGTCATTTCAATATTTCGCGTGCCGGTGAAAGTTTTCCCTTACTGATTTCGTAATGGGTTGACCTATACAGAAACTGTAAAAAATGATATGATCAATAAGTTACGACAACATATGTTTTTACATTGCTTTAACGCTTTTTTTTTTTACTTTTTTATATACTTTACACAAGATTCAACAAGATTAAATTTTTTTTTTAGTCAGTTTAATGTAATTTAAGGTGAAATGTTTTTATTTTTTTTACAGTGAATTGGTTTAAAAAATTAGCTGTGATTCATACATTGCTACACTATTGTCAATAGAAAATGAACCTAACAAACTAATGTGACCTTAACTTTTACTGCTTTTTAATGCAATTAGATTGACCGCCTAAGTTTAATGTTAACATATTGTGTATGATGAAATCAATGGTTTGAGTTCATGTATTACATTTTAGACAGTGTTTAGTTTAGTTTTGCTTAAAGGTGAAATGGGGTAAGTGCAGAAACTGAGGGAAAAATGTGTTCATTTCCAGTGCTGCTCACTGTCTGTCTCCATCTCCCACTGAACTGGCATTTACCTTTAACAGTGCAAGTAAATGTCTGCACTCTGCATGTATGAATTTATTAAAGAAAAAAAGAGGATGTTTTCCTACATGATGTTCCAAGTGTTTGAAAGCTCTTAGGATGTTATCAATAAAATATTAATGTAATATGATTAGATAAGGAAGACCTACGACTGAATTCACAAGTGAGAGCTACCAGTGCAGATCTTCTTATTTTCTTGATATGACTAAACAAACCAGCCAAAGCATTGTTGCTAAACCACCTTTTGTGGTTTGCACAAATGAAAGACACAGGCATGTAATCAGCCTCTGACTCTCTCTGTCAGTTTGGATTAGTTGTTTTTTTTTTTGAGAAAATGTACAGTTTACATTGACTTCAACAAACTACAATGACAGCTTAAAGACCAAAGAGTTATGTATTCCTTAAAGCAAATTTTGATTCATGGATCACAGGATTTGAAAGGTTAAACTGTCTCACCTTAAGACATGCAAAGGGATATGTTGATGGTAATAATTCAATCTATTCCAATTAAATCATTAAGAATTTATTACATGGCTCTCTGGTTCTTCTGATTGTTCATTCATAGAATTCAGCATACAAACTGTATAGCAGGCTACTCATCTGGTTTATTGAAACTGTGGACTCTCTCATTTCATACATTGAAAAAAATGTTTTGTAAGTTCAACTTACAAGAAAATGTACTTCATGTGGTAACATCTAAAATAACTGGTTCCCTTTCGATGAACTTGCTTGCATCCCAGCTGACGCTTTGGGGAACGCCTTCAGCTTGACTGCGTCTGAAGCACGTGTGCAACTTCAATCTTGATCGGTGCTGCATTACCTCGTGGTGTGTGCCGGTGTAAGGTGGAAGCTATAAAGGGAAGATGGCAACACAATAGCATAAGCTTTTTGTCTTCACCAAGCGCTCTGTGTGACTGTCAGTCTTATTTGGTGTTGTCTGTACCTTGTATCATTAAAAAAAAAAAAAAAAAAAAAATATATATATATATATATATATATATATATGTATATATATAAATGGCGAACCAGCAGTTTAGATTGTGTGTGTGTATCCCTGCCCGTTGTTACATCACGGGTGGGGACACATACAATCTTTGTTTGTGCTGCTTGGATGTGGAGCATGCACAGTCAGATCTTGAGGGAGCTGAGATCACGGTCCTACTGGCGAAGGATACGATAGAGCCGGTTCCTCCAGCCGATATGAAGACCGGCTTCTACAGCCCATACTTCATTGCACAGCCCTGTGCTAAGTCAGGGAGGAGAAGGAGCAGGTCTTGCTAGTTGCCCCTTATTGGCCCAACCGGACCTAGTTCCCTGAACTTATGCTCCTCTCGACAGCCCTTCCTGACCCATTCCTCTGAGACATTCTCAGGGACGGGGCACCGTTGGCACCCGTGTCCAGACCTCTGAAAACTCCATGTCTGGTCCTGAAACTGGTTCTGAAACTCCATGTCTGGTCGGGACGCGGAGGTTCTAGGTAATTACCACAAACATGTCATAGATACCATCACTTCTGCAAGAGCACCCTCTATGAGGCATGCTTACTCCCTGAAGTGGAACCTATTCATTGAATGGTGTTCTTCTCTAACCTGTAGGTCACTCCGTGCTTCTTTCTTGGAAGATGGGTTGGAGCGAGGACTGTCTACCTCCACCCTCTAAGTGTATGTGACCTTATTACCGCACATCACGATGCAGTGGATGCAAATCTATGGGGAAGCACGCCTTGATCGTCAGGTTCCTGAGGGGAGCGAGGAGACTGAATCTGCCTTGCGCACCTCTATACCCTTTTGGGAGTTATCTCTCGTGCTAAAAACCCACCTGAAGAGACATCCATTTGAGCAACTGCAGACAGCTGAATTAAAAATCCTGTTTTTAAGAGAACTTGCTTGGCCTCTATCAAGAGAGTAGGGGACCTGCACGCATTTTCGGTCAACGCATCGTGCCTGGAATTTGGGCTGGCCAACTCTCACGGTATCCTGAGACCCCGGCCTGGATGTGTGCCCTAGGTTCCTACCTCTCCCTTAAACGGGACCAGGTGGTAAGCCTGCAAGCGCTGCCCCGGAGGAGGCAGACCCAGCCCTGGCTTTTTTCTGTCCCTTCCGCTCCTTGCGGTTATAGCTGGACAGAACGCAAAGCCTCAGGACCTCAGACCAGCTCTTGTCTGTTAAAGAGACCAGCAGAAGTGAAGGCTGTTTCCAAGCAGAGGTTATCCCACTGGACAGTGGTTGCCATCATCTTGGTGTGTTTACCCAAGGTGCACCTTGCCCACCTGGGTAGTGAGCCTCTCCAAAGAGAGAGTGTAGCTCCTTCCTGGGTGTTGACAAAGAGTGCCTCGCTGACAGATGTTTTTAGAACTGCGGGCTGGGCGACACCAAATACGTTCACTAGAAAAATAGCCTATGTGTCGAGCCGGTTGCTTCCCTTGGGCTCCCTTCACATGAAGACAATTTCACTGTAAGCCCGGTTCAAAGTGTCGGTTTGCTGCACCATTCCCCTCCTATGGACTGGATACGTGCGCCATTCTTGTTCCAGTAGAGTACCCTGTTGAGTTCCTTCACACCCTTCGGCAACGGACATGGCGGAGCATCCGATGCCAGGCCTAACACTCGTATAAACTGGTGGAACCTGTGTTAGGCTGGGTACCATATGTTGTGATCCCTACAGTGATCTCATATGTGTATTATTCCACGGTACAGCTCCCTGCGGCAAGCCGCGTCTTTCCTTGGCAGAGCCCGCTCTGCTGTCACTGACCGGTGAGTCTCCCCCTGTTATAGGCTAGAGCCACCTCAGTGACATCTCAGTGACACCTCAGTGTTGTATTGCCCGGTAAAATTCCCAGTCCATATTGTATCCTCCACGTGTATACCTCCCAACGAGCAGGATGTGGCTTCCGCAGCGTTTTCTTTTCTTTGACAGGGCATGCTTTCCCAGTGTTATCCAAGTCTGACTGAGTGGCTCTTGTGGAACAGCAGTGACTTCCCTGGCCTAAGCCCTGTCCTATCTCCACCTCAATAATGCGGGGAGATCAGGATGCTTTTGTCTAGGCACTGGAAGGTGGCAGCACTAGTGGCGTTTTAATGGGGATCCCAATCAGTCGACATGTCGACTACGTCGAACGTGAGCGACTGAAAGGGAAAGTCTCGGTTACGTATGTAACCCTCGTTCCCTGAAGGAGGGAACGGAGACGTAGTCCCGTCGCCACTATTGCTGGACCACCGCTGACTCCGGGCTCCGCTCGGTTCCTCAACGAAAAACAAATGACATCCACTTCCGTATTTATACCCACGCTGCGGGGCGGAGTGTGAGATGCAAATCTTGCACGCCAATGTGCATTGGCTCGTTTTATCAATACTCGAAGATGACACGCTCTCTAAGCATGATCCCAATCAGTCGACACGTCGACTACATCTTCGTTCCCTCCTTCAGGGAACGAGGGTTACATACGTAACTGAGACATGTTTCTGTAAAAATGAAACTGTAAAATGCTGATGAACTTCATTGACTCTCAGAGCGGCTCTGGAAATGAAGTTCATGCATTCATGTTCTCATATATGAGACTGCAGAGGCTGAAAAACACAGCGAGCGTCACACGTGCTTCAGTGTGTGTGTGTGGTAAATGAAACCGCGCATATGCGCCACTCATTCACACAGAGACACACAGAACATGCAGGATTCGTATTTAAATAGTCTTACTCTCGCGCCCAGATGCGTTCCCAGGTACCGAAATTTGGCACCGATTGATTTAATGTGAATCGGTACTCGGTATACTGACTTAATTCGGTCGGTGTCATTAAAAGTACCGAGTTCGGGACCCAACCCTAAGGGGCATCCTGTCATTGGAAGATTTTGTCAACAGATGCACCCCTCATGGGCTGAAGAGCGGTCATGGAGGGGCGCTCAGCCCAGGGCCTCTGGAAGGAACATCATCTCTCATGGCACATGAGTTGTCAAGAGACGTTAACAGTAATGCTAGCCCCACGGCACTTCCTTCCAGATCTCAGAGACCATCATGTTCTAGTGAGAATGGACAACACGTCAGTGGTTTCTGACCATCAGGTCGCACACTCTATGCACAACCATCAGGTCGCACACTCTATGCAAACTGGCGCACCAGAGCCTCTTGTGGTCACAGGGACAATTGCCATCTCTCAGGGCACTGTACATCCCTGGGCACCTGAATTTGGGAGCAGACGTACTGTCGAGGCAGGGGCTGATGCCTGGGGAATGGAGAGTCCACCCTGAGACGGTGGAGTTAATTTGGAGGAAGTTCGGACGTTTGGAATTTTCTTCTGGTAGCCCCGTTCTGTTCGGCCTGAGTATGGTTTTCAGACCTGTTAGCTCTTTTAAATGGTCTGCCTTGGGAGACTCCAGTCAGGAGGGACCTTCTATCGCAGGCCGGGGGCACAATATTTCACATTACTTTCTGTAGAGCTGCTTTGAAATTATGTGTATTGTAAAAAAAAAGCGCTATACAAATAAATGTGAATTGAATTGAATTGAATTGAATATTTCACCCCCTGCCGGAGATGTGGATACTTTGGGTCTAGCCTCTGAGGGATCAGTTCTTGGATACAGTTTGGATCCAATTGCCCAGTGGCTTCAGTGCTGAATTTTCTGCAAGTTCGCTTTTCTGACGCTTTTACCCTTCCACACTATGTGGATCTTTGGGGAAGCACCGTTTGGTGTCTCGTTTTTTTCGTGTTATATCGAGGATGAGGCCTATGGCTGAGTCCCGTCCACATGGGAAGGGTTGTCCTTGGCACCCTTCGAGCCCTTGGACTTGGCAACGATTAAGTTCATTGCTCTAAAGATGGCGTTTCTGTTAGCAATTACATCACTTAAGAGAGTAGGAGATCTGCAGTCCTTTTCGGTTGCCTCCTCCTGCACTGAGTTTGCCCCGGGTAGGGTCAAAGTCATTCTCCACCCGAGGCTGGGATATGTACCTAAAGTACCCACAAATGTGGCCCTGTCAACAGTCCTTCAGGCCTTCTATCCTCCTCCTCATTTGTCGG